>BCIV01000014.1:0-671527 GCA_001600055.1 Filobasidium wieringae
CTAAGAAGGCTACACCTAAGAAGCCAACACCTAAAAAACGACCCTCAATAGGAAAGCGAAAGCGAAGAAGATTCCTGATGAGGATCAGGAAGCGATCAAATCCAAGAGTGAGGTTGAGGAAGTGGAGAAGGAGCAGGTGGAGAAGGAGCAGCAAGCCGATCAGGACGAGATGGAAATCGTCGAGAAATCTGATAATGATGATGACGACAAGGAGGATGTCAAAGCCAGTAAGTACAGTTGAACTTCCAGGCTTACATTCAGACCTTACCATTTGCATGACGTTTAAAAGCGCCTAGCCAGGTTTGTTTCAAGATTCCAGTACCTCATGAGAATGATACAATCAAAAAACACCAAGAATACCTCGATCTCTGGTGCTTGAAGCACTACGACAATGGCAGGGGGGGCAAAGGCAACCGTCACATGGAGCGACCCGTCATAGCGAGTGCTGTTGGATATGCGCTATTGCGCTATGCAACCTCAGCCTAGTGTCACATGACACCTTCCCTCTTGCGCGCGTCCTCCCCCTCTGTCTCTCTCCGTACAAGTCATCTTCACCTTCCGTACTACTTTACTTTAGTTTCCCTGTTGTGGTTCATACTTATCACTGAATCACAACAGATATGTTACCTTGTAGTAGTGATGCTCCACATACTTATCACTGAATCACAACAGGTTGTATGAGAACAACTTAGCGAGATCCTATTGTAGTAACCTCTTCACAGTACGTCTTGAATTGGTAATTCAGTAGGTGTAAATAGAATGCGATATTGGACTTGAATCCTCTATACAATTCGGTTGACTCTGTATAGACGATTCAATCCCTAACTATATATACTAAACGGAAACACAAACGAGATCTCAAACAAAGAAAAAGAGAACAAAGCACCACGAGTCTTCTGAGTTGTTTTTGCTGGATCCGGTTGAATCCTGTTTTGTATTTTGAGACTGAGAACAGAGACCGAACCGGATAGAGAAGTAGTTGGTAAGTTGTTGACGGATTCGGTTGAACCTTGTAGGGGTACAACCAAATTTAGGTGAATGTCTTCTTTGTTGGTTCGAGGTGGATCAGTTTGTTCGACGGAATAGGAGATGGTATTTCATGTTGTACGAGCAATCCGCGGTACGAGAGGATTCGGTCGGCTTTCCCAGAGATCCGGTTGAAACGGGATCAAACCGAAACGGGGTGGTAGTTTGGTTGGTTGAGTGAAATTCTACCTGAGCGATGTCTTGATGAATCCATTGTAACACTGGGGCTGAATCAGGACAAGGATGACAGTACTGATGAGGATCCTTGCAAGAAGTTCATCAACGGGCCCAGGATGTCATTGCGTCAGTACAAAGATCCAATAATCTTCTGGAGATCAGAGTACGCCAACACCGGCAATGACGGAACGATGGGTCTCGCTAGGATGGCTATGGACGTTCTAGGATGCCCAGGTACATTTAGGAGTTTAAACTGCAAGAGAAATGAGCTGATATAGCGTTATTTTGAACTTAGCGACTTCTGTTGAAGTTGAACGTGCGTTTAGTTGTGCTGGTTTGGTGGTTTCGCCTAAACGGCACCGCCTGGACCCTGAAACGGCTGGACTACAGCTGTTGGTGACTGATTGGTTCAAGCACGGTCACTGCAAACTGTTCCTGTTTGAGCAAGCCTGGAATAAAGGTAAGGGCCGAGACGTAGCACCGAAATCGACAACACCTGTTCCAGTGCCTAGAATGATGAGACTAGGGGGCCAGGGCAAGGGCACGCGTATGCTTGTTGTAGACCTGGTGTCACCAGAGAAACAGGGCGCGAGCAAGGAGGCTAGCTCGTCTAAGGTGCCAATGTAGAAAAACGAATCATGCATGTTTAAACGTTCAAATGCGTAGACGATCCTCAGGCAACGCCTACGGAGAAGGCGACGCGTACAACAACTGCAGTTCACGTCCATGACAAAGACTCTGTTATAGGCTTGCTCAAGAATACGCACTGAGGGCCGATATACCTCATTTGGGCTTTTGTTATCACTCGATTCAAGGAATGGAGGACTTGTCCGTCAGGGCCTACAATACTTAGGCTTTTCTTCATTCCTCAAAGGAGGGTGATTGTAGTAAAGTTCTGCATCTGTTATACAATCTACTAGTACAGATCCACTGCTAACAGGCTGAAAACGACATTTGAATCATGATATTGACTATGTCAAAATTGGTAAGCGCACACGCGCTTCTAATCCATTCACGCTCGAGACCTAAGGACAAGAAGTCTTTGAACTGAACGCTTCAAACATGACTGGATCAACAACTGATAAACTGTTTTTACAATAGGCACACTAGCCTCGCGTGTTACATACAAAACGTGCCGCTCGAAAATTGACTGAACAACCGAACACGCCCTATGAACTTTTGAATGCCTGAACGCCTAGGAGTTTAAACTTTGAACTTTTGGAGTCCTAAGGAGTTCAGATTCATGTTTGGCAAGAAGACCCGTTTCAAACGCATTCCTCACGAGGTCAATTGAACTTCTTGAACTTCTGCTAACTCTGATGTGTTGTGAAGGTCAAAACAATAAAAATAAAGGGGAAAGTTCAAAAAAATTAGTTAGCACCAAACGGCCCGGTATACATAGATAGCGTGCCCTGCTGAACGACGTTATCGCATTTTTCATGCGTTTTCGCATGAATATGCGTTATTTGTTGCCTTGCTGGCATAACAAGCCTTTTTCCTTGTAATCCGGTATAATCCGGCAATGTCCGTTATGCAATCGTCTCAACAGGTTATGAGCCCAGAATTGTGTTCAATCACTCAGTTTTGAATAGCCTATTGAAAGCTCTATCAATTTCCAAGTTAAAATTCCTTTTAACGGAGTTTTCCTTTACTTAACGCTCTAAATACTCTTAACGGATTTTCTACCATGGATTCTTTCCTTAAACCAAAGATACCAACATTGGTTGGCCAGGAGAATTATTTCTACTGGAGGAACTGCATTTTAGATGCACTCCTAGCATCAGGAGCTCAGCATGTCATCACGGATGACTTCCCGGAGCAACCGATAATGCCGGTTGTTGTCGGATTTGGAGATAGTAAGATAGTACCATCTTCAGCTGAGGTTAGCCTTTATCTACAGTTGGATAAGAAATATGAGGAGTTTAAGAAAGAGGACAGTAAAGCAAGAGGAATCATCCAACACTCCTTGTCTCAAGGATTAAGGATGGAAGTTGACGGATGCTTAACGGCCAAACAAGTCTGGCAGGCGATTACCAGACTATTCAGGTTGGATGATGAAGATTACCGGTCTGATATCAGAGCGGAGCTCACCAACTTGGTCTTATCGGATGGAGGCGACACCGATAAGTTCTTGGAGAAGTTTAATACCTTGCTCCTTAAAGCTGCAACTGCAAACATGCGGTTGACACAGGAAGAAGTATGCAGTTACTTCATCAGAGCACTTCCGGCATCTTTCCGGAGTGTTAAAACGGAGTGGCGGGCAGAAAACCGTCTGGCAGATCCGTTAGGACCTCCTCTAAACTTCAGAGATCTGAGGACAATCTTTAATCAGCAAGTTGCAGATTATAAGAGAGAGAATGAAAGAGCTACAGCAATGAGTGCTGTTGGCGGAAACAAGAAACGGTTTACCGGACAAGGAAACTCTGGCAAGAGCACCGTTAACTCCGGCAAGCAAGGGAATAAAACTCCTTTATGCTGGAACTGTGGCAAGAAAGGCCACAAATCAAGTGAATGTCGATCAGACACTATAGGGTCTGGTGACACATACAGACCAAAATATGGAGGCACCGGTAGCAAGACCGGTAGGCCCGGAAACAAAGGGAAACAGCAGTCTGGCAAAGGCGATCCGTCAGCAAATGACTTAGCGGCCCTGCTAGGTGAACGAGACATGGCTGCTTCTATGATTTCCAAGACAGCCGCTCTGGCGGAGCCTGCTACCGGTTTCTTACTGACCGGTAACGGACCAAAATTAGTTTTCTATGTGGACTCAGGTGCAACTGAGCATGTCTGCAATGACAGATCTGCTTACTCCACTATCCAAAGGCTTACTACAAGCAAAGCTTTTGATACTGCTAGCGGAGTGGCAATAGCGGACGAAGCAGGGAGCGTCAGACTCTTGGCAGACCGGCAACATGACCGGCACATTGCATTTGGCAATGTATACTTTGTTTCAAAGTCTCCTGCCAATCTACTCTCTCAGGGAGTGCTTATGGAACGAGGTTGGGATATAAAGATCACTACAAAAGGTGGAGAGATGTCCAAAGAAGGTTTCACCATCCCCTTGTATCCGGCAGGCCCTCGCGGACGACTTAGAGCGGTAATGCTACCGTTAGCAAATGGCGGAGCAACTCGGTCCGGCAACTCTTTGAACCAGACAAATGATTCTGCATTTGTTACTACTGTATCAATTGACACTGTTCAAGGATGGCACAAGAGACTAGGTCATATGGGAGTTAGTACAATCAAGAAGCTAGCGGACCGGGAAGACCTTGAAATATCCGATAGATCAAGTTCAAATTTCAAGATGGAGGACTGTGATGTATGCGCCAAAGCAAAGGCCACAAGGCTTACCTTTGGTGACATATCAGTTCAGGCCAAAAGGCCACTCGAGATTATACACTCGGATCTAGCCGGACCGCTAACGGGCTCCGTTGATGGATATATTTACTATGCTACTTTCATTGATGACTTCACAGGTCTGGTCATTGCAAGGGCTTTGAAAAGCAAGACTTCTCAAGAAGTTATGATGGCTTTTGCTCTCTACCAGAAGCTGGTAGAACGGTCCTTTAACGGAAAGATAACGGCCTTGCGGTCCGATGGCGGACAAGAATACCAAGGTGTAATGTTTGATTACCTGCAAAGATCAGGTATTGTGCACCAAGTAACCACTCCTTACACTCCTCAATTGAATGGCAAGGCTGAACGGGCCAACCGGACGTTGAAGGAGATGGTAGCGGCCATGCTGATTGATAGCGGTCTGGGAATGAAATGGTGGCCTAGCGCTCTCAATTACGCGACTTGTCTCATCAATATGAACAAGCAGCATGAGGGAGTTAGCCTGATGGAATATGTCTTCAAAAGGAAGATAGGTTTCCAGAAGATCCATGCCTTTGGAACCAAATGCTGGGTTAGAGTTCCGGCAGAGACCCGGGGGAAAGCGGATCTTACGACCGTTAAGGCACTTAGCGGCCGGCTGCTTGCTACTGACATTATGGGAGCCGGCTACATAGTCCTGCAAGATGGTGAGAATGGTAAGGTCATCAGGAGCAGAGATGTGGTCTTCCGGCGTTCTGAGGGAGTCACCAGTGACTCTTTGAATGTTGACGGAGCCGATGCCGGAGCCGAGGGAGCCGGTAATGGTTCAGACACGTCTGGTAATACCCTGGATGCTCCGGTTGTTGATCAACGATCCACAGAGTTTCAGGTTGAAATACCTGTTCAGGCAGCAACAACAGCGGTGGAACCTATCCAAGAGGATGATCAGCAAAGAGTCCTGCAGGAAAATTTACCGGTCCAAGAAGATGAGCTGGTACCGGACCAACCGGACCAACCACTTATACAAGTTGAAGCTCCTGGGGGAGCTGTGGGAGCTCCTGATCAAGCTCCTGCCGTGCAACAAGCACCTCTGCCTGCTAGACGATCACCCAGACTGCACAGGACACAAGAGGATGGAGAAATGCATGCTATCTTCTTAGCGGCCGCATTCAAAGCGGTAGTCGATCTGTTAACTTATCGACAAGCAATGGACAGTCCAAACTCTTCAAAATGGCAAGAGGCAGTTCAGAGGGAGCTGGCTTCAGTTGCAGCTACCAAGACTTGGAAGGAGGTAACGGTTCCTAACGGAGCAAACCTTGTCGGATCCAAGTGGGTGTTCAAAACAAAGGTGAACTCCGCTAATGTCATTGTCAAGTACAAGGCTCGTGTGGTTGCACAAGGTTTCAGTCAGGTCGAGGGTGTGGACTTTTATGACACTTTCAGTCCGGTTGCAAGGCTCACTTTGCTCCGGGTACTCTTGACGGTCGTCGCAGCGGACGATCTGGAACTTTACCAGATGGATGCCGATACCGCATTCCTTAACGGGACCTTGGCGGAGGATATTTATATGAAGTTCCCGCCAGGATACGTTCCGGCAACCAAGTCAAATGGTTTGAAGCTTTTGAGATCGCTCTATGGTCTTAAACAATCGCCTAGAGTGTGGTGGACTCTTATCAGTACATTCCTGGAGTCTATCGGATTCAAGCGTCTGAACACGGACTGGGGACTCTACTACCGGTCCGCTGACAAGACATATCTTCTACTTTATGTGGATGATGTGCTCATTGCAGCGCCTACAATGGCGGCAATAGAGAGTGTCAAGACTGCTCTAGTTGCGCAATGGAAATGGTCAGACATCGGGGAGGCAGCTTATATTCTCGGGCTGAAGATCGACCGGTACCGTCCGGCAAGAACGATCTGCCTTAGTCAAGCTGCATACATTGAAAGAATGTTAGAAAGGTTTGGTATGGCAACTGCAAGGGCTGTAGTAACTCCACTTGAAGAAGCGAAGCTGGTGAAACAAGCCATTGAAGTACCGGTCGATAACGCTCGCCGGACTCTTTACCAGTCTATTGTCGGATCGCTCATGCGGTGTGCTATGTCTGCCAGACCGGATATGATATTCACTGTTGGCTATCTTAGCCGGTTTAACAGTAATCCTTCCGAGGAGCATCTGCAAGCAGCAAAGCGCTCTCTTTCATACTTGAAACGCACTACCGGACACCGTCTTGAACTTGGCGGAAAGGCGACTGGTAACACCGCTCTAGCAGGGTTTTGTGATTCTGATTATGCGGGTGATTTGGAAACAAGGAGGAGTACTACAGGGTTCGTTTTCAAGTACAGGAACTCTGTGGTTTCTTGGGCGTCAGTCCGGCAAGCGACCATTGCAACCTCAACTTGTGAAGCGGAGTATATGGCTTTAACGGAAGCAGTCAAGGAAGCTGTGTGGCTTAAAAGAATGCTCACAGAACTGGGAAAAGGATTCAAAGTGTACTGTGACAATCAAGGGGCTTTAGCACTTGCGGATAATCCCGGACGACATAAACGGACAAAACACATTGATATCCGTTATCATTATGTCCGGGAAACAATTGACAATGGTCAGATAGTACTTGAACATATTGGAACAAATGATCAAGCAGCAGACATGCTTACCAAGGCCTTGAAAGCGGTGAAACACGAGCATAATTGCTCGCTCTTGCGTCTGGCTTGACAATTAACGGCTGGAATTATCGGTCTGATAATTTCCTTACCGGTCCGTGGGCAAATATTCGCTCCGGATGCGGCTCCGATAAGCTATATTAATGGTCCGGGAACCCTAGTTACTGGACCGGTGATGTCTCTTAACGGACCGTTAACGCAACAAGTATCTATCAAAGACAAGTCTTTTCTATTACAAGTCCTTTGCCAACTGCTCCAAGAGCCTCTCAGTCCTCTTGGTTCGCTTCTCAATCCCTTCAATCTTCTCCAAGATCAAATCCAACTTCCCTTTCTTGACCAACGGTCCGGCATCGTTACCGGACTCACTATCGGACCCAGAAGAAGGAATGGAGATGACTTTCCTTTTCTTTGTGTTTGGATAGGTATTTCTATTATGATTTAGATTTACAGGATAGATAGTAATTAGTTATTGCCAGCTCAGCAAGAGGGAGTATCGCATTTTTCATGCGTTTTCGCGTGAATATGCGTTATTTGTTGCCTTGCTGGCATAACAAGCCTTTTTCCTTGTAATCCGGTATAATCCGGCAATGTCCGTTATGCAATCGTCTCAACAGACGTTACCGCCAGGTTCGAACGCAGGATTCGACACTCACGTGACTTCATGGAATGATTGCCTGTGCCTGATCCGCGGGCGATCGTGAGACAATGCCGAGCGATGCGCACGTAGATCAACCACCATAGAAAGAAAACTCCGTCGGTTCACGCGGGATCGATGAGGAGGGGCATACCCCGGGGCGACGGCCAGGAAATCAGCACGAGATATAGATGTCAAAAAGCTAGGAGGTCTAGACCACATTGAGCTCATCTGCTTGCTCGTCTCATCTCCATCCTGAAAACACCCAATTTCGATGTACAACCTTGCGACAGCTTCCTCTGTAAGACTTCCCACGGAGGGCAGCTGTACGGGTGTCCGATCGTTGCATCCTGCTCCGCTATCGAGACGCTCAACACCCAAAACTTCCTCTCACGACATCAGCTCTCTGTCGCCTTCGCCCTCTTCCCTATCTTCCAGAAGAAAGCCCATCCCATCATGGTACATGAATAGCGAAGGAGACCAAGAAGCGGAGATCGTGCCCAATTTCTGGGAGAACGGCGGCCTATCAGCATCTACTTCCCCAAGCTGCCACAGTTCGCTTCCGACCACCCCCATAACGCCAAACCTTCCTCAGATCCCTCAAGGCTTCAAACACTCCATTGAGAATAGCCCCGCGCAACAGTACCTACTCTCAGTCGACGAGCCTCTACAACAGGAGGACCTGCACGGGTCCGTACGGTTAGGCCCAGACGATGTCTGCCGCACACAACCCAAAATCAATCCTCGATCCTCATCGTTCTTGGAGGACTCACTCCCTCGAGCCGGATCTGCTCGTGCATACAATCCCAGCTCCTCTGCGGTGCCCATACCTCGTTCCTCTTCCAATTTCGATGCCTCGACTCGCCCGTCTCGTCCAGACTTATACACGCAGACACCACACAAAAGCAAGGGTTCGGAATCGGATTCTGCACTGAACGGGTCCACTCTCATCGGGCTGGCTATCGCGAATGTTCCCGTTGAGACGGAGAGCTCGATAGACATCGCCAACTCCCGGTTGGAATCGCAGCCACAAGTCTCAAACGTTTCCCGATCTGTGCCAACATCTGCCCTTAGGTCTCACCATATCCCACTACCACAACCGAGAAGTAACAAGTCTACAGATCAGACACATCAGCCGCCTAAGAGCAAGGTCGAATTCTCTGTCGACGCGTTGGTCGATCCCTTGAAATTATGGGAAGCCAGTCACAGTATCATTAAGGATGAGTTCGGACGAAAGCGACGGTTCGGTGACTTCTTTGATACTACCAGCTCACCGGCTGTGGCGTCGCGTACTGCAATCAACAGAAAAGATACGTCCTCGGTCTACAGCCAGAAATCTATCAGCCGACGGAGCAAAAGTGAATTCCCAATCGAACTTCCTTGCGGCGGTGAGGAGTGGAATATTCCGGGCAGGAAGACCGTGGTCTTTTATATCAGGCATTTCTGGTGTGGTCAATGTACGTCCAGATACAACAAGAAGGTTGAGTAGACCTGATTGAGCTGAACGTAAGACAGGCCAAGATTTCACATTCGCTTCGTTATCGACGCTCGATGCGTCAGCCATCAACGCAGCAGGACTGAACGTGATTGTGTAGGTCTCGTCGTGATCATGTATCTTCTGATCAGGACTGAGAGTCGGCTTCACGTTGCACCAGCATCTCCAACGGCAACTGGCGAATCATCAAACGTTATCGTGAATTATTCAAATGTCCTTATCCAATCTACGTAGATGAATCAAGGCAACTATACGAGAAGATGGGTATGGTACGTGAGCTTGCGTAACTATATATTCAGTCGCTCGGATAACTCATCGGAGGTCATGTCGCCGCGTTCTTCCTGGCAATAGGTCTTGTTGACGAACGATTTCGGTCCCCTATCGCAAGGTAGGGCAGCCTATCACCAAAGGGCAGCGCCAAACCAATTGATACATGGTTTGAAGGTGAGAGAGAACGTTCTGATATCTTTAGCACTTTCAACTTACTCACGTCAATCGACTCATTCGAACAGAAAGGTTTCGTTGACCTTCCCTTACGCAATCCAGGAAAGTTCACGCAATTAGGTGGCGAATTTGTTCTTGGGCCTGGCTTGAAATGTAAGTTGGTATCTTCTATATACCAATGCCCAGATATTGACCCGTATCTTACAGGTCATTTCGCGCATCGCATGACAAACACGAGCAGTAAGCAATCAGGCGGACGCGGCTGAATGTTATCAAGCCTCTGAAGCTTTTAATGTCGGAGCAGATCATTTGGAGGCTTTTGACGTATTACAAATAGCTGGGTGCGACAAGCCCACACTCGAAGAGCAACAGGCTCGAAAGCTTGCCGAGGCAGAACTCGTACAAATAGCCCAGTTACAGCAAGAAGAGGAGGAGTGGAAGAGGAATCGTCACGACGAGATAGATCGAATCCGAAGAATGAAGGCTGAGCGAAGGAAGCAATTGCATGTGCAGAATTACATTATCGACGATCTGCAAAACAGACGACTTAGCGTGCCGTTAGAGGAACAGGAGGCCTTTTTATAATCAACCACATGTATGAACAATTCTGTCGGTGTATCGTTATATGACTTCTTTGTACATCAACGGAACGTCGCAAATCCTAGTCTTTCGCTATCTGGTAGTCTATTCGGTATGTGCGTATCATCGTCAAAAGGTCGTTGTGAGGCAGACGGGAAGCCATACGACTTGTCAGATCGGATCAGTGGTCTTCGGGTGGTAGCGACGGCTTCCTCATCCGCACTGCACTGCGGCTCGCTCGAAGATTGGGGTTTCTGTTTCGAAAACCGATACATTCGTTTCCGACGTGCTTTTAGCTTGTTGGGATCCAAAGGAGCGGGCACGTTCATATGCAACAAAGACCCATTACCGCTTGCGGGGCCGGCGGAATTCTGTCCATGATTGATCGCAACCAGGGAATTTGCTCGAGAAAGGTGTGGGAAACTTCGAACTGCGATGTGTTCGTGGCTACGTGCGTAGGGGCTCATGGTATGGTTGGAATGCGACAGAGATGCCAACTGAGACACTGAATCGTTAAGAGGCAATGTTATGCCATGTAAGCGGGTAGCTCCAGCAGCCCCAAACAGATTCACGGACGGTGGTGACCCAGACAGGTAGTTGCCTGAAGGTCGTCTGTTACGCGGAGGGGTCGTGTTCCGGTATAAAGGATACCCCTGAATAGACATTGGACGAGGCCTCGTGGAGCTGATGGTTCGCGGTGCTGCGACAGTCTGGTATCGAGGCAACTCCTCGCCATCCGATTCAGCGATTACGTTGTGAAGCCTCGATAGAGGATGCGGTGGGTGACCAAGCGGAACACTGTCTGCACGGCTGTGCCGGCGTGAACTGATTGGACGATTATTGAGGGCAACTGAAGAAGATGATGTGGGATCTGTCTCCTGCATCGGGACTCTGAACTGCGGTGGTAAAGGCCTGTTCGTCCACATTCTTTTAGAACTTGGGGCCTGAGATTCGTTGAGTAACGATCTTGCCATTCCTAAGCCTACAGATGATCCGCCGGCAGAGGAACGGACACTAGAAGTGAGGGCCGTAAAGCTCCCTGCAGTGTTTGCTCTGACGGTATTGGAAGGACTTTGCATGAAACTGCTGGATCCCCCGGCTTCCGACGGTGCCCGGATTTGACTTTGTACATGGAATATCCTGGGCCTACCGACAAGGCCGATTCCTGCTGTGGTAACACCTGTCCTATCATGAATGTCTCTTCCTGAATCAAAAGGTGTCGAAATTGATCTCGTTCTGTCTTGCGGGTTGCGAGAAGAAAGTCTGGCTCGCAACGACGGACTAGCATCCACTGCATCGATGCTGTTGGCCTCATCATCGCTGTTGATGAACGACTCGTTGTCTTCATCGAAAGAGTGTATCAAATCATCTGGATCGATCTCATCTGCTTCTAAGAACGTGATTTCCTCGGCCAGGCCCATCAAACTCCCTAAACCTTTTTTGTGGTCTTCACGTGAATTGCCCCATAGCCGACCAAAAGCCTCATAACCCGAGTGTGTAGGAAGCCCTTCCGGCCGAAGACCGTAAGTTGGATCATAGTTTTCGATCTCCGGAAAAGTAGTGTATGATGTAGGGGATTCTGCCACCGGTCCCAATGCAGGTCGCCTGCGAGCCCCAGAAGATCGATGACGCCGAGAGGGAGATACGGAAATGGAATCATCCGGTCCCAACATGTCCTCCGGATCCAGCGTAGACTGACGATGATTCAAAGCGTGCTGGGTCTCTCTGCGTGAAAAGTAGTCTTCGTGTTGCTCGTCAAGATCTTGAGGGACTTCTCTCGGGCCCGGTGTATAAGGGTCGTCCGGATCGATGCGTACACTTTCATGCCTATAGGGCATTTCAACCTTGCCCGACATCCCTGCTCCACCAAACCACTTTTGACTTAATCTGTGTATTATTCCTGGAAGATCCTCCCTGAACAGCTCCTTCAATTGTCCTTCTATCTCCTGTTGCAAATAACCACGGATGACCTCGATCGAGTCAAAAGTTGACGAAACGTCCACATTTTGTAAAGGATCGTTCTTGAAGACCAGTGTTATCCCTTTAGACTTGGAGATGACAAGGATCAAAATAGCACGCAGGTTGAGTGCGGATAAGCGAAGCGTCATCGGTACCAACAGCGGTTGTGATGCCAGTAGAGGGGTAGACATTGGCAGAGTAGGATTCGAGTTCAGATGAGGATTGTGTGAGAGGGGATTAGCTTGTACCCGGCATCTGACTTCAATCCACGCATCTCCTTGGTATCCGAGCCTAAATATCCCTCGAAACCGATCAGTCGATAAGTCGCCAATCTCTAGCAAAGTAAGTGTTGGAGGCTGATGGAACCGATTTTAGCGTGTACTCGGCAACGACTTGACGTGTGCACGTACTATCTTGCCCATACTCAGTTCCACAACTTCGATCCTTCCTTGTATAACGGGTGGTTTCGTCCCCTGAACGACGATGAAGGCAAGCCGGAAGATGCTCATGTTTGTAAGTATATGCACTCCCATACCGAGTATCCCTGCACCAACCTTGTTCAGCGCCCCCTCCAACATGGATTTCGCATCTTCATGGAAAGCTGGCGAAAAGGCATTCGTCCAAGAAGGGAAGCAGAACGACATGTTTGCGATTTAAATGCGTTCGGTGTTGCAGAGATCGATCAGGCTGTCTGAATAGGTTTGTGTAATGTTGAACTGCTGAAGGCAACGTCCAGGCCAAGCGGATTGGAATCAGAAGCTTGCATGTTCAGAATCAGTCGACATTTCCGTGGATCAAGTCAGGTAGTTCTGATTGAAGCGACCCTGGGTGTTTTCAGAAGCAGACAACAGATCCAACAGACGATGGCTATCGAACCTCATCATCTCGCGACAGAGACCGCGCGGGGTATTTTGGCCAACTCGTTCATTGTAACCGTCCAAGGCGGGAAACATAACATTTCTTCTCATCACATCTCATTCGGGTAACATTTGACAAGCAAAGTCAACAACGCAAACGTAACAAAGACGAGCAAAAGGGACCAGTCGAAAGCGAACATATGAAGGAATTATGAGTGAGGCAGTGATCGCGCTCGTGAAGATCGGATAGGCTGTCTTGCATCGTCTACTTCCGTCCAGCGTCAACGCCGGTGATGGCAGAATAGGCCGAGCCATCGCTGACAACGCTCTGTCGGATCAAATCGTTGTCTTGGGCGTGAAGGTGAGCTGCGTCATGTCCAGCTGCGTGAGGCGGCATCGCGATGGAATCACCTCCTTGTTGACCGGCGTTCTCGATGGAAATGCCAACAGAGGTTGACGGAGATTTAGCGCGAGCCGCAGCATAGGCAGCTAGCATCTGATCTGGGTTCACTATCGAGATGAACAGCCGTCAGGATTCAGTCACTTGCAGCTGACCGGAGTGGCTCGACAGGCCGACTTACTGCCGCTGGGTGGTAAACTCATACCCATTGGGCTGGGAGCCCTGAGGATCGAGCCATTACCGCCGAGGGCAATTCCCGGAGCAGCAATCTCAGAATCTCCAGTGATCTCCTCCATGCGGTCGTCATCGCCCTCGTTTCCGTTCGATCCAGCAGCGTAAATGCTGTTGGTCAGAGCAGGAGAGTCGCGAGAGTGAGTCGAGTACTGTGAAATGATTTGCGAACGGCGCACTGTAATGAAAGTAATAGTCAGTGTTTGCTGGCAATCGCATCGGCTGCTTGAGGCGACTCACTTAGGTTGACTTCCAGAGTCCTCATGGCATCCTCACTCCTCCTAGTAGCCTCGTATTGTTCGATGTCGTTCACATTCTCCACATCGTCCTTTGGAACGGGTTTCCTGTCCTTCTTTCCTACAGCGCTAGATAGGGAGCTAAACAGCCCCTTCTTCTCAGGTTGAGGAACGTGAGAGGGGGGCAGAGGGAATGGACCGGACGCTTGAGATGGTGAGACGATGAACTCTTCGTTATCCTCGAGACGGCGCGAGAAACGAGCAGAGGCGAGCCGAGAGTTGTCGATGGAATGACGTTCACCGGTCGAGGGCGATGCTCCCTTGCCAGCGGTGTTCAGTCCGGAAAGATTGGATTTGGTTGGCCTCAGAGCACCATTCGAGTCGCTGAAGGAGACCCGAGATTTGCGAAGGTCATCGGCAAAAGAGATACGAGAGGTGCGAACATCGCCGTTGGAAGCGTTGAAGATCGACTGTCTGAGCTGACTCTGACGCATTTCAGGTTGAGCACCGTTGACGCCGACTCTGGGGATCCTGCTCGTTCCTCCTGCCCCTGCGCCAGCCATGTTGTTTTCCATACCGATGGAGTAGGTCGAAGCTCTAGTGGGTCCGTTGGCAAAGTAAGCCGAATTGGCACGGGTGCCAGTGCTGGCCATGCTGGTCCTGACGCCACCAGGCCCGCCTGCGACGCTTCCCGCACCGCTCCTCCAGTCCCCAGAGATGGTCGACATGCGCCTGTCGACGTGCTCAGACCACCTCTTCCGTTTCTCAGTCTCCCTCATGCGGGCAAACTTGATGTAAAGGCCAACAAAGACCCCTACAACTAGGATGGGGACGACGATAGCAGCTGCAAGAGCACCTTTGGGCAGACCAGCCGGCTTGGGCAAAGCAGCTGTCTGGAAGATTCCTTCAGAATCGGTAACAGTGGTTTGTGATCCATCCGCGGCGGTGGTAGTCTGGGTCATTACGGCCTTGTTGGTGGAAGTCGAGGTGAGTTGACTGGCTGAAGCGTGAACAGTAAAGACGGGACCAGAGCTGGCGAACCAACGAGGGGTGTCGGTGTCGTAGATTGCGATCTGTAGGCTGGCGTCGGCGGTGTTGTTCCACCAGACCGGGTTGAGTTTACCAACATCATAAGCTCCTTTGCTATTCGGCACTGCCTTCCAACCCTGGATGAACCCCTGTGAAGTCGAGTAGAGCCCAATCTCTACGTTGTCCGTACTGAAACATGAAGCATCCCACTTGACGGTGACGTCGTCGGATGCGGAAATGCTGGTGGATTTGGTAGGATAGATATAGATCTGATCGACAGAACAGGCTTTTTGATTACAGGGTGAGCCTAGGTGTGTATATCTAGGGAAACGTCTCTCGTATACTTACTTGTGGCACGTTTCTCCACTTCAGCTCTCTGATGAATTCTAGCTGCCTTGTGTGAGTCGTGTGCTCCGGGCACACCTGCGGCAAAGCCAAGTCTGAGATTGGGTAAGCTTCCGGGAGACATGGGTGTCGGACTATTTGACGTGTTTCGAGTTGGGGTCGTAGTTTGGTAGCAGTATACAAATCAAGTGTCGCTGTAGATGAGCGACGATCGTATGCGGTGAGGCAGAAGGCCACTGATTGATGGCGACCCGATCAGGAAGTTTTCAATTGAGATGTGTTGACGTATTGTTCAGCACGATGGTGCGTTGTCAGTCGGGTTGACAGCGGGAAAAGACTGTAAATTGAAAGAGCGTAGTGTTGGTGAAGTGATACCGTAGTAGGAGTAGCAGTGAGTAGCCGGGACAGTAGTGTAGTAGTGGTAGATATGGATAGCTATTGTTGATCGATCCTTTGAACGCGGGGTTGACGTGAAAGGGAGTTTGTTGTCGTGTTGTGTGTTGTGTAAGGAGAGGCAGATCCGAATTTGCGAGTTGTCGAGATGAAAGATGTCGCTCAGAAAAGGGAGGACGAGCTGACTGGGAGGGCGAGGTCGAGGTTGATATCGAGAGAGACTGTGAGTAGGATGATGGATGGCGGTTGTCGCTGGGGAAGCTGTGTCGAGTGGTTTGTTGATGGATCGGAAGCCTGGCTGGCTTGGAGCGGGCCAGGCGCGGCGGGGGAAGAAGGCTCGGTTCGCGGTTGACTGATTGTCTACTCTTGCCTACTTGGCAACAACAATCCGCTTTTCGCACCAGCACCAAGCACCGTATCTGATTACTGTATTACAAAGTACAATCCGTTCCAAAGCCATGAACGCAGCGCCATCAGCACTCGACCGCTCGCTCATGAACGCATCGCATCGCTACCCAACCTGCAACTTGAAAGCTATTTGACCTGGTTTCAACTCGATTCGGTGATAATTCAATCTTCCTTTTGTTGTTGTTTTTCATGTTTCATTCCGTCGGATCCAGATCACGGGTCAGCCCGGTGATACGCTACGCTGTTGCTCTACCAATTCACTGCTATGACGTGTCATTCCCGATCGAACCCTGCCATCCTCCGACGTTGCCAACCTCCGGGAACCAGCCATATCGTTCCAGATCAACCTTTTCCTTCCCACCTCCGTACCGGTTCACACCCGCTCCGGCCCCTGCCACAGTCACAACTTGCACACCTTCCGCTAGCAAAGCTTCACGCTGTCGCTGAACGCTCAGACCACCATCTCCTCTGGGTGATATGCAACCGGCCGACGAGATCACTCGCTGAGCATGTGCAGTTCCATTGCGCAACACAGTGCACACGTTCGAGATTTTCAGGGCAGACGTTCCCGCGACAATTCGGTGGTCCCAATCAGCATCCCATATACCACCTCTTGGTAAAGGCATCAGGCTCACCTGCCAGGGGATGGTAGTGTTGGCGGGAAGATCTCTCATCGCATTCCCAACGTGTCTATCGTAGGCTCCTTGAATCGTCTGGTGTACAACGGCTACTTTAGTTCGGAAAAGACATACCTTGAATGGTTTGGAAACCCTGTCAGTACAGCGATATGCTTGTACTGGAATATCGTACGAGATTCATGAGCACTCGGGTGGTCTCTTACACGGACGAGTATCAAGATCTCGCTTACCGTCGTCACCCGTCCATAAGGTATCTCGTGGCATACCGCATACACCCTCGATAGGAAGATGGCCATGTTGCTCTCTCCGGAAGGCGTGTTTGCTGCAGCCATCTTCTTGGTCGTTACACGAGTATGTATCGCTCGATCGCACACTAGGTTACCGAAATCTGACATCGAAATGTACCTGTTTGTCATAATCGTGTGTGCGTCGCGCTTCGAGGCGGGTCATCCGGAGATCCGCCTCAGCTTCAGTATACGTCTTCATGCTTCCTTGCGACGTTCACATCTAAATAGTTACATCAACCCTTATGTATACAACCACGAATCTACCCTGTATCACGATGGCGAATAAACCGACTTGTTTCTGCCCTGTCTACCCCTGTCCCCAGGCTGGCCGACCGGATTTTCTAGCAATCCGAACGGTATCCCGTCCTCGTTGATGAAATCTCTCGCCAACTCTCGCTCAGACAGCTCGCTCAGCGGCTCTCCACATGCACACCTATCACAGTCAAGCTCGTTTGTTGGATTACTGAATCGAGTAGACTGCTCATAAGTGGGCAAAGCAAGATTGTTTTTCGTACAGCAGCACTATTCGTGACAAGATCCATGTCAGCGTGCCTTCGAGACCACACATGTCGATCGTAACTTACCGACAGGATCAAGGTATCTTGCGAAAGCACAGCCTTCCTTAGCTTGCCAGGTCCCGGCTGCGGTAAAGGCTCGCCCATCGCATCTTCGCCCCAGACCGAGAAGTAGAACTGTAAAGAAAAGTCATGGGTGACGCGGATCGGCGTAACGGTACTGTAGAAATAGATGGATGGTCAGGTCAGGAGCACCCTAGATGTATGACATGACCATATACTCACCCCGGACACGTCGAAGGCCGTAGTCGGTTTTCATTTGGCATCCGTAACACCTCTGCAAAACGCAAAGCTTGCTTATCCGTCTTGACTCCACTGCTTGGAACGTCTTCTCCTTCCCATATCGGTTCACAACGTTTGGGTCCACTTGTAGTATACCATTCTTCCGGGTTCCGAGGTAATTTTCCACTTTCGAATAGCAACAAGTTGGTTGTAGGAAAGGTCGTTTCGCCCTCAGCCGGTCTGGCCGGCGATGTCAGGGAGATTCGTTGGTTCACGAAAAGGCGGACACACCAGACGGTAGCCAGCGGGTTTACGTCGAGAAGAGCGGATTTGAAAAACAGTAAACCTCCGACCGTGATAGCTTCCGTTGTCAGAGACCATGGCACAATGCCCAGACCAGCGACCAACGATCTACCTCGCAGATCGAGTGGAAGTGCTTCGCGGTCTTCAGAAGGCAGAGGAACGATCCACATTTCCTTCGACGCTGAGAGTGTGCCTTGGAGGTACGGGATCTCATCCCACTTCACTCCCGGCGGTAAAGAATGCTCCGTAGTCAGACTGTCCGTGAAGGTGGCCGGCAGATTCAGCCCGGAGCCTTGTCGGGATAGCATTGGCTCTGATCCAGACGGTTGAGCACCGGATAAAGAAAATGACGCGATCGAAGGTGATTGCAGCGAGGGAGATTGCAGGGGAGAAGTTGTCAAGGTTCCTGGCGACGAAGCTCCACTATCCCGAGATTGACTGGTACCTCGTCTATCGAGCGAGTTCTGCTTCGAACTCCCGCCCAAGACATTTCCGGGTGAAGGTGATCGGGTTCGAGAAGGTGAAGAAAAGAAGGATCCAAAACGCAGTGACATCTGAGGTTGTCCATGAAGTGTTGCCTGGATACGATGCGAGACACGGCCGTAGGGTGTGCGATCAAAACCAGCCAAAGAAGAGGGTATAACGAATGCGTATTCGAATCTAGAACCAACCTCTCAGCGCTAGTTGCAAAGACGGTAGGATCTGGAATAATCCCTTACAGCTGAGTTCCTGAATCTATGAAGACTCCAGCGGATCCTATTCCATCAAAAGACATCGTGTTTTCGAATATGACATGGTCCTCCCAGGGACGATCTACGAAAGGCCGCAAAAGATGGTCAGACTGTATGTTGTAGTAGGTCTTCAACTAGCTTCCGACTTACCTGGATATGCCAGTCGCACTTCTGCGACAAAAGTCAATTCCAGGCTCTTGGCCCTCTTCGGCTTAGTGAGGTTAGTCACTACGAACCCTGTCAATACGCAGTCTTCCCTGGGTTCATCTGGAGTTTTGGGCGGCCGTATGTAGTGATTGAAATCTGAAGTGCGTACGATGGTAATGCTGTTTGGTCTGGTATTGAAATTCAGGACCTGGCCATTTGGTGTTGGTGCAGCAATAGGAGCCAGCGTGGAACTCCTGAGCCCCATCATAGTGGGTGTAGCGTAGAATGATGCCATTATGTCCGAGTTGATCACATTGGGAATTAAGGGTCTAGATGTGTATTATTATAACAAGCGAGGTCGTCGCGGTGAGAGAGATGTGAATGACTCGATTATGCCTGCGATGTACGCAACGATGCTTGGGTACGATGATGACAGGATGTTATGACTCGAACGATGTGTTGCTGGTTGCTGAGTTGCAAGGTGCTGGTCGTTGATTGTGATGGATGATTGATAATTCTCTCGCATTTGCCATGCGGAACTTTCACAACATCTCTCTCATACGAGCATACGACCGAGAAACGCGGGAGTTGTCGCACGGGTTAAGCGGGCATGTTTCACAAGGTTCCTCTGGGTCGAGTCACACTCGTCCTTACATCGTTTCGCTTGTACGTTGAACGAGGCTTGAGATGAGAGGCAGGTCTGGGATGATTCGACTTTGTAGGAGACGGGATCGAAATCGTGTGTACTCCTTTCGATAGATACAACACCCCTTCTTGTGATTACAAATATTCAAGAAATGATACGACGACCTAGTACGTCATCGTCATTGCAAGGGGAGACCCTGGCCTCGAGGAGACCACTCCCGCTTGTAGCTTCCCGGAGCGGTGTTCATCTTACCTAGGACAGTATACTCCAAGTGCTCCTTGACACTTTGAGTGTATGCCTGAGGGGAATCGTAGTCTACAGAGAAAGCGCTGACGGCGGTCTGACAAGTCGTGGTAGCGATCAAGGTCTCTCCTGGCAGAGAGCAGTCTCCGTTGATACAAGTGTTGATACCGGGAGAGTCAAGGTAATCTGGAGAAGGTGGAAACGATCAGTTCACTTTGCAGCTGATGTGTATTGTTTCGGAAGCAGGACATACCAGCCCAAGTCTAGATGGATGAGAAAATCGATAAACCTGTTGGTCAGTACGCTTCGGGTATAACCAGAGTGCGATACGTACAGGGAAGCCAGCAGCAGTGAAGACGACCTTGTCTGTAGTAGCGCTTCCGGTCAGCCTGGTCTGGATCATGGGTAGACCGGTACAAGTCGCTTAAAGTTGATGGAAGATCAGTCAGTTTGAAACCCCCTATAGATGAACCATGACTCACAATTGATCCTGGGGAAGTTGACGTTCAAACCGAGGCCAACACTACGACGACATATGGCTTAGTTAGTCTTGTAGTCATTGTAATTCCGGCAAAGACCGACTCACGGCAAGACCTTCTCCCCTTTCGACTTGTCCACACCGAAAGCAAGCGCTGAAACCAAATCAGCCGCCAGCTTCGCTTGCACGTTGGCTAAAATACAGGACCAGTCTCAGTCACTCAAAGGGTCATGTATTCCTGGCTAGAGGTACTGACCGATATCGGTAGGATCCTGAGGGTTCCAGTCTTTGTAGCTCCTCTTGGTAGAGTTTTGAGCGGAGAAAGCGACCGCAGGAACGCTCCTGCCAACCGCGACGTAGGCTGCTCCGAGAGTCCCAGACAGGGTATAAACTAGTGGTCCAAGGTTGCTTCCTTCGTTGATACCGGAGACTACCAAGTCAACGGATTGATTCTACCAGGTCAACATAGAATCAATATTATGCACTCATTGCATGTCGACAGGACAAAATACCTTGAAAAAGCTACATATAATTATCAGCAGGTCAGCTCCATCCCGTATATTATTGAAGAAACTCGCACTTACACTGGCGCAACGACGTCTAAAGCATAGAACACACAAGCAGCAGGGGTTCCATTGAAGTAAGTCTGCATGGGCAAGCAGATACATTAGCAGTCGGTTTCGTCAATTCAAGTATGGCTTCACTAACGATCGAAGGGTCGTTCACACCTGGCTCAGTGCCAGCAAAATAGGATCCAGGGACCAATAGATCTCCTCTACCTTTCGATGTGAGGTTGCTTGTCGGCCATATGGTAGTCTGTATACGCGAGCACCGTTCAACTTTCAAGTCTTCTGCTTATACGTGAGGGCCACTCACTCCTCCTACACCGGACTGGTTATCCGTAGGTCCGACGATGAGGACAGAGTGGTTTTGCTTGATCAATTCATTGTGAAGAGCTCGAATGTTTGCTGTACCGAAACTATCGTCATTGGTAAGGACGATGTTGAGATGAGCGGAGACGGCGCTAGCTGCCAAAGCAAGCAGGGAGAGCAAAGTAGAGGTAGATTTCATCTTCAGAGGTCAATGCAGGTGGAGAAGTTTGAAGGCATACAACCTCCCACTCTCCCTGTCACGTCCATACTGATAGGCTTTTATATATAGCAAAGAGCCAAGGTGGGATAAGGCGTTACCGGACGATCCGGTCACCTGGCGATATGGATTTGTTTGTTGTTGTTGTGCCCAGTTATCTGCCGGCGTCGCATGATTGCACATGGCAAAGACTTGCACGAGCGTTACTCTGTTTGAATGGAGATGGCTTGCGTCTAGAGTCGGCCAGATCCTATCATGACCCAACTGCATCGGTTCGGTCACTTGATGATTTTGACACCGCGTCGGTTTCGTATGGATCAGCGCGCCAAGACAATCTAGAATCTGTTGATCCGAACCAATCGGCTCCCGCGCTCTAGTTCAACGACAGACAACAATGATGATGTCAACAACACTTCCCCGGGTCTTGTTTATACAATCAGACATCCATACAACCCTCAACGTCTCGACCCTGTAATCCAGTACAACCCTCGATTCACATCGACGGATCATTTGAACTGACCCAGTGTCTTTGCGACCTTGAACTCTGCGCCAGTGTCGTTTCTAATACTTTCAACAGTCTCTCCTTCGGCTAATTCAATCAAAGTCAAACCTCCGCCGTGGACCCGATCCACATCAAACACGGCTCGGTCAGTGATTATCCTGCTGGCCACTCGTGCAGCGGTAAGAGGCAAGGTGCAATCTTGCACGATCTTCGGTCGACCCGATTTATCGGTGTGGTCTGTGACGACGATGATCTTGGTCTCATCAGGGTTGGAACACAAATCCATCGCCCCTCCCATGCCTACTTAGGCATCACCCATGAGCACAAGCTTCAATGTATCGGAGACTCTGCGATACTTACCTTTGACGAGTTTGCCCGGAATCATGAAATTGGCTAGATCTCCATTAGCTGCAACTTGCATTGCGCCTACACAGCTCAACAACAAGACCGTCAGCACAAATGATGGGTCGATAGGATATTCAAGGACCTACCCAAGATCGAGACATCGACATGGCCGCCACGTATCATACCGAAGCTCTCTGAACTATCAAACACGGATGCGCCAGGAACTAAGGTCACCGTTTCCTTCCCAGCATTAATAATGTCGCTATGAGGATATCATTACATCGTTAGCACGTCGTTCCAACGCTCTTGCTTCCAGAAGCACGGCGACATACGCATCGACTTCACTCTCCTCAGGGTACGGGCCCATCCCCAAAATACCGTTCTCCGATTGAAGCCAGACCTTCACTCCTTCCGGTAAGAAGCTCGCGGCGAGTACAGGCATACCAACTCCGAGATTCACGTAATAGCCGTCCTTGAGCTCTTGAGCCGCCCTTCTGGCAATCCTCATCCTTCTTTTTTTGGCTGGATCTGCATCCTCGTTAGATTCCCCGCCAGAGTGCCGTAAAGTGGTGATCTCAATCTGCTTGGGTGCAGTTGCGGGTACAATTCTGTCGATGAATATACCCGGAAGATCCACTTGCATCGGAGAGATTTCTCCTATTTCCACGATATTTTCTGCCTGAGACCGGCCAGATGGCGAAAGTATCAGAGTCAGTGGTCGATTGGAATCCTTATTCTTGGAAAGACATACCTCTACAATACTGAGTTTAGCTGCTTTGGCCATGAGGGGTGCAAATGCACGAGTTGTGTAACTGGTCGACATGAAATAGATTAGTAGAATTTCAAGGATCGGGAGCCAGCTAGCTCACCGGAAGATACAGTTCCCTGCCTTGTCGACTTTCCAGGCTCTCAAGATAGCGACATCACCGTGAATCGCAGGTTCAAACAAGTAGTCCTTATCTCCAAAAACCTTGACCGATTTAACCTCTCCTTTAGTTGCGACTCCGCCTCGGCCGTCTTTTGACAACCGTTCGGGGATTCCTCCTGTTTCTACAAGAGTATCGACTCCTGTACGTGTATATATGCCTGGTATCCCGGCACCTGCCGCTCTCAATCTCTCAGCTATCGAGCCTTGTGGATTGAGTTCTAGGGCGATGTCTCCATCCAGGTACGCTCTCTCTAGATGCTTGTTCGTACCAACATACGATAGAGTCAGTCTCGATATCTGCCTTGATTCTATGAGAGAGGCTATGATGATGGAGGAATCAATCTTACTGTAAATTCGGAGATTGCTTAAATAATGAAAGACTTACCGAGTCCTCCTGTATGCATGATTCCAGCATTGTTCGAGACGACTTTTAATCCTGTCAACTCAGGTCGCTTTTGTATCGCTTGAATAAGTGTTTCTGCCACGCCACATAGACCAAAGCCTGCATATTCGTCTTGTTCAGCATCACCAATATATCTCCAAGGAGCAACCAATAATTACATACCTGCGCTGAGCAATGTCATACCGCTTTGTAGATCCTTGACGGCCTCATCTGCGGAAGACCAAACCTTCCCTTTGCTAGATTCTACAGCGGGACCTCCTACCCCATCTGCTAAGCTTGGGACGGAATCTAAATCGTGGTTTGGGACTTTAAAGTTCGATCTTGATGTAGGACCTTTCGTAGCTGTCTCGAGATGCCGTCGACACGGTATGATACGTCTCGTAAGGATTGCGAGTGGCCTACTCCGTGATAATGACCATCTGATCATCATGATGGAGATTCGTGGCGATCGCTTCCTATCGCACAGTGCCCGATGACTTGCCAGGATTTGGCAATGTCGAGTGGGCAAGTGTTACTGCCTTCCCTATGACCATCGCGTTCGATGTTCAGAATAGCAGGTCACCTGATCACTCGGACCGGCAATTCCCGGTTGTGGCGGATGCAGATGGAGTGTGCTTAGATAAACTCGTTGGACGGTCAAATCATGGATCTCATGGAGGTCATTCATGTCTTTACATATTACAATGATATCTTGTGGATGGCAGCTTGCATCATGACTAGTCATCACAGGGAAAAGCTAGCCACTCATCTCGCTAACACACTCCCAACCTTTTCCTCCAACAACCTCTTTCCATAGCGTCACCTTGCCGTCAGCACATGCGACAGCGAGAACATTTCCAGCCAAGCTCCAGGAGACCCTCCACACGGCATCGGGGAAGAGAGGGTCTGGGTTGTCCTTCCCCTGGGGAAGCAATTTAGTCGAATTCCATGCTGAGGTAGGAGATGGTCTGAAGTGGATTTGAACGGTACGATCCTATGAAACGCGGTGGACAAAGATCGATAAATGCAAATTTCCGGAATTTCCATCAGACAAACTTACCTGACTGCAAGTGGCGATGTACTCTCCGGGAAGACCAATATTAGGGGCCCAAGCGACATCGCGAACCCAGTCAGAGTGCGCATTCAGCGTGGTCTCGATTTCTGGACTCGCATTAGGGTCTCTGATGGCATCGGGCTGCTCTTCAGCAATCCAATCCTGCAACTGTTACGGCTTTCTTGCTCACTTGTAGTTCCAAATCCTAACGACGCCATCGCATCCTGCACTTGCAAACTTCCTCTGGTATTTGCTAGAACTATCCTGCTGCTGAGGTGGTTGGTTGCCGGTAGTTGCTGTCAAGGTTCCAGGAGAGATGGCTGGCGACCATGAGATGGCGTTTACACCGATAGCATGAGCAGGGAAGGTGTCTATATCGGACGAGCCATCGTCTGGTCACATGATGACACTGTTAGGAAAAAGATTCGTCGCTATGGTATATCAAACGGATACGAACTGTTGAACTTGAGTACAGAGATTTTTCCATCACTTGAGGCACAAGCCAAGATGGGGCCCAACTCGTGCGGTGCCCATGAGATGGAATTGACTAAGGTATTTGAACAACAAAGGTTACCTTGCTAATCCTGTTCACATAAAGATTTCTTCGGAAGACATACCACTAGCACTATGCGCAACGACCTCCTTGATTTTCTCCCATTCTCCAGAGCTTCCGCCAGACTTCCCTCGCGTAGCGGTCCCACCAGTAGAAGCGGGCTGGATCTCTTTCCAAATGTAAACTCTCGAGTCATAAGAACAGGAAGCTATCAGGGTGCCGAAAGAAGGATGTGCCCAGGATACCTGCCAAACAGGTGCAGTGTGTCTACAAAGGTGGAATTCGCAGGTAATTCGCAGGAACAAGGTTGGTGACGGCAGTGAGAGAGACAAACGGCGATAAGCATGCATAACTTGTTCAGGTCGAAATTGTCTAACAAGACTGCACTAACCCTTTCAGCACGACGCCCTCTCCCACTGGTTTGCCATCAACGACATTGAAGATCCTGATAGTCCTATCGCTAGAGCATGTCGCTAAACGCTTGCCGTAGTAATCTAATTGAGCGTCATGCTGAAATAAGCGGAAAGTGAACAAAAGAGCTTGAGTAAGCCAAGTATTCCTCGTTGTTCATGCACTACAGGTAACACAGCCAGAGGGTGCAAATGCGAACGATTCATAGACGCGGTGCTCCGTTATCTTGAAATGTATAGAGACCTTAGAAGCCCTGAGTCGATTGATGAAGAGGACTCACAATCATGTCCTCATGGGCGGTGTCTACGACATGGCTGCCGCCAGAACCGTTATTAGTAGCAGAAGCAATTGTGGTAGCCTATTCGCGATGCCAGACCGAGACAACTAATCAGCTAGCTGCTGACTCAGGCAAATCAAAGATCAAAACCAACCATTTGGGAATTGATCTAGGTGTCGAATGGTCAAGGCACTGTCCAAGTGGGATGAGCCTGTGAGCGACTTCCACCTCATCTCTAGCTGATGGCAGGGGAATGGGCTCGTCATGTTGTGCGAAGCGCGTCGAGGCTCAGCACTGCACGAGTTACATATCGTTGCTTCCCCGTTCACAATCTCTCTTTGATCGTCATAATGCTATACAATTCTTGATTCATCACTATTTACCGCTCTTCTCCTCGAGCCATTTGTAAACCACACTGAAGTCCCGGTTGTCCCAGTCTTCGGTAGCACGAACCTTCCTGAAGACTTCTTCTGCTAGTTTGCCTACATATAAGGGACTACTAACGTTCTCTGCGGCTCCGACTGCCAAGTCGAGATCCTTGTGGGCCAACGCCGTGACGAAACCTCCTTCATACTCTCGGGATGAAGGAGGAGCTCTGGCGACGGTAGGGAGGTGTACCCCGGGAACTGGGAAATTGATCTGTACGCATGAAATGCGTGAGCCTGAATCTTGTAGCCGGAGTCTGACGTGTCTTACCGAAGAAGCCCAACATTGTCCAGTAGAGGTGTTGATTATGTTTCCCAAGAGTTCGCTATCGAGTCCGAGCCTCTTTCCTAGAAGCATGGCCTCTCTGTACAGATAAGCTATGTTAGGGCAGTCAAGACCACGTGCAAGCTATCAAAACTCACGACAGACCGAGCATACTGATTCCTAATTGCATGCTAGAGTTTGGCCAGCTTTCAGCTTTCAATATCGCACAAACCAGCGTCTGTAAACTCACTTGTTACAGAGCTTGGCGGCGAGACCCATTCCTAGACCACCACACTTAAGAACCCTCTTTCCGACCATACCTAGGATAGGCTTTGCTCGAGCGAAAGTATCGTCTGACGATGCACCGACCATAATGGTCAAACTAGCATGTTCTGCTCCGTTTACACCTGAAATCCATCGGGCAGAGCGACTTAGCCTCAGCAATCAGACGAGAAGAAAGCAAAGCTAACCTCCGCTAACGGGAGCATCAACCCATTTGCCACCAGCCGCCTCGATTTCTCCTCCAACTTCTTGACTGACGTCCATGCGAATCGTGCTTTGCTCGATACATACAGTCTCGTCGATTTGGTTGTCCTTTAGCTTGCCCGATTTGAATGCAGCCAGAACCGAGGTCTTTGGGTCAGAGGTGTAGACGGATTGTACGTGCGTATGGGTTGGGATCATTGAGATGATGGTCGATGCTTGTAACGCGGCCTCGTATGGGTCTAGAAACCGATGGTGGCTTAGACACCTGGAAGGCTGTCTCAATGATCCATACTGTGATCTGTAATGGCTCACTGTCGACAATTCCGATCTCGACGTCGTGTCCCCCTTGCATTTCTTCCCTCATACGTTTCAATGTCATATCCAGATTGGCTTGACTTGGGTCGCAAATCAAAATCCTTTTGGGCTTGTTAGGCAGAGAAAGCCAATCGGGAGATTCCTGGTTCTGATTCTTAGCATCTAGATGAGGATGCTTCGGTGAAGCAAGCGAAGCAAGAAGGAGGTTGTTCGACATGTGATAACCCATACGACCTGGAACATTCCGGGCAAACTGATCAGTCATCGAGCAGGGTGTTCTGTCATCGAGCACCTTCCGACGCACCGACGCCAATGAACGCTAGGGTGTCGGATCGACTGACAGCACGCAGGATGGTAGAAGTCTTCATTGTTGGATGTGTATCTAGCGGGGTAGTATCGATAGGTAGGGGCAGTTGGTAGCTGATAGTAGCTAAGTAGTACAGTAGCAGTAGCAGTGGAAGTAAGGAGGAAGGATTCATGAGTTGGTTGTTGCAGGTCATCATCACCTGATCACATCCGATCGCCGGTACAGCCGGAACACCCGGGGCTCCAACCTAATCACGTGACGAGTCGATAAGCGGTTCGTTTCGCGCGATATCATTCATCATTTCTAGTTTCTAGACATCTCAGACAACAGCTGTCCCATACAGTCCCAGCCCGTGCGATTCATATGCTCCGTATCTTATGCTATCCGATCCCATGTCCCCATTCATGACCATGTGTGGTTGCAAGTCCTCTTGTGATCCCTCGGATTGCCTAGCTTTCCTTTCCATCGCCGCCAGCTTTTTCTTCCCCGGTCCCCGTCTACGCACGCTTTGGGCGTATTCGCAAACGCTGAACCCTCTTCTCTGACAATTCGTACATATCGGTCGTTCCCCAGAACATCTGTGAGGGTGCGCTTGTCAGTTTCGTTCCGGCGTCGATGTATCACATGAGGGAAGACTTACTTTAGCTTCTTGTCGCGGCAACCTTGACAAGCAATTGCCAATTTGAACCTCGTCTTGCGCGGTCCATATCGTGAGTTGACGTATTCCATAACGTGTAGATGAGGATTCTCAGTGGCGGGAGCCGACGTCACCGTGCGTGTGCTCTTCCGTTTCCCTAAGCCCCTTCTAGTAGAACCGACTGCGGTTCGAGCATCGGTTTGAGCGTGGGAGACGTCGAGACCATTCACGTCCGGTGCGACCGCCAATTCTGGATACACGTTCCGGATATCACAGAGCTCGTCTGTCAGTTCACTGTCGGTATCCTCGACCTCCTCGCCCGTTGCTGCATAGCCCCGTCCATCCACTGCATCCCGCTGGAACGAAAGCATTGGCATACTCGCTCCCGCCACTCCTACCGCGCGCGATTCAGCGGTCCAAGGAGTGTGAGGCCGATCTCTATCCTCCGTGTTCGAGCTGGAACGGAAGGAGCCAGGTGATACGAGGTTGGCATAAGCTGTGCCTGGTGCGGAACTCGGTGGCGACATGTGAATCCCATCTTCGTCGAAGGAGGAAAAAGTCGAGCTAGAAGAAGACCTCCCAGTCAACAGAATCGGATCGCCGGGACTGGTATAAACCGCCGAGGTGGGACGGATATGAGATATAGCTGAAGGATGCAGCGTTGTGACCGGTGACGTAGCTAGGACATCTGGTGCGAACGGTAGCAAAGCGTGCGTGGTAGCTACCGTCGCAGGGACGGAAACGGACCCGCGCTTGTACAACATGGATGTGTCAGGTAAAGGCCGACCTCCCTCCGTTTGCCTCTCCAGCAATGGTGCGAATCCTGGTAGAGAAGAAGGCTCCACCGGGAATGATCCATCGATCCATGTCATCTCTCCTTGACCCGAAGTGGCAGTCATAGGGAACGAAGGATTGAAGGTGGTATCCCAAAGAGGTCCGGTCGCGCTCGTTCCAGGATAGGCAGGCATGGTCGGGTCCAAGCCATAAACCCCCGAATGTGTGAAAGCACCGGACGAGTTGATAGACGTAGTCTTGTCCCACGGATGAGTCCCAACGTCGACAGGCGGCATGTCCAAAACCAGGGGGGTGTTTGGAAGATGCATTCGATGTTGAGGCGAGTCGAGGTCGAAGGCGGACTGGAAAAGTCCCGTAGCTCGTGTCAAGACGGACGATGAAGGCTGATTGGAATGAGCAGTATTGGGTATCCTGACTCTCCCGATGGGCACCTTCTTTCTCCTGCTTGAGAGCGTCTCGCGGGGTCTAGCTTGTCTTTGGATTGATTGGTTCAGATGGTTCGAGTGGTTCCAGGAGTTGGCAGGTTGACCGGTTGGGGTAGTGTGAAGGACTGGGCTGTGTGATAGTAACGAAGCATCCGCATAGCCAGATAGACTGTGTGGAGGGGAGAGTTGGCTGGAGCTTGATGATGGTCGGTAGTTCGGCGAGTGCGCTATAGACTGTGGCCTCAGGATGGAGAGCTGAGCAGGTCGTACCTGTTCCGGTACTGCCTGATGATAGACCATAGGCATTTGTAGGCTGGGTGCTGGGAGCCATAGGTCTTGGTTGATCATAGGAGCCGGTTGAATCGCCAGTTGAGCAGTCAGATCCGGTAAGACGGATATATTCTCGGCGAGCGCAGCTTCCGGTACACCAGGCGTTGGTAGATAAGCAAACGGTTGATCCGTGTGCGCCAAAACATGTGGTTGGTTCTGATTCCATTCCTGCATCGAATCAGGTTGTCCTGTGGACGGTCGTACAGTCCACCCTACGATCCTTGAAGATCCTGGGCGCGGGGTGGAAAAGGGCGCTGGAGTAGCGTATCCGTTTTCGATTTCCGTGGGACCTGATTCGGTTCCAGAAGCTAAAGGGTAGTTGAGGTATGTTTGCTGGAGGTGCTGTGGGTGTGATGTCTGATCTTGCCAATGCGGTTGAGGGTATTGTTGCTGGTACTGATGCTGATGTTGTCTCTGATCATTGTGAATCTGCGACATGGCGATTGGAGCTCAATTCAGCGAATAAGAGAATGCTGATCGCTAGACCCGCTGAGTCCCCGCAGATGGCAGCTGATTCGACCGACCAGGGACAAGGCGGATGACTGATCAAGGTGAACTATATGCTCGAGAAGTGATTAGGTTGAGCGCAAGTCGAGCGAAATATAGTTGACGATCGGGGAGTAGACGTTTCCTGGCTGAAACGATGGAGCGGTGGGGCTGCTATTGGAGAAGAGAAAACTGTGGAACTGGAGTGGAGATGGACGAGACAACCGGACCCATGGGCTTCCATCATATAAGTGGATTCAACTAGGCTCACGGGCCCGCTTGCCGAAGATGACGACCTAGAACAACACCCTACAATGGTTGTGCGGTGGGGAGGACGGATGATTCGACTCGTCCCGATTACCCTGTCCCAGGCGATCGACAAGAGCCGGATTGCGGTGCGGTCAAGCATGTCTCAGATGTTATTATCAGACTCCGTCATCTTTTGCTCGGAACCACAACAGTGAACCTGATTTTGATGGCTTGCTATGGATTCTATAGACTTTCCCTCGAACCTCCACCTGCGTAATATACCGCTCCGACAGCGAGCATGAGGAGACGGAGGAGGAGCTCGCAGGGAGGGAGCGAGTTTACGGAGCGAGATCGGCAGCAGCCCGAACAGGGCTGGGCGAGCTGGGAGCGGAGAGCGGAGAGCAAAGGAAAAGGGAAGAGGAGTGAACGTTTTACGTTTCTGTTGCAGGCAATACTGCCATGTTTGTGCGCGACGACTTGCTGTGATCTGATGCCGTCGTAGTGAATCCACGAGCCAAGGCAAGCGCGAGACCGTGTGATGGATGTGATAACGATTCAAGCACAGGGTTTTGCCGTTTTCCACAAGTCCACGGGGAACCGAGAGTTTTAGCTCGGCATGAATCAGGAACGGTCAGCGTAGCCGAGGCCTGTCACCGCGGTCAGTGCTTGGTCCAGCAGGCCGTCGTCGCATGGCAGACCGATCGAGATCACGGGCCCGTGCTGTCTAGCGGGACGGCAGCAGTATTTGCACAGAAACGCTTGGTTCCTGCACTTGTGAAAATCACGTCATCTGTCCGCGTGAACTCTAATTTCTTGTAAGGAAAGACCGACAAGGTTCAATCGGTGAATATGAAAGCAGCGTGGGTGCCGTGAGGAAAAGAATACATCGCACGCGGCAGAGTACGCGGACAATCTCGTCACGACAACGGTTCAACATCCGTTTCAGGGTGTCTTTCCATGCATGATCCCATGTTCTTTCGTTCAAAGTTCACAAACCCTATTCAAGCTTCAAGGTTTGAATGACAAACAGTCTGGCAAACCTGCTGTTGTTCAGGTAGAAACGGGGGTATGCGCACGCTATTTGGTGACGATCGGTCGGCATCGACACGCGGGATGGAACAAACAACGGGCTCAGCGCAGGGCAGGAATGAGTCACTCGGCCGCCGTCAATGACAAAGTGTCTCTCACAACGCATACGAACCCATCATCCCGATCGTATGCGTTGTCACGCATGATGAACGGACCGATCCGGACCGTGAGATAGATAGCTTGGCTTGGCTGGAGACGGCCGGATAACGACGGGAACGTTCCTTCAACTCGCTCGTTCACCTCGACTCGACTTGAAAACCAGACTCGTCGACTCGAGCAAAGCGCTATGCTCAGCTCCAGCTCGATCACCGCTCGGACCTGCTCTACTCGTATCTTCTCACTCTCACGCCACATCTCAACCTCCACCAGGAACGCAATGCCACTCTACATAGCTCGGCTCCCTGACTATCCCGACAGCCTACAAAAGCGATTGTCTGTGAGACAAGGTCACTTGGAGAGAGCGAACAAAGACAAAGAGAACGGAACCTCGGGTAAATAGTCGGACATTTCTTACGTACAGGCATCGAGCTCGAACATGGTCGACTCACCTCGTTCCTATCTTGCTTGGCCACTTTCATCAGTGTTCGGTCGAGCTTTCCTTTCCCCCAGCGACTCATCCAGTAGTTCCACGGACTCGTCCGACCCCAAAGTGCCGAACCCTCGTATGGCAGGTTCGGTCATGATCTTTCGTCTTCCCACGCTAGAGGCAGTCTGGGAAAGGGTCAAGGACGATGCCTACTGGACCGCCGGGGTCTGGGATCGTGAGAACGCAACCGTTGATGAATTGCTCGGCGATCCTACCGATGAGCACGCGCAATTCAAGGCCTAGACTCGAACAGTCACCGACTTCACAATGGACATGAATGATGGATACATTGCTTCATTGTACGATCACATAAGCACAACATAAGGAGGGTCAATTACGATGCGGCAGACTTCATGATAAAAATATAACGACGAGACAGGCCGATGGGTAGTCATCAATCGTCATCCGAAGCGATATCCCCTTCATCGATAAGATCGTCGTCTATCACGCATGACACGTTCGGTCAGTCTCGAGTGATTCGCAACACATGAATATACGAGACAGCGAATACACATACCATCAGCAACATCGCCATCATCACCACCTCTTCCTCCAAGCTGCAACTCGGCCTCGGCCCGCCTCAACAGCGCTCTCACAGCCTCGAGCGATTCATCAGATTCAGATGGGGGAGGTACAGGTGCTCCTCGTCTTGCTGGTGGTGTTGGTGGAGGTAGAACATCGATAGGTCTCAAAGAATGCTTGTTCCGAATCCTGACAACCGGGATCTCATCGTATCAGTCCCGTCGCTTTCTGCCCATAGCTACCCCCTTTCAAACGAATGGAGAAGCGACTCACATCGGGCTCGATCCAGCGTCAACCAGTTGCTGTACTATTCGCATAGAACAGCGCCACCTTAGCTCGGACAGGAAACAACACATCTGCTTGAAGCGATATCCCACTTACCAAGATACTCTCTCAACCCCTCCCTTCCGTCCTCTTCCGTCTTGACAGCTAAGTGAAGCGGGGTGTCTCTTTGCAAGGTGTTTTGTACGTCAACGTCACATTGCTCGTGCTCCAAGATGAGGTCGAGGACAGTGGTAGAAGCATGGATGATCCTGATAAAGAGGGCAAGCTGGCAATCAGTGGTCTTCGCAGGCTTGCCGTGTACAGGCGTCGATACGATACTTACGCGTAATGCAAAGCTGGAGTATTCGAGCATTCCGGGGGAAGACGTCATTGTTTATCTTCCTTGTGCACAGTGACCTTGACTAGCATTCCTACATACCTGTGTTGCCCAGACTTCGGGACGAGTCATTCGTCAGCTTTGGTCGTGTACTTCCGATCTGAGAGCAGACATCTACGTACCCGTCTTGGTGGTTGATGTCATGTTCGTTCTGTATAGCATCTAGATAGACCTCTTCGTTGTCCTCCTTGGCAGCTGAAAGTAATCGTTCATCTGTAGTCTTCGGCTATGAGTCGCTTTCTATCGCAACCTGATGACGAAGTTCATTTGACGCACTAGGAGAGGCTCCTTCCACAATTTCCTCCTCTGGAGGAGGGGGAGCTCTACGGGCAGGAGTAGTTGACATTTCGTCTGCAGGTCTTGTTTGATGCGTGAAGCTTCTTTCTTTCAATTCTCAGCTTGTAGTAACGGAAAGTATTGGCCAAGGACAATCAGCAAGAAGCGTATCTACCACCAAGAGCTGTGTCCGATGTCTGGTATGTTTGGTCTGATATAGGATAGCGAATAGCGATGCTAGAGAAGTCTCGTTCAGGGTAGCGACCAGCTATTCCTCGATGCAACAATAACGGGTTCGCGCGTGTCAGCCGCATTCGATTTCACCAACAACAACCTCGAACCGTCGTCCAGATCTCAATCGTCAACATCGCTCGTAAAATCAATAGCTGATCACCCCTGGCCGTCTTTGGCTTATCAAATCGTTCAGATATAGGTGTCATCCGCAATCTCGCCTTTCGATACCGCGACGCACGAACCTGCAACGACGAGCACCTCATATCACCACCTTTACGGTTCCTAGCGGTAGGGCCCCAAAGATTATCAATCAAGAAATCTAGCTCATCGAACTGAGAGTCGCATCTCGCATTGGCATCTCGGCGATCAGGCAAAGGATCACAACTACTACCCTCGATACCGCAGAACTGGCAGAGACCCCAGTGGTCTACCTTTGATACGTACTCTACCCAAACGAACTAGACTACAACATGGGAATCTCCGTCTCTCGAATATACTCGGCCCTTTCCTCTCTGGCATTCTGGGGCAAAGATAAAGAAGTCAGGATCTTGATGGTCGGTTTGGATTCCGCAGGAAAAGTCAGTCGATTGATGAGATCCGCCAATCGCCAAGGCAAAACTCAATCAACACATATACTGATCGCCCGACATCGATAGACAACCATATTATACAGACTGCAGATTGGAGAAGTAGTCTCGACAATACCAAGTACATCTCTTATAATTCGAAAATGCTATTGAACTATTCTCAATACCGCTCTTATTTTGGTGGACAGCGATCGGGTTCAACGTAGAAACAGTAACATACAAGAACATCAACTTCCAGGTGTGGGATCTAGGTGGTGAGCATCGTCTGTTTCTTTCAAAGCTCAGGCACCCAAGCTCAATACCTTCGTCATAGGCCAGTCGAGCATAAGACCGTACTGGCGGTGCTATTATGCCAACACACAGGTTAGTTTTGCTAGAAGCATTTATCCGAGACACCCCTTTGACTGAAATTCCGCCCTCCTAGGCCATCATCTATGTGATCGACTCAGCAGACGCGGCCCGTCTTCCTACTTCAAGATCCGAGTTACTGACAATGCTGAGCGAGGATGAACTTAAGAGCGTTCCTGTATTGGTGTTTGCGAACAAACAGGTCAGTCGAACATCTCAAGTAATGAAAGATCGATCACAAACCTGATGTCATCCCCGCTTCTTGATTGACCAGGATGCTGAAGGTGCTCTTTCCCCTGCTGAGATCTCTGACAAGCTCGGACTTGCTGGAGGCGAGAAGGGCAGGGAATGGTCTGTGCGAGGAAGTTGTGCGACGAAAGGAGAGGGTCTCGAGGAGGGTTTGGATTGGCTGGTGCAGACGATGCAGAAGTAACCTAGAGGTCGGATGGATAGGCAGTTGTGGGTCGTCCCGGTTGTATGTATCGATATTCGGCATGTTTGCGAGATGTTTTACGATGATCACATAGAAATAATAACAAAAACATAAGGATAAAGCTGCATACACGTTATCACTCGAACGGAGGACAAGTCCATCAGGTTATTCCAAACTTGTCGTTCACATAGCCGTTCCGACGGCGGGAGGAGCAGTAGCGTGGTCGGGCATACTACCCATCTCTTGATCGTGCTGTTTCTTGGCCTGCTCCGTCAATCCCCAGTTTTCGTCCAAGCGCTTGTGCATCGGGATCTCCTTGCAGAATATATTGGCGAAGAGACCGATTACGGAGAGAGGGATACACACAAACCAAACTAGACGGAGAGAGGTCACGAAGGCGTGAATGACTTGAGCCTTGAGCGGTTCCTCAAGATCGTGCAAAACAGGGATTGCAGCGTAAGCTCTATAGGAAACGACGCCCCATGATCAGCCACGCATCCATTGCAGAAGATGACCCAACGTACAAATCAGGGGCTGCACCGAACTTCGCAGCAAAAGCGGAAGGAAGATCTTTTTTCAGCTAGATGGGTGAGGCAGATCAGTATAAAAGGCCATCTCTGGCAGACTGTTTGTCTATTCACCTGATTATTCATGACGCTTCCACCGATGGTAACACCAAAGACTTGTCCATAACTGCGCGCAAACGTCAGGAAAGCAAGAGCTGGAGCGTTCAATTCGGGTGGAGTTGGCGCCAAAATGGGGAAGTTGAGTCCTGAATAGAGAAGACCCGCTCCGATTCCAGCAACTGCCTGGAACCCAGCCCACATATAAACACTGCTGCCCTCCTATAAATCCAGCTTTGTCAGTCCATGTTGTACAAAAGACATAAACAGATTTTTACCTTGAGCAGAGCCAATAGACCCACGCCGGTGGTCAAAAGGACCCATCCTGACCAGTTGGACCAATTGTATTTCCCGATGATGGCCACCGCCGCACCGGTCATAATCGCGAGAGGAGCGATTGTCAAAGACAGTGGGAAGGTCTGGATACTGGAGCGAACGGGGGAAGAACCCTGAATTGCTTGGAAATAGCTGTAAGGAGTGGGGACGATCAGATCCGATCACTCTCTGAAACCACTAACCAATACACTTACACAGGCAGATAGTAGATCACGATGATGGTGACAATCCCGTCTGTAAAATAGACTCATGTCAACCTTGAGAAGTGTTCGGTGTGACCATGATAAGGCTTACGGAAGAATGTCTGAACATAACCTGAGATGGACGTCCTGTTGTTGATGATAGTGAATGGGATCTGTGATCCCTACGATTCAGTTCGACGACCGAAAATATCACTTGACAAGCCAACTCACAGTAGGATCGACTGCCCAACGAAAATCATAAACGAAGGCACCCAAAGTAGCTCCTGCTCCAACAGCCAGCCTAAAGAACCAATTGATCGTCGTCAGCGACATCATACCGATCATCGTATGTATCTTTGCACTTACGGTACGATGACAGTGTACGAATCCCACGATTCCTTGGAACCACCCCACACAATTCCGATAATGACAGAAGTTGTGCCGCCGATAATAAGCAAGTTGCCAACAATATCCATCTGTTTCAGCCTGGTCTTTAGATCTTCCTTAGGTGCTTTGATATCGAGAAACATCCAGACCAAGGCAAGTGCGACGACCCCGAGGGGCAGGTTGACGAAGAAAAGCCATTGCCATTGCTTGGCGAGAGCACCTCCTATCAGAGGGCCGATAGCACTTGCAAAAGCCCATACACAGCCAATGATTCCAGAAAATACACCTCTTTCAGACAAGGGAAGCATATCTGCGACAACTGTGAGCATGGTCAAGCATATATCAGGGTGAGCACAGGGTAGAACCGCGTCGAGAAGAAAACGCGACTTACTGATCTCAGTCATGGCGAGAATACCACCGCCTCCGACACCTTGAATGCTTCTAGCAGCGATCAGCATATTCATAGAGTTGACATATTTCGATCCTCCACAAAGTCCAGATCCGAACATGAAGATGACGAGGGAAAAGATCATGGTAGAACGTCCTATTGGTGATTGTTTTGATATAAATAGGGGTAACATCAGCACGAGATGCAATGCTCAACCGATCTAGAGAAGAGGGGTAGGCTTACGCCCAAGGATGTTGGCCATAGATCCACAAAAGGGAAGGAAAGCGGTCGAGGTCAAAGCGTAAGCTGAACCGACCCAAATATAATCTTGTCCTTGAAGATCGTTGATTATGTCAGGAAGAGCCGTTGAAATCGCAGTCTATTTTGTTTTTCGGTGATAGGGTAATGTAAGCAGATCAACATTCGATGCTAGAATACACAATATGCTGACTGTACTTACCAAGTCCAAAGCAGACAGTAAACAGGAAAAACAAAGCGAGAGAAAGATGAGCCAAAACTTGAGAGGCTTGTTGAAGTCAACCTTTTTCTTCTTCGGAGCCCCTGCGTCGAAATGCTGCTTGTTTTCAGGATCGACGACAAGATAACTCTGGGATGCATTAAGGATGTTGGTTTCGAAAGCGGTAGCGGAAGAGTTGGCGGTCTTATTCCCATCATAAAAGACTCCCGACGGAGAAGGAGGATCGAAGGTGACGAGACTGGGTTTGATGTGGAGCTCCCTATCGCGAGGTGTTAACGGGACAGCGATGGTGGATGGAGAGGATCCTAGACAATTCAGATCCCCAGGTGGAGTGACAGGTGTAGAGGGTCGAGCGGCTTCATTTTTGGTCATGTTGATTGAAATTGATGTGTATGACTCGCTGAGCGGTTTCTCTTGATCGATGATGGTAGACATGGATGAGCTGAATTATGGGAGGTAGCCAAGATGAGATACTGGTATGGCACAGACAACCAGATTAGAGCGCCGCACCGATTTCGATAGGTCATCTCACTCACTAGCAATCGAGAGGGTTTGATTGATTGAGGCGATCGGGACAAGAATGAAAACGAGTGTGGGCGGAAAGGTGGTAGCCGGTCTAGTTAAGAGAGCACAGAGTAAAGTGCAAACGAGAGACGAGGTGTGAGTGGGGTATGGGAGGAGGATCCGTAATGAATTATGAGGTGAATCAGAAATCGGGGCGGAAGAAAGGCAAACAAGAGCAAGAAAGATGGAAAGCAAGAATGGATGTTGTTTATATATGCTCCTTCTCGGCTCTGCGCTTGAGCGCGAATCATCGTGACGTAACGTGGTTCCAAGCTCCTAAGTCGTTTATTACTACAAGTCGCTACTCTACTCCTGATTCCAACTGTACAACGTTTCGGACGGACTAACAAGTCGTCTCAGCTAGATTATCACACTCTCTCTATTTGACTGATCGTTCGCAATCAACAACATTTGACAAATGGCCCATTAAACGGCTGGGAAGTTTCTGTATGTAACCGCTCTCTCCAGCGAGAAAGTCGATGTATCTGCATCCCTCTGTGTAACGCATATCATCAACAATAAGATGGATCAGTCGTGAGATGGGAAGTTCGCCGGCACGTGCAACGCACGCTAGAGTAGAACCTGCAGATGCCTTCGAAAGATGTTTTGCGACCGTGTCGAGTTCCCCGTTGGCGCGAGAGATACCTGTAAAATCCTACATGATCAGCATCGAAAGGATCTACCGACGACAGACTGCACTCACCAGTGTTGTTCCCCATGGCAGTCATCCTCTTCAGTTCCTTCATTATAATTTTAGCACCTTGTATCCAAAGGACACAGACCTGCATGGGCACAGCTGTCAGATTTGGTATGGAAGAATGCGTAAAGATAAACTCACAAATCCTTCGAGATTCTTGAACTCATGGTCAGGAACGTGGGTTGACAGGGAAAGCATCTTCCTTGCGATCTGCAACGCCCGACTGTTGTCATACTGCCAGTCGTCTACGTCGTAAAGCCAGAGCTGGATAGACAGCAGACGGATTTGCTGTTTCAAAATGGTTTTCAGTCAAGTTCCCCTGGCTTACAAACATCCTCTAGTCGACAACTCACCAAGTTATAGTTCTCTATATTCATCACTTCAATTGTGCTCTCCTGCATCTGACTCGAGTTCAGGGTGATTATCGATATCGGCTCCTTGAGTTCCTCTGGTACACGAGCGGAAAGCGCATAAAAAGCGTTCTCCAACTCATAATGAGCTTGAGGGCATCTGACAGCCGTGCTGATTTCCGACAGATATTGATCCTGCTCTGCTATACCCATTGGATTGAACAGGTTGTCGTTCTCGGAGGGCAATTGAATCAGACGAGATGCACGGAATATGAGCTCAAGCTATGGGTACGGAACATCAGCACCGGAAGAGCAAGGATTGTAGCGATATCAGGCGTCGCAACGTACTGCTTGCGACATGAGCGGACTGTGAATGTCGTATAGCATATCAACTGGGATGCTACAAGGCTAGACATAAGAGATAGTAGAAGAGCTTACCCATAAAGGTCAGGATCGTTCGAGCATGTCAATCTTCCAGCTATAAGATCCGTATACGTTTCGTCCCTAATAGGTACCTCGAAGTCCTGTACGTATCACGACAGGAAATTGAGTTTCGATTCGTACTGCGGAAGAGGTTGGTATACGGACCTTTTCATACGTCGCGTAAGGCAATCGCCAGGGAGTAGTGATCCTTCTGTAATCCAAGACGGGATCCCAGTTGACCGCGATAGCTCCCGCTCGATCCAAAGTGTGCGCTTCCCAGCTAAGAGATCCACAAAGTTAAGAACAGACAGTCGTAAGCGTGAGAACGTATACTAACAAGCATGCTATCCTCTCTCCCAAATCGATCCCATCAATGGGTGGTGGCAACGTGTATACGATCTTGCGCCTGATGCAGGGATCCTCATCGTACTTTGTTCTCCAACCATTCTCCATCAGTCGCGTATGAGACCCGGTAGCCATCTGATGAAGACCAGAAGAAATGACGAGTCTGGAACGACAAAAAATGAGCTTCATTGTTCGATGCGAAAAGAAGATGCGGCTTTGACGTACTTCATAGCCATTCCTGCCATTATCCAGGCCTGTTCCACGACAACAAGGGAACGAGTCAGCATTCCGAAACAATATGGCATTCATCAGTGTAACTCACCTTTTGATAACTGCCTATCCAGTAAAAATATAAACCAAGGATGATTGCCGCTCGTATCAGATCGACGGGTCGGCTATATTCCTCGATCCCAGATTGTAACTTCGCTTCCGCTGTTCTCAAGAACTCCGACTCCATCTGTTTCAGAGAGGGATCACCGGAAGATCTCGCGCCCATCAGATACTGCCGCCCGACCTGTATCAGCAATCGATCGTACCACTCCGCCAGTGCTAGACTTACTATGGAATACACCCACGCAGAGTGCGGTCTATTCGACTCCTCTCCTCTCATCCTCTCCCAAAACCTAGGCCAGTGATAATCCAAGCCAAATCTTCTCGATTCCTTGGCAAAAGACCCGATCAATTTTTCCCTTAAAAATGGTGGGATTTCCGAAGGAGCCGTCGTCCAATGGCGACTCAGTGCTTGGGGCGAACTGCCGGACGACAAAGAGTCCCTATGATTTGCGATTGGAGGCTCATTCCCTATCAAGCGAGATGAGAGGTTTCTTTGCATGTCTGAGAACCCTACGTTTGTAGGAAGTTGGAACTTCTCGAGCATCAAGGAGAACCCCGAAGGGCTCATTCCCTTCTCCGAGGGACCCCTGAGCTCTTGAATGATATCATTGGAGGTCTGGTCTGGATTGAATAGGACGTTCTGTAACCAGTCCATGGACGCCTGTCCATCATCTGGAGTTTCGATTGGTGGGCTGTTATCTGACGAGTTTGACCCGGACGCGACGTTGTTGTCGACCCGACCTGAAGAACCTGTCTGTGTTCCCGTTTCAATGGGACTCCCCATAGTCCCCATATCTAAATCCATGAACGCCATCATTTCCTTGACTCCGTTCGAGTTGTTCAAGAGCATCGTGTCTTGTAGCGAATCTCTGTCCGTTCGAAAATCGGTGCTCCCGCTGAACCCATTCACATCCATAGAGATCGAGTTTGTCTCTCTAGCATGAAGCGACATGACGGTCTCCAGATCTCCTTCCAACAGAGCATTGACCACCTCCATGGTTCCCGGAGTAAAGGGCATTTCGTCACGTGGAGTCGGCAGTGACGGGTATCCCGCATGAGTTTGAGCTTGGAATGTGCTCCTCTCTCCCATTTGAGTATGTTCTTTCCCGTTTGTCTTGCTTGATCCATCTTCAATCTGGCCTTTCATAGTTTCGACTGTCCTTCTCGATTCCTCGATCGTGGTTTGGTGCACTTGAGTCACTGGTACCTGAGCGGTGGGATTGGGAGGAGGAGGAAGGGGAGGTGCAGATGGTCGAGTCTGATGGCTGATATTACTAGATTCACCATCCCGAGTACTTCCGTAAACGCAAGGAGATTTCTTCAGTCTGACGCATTGTGCACAGTGAGGTTTGACTGAATAACATGTATGCAGAATGAACTGTCAGACACCAGTACGAACCGCGCGAAAGTCAAGAAACCGGACAGACCTGCATCGCACTTTAGCTTTCGTTTGCGGCAGAACAAACAAGCATCCCCTCTCTTCAAAGTACCAGGAGGATGTAATGACGAGCTGTTGTTATGTACAGCTTTCCCTGAACTTGGTTCAAGTCCGTCGGAGGATCCCGAAGAGGAATTGTTGCGGACTGCCGGACGATCCATCCTCGTAGACATGTTTTGTCGGCGGTAAGTGTTTGCCAGTCTCAGATTTATATCCTTTGTACGTGGGGCGATATGGTGAGCATGGCCGGGCGTGGTCGTGGCTGGCTCTGGCGACAAGAAAGAGATGAAGACCATGTGAACGAGCCGAAGAAATGAAGAAATCAAACGCTCAGTGGTCGTTTCGGCGAGATGGAACGATTCCGGATGCAAGTTCGGATGCGAACACGTTCTCACTTGGCGTGGACTTTGGCTCCTGTTCTGCGATGCAAACGAGAGTTCAACACGGCTGGGACCATCTAGAGCTCTAAAGCTACTGCTATTCAGCCACAGACAACGACATCCACAGCGTCAACCCCTCATAACCAATCGTCTACGTACGACCAAGGTAATCGTTTTGTCAAGGTAGCCGGACACGGGCACGGGCATCGCAAACCGTTGGAACGGGCATAACCGCGCACAATCGGTATCAGATTGAAAATTTCATTCAAGTCGCATCGCTGAGCATGTACATTCGTTTGATATCAGGCACAACATCCACAATTTCACTCTTCTTTCAAATAACCAAGAACGAACAAGTTTCCTCAGTAAAGGTTTGTCAAAGTAATGTTTTGTCGCTTCATTCGCTTCCGTTTCTGAGGCGGAGCTCGCGATGAAGAAATTCAAGGTTGTCACATCATTGAAAACTTGTTCGTTCGGTGTTGGCAACGTCAGCACGTGTGGCCAGCTTGCTAGAGAAAGGGAACAGGATGATCGAGCGAAGACGATCGTGTAGGATAGGTATAAATGTTTCGTAGATCTGCAACGACAATCATGACGATCAGCTTTGAACAATGGAAAGTTTGAGAAAAAAACCCGACTCACCCTGATCATTCCCGCTCTTTGGTGATTCATCCACCCAAGCTCCAGTCCCACTGACTTCAGCGCCAACGACCAACAGGCAGAAAGGGGAACGCGCAAGAGTAAGCCCCGTCGTGTTGATCTCCCAACGACCCTCTCCAAGGGAGAGACCCGGGATCGAGCCGTCCCTCCGAAGAAAAACGGCCCGATCCAAAGAGACCGATCGCATGACTGTTTTGCTATGAGCTGTCAAGGTTCGTCAACGAGGTCGTAGACAGGAGAATCATGGATCAGGAGTGAAGAGGAGAAGAAGGAAACGTTTTCAAGGAATCCTCTCGACCAACTCCGGCTCGCTGAAAAGACCAGGTCTTTAGAAACAATTACCATTCCGCTCTGCACGATTTTCAGCGGATCTGTTCCTCCTCCTTGCCAACGACGTACACAAACGGCCCCAAATTGCCAAAGATCAAAAAAGAGATGAACGCGGTGATAAGAAAGCCCTTTCGACTCCTCCTCTTAAAGAAGATCAACCAGCGTCACTCTGAGAATCAGATCCTCATCGATCCCGATCGTTTGTTTGGCAGGCTCGTCTCCTCTCAAAGGTTTGAAACCGAGATCGATCCAGGCCTCTCGTTGGAAAGGGAAACGCCAAACGATCCCCTCTGATTCCTCATCTGGTTTCGAACACGCTGACTTGCCCCGCAAGCAGGGAAGAGGGAACGGACCAAATGAGGGAGGAGATGACGAGTTTGTACAGTACGTTTCCCTAACTGAGAATGACCCAGGGAGTGAGAGGAAAGTCTTCGCCTAATTCACTTCGTGGCAAGGTATTTAGGAGTTGATCGACGCAAGAATGTGTAGAGAACGAAATGAATATTGATCCTCGTTTGTCTTGCAGAGTAAGGACACGAGGTTACGCTTAAAGTGTAGTGACCGTCACAAGTGACGTCCAACGACCTCCGTCCGAGCTCTTTTTGCCATGTATATTTCCCCCCGATAAGACCATCGTTGTATAAAGACGAAGTTGAACCGCTCCGGGGACTTTCACCCACAGCTGGAGTTGTAGCACACGCCCTCTAACCCATCTAACCGAGCGTTAGACCACCGGATCTGAAGATGGGGTTCAACGCTCGGTAGATTTTGGTATAGGAAAGAGGCGCGGAGTATTGTGAGCTGCGATATAGCGATCCATTTGCTAGCGTTCCATGAAGGAAGAGTCGTCTTGGAGCGAGCGAGGGGAGCTGAGGAGATCCGATACTTGTCGTATAAGAATGCGAGCGAGCAGGAAGGGAAAATGATTCAAGTCACGTGAAAGAGTATCAGTTCGACGCGGTGCACACGTCAGTAAACCGCGGATCAGGTCGTTATTGGTTGATGAATCAGTGGATGGATGACGATTGAGCGTCGTTCAGAACACTTGAGCTTTCGTTCTTTGCAAGATCAACCTACTTTCTCCTTCCTTCAATATCAACCCTAGATCAGCAATAGATAATCGGCTGCTGTAACTATGAACCACGTAAGTCAGATGTTTTGTCCGCAAATCCCGTTTCAATCGACCTGACGATGAGTACGTTGTAGCATCCTTCCGCCTGGGGACAAACCCTCACTCCTCATCAATCGTTCGATATGTACAACACCAATCCTATGATGAACAAGGGAGCGAACAGCTATGATGCATCGATGGGGCACGAAAATTTCTATTCGACGGGGTCCAAGGAACACACTCAGTGAGCTCGCAATCGTTTGATGTCGTATCGAATCGCAATCTTATCCCAGATTCATGGCGATCATAGGCAACCTCTTGTTACAGGAACATCGGTATTAGGAATCCAATACCAAGATGGAGTGATGTTGGCTGCCGACAACTTGGGTCAGTGCCTTCTCTCAAAAACAATCATTCCTCATACTAATCGCCATTTCCCTGACGTATTATAGCATCGTACGGATCATTGGCTCGATTCCGTGACATTCAACGTCTATACCCTCTTTACTCCTCATCTTCCACCCATCCATCCCAATCATCCACCTCTACCACTTCTACCGCCGTCTTGGGGGAGACTGCTCCTGCCACGACCACCACAGGAGGATCGCGCGAGAGCAAGAAAGGCAGCAGTCATACGTGTCTGGCCGTTGCGGGAGATATGTCTGATTTCCAGTATTTGAAGAAGATTTTGGAGAACGTTATGTGAGTTTCCTGTTATCTATATGTTTCGCAGAATGTACCTCGTCTTACAAGTCATTTCGCTTAGCACCGAGGAACGAGCAGCTTCCACTACCGATGGTCATCCCGCTTTGGCTCCAGAGCAAATCTACGAGTATCTATCAAATGTCATGTACTCCCGAAGGAGTAAGATGGATCCTCTGTGGAATGCGATCGTTCTCGGAGGTGTCAAGGATGGAAAATCGTAAGCCTTTCTCCGTCGATACAGCTCCGCCTATTCAACCTGAATCGCTACGACCCGTGTCTAGGTTCTTGGGTTACGTAGACCTTCTGGGAACAACCTACCAAGCGCCAACTCTCGCTACCGGTTTCGCTTCACACTTCGCTCAGCCTTTGTTGCGAGAAGCCTACGAAGCTCGACAAGCACAAGGAAAGAGTGGAGAAAAGCAGGGAGAGCTCTTGAGCCGAGAAGAAGCTGAAAAGGTTTTGGACGAGTGTATGAAGGTATTGTTCTACCGAGATGCCAGGAGTGTCAACAAGGTATGCCAGCCGTTTGAACCTGCTCTCTGCGAGACCCATGCTCATGGGCATTCGCTTTTCCCTTTCGCTTGCAGTACCAAATCGCTACCATTACCGACGCCGGAATAGATATCTCCGCCTCGAGAGAGAACAAGACGGAGTGGATGTTCGCCGAGGGTTTGAGAGGATATGGACCTCAACGACAGTAGAGTTTGTTTCAGAATCTGACGTGTAACGTGTTATGATATTACGATGGACAATTGCTCCGCTTGATTTGCTCCATTTCCTGCAGTGGCGGTCGGAGTTCCGACTCGCCGGTTTGAGTCTGGTTCTGAGTTTGGTTGGATTTCCGCAGCGTCTCCACCCTGACCCTCCTCACCACATTCACTTTGAACACGACACGAGGGCAGGCTTGAAGTTGCGGTAGCTGTCGGGACGGATGCAAGTGCGTCTCCGTCACCGGGCCAGGAAAGCGAAACTCGCAGGCAGTACCTCTCGCTCTTTCTATTCATGAAGAAGTCAGGGGTTGTCTGTGTCCACAACGTGCCGTTTGCACAGCCTCTATTCGACGGGAAGCTCACATGAAGGCCGATTTTAGGACAGGATGCATGAATGAGGAAGGAGGACTCGACCTTGTCGTAAACTATTCCGCTCTCAGGGAAGGAACTCTGTGACCCGCGTGTTGGGATTGTCGTTTCAGTAGTCTGTAGTCAACGACGCCAGCAAAGCTAATGACTGAAATAATCGAGTAGGTAGGAGGTCTTTTTCAGGTGATCCATCGTAGTTGGACTGTATCTGCTCGATCGCTGTGGTCACGAACGTCAAAACTCGCCTGGCATATTTGTACTCGGTTGGAGGTAGCAAGAAAATCATTTATCTAATCCATGATCGTGTCTCCAATTCTCCACAGATGATGGATCTGGTAGAATCATCTGAGTCTGAACAAGCGCCGGTTTCGATTGATGTCCCCGAAATATGCTTCCCACATACACCGCGGTCACGGTGAGATTGTTTCTGCCATTGTACCATGCAAGTCAAAGAAACAAAATGATCAGCGAGGTAATCGCAGTAGCACATGACGTTACGGCCAATTTCATGAGTCTGTTGAAATCTTTTAGCGCTGTCAACACGCTTAATTCTGTTGCCAAATATCTGTGCTCAGGGGTATTTGATTAGCCACGATTTTATGATTACACCGCAACGCTAGCAGCTTACTGACACTTCTTTCTTTGGCTTCGCAGGCAGGATCGCGGTTTTTTGACGTGCTTCCTAGCTTTGTGTGCAAGACAGACAAGGATGGAGCAAATATCTACACGAGGCTTCTTGCCTTTCTTGAGCAGTGAGCACTTATCCGTTTAAGAACCAGGCGTAAGCGTTCGTGTATTTCAGGTCCACTCGCAATGTAGCTGTGTTCGATGCAACATAACTGGATCCGGTGCAATACATGACAGAATGCCATATAATGTACTTGTTTGGAATCGGAAAGAAGCTTCTGAGTAATGCTTGTATGACGCTCGTCAAAGAGCGGAACAATCCAGAACATAGAGTGTAACTCTGTTGGAAAGATCTGCTTTGGTACATCACTCTAGGGATATACACAGCCTTTTTCTTTAAGAATAGATGCAGTGAGTCAATGAAGGTGAAGCAGTTGCCTACTATCTGAACGGGACCAAACATGTTTGGTACAATGTACTTGGTCGCAAAATTTGCTCCTATTCCTTCGTGAAGACTGACTTCGACAGCTATTATGGATCTACCCTGGCGCTACGCTTCCGCTTTAGACTGGACACCACATCCGTCGATCAAAGGGAAAGTACCGTGTGGTAATGCTGCATCGTTTCAGATTTGGCTAGCAATGCAAGCATACTGAAACGCTCTCCTCTGATCGGCTAAATTCCAAATTCCCCGAAAGGGGGATAACCTGCCGATGAGGGGCGACGCGTCTTTCCGGGATTTAGGGAGCCTCGGTGGATAATGACCGGAAAAGACGCGAGAGGACGCCGTTGATGGTGGTGGTGGCCGCCGAGAGACCTCGTCTGCAGCCGCACGATTGCAAGCGGGTCCATACGAAATGACGCTAGAGGCAACGCAGACAGCGCGGTGTCCGCTCTGAGCCAGGTTGTCACTAGTCTCGCAGCACAGATCACGTGGGGACCCTCGTTCGCTTCGCCAAGACGAGGAATTATCGACCGTATGAGCATCATGAGCAACATCTACCCCCTCGTTCTCGCTTGACCCCCTCATTTTCAAAATCTGCACTTACGTACCCTGCAAAGTCAGAGTGTGCTAGCTGTCTGATCAGGAAGATATATCTCTTATGCACTCGCCCTGTTGTTTGTATTTTGCTACTTTTCCCTTCAGCAATCGATACTCTTCATCCATTTGCAAAGTCAATTTTCTCCCATCATGGATCCCAAACTTGAGAACGATGCCCAAACCTCCCGGTTACCAGAAAAGGTCGAACCTGAAAAGGTCGAAACCGATCTCCAAGACGACCAGACCGTACTCGACTCCCCTCGAAGGTCGGATGAGATAGCTTTGATTCCCAATGACCAGATGCTTGACCCCGTCTACGCAGCTAAGGCGAGCTTGTTGAACGATGCTCTACAAGACATTGGAATGGGCAAATATCAATGGCAGCTCTTCATCCTGGTCGCTTTCGGATGGGCCAGTGACAACTCTTGGTTGATCGTTACCAGCTTGATCTTTACTCCTGTTGCCAATGAATTCGGACCCTCCAAACCCACGTTGCTCACGCTTTCGCAAAATATCGGTCTTTGTCTGGGTGAGTAGCGTTTCAGACTAAGTCGCGCGTCGCAGAAACTGACGATTTCGTCAACCATCTTCATCACCTCGTCTTGCTATCATCGAATATTACATTCACGTCTCTTAGGTGCTGCCTTTTGGGGATTCGGATGTGACCTGATCGGTAGAAGATGGGCGTTCAACATGACTCTTGGTATCGCTTCGGTCTTTGGTCTGATCGGTGCTGGGGCTCCTACATTTGCCGGTATTTGTGTCCTCGATGGATTGTGGAGTTTCGGTGTCGGAGGGTGAGTCGAGCTTGTTGACCTCACGAGATCCGAAACTCATGGGACGCTCTGCAGAAATTTGCCTGTAGACTCTGCAGTGTTCCTTGAGTTCCTTCCTGGATCGCACCAGTACTTGCTTGTGGTAAGTAGTAGCTTGTGGGATACTATGCACCGCTTGATACTGATAGGCATTTCTTACCGTTAGGTTCTTTCGACTTTCTGGGCATTGGCGCAACTCGTAGCCAACCTTATCGCTTGGCCATTGCTTGGTAACTTGACCTGTCAGCAAGGTCAAGCCACCTGCACTCGATCTGAGAATATGGGATGGAGATACTATGTAAGTAGTACTATCGTGCTTTGGCTTCTCTCATATCGATACTGATCCAACGTATTTCCACACAGCTCATCGTCATGGGAGGATTGGCCATGCTCATGTTCATCGCCCGGTTCTTTTGCTTCGATCTACAAGAGCCCCCTAAGTACCTCATGGGTAAAGGAAGGGATGCCGAGGCCGTCGCCGTTATTCACAAAGTCGCCGTCAAGAATGGGAAAGAATCCACCTTGACTCTCGAGGATCTTCAGGCTTGCGAGAAGTTGAAGGTCGACGATACTATGGGCAAAAAGTTGATGAAGGAGGGAGATGCCGAGAAACTCGATCTCAGTCACGTCAAGGCGTTATTCGCCAGCAGAAAGTTGGCTTTCTCTACCAGTCTTCTCATCGTAATTTGGGGTTTGATCGGTCTTGGATTCCCCTTGGTGAGATTTCCGTTGATTGTTGAAAAGGCACGCCTCTGCAATACTGATCTAGACCCTCTCCCTCTAGTACAACGCCTTCTTGCCTTACATCCAAGCGACCCGAGGCGTCGAGTTTGGTGATGGTTCCACGTCAGTTGCACGACATCGTCATAGAGGTAATAACATATTGATCGATCATGCGTTTTTAGCAACACCACTTACCTCTACACCACCTACATCGCTCTTGCTGGTATTCCCGGTGCTTTAGTGGGAGCGGGTCTTGTCGAACTAAAAGGACTTGGGAGAAAGGGATGTCTCTGTATCTCTACCGTCTTGACCGGTGTCTTCCTCTTCGCATCGACCACCGCAACCAGCTCCAAAGCACTTCTCGGATGGAACTGCGCTTACAACTTCGCCAGCAACGTCATGTACGCCGTCCTCTACGCTCAGACCCCTGAGACCTTCCCCACCATGCACCGGGGAACCGGAAACGCTCTGGTCTCCACCGCCAACAGGGTCATGGGAATTCTCGCTCCTATCGTTGCCATGTACGCCGATCTTGACCAGAGCGCAACGATCGTCTACGTCGCCGCTTCGATGTTCTTGGGAGCGGGTTTCCTCGCCTTGGCTCTTCCCTTTGAAACCAGAGGAAGGACTAGCATGTAGCATCATCAATAATAACAACCGACACCCTTGCATGTATTGGATATCTAGATAAATGTAGCATTGCATTATGAACATGATCAGCATCTTTGCCGCCGAGTTGAACGTGTTTCAAGGAGATCGTCGCGATTTTCTTGTCCGCGTGCAAAAGTTGTTTACCCAGCTTAGGTCATATCTCAATCAGCCAAGCCCGTTGCGATACTCAGATCAAACAGAGTTACTGATAAATTCGACCACGCTGCAGAGGCATCTGCCGCTGGCAGCTGTGTCTAACAAATATGCCCAAGCTCGACTTACAAGCCAATGTACCAGGATTCGGAGGCAGGCCTATACGAAGCGGAACTCTGAAACGAAAGGTCAGTTCTAGCAAGCAGGACGATGACCGGACCAAGCGGGAGAAGAGTAGCAAGAAGGCTAAATTGGAAGATCGTCATGTCACAAGAGTAAAGACAGAAGGCACTGATCGTAAAGGCAGAGTTTCGTCTCTAGGACGCAAAGAGACGCCAAGGACCGCTACATCAGTAGCATCGCAGATCGACACTAAACCTGAAATAGAAGAAGACAGCAGGAAAGGCACCTCCTTGACAGACCTGCCTATTGAGGTAAGTGGGGCTTAGTATGTGCGATATGAGTTTGGCTTATCTCCTTCTCATCGTAGCTGTTGTATGATATCCACCTACTTTCCTTATCTTCTGCCTTACCTTACGTCAACCGATTCACCTTTACCTACCTTTCCAATCCAACGTCATACCGGGCCGCAGAATGGTTGATGCAATACTACGCCAATGCAGGGCCCGAAGAGCTTGTCAAGAAGGTTTTGCGTCACGCGATCTGTGACTTGGAATGCTTGAACTTGATCGAGACTATGTGGATAAGGAAAGCTCAAGTATGGGAATCAGCTCACAATAATGAATCTTCTGGAACTGTTCAAGGAGTCGACCAAACCAACAACATACCGCTTTCACTCAACAACCCATACCTTCCTCTAACATGCAATGAACTTCCCAGACGAGTCGCCAGAACCGTTCCATCCGTCCCATCCCCTGGACCATCTACATCCCTACCTATCCCTTCTTTAATCGTCCATATCCTGAATTACTACACCCCCGACCCCAAATCGCTCAACTACGGCCTATGTCGAGCTGTCATGGCAGGTCATGAACCCGCAGTCCGACTCTTCCTCTTGAACGGAGCCGATCCGTCGCTCAAGGAAGGGCTCGCGCTGGAACTGGCTATCACTCGGAAAGATCTCACCATCGTCAAGCTCCTTGTGGATGAGGAGACTGAGCATGTTTATGCTCAACGGGTCGTCAAAGGTGGATCGAGACGGAGACGAGGAAAGATGGATATCCCACCTCGAGTGATGAACAAGGTTGTGAACTGCGGAAACAGAGAGATCGTGGATTATTTGGTCAAGGAAAAGGGATTCATGCCGAGTTTAGGAGCCATTATGGCATTGAGATGACAAGGAAATGATGCCGGCACAAGAGACAGTATCGAAGGGAATGAATCATAACGAAGCATCAAACGACATGTATCCCATTAGCTGTACAACAAGATTCATCTGTATCATGACGCTATTCGCTCGACGTTCATTACAACCAAGTAGGGACCGGCCCTCAACCTGACTTGCTAGGAAGCATTGCTCCCAACCCGTTCACTCCGTCTTCTATGACACCGGCAGCACTCGCGATAGCCTGCTGAGCGGTTTCTCCAAACCCGCCGGTTGAACCGAATCCGCCTGCTCCTCGAGTAGTGGCATCGAGTTCCTAAATGAAGAGCGATGAAGGATGAGTACGAGGAAGGTTCGGACACGTATGATACCGGGTGAGCGTACGTCTACTTCGACTACCTCGGGGGTCTCGATCTTCTCCAAGATCAATTGAGCTACTCGATCACCTTCGTTGACTATTTCAAGAGCGAACCAGTATGAATGTCTGTGGGGCGATATATCAGGTAGAGCGGGAACTGACCAGCAAAGTCGGTATCACTCAAGTTGAAGAGCAAGACAAAGACACATCCTCTGTAGTCGGCATCGATGACACCTGCACCGGTATGGATAGAGTGCTTGGAAGCTAAACGTCAGGTCGTCTGTCAGTTTATGGCACAGCGATCGGAACTATACCGGACGATAAAGCTTACCTAGCCCTGATCGTGGTGCAACTCGACCGTAAGTTCCAGCAGGTACGGCAATAGATATCTGAATGTTGATGAGAGCTTTGCCGTGAGCCGGTACGGTCTTGCTCTCCGCGCTGTCGAAATACCATTGTCAGGAGCTTTGCTTCGTATAATGAGTACGGCTGCACTCACGCATAGAGATCGTAACCAGCGGCCAGCGCACTACCTCTAGTAGGAAGCTTTGCATTGGGACTGAGACGTTTCACCTGCATACCCGCTGAAGCGGGAAGAGCGGTAACTGAGGAAGACATGGTTGGTTTTGCGGGTTGTACGATTGTAGTGGGCGATGGAGACCTTTTGAGAGACATGTAGAGGTACGAAGTAGTCGTCAGAGATCTCAGAGAAGAGTCAAATGCGGCAATTAGAAATGGTTGATGGAATAATGACAAGCGACTTCTTGATGTTGAGTGATTCTCTAAATGACGCGACTCGACGTGACGCGTCGACAGACGGCTCCGGGATGTGCTGAGGTAAGCTGAAAGCAGATCCAGGTGGTAATAGACCTTCGTCGGTGTTATCTCCGAATCGTCATGCTCGAGCGTTTCTCGCGAAACGCATATTCACCTTGAACGAGCTGGACCCAAGCGCTTTTGATATTTCCACCCTCAACCTGGCCTCGTTCTTGCGCTTTTTCCTCTCAGACGAGTCTCGTCGCCCTGTGACCCGCTGTGGTGGTGGCTCTCGGTTGTGCCGCTCAAGCCTGCAAGTCTTGACAAGTTCTCACTCGCTCGCACACACCCCACCTTGTCCTCCGTTCCGCTCCTTCTCCCCAGCAACGTCTCAACAAGTCGGTACGTACATACTTAACATCGGCATATACTGGCTGGTTCAGGAAACTTACACGTCGTTCTATCTTTAGGCAAAAAAGGATCAAGCAAGATGGCTCCTACTCAGACTGGAAAGGGTTAGTGGATTTTTTTTGGTCGAAGCGGAGAGGAAGGAAACAGGAGCAGGAGCGAGCGGATCATTGCAGAACGGATACAGCATGTGTGTGTGTGCAGGGTAGTGAACTGGGAGCAAATACAGGATTATCAAGCACAACAAATACGAGGGATATAGGGATATGCGGTTGGACTTTAGGCTTGGAAGCAGCAGGAGCGATCTTGAATGATACTGGAGAAGGAGAGGAATTATGGAATCAACGACATCCCGTTTCGCCATACCCGAGCAATTGCAATAGCCAAAAAGCTTCCTTTTCTGTCATCCACTCTCATCTTCGATACACCACTCGACTACGCCTCTGCTACAGTCGGCGAGGACAATTTTGGAATCCATCGCTTTGACGTCAAGACACAATGAAACCGAGCGACCATCGCTCATACGTGCGCACACACACACACACACACCCACACAGTCGTCCTGCATGATCTCGCAAACCTGCTTCTTGACTTTTTCCTCAAGAGCTTTTCACTTCTCCATACATGCGTACTGATCTTATTTCCTGTTCGTTTCTACCAGCTGCGGCCAAGCCCGCCGATGTCAAGGCCAAGGCCGCCAAGAAGGCCGCCCTTAAGGGTACCAACTCGACCTCTGTCCGCAAGGTCCGAACCTCGGTCTCTTTCCACCGACCCAACACCCTCAAGCTCGCCCGTGCTCCTCGATACCCAAGGAAGTCCGTTCCCCACCTTCCCAGGATGGACCAGTTCAGGACCATCCAGCACCCCTTGAACACCGAGACTGCCATGAAGAAGATCGAGGAGAACAACACTTTGGTGTTCATTGTTGACTTGAAGAGCAACAAGAGGCAGATCAAGGAGGCCGTCAAGAAGTTGTACGACGTTGAGGCCCTCAAGATCAGGACTTTGATCCGGTGAGTTTGGGCCCGAGCCGATACTAGTAACTGAGAAGCCCTTGACTGATTTGCCGGAACTCCCGCTCTTAGACCTGACGGAAAGAAGAAGGCTTACGTTCGTCTCTCTGCTGACCACGACGCCCTCGAGGTTGCCAACAAGGTCAGTATACCCTTTACCTTGATACGCCGATCCTGAGACTGATCGTTCGGTTTCGATTGATTCAGATCGGATTCATCTAAACCACTCGTTGTTGACGTTCGCCACCCCTCCTATTCTATCCTTTGTTGCGTATGATGAACAACTATATACATGACATCCTCCTCGATCGGGTCCCTCCAAGTCCACTTTCGGTTCAGCTGTGTTCAATTCCGGCTGTCTTCTCTCGTTGCGTGACTGAGGAGTGGGTCATTCGGAATGAAATCGAAGCCATTTTGCATTTTGCGCTTGAACAAGGTCGATTCGCGCGTGTGACCGGCCAACGACCTCTGTGTTAGATCATCTATGACTTGACATGCTAGATATGGTTTCGGGAATCCCCCGCGAGGTATCTTTGATGGGGAAATTCTAATCAGATCGACTGCTTCGTTTGAATGCGTCCTTTCGTTTGTCTGACCATCGATACTCAATTCCACCGAGCAGGCCATCTTTTTCTTATCATTGTAGGATCCGTTCACCAGAACCTCCGATTCTATCTAGACCCTTCATCCCCCCCCCCCCCCCCGTCAATCCGAATAGTGAGAGCACACCGAATCGCCCAACGTCTCTTTGAGCGGACTGCCCGCCCGTTGGCGATGGCATACCAGCCTTAGCATGACGCCCTTCCAGACCATCACTTCTCAAGAACATTGGACTGATCAAGCTGTTGTATTGTATCTGTTGTATGCTTGCAAGCTATTGTGATCCATATCGTAGTGTATCCAAAAAAAAAACTCCCTTCGATATTTCATCAAGAGAAAAGCAATAGCGACCCCCTTGACGGCATCGAAACATCACTGATAAATTCATAAGGCTCATCAGCGCAGTCTAAAGTGATTCTCTCCGCGTGGTTCAGTAGTGTACTGAACTCGAGCGCTGAGTCGTTGACATGCGTGTGGCTGTACTACCTGGATTTCTAGTTGGCGGAGATCGTCTTGTGAAATGGGATTGCCTTCCGACATGGACTCCTACAGTGCAGGGATCGTAGAGAAGTTTACCCTTTTTTACCCGACTGGGGGAGATCGGATTGAACTTTACCGTGGTCCGCCGTTAATCACGGTGATGCCGGTCGAACAGTTTTGGACCTATTGGGAAGATAGGCCAAGATAAGCACGATTCCCGTACTTAGAATGAGCAGCTCTGTTCCCCTGCGTTAGTTGGGCCTCTGAGAGGGTCTGAGGGATCAACTCAACAGTGTTGACTGAACTGACTATGATGGGCTTTTATATGATATCGGTTGGTGTAGGTATTTATGTATGTGGCGCGTGATTCGCATCGATTTGATAATTATCGGACTAGCCATAAATCTAATCCATCCCTTGTCAAAGGCGAAGACGGGAAAGCTCTTATCACTTCTCGGAAACCCTACTGTCTTTGAGAGAGCGCTCAGGCCCGAAAGGAATAGCGAAACCGTGCGTCAGCCTTTGGACCAGAGCCCAATGCGCTTGATCACTCGTGAAAAACCCGAATGGGGCTTGTGATCGTGTACTCAGTGCTAAAATTCCCTCTTAGCTAGCAGAGAGTGGTTCCGAGTACGGTGAGAGTACAGCCAAATCAGTCACTCTTTCGGTCTTGTAACGAATTCCAATCGGCTTTCAAACGTACGCTTATAGGTCCCTGACCCCACCAACCCGACCTTATCCCGCCGTCACTTAGGCGTGATCAGAATCAACCTTATAGCTGGAGCAAAGCGCAGTCGGAGTCAATCTTACCGAGGCCTTCCTGCCGACCAGACTTCCTCAATAGCGACAAATAATTGTTCACGAGGTATGGCAGATGACAGAGTTGAGACGCACGATGAAACGTCTCCGACGGAGGAGCCACGAGTTTGAAACAGATACGCGTCGCCTGTTGATGTCCGCCCGCTCAACGTGGTCGGTTGTGGTCGATCATGTTATCCCAAAGATCGGTTGAGCCTGGAGAGCAGCTCACATAGAGACGTACATCCTCGTCTCCTACATTGCACTCTCATCGCAGTATACACATCACTAGACACCTCCTGACAGCCGCTACATTCGGTATCATCAGCCGCCGGTCCCAACTGCAAAGCCACCCCCTTACGCGTAATGCCCTTGGTCTGACGTAGAGTCGAGTTTAGCATAATTGCTATACGTATATCAATAGGACATCCGGATCCCTAGGACGACATATCGAGGTATCTCATCCTCAAGACAGGGCGGCAAGTCTATCTCTAGGATCGTACAGGACTCAATTCGGCAGAACATCTTTAGGAGACGTAATACAATAGCCGCAAATCAGATAAGAGATGGCCGTACCTGCCGCTCCTTGGCCGGCACAACCACCCCATATGGAATCTTCAGGGCAAGACTATACACCAACTCATGGGGTACGCGCATGCTTGCGATGCGACAAAACATCTTGACCTGATACATGCTGTCTCTTTGCCTATCAGGGAACCATTTCGACAGGCCAGGAATATGAATATTTCCTGGAGAACAAGAAGAGCGAACCGATGTAAGCCAAACCCAGCAAAGTCAAGGTGTCCATTGTCGAGCATGACTGAGTTTTCATCCAGAATACCACCCTTCGAGAGCCCGACCCGAGGTCCAACAGTTCAACGTTCTAATTCCCTCAAACCCCAATCTTCCTCACGATCACGACCATCCACCGATCCTTCTTCCAGAGCCTATAACGGTCACTCCATCCCTACATCCCGTTCACAACCATTAGACGACCGATCGTTTTCCTCCCAAGCGAGCCAACCTCATGGGAACTATGACGAGTCGAGTCATGGACAGGGGGCTACGAATGTTGCTCCCGGTCCGGCTGTTGCGCGAAGAGAAAGCATGAAGGATCAGGCGAGAGCGAGACCGACGAGACAAGTTGGAGATTGGATGTTAGGAAAGACCATCGGAGCGGGTAGTATGGGAAAGGTCAAGACTGCCATCAACGTCCTGACAGGGGAAAAGGTAGCGACAAGTCATCGCCTGATGATCATGGGTGTAGGCTTATCTTTCGTCTTTCTGCGTATGACAGTGTGCAGTCAAGATCATCCCCCGATATAGCACCCCTCCGACCAAATCATCGACTTCTGAACGACCTGGATCTGCCACCCCTGTCGATGCGGACAAGGCTACACCGGCAGCGAGAGATGCTTCCAAGGAGACTCGAACGATTCGGGAGGCTTCGATATCCCTACTTCTACATCATCCTTATATCTGTGGGATGAGGGAGATGATCGTCCATTCGAACCACTACTATATGGTTTTCGAATTCATCGATGGAGGACAGATGTTGGACTATATCATCAGTCATGGCAGGTTAAGGGAGAGAGCGGCTAGGAAGTTTGCAAGACAAATCGCTAGTGCCCTATATTACTGTCACCGGAACTCGATCGTCCATCGAGGTATGTTCCGGTTCCTCATCTCAGTAAACTAAATACAGGCTGATCTAATCTGTATTACTGAAGATCTCAAGATCGAGAACATCCTCATCTCGAAAACCGGCAACATCAAGATCATCGATTTCGGTCTTTCCAACCTTTATTCCCCATACGACCACCTCTCCACGTTTTGCGGTTCCTTGTACTTTGCCGCACCTGAGTTACTGAACGCCCGGGTGTATACCGGACCCGAGGTCGACGTTTGGAGTTTCGGGATCGTACTATACGTCCTCGTCTGTGGAAAAGTACCTTTCGACGATCAGAGCATGCCAGCTCTGCACGCCAAGATCAAAAGAGGATTGGTAGATTATCCTGCATGGTTGTCTGCAGGTGAGTATGGTGGAATACCAGTCGACCTGGATATCTTGATTGATCGATATGTTCTGACGTTGCTCTGTAGAATGCAAGGATCTCTTGTGCAGAATGCTCGTGACAGATCCAGCACACCGAGCGACCCTCTCAGAAGTCATGGCCTCACCTTGGCTCAACAAGGGTTATGAGACCCCAGCCAATTCCTATCTCGTTCCCCGAGAACCTTTACGGTCGGAGGAGTTGGATACGGAGGTGTTGCGAGGGATGGCCGGATTCGAGTTCGGGACGGAGGATACGATCCGACATCGGATGACTGAATTACTCATGAGCGATACCTACCGCCGAGTTCAGACGGATTGGGAGACGAGGAGGACTTCTCAGCGACGGAATCGGGATTGGACAGAGGGTAGTAGTGGGACCGAGGATGCCTCGATCATGGGGAACACCACTGCCAATTCCAACAACAGCAGCTCTTCGGGAGTAGGGTCTTCACCTCGAGGGAAACCGCAACGGCGATTCTCTGGGTTTGATTTCTACAAGAATCGGTTGTTCAAGACCGGTTCGGCGGCGAACGGAGAGAAGGACGGTCGGATAGGAGGAAACGGACTGTTAGCCGCGACGCATCCAGAGGAGCAGGAACCGCTGGATCCGACGAGAGGATTCCATCCTCTGATCTCCATTTACTACCTCGTGAGGGAGAAGATGGAGAGGGAGCGTGTCTATGGTCCTGGGCTATTCGCATCCTCTGAATTGTCGTTGGATCAACCGCCAACCGGTCTACCCAATGGGGCGCAGTCTAATAACGGCCGTGCCCCCGCTTACGGAATGAACCTGCCTAGATTATCTGTACCCGAGACCTCTCACATCCCAGCCCATCGCGGATCCGATGCTGTCCGTGCGATGCCGACCGCTTTCGATGCGCACGCTCGGACTCGAGGAGAAAGCTTGCCGCAACGGGATCGAGTGGAAGAAGCCAGAGCGGCAGGTGTGATGCAACATCCTGAAGAGGACTTTGAGAGGAGTCGAGTGGATCAATTGAGCCCTGGGCCGAGTGCCAATGGGAGCGGGATACATCGACGTAGTTATTCGCTCTCTGCCGGACCGAACGGTCCTCCCGAAAGTCAGGGTTCGAGGATCGTCTCTAGCGCTTCGCAGTATGTGAGGACCGAGCCGGACGTGAAAGAGGAAGAGGTGACGAGTGCGGTGCAAGGGGTGTCGTTGAAGGATACGCCCGAGGTAGCCCCCCGACGGACGGAATCACCCGTAGCATTGCCCGTTCAAGCTCCTCGACCGTCCGGCGATTCGAAGTCAGCGGTCGTGGAGGTCCCGACTACCAAGCCATCGTACGTTCCACCAAGAGAAGACGATCAAGGTTCATCAGGTGGATCGACGAGGTTTGAGGGTGCTTCTGCTTCGTCGACCAAGGTGGATGCCAAGCCAGTCTACCTGAAGGGATTGTTCAGGTGAGTGATTTCGCGATACTGTTTCCCTCGAGGGATCACCGAAGCTCAAAGACGATTTTGATAGCGTGGCGACGACGACGTCGAAGAACGTGAATACCGTACAGCGAGAGATCAAGACTGTACTGGATCGAATAGGTATCCGGTATCGACCTAGCAAGACGGGATTCGAGTGCGTCCACGTACCTTCTATCGATCTGTCTTCCGTCCTGCCCGCGGACGGGGTTTCGACGGAAAAGTCGAACGGGGTTCAAAGGGGTAGTAAATCGACTGGTCAGTTTTTGGTAAAGCGTTTGAGAGTCGGATATCGTCTGATCTGATGGTGATTTCGAAAAACAGTCAACGGGTCGGCAGATGACGGATTCGACGCGTGGGCGTTTAGTGAGAATGGAGGAGCAGGGAGTGCGCTTCTCGTCCGATTCGAGATCAGTATCGTCAAGGTGAGTCTCTCGTCAGGTCGGGTCACGTATGGTCACGTCTTGACTAGTGTCTTCTCTCGTTTGACGACAAACCAGGTGACTTGGCTCGGACTGAACGGGATACAATTCAGACGGATAGGAGGGGACGGGTGGCAGTACCAGATGTTGGCAAAGAGGATTTTACTGGAGATGCGGTTGTAAATCATGACGAGGCTTGTTCGGTTGATTATGTTTGACTCTTTTTATTACGGGGAATGTACGACCCGTTCCATTCCATTCCATTCCATTCGTCTTATAGCTTATCGTGTTACTGTAATGACATGAACATATGGACATTCATGATCGTGTGAACACCATGACAATCGATCGAGAGTGGAATGGCTAGTGGCTAGCTGGCTAGTGACTAGTGTGGCTGATGTCTGGCGGGAAGTGTTGCGGATAAACAATCCCGCAGTAGAGTTCAATGTTCCAGAATCGATGGGAATCATGGTCTCCCCCCTCCCCGTGTCCCCGGGGAGTTTCCCTTGGAATCGAACGAGCGGACGACCTTATCTCGGGGAACGGTCCAATCGATGGCGTTCGTTCTTGTGGAGGCCGAGTCGAGTGGACCGAGTGCGAGTGGGGCGAAAGCTGTGTGAATCCCCCGTGTTCATCTCGAATCTCGCAGGTCGGTCGGTCGAGCGAGCGAGCGAGCGATCCGATATCGATCTCGATGCGATCTCGCGTATCGCGTATCGGGAATCACATTCGAAATCCCATTGACCGGGGATGAAACGCTCTCGATCCCCGAGGAAACCGCCTTTTTGCTCACACGCATGGAAGTAGTAGAGTAGTAAGAGCCGCAAGAGCGGGAGAGCAGCTGAGCAGAGCGACGGACCTGATCCTTATCTCCTGAAAGACGCGGATCGGACGAATGAACGACCTGGACTGTCCGATGGTTCCAGTGCTTGGGGAATCATCAGTTCCAACGCCAAAGAGGCTTTGCTCACTACTCTGTGCTGCGCTACTACTGCGTTGCTTGCACTGCTGCGGTGAACTATGGATTTGATTCCAGTGACCGATAAGGACGTCGGGGTGGGTGTTTCAGGAAGATGAATGATGATGATGATGATGTGGTCCCCGGGGAATGTGTGCGAGGTCTACGAGGTCCTACTATTCATTTATCGAAATTAGAACGTCTAGAACGTTTAGAATATAGAATGGCTGTGCTGGCGTGCGTCGAATGCAATTTACGATCATCTATCATCGATTTGTTGGGAAATGAAAGAATGAACGGGATAGAGTGTGATATTCGATATAGCGATATGTGATTCATATATCCAACGGAAAAGCCACCTTCCTTCGACCTTCTTATCCGCTCGGATTCTGCCAGATGATCGTCACATCGGGCCCGATCCCTGTGAAACCTTTTGCAACCGCCGCGACCCCTCCAGATCGGCCGTATTCCTGTCCCCGTCCCAGGTTTTCTTTCCCGCGCCGTCTGTTTATTCCGCGCTAGGTAAAACGTCGGGTCTGAGCGCGACGGAAGGGCAATGCGAGAGATTGCGAGCGATTGCAGGGGAGAGGGAGAGTTCCTGGATGAAGTGATCTACGGGTCCGAGGTCGTTCTCGCTCGTTTCCAGTCGCCCAGTCGTTCCTATTTGTCCCTCTACAGATCCAAACAAGGCCCAACCAGGTCTCGCGAGACCCCTCGCGACGCTCGACATTCGGGACGATCTCGGTGTCAGCTGAGTCAAGCTCCAGAGGATGTTTGGAACATGTGAGTCTCGTGCGCGAGAGACATTATTGTCGACGAGAAGCGAGAAGCGAGAAGCGAGAAGGCGATGACTCCGTATGTCCAGCAGCAGGCAGGTCCTGATAGCACACCACCACTACAACTGTAACAGACTCCGAACGCCCGTACATCCGCGGGCGGAAAGGGGCGTCATGCCGAATCGATGCCGAACGGGGTCAGCTACGCTCCGCTGGATCTTTCCTCCTTTCCTTTCTTGCGTTCTAGAACTTCTAGACGAGCAGGCGGACGGGCCTGAGGCGGAGCCGGAGGGATCTGTTCTTGGCATCACCCCATCCCATCCCATCTCGTCGCATCGCATCGTCGTCGTTCGTGGCAAAAACGTCTTTGTCCTTGGATCTTGGATCACGTTCTTCGTTCGGGGAATCGGATGGCCTGTTGAATGCGCAGAGAATAAGTGGTGAATGTCCAGTTCGCCGAGCTCCCCCTCCCCCATTTCTCTCTCTGCCTTTCTTTGTTCCCTGTTTGCCCTTTCGCCCTTTCGCCCTTTCGCCCTTTTGCAGGCACCGACGAATGTCGGGAGGTACGAAATCGAAATGAGAGACGACCGAGCTGAGGATGGATCTCGACTGGGCGACTGGGCGACTGTTTGATCGTCCGTCCACGGTCTGCGGTCTGCTGGACGGTGGGGCAAGAGAGGGGGGGATACGCCGGTCCCCCCTTACCTCCTCGGCCTCCACTGCGTACTGCAGCTGATGCGACTGATGCGTGGTCGGAGGGAATCGTTCGACGTCCATCTTCCTCGCCTCTCGCCTCTCGCATCTCGCATCTCGACTCGCTGCATGGTAGATCGCTACGGTGGTGGTACGGTACATCGCTACAGTACGGTGCTAATAGAGTTACCTAGAGTACCTAGAGTGTTCCCTTCCCGCGGCCATCCGGCGTTTTAATCTATCTCTCCCTCTCTGTGTGTCTCGCTCTCTCTCCCTCCCTGTGTCTGTTTGTTGCCGCTCACCGCTCACCGACGCGACGTTCTTTTTTCATTCGTTGTGAGACATGAGAAGGTCCGTCCATCCACTATGGATCTTGGAGTTTGTGAAAGTTTACCCTGGAGGAGGTCAGGCCAGGAGGGTACGGGATGTGGACGGACGGAGAGATCGGATCTGGGATGTCGGGGTTATGAACACGAGGTTGTTGTATACACTACGACTACTGCACTGTTACTGTACATGGACTATTGTCCGGATCGCCATCCGATAGGTTAGTAGTGAACCTCGCCCCCGAGTGTTAGTCGACCATTGTCCTCTTCCTCCTTCGATCCATTGTTCATCATCATCACCCGTTGTCCTACGGTGACCGGTCGCATCGCATCGCATCGGATCGGCCTGTTGATAGGAGCAGGAGCGACTAGCATCGCAGCGTTAGTCACCCTGCACAGTAGTGAATCTCGGAGAGTGAGAGGTCTGGCTGGCTGCTGGATCGAATCGGGAGCGACCCTTCTGCAGAGGTTCTAGCGCGAAACGAGAGCTGGGATTAGTGAGGTTTCACGGGCGATCTAGCACGGCCAACTGAGCTGTCGAGCGTTCGTTCTCTTTCGGACGAGGCGCCGTCGAGTGGTCCAGAGCAGTGTACAGGGGATAGCGACAGTGGTGACAGTGACAGTGACAAGTGAAGGGTGAGTGGGGTGATAGCTGATGACTGGACTGGATTGGACTGGTAGAGCTCACTACACACTGGTCATTCCTCGCTACATCGCTGCCACTCCATCAACATCGCTACTCATCCATTCGAACCATATCATCCATCACCCATCATCCATCCATCAATCCTCATCAAACCCCCGAACCCCCGCTCGCTACCGAAGTCGACCGACGTTCCATCCGTTCACTCTTCCACTCACATCGTTACCTGAACTCGGCCTCTTCCACTTCCACTTCCATCATCTTCATCAAAGCATACAACGTTCTCCTCCTCTTTCCATCAATAATCATCAATCAGAGAAAACCACCACCACCAGCACTCGTTCGGTCTACCATCTCTACCCGTCGAAAACTCATTTACGGGATAAACGATCAATTCCATACTCTCTTCCCTTCGGATCTTCTCTCTTCTGCCCTCTCTCTCTTCGGCCCACTCTTCCACGCTCACACCTACGCACACACAAGCCGAGGACAAATATCACCTCACCTCACCTCTCCTCGTTCACTCTCCGGATCAGGCTTGAACCTTGAACCTTGAACCTCGAACTCATCACAGGACGCAACCCCACCACCCACCCTCTACGGTCGAACGGATAACGGACGGTACACCATCAGCAAGCAGAGGAGGGAGTACTTATACGTCCTCACTCGCCTTGACTTTATCGATCGACAGGGTTTACCTTTGGATCTTATACATAAACTCCAGCTCCACAACTCTTTTTTCCCCTCTCTCCAAGAGGATCTACCTGACACGAGCTTCACCTACACTCTCTCGGATGAGCACCACCACCATGTCGGAAGAAATCATCATCCACCCTCACCCGCACAGTAACCCCTCGAGCAGCAGTTCCATCCCCACCTCGGCTCCCCAACCCGTAACCTCCAACCCTTCCCCACCCGCGCTGGACCCCCCGTTCAGAGGGTACATAGAGACCACTTACGATGCCCTTCTCGTCTTCGAGGCCGCACGGAGGGGGATGATCCCCCGGGTCACTCGGAGGTTGATAGAGAGGGAACGAGGCATGGTCCAGAGCGGTGCGGTCTTTGTTTTCGACGAGCATGAGAGTGGGATCAAGAGGTGGACGGATGGGTTGGTTTGGAGCCCGAGTAGGATCTTGGGGAATTTCTTGGTATGTCTCTCGCTCTCACGTTTTCTTCCCGGGAGCTTTCGCAGACTAACCTCAATCGGATGGACATGTTATTCAGGTTTATCGGGAGACGGACAAACGTAGGAACTCGGGGAATAAAGAGTTTAATACCCCACAAGAACCCTCTTCCTCCAACCAAATCCCTTTCCTACAACCTACTTCCATCTACCCCGACCCTCATCGTACAGGAACTCAGCAAATCTCAAACCCGCTCGATCCTCTACACTCACATCCGCCTGGGCCTGGACCTGGACCTGGACCTGGACCGAGCGGCTCGCACCCCCGGCCGAGGAGTTCGAGCGATTCGACGAGTCAGCCCAAGGAGGCGATGGATAAGAACAAGGAGAGGGCGCTCGTTGGGAGCTTGACGAATAGTTACAAGTTCAAGGAGGGCGGGTTGGTCAAGAAGGTACGCTCCGGGGTTGACATGGAGATGCACGAGTTCGAATCAGTGGGGGACTGACATTACATCGCATCGCACGTTCGTTCCCCCTTCTTGCCGCAGACCATGTCCGTCAACGTCAACGGGTTCGCACAACACATGGTCTCCTACTACTCGGTCGCCGACGTCCTCGCGGGTAGATTGAGAACACCATCCACCATCGTCGATCTCGTCTCCCTCGAGATCAGTCACGAATACATGCAGAAACAAAACTTCAGGTTCCCACCCGTCTTTGACGTAGGCCCGGATGGGTTGTTACAGTACAAGTGAGTCGCGGGTGTGGAGTTTCCTATAGAGTTTCCCTTTCCCTTTCGTTGACGCACGCGTGATCACCTACTCGCTACTCGCAGGGGAGAATCAGACGAACCGTCTCAACCTCAAACGCCATACTCTGCCATCCCTCTTTCGGGCGTATCGCAATCGTCCTACGGTCCTTCCACAGGTGACATGGACTACTCGAGACCTTCCACCGCTAGCGCGGGCGTGTTGACGCCCATCAGCCCGAACGGATATCATCCTTACCCGGCCTCCTCCTCGGGCTATTTCGAGCAACAACAGAATCAATACCCCATGCCCCCCGCTCCGACGTCGACTTCCGTGCCTAGCGGTGGGTATGCGGGATTGGCAAGGATGGCGCCTTCGCCCGTCCCACCGCCCCTCATTCGTCAGGCCTCCGAGGGCAGCGTCGGAGGGAGATCCACCATCCCAGGTCATCCCGCTCATCAACCGAGATCTAGCCGGCGGTATGATCCCTACGCGCATTATACGCCACACTCCGCCAAATCGCCTCACTTTTCCCCTCAGGCCGCTAGGTCGCCTTCCCTACCGGACGATCCGAATCGTCATAGGACTCCTCACATACCACCACCACCGCTATCACAACAACAACAGCAATCACAACAAGGTCACATGTCGGATCATCACTCGACGGGGTATCTCCCCGTCAACGACGCGTACGGATATAGGGATTCCGGTTATAACCTCAACACCGGCGGGTCCGGGTTGATCATGCCTTCCTCTGCTCCCGGCACCTTTTCCACGTTCGCAGCTTCCACACTCTCAGCACCGTCCTCGACCTATCATCAGCACCTCGCTCCAGGGTCTCCCAACCTTCGACCTTCCAGCTCGGCCACGATCAGAGGGATGGGTGGGTTGGATATGGGTCGATCGTTGTCCACGCCCAGCTTTACGCATGACGGGTCATCAGGAATGTACCCTACGCCCACCGATTACCCATGGGTGAAACAAGACCCGGACGGTTTACCGGGAGAACAGGTCGATTGGACAGCAGGAAAGGGGGATCTCTTACACGCCCATGCAGGTTACGCCTCTCTCCGATATTGAGGGAGCAACCATCCTTTTGAGCTTTTTGGTCACGTCTGGCTACACGAAAACGAATGATCATGGAACGAGTTCTCTTTCGGTTGGGGCTTTCTCGCGGGTACGGCAAGGATCGGGGGGGGGGGGGGGGTATGGTTTTGCGATTTCGTCATTTGTCTATAGTTATATCGTGTGTCTTGTCGTGGTTGTACCGACGTCAGAGTTACGAGAATGAATCATGCCAGGCTGGATCGTCAGGCTCCTTTCAGACCGTACCGCTTGCTCTTGAGGTCCTCCATCGTCTGGGCCATCTCGACTTCGTCCCGAGCGGCGATCATCGAACAGATCACAAGTGCCTCGGGTTCGAGCCAGAATAGGATCGTGCTCAGTTCGGTGTGTAGAAGAAAGGCTGCCACTGGGGAGACAGCCAGGCCGAAGAGCAGGATACGGAGGTCTATCGCGCACAGCCAGCGGAGAGCTGCAATAGCTCTGTGCGATCGTCCAATTAAGGGTCGTGTGTGCAGGGCTAGTATCGGAAGGTGGGCCAGCATCGTTGCAAACATGCCCAGCCGAGATGTCCACGTCTTCGGAACGGCAGAGCGCCGAGATGAAAGTGTGATCAAGTACCTGCGGCGAAAAATACATCCCATAAGCTCCTAAGCGGCATACCATTTGATCTTCTTTCACTACCCACATCATCAGAGATATCCCGGTCAGAACGGACAAGGCTATCGCAACGTTACGCTTCTGCTTGACATGTGCGGCTTGTAGATCCCGGATCAACACTTCTTGCTCTGATAGTAGAATTTCTGATAGTCAGGCTCTATGTGACCATATGACAACCAGACACCAGCGCACCTTCTTCATCCAAGGCTTCCTTATCTGTTTTCTAAACAATCGGATTAGTTGACTGTAAATTGCCTTTCCTCGCATCTTGCTCGACTTACTGATCAGATCATCCACGCTGGAAGGCCCACCGCTAACTTCCTGATCTTCACCTTCATCATAGTCGTATGTTCGTCTCTGCATCAGGCTGTGTTGGATGGTGAGAGCAGTGAAAGAGCAGCGTAAGCAAAATGTTCAATCATCGTTCCGGCGTTCAACTAAAGTGCTAAAGTGACGTGTTAGGTACGCGTCGCCCTGATCGACCTTGTGGCGGAAGGTGGTTCGGTCCGGTAAATACATTGATCAGAAAAACGATCGAACAAGAACCTATGTACAGATGGATCGGTCTGATTTGATCCTCTATGAAGCTACGCAAAATTGTGCACCAAATGGCGTCGGAGCGACGTTGTGGTTGCTCGTTACAGATCCATGTTTCAGGTTCCAGATTGGACCGCCGCGAATCGCGCAACTACGTTTCACAGTGTCCGATCTAAAGCTTGATGTAACCAATTGCTCAGGAAACATCTGAATAACTAGCAGCGACGGGATGGATATATATACTCGTGCTGATTGCCTGACTACCGGCGACTGGGCCGTTCCAACTGGTTTCAACTTCGTCAGGGGTGATCAAAGGAACACAAGTTCCGGAATGGCAGTCTGGGTACATAACACTCAAGCGATCACTTGGAACGGCACTCGTGTGAGCTTTTGGGCACGGTGCAATTGGAAGAAACTGATTTCTCTGACGATCCTCTTCCATCTCCATCCAGCATGGTCTCATCAGGACTCGGGGGCACTTGGCTGCCACTGACAGAAGAACCCAAGACAGCGATTCCTAATCCTAAAACAACCGCAATTATACCGATTGCCAAACCTCAACCTGCAGCGTTAGTTAATTCAGAGTTGAAACCGCTACCAGTAGAACCCAAATCCAAACACGCAATACCAAGGAAACCCGTAGCCGCCAAGATCCAGCCCGAGATCCCTTCCTCTAAATGGCTCAAATTCGGTCGCGTGCTGTATACCTTCCTGACCGTCTGTCTTAGCGTATTACTGCTATATACACCTCCAGATTCTCAATGGGCTACGTCTTGTTTGACGGTATCGGATAATGATTATCAAGGTCTTCTCAGTGAGCCAGCTACATCGCCTGCCATTTAAAGACAAACGATCTGACGCTGCGCGCCTTCACAGCGAGCTGTACCGATGGGGTTTGTACCGGATGGTTTCAGACCGGCTGTAAGTATATTCCTCCAGAAAGCAGCGAGAATTTCACAAAACCTGACAATTCATCTTCCCAACAGCGTCCGCTCAGCCTGATCTCGATATGCTCGCCGCAGGGCAGACAGCTATCGCTCTCTCGATCCTATGGATATGGATCTTCGTCTTTTCCCTAATCGGTCTGAAAAAGATCCGACGGAAACCGGCGGACTCCAAAGCTCAGCAGAAGAAAAGGAAACGTTGGTACCGTATTCGAGTTCCGTCCTATCGGGAGATCCCTAGACGAGCTAAAACCATGGTCAAGAGTGGGAGATGGTTGGCCATCTCAGCTACTTTTGGGATTTGCGCGGCGATAGCGGGATTGACGGTGTTCAAGCTAGGCAAAGGTTCATCCACTCTGCCTGGAGGAGGATTTTACCGTAAGTCTTCAACATCTCTAACGTATAACATGACATTGACAACGACCTCTTTACACGCTCAGTATGCGTTATCTTGCCTTTCATTGCCTTGCAAACCATAGTTCCCGAGAAACCGGTCAAGCAAAGCACGACACAGAAATGCATTCGCGCATTACTGTTCTGGCCAATAACGTTTCCATCCCTCCTCACCTGTCAATCATCCAAGCATCGACGTAAACATCCGAGCAAGACAAGTCGTGTATAGGCTTAATGGAGAAATGCTGAATGATATCGGCCATACAACTTTATTATATCGGGTCATTTTTTGGGTACAAGGCGGATCACGACGGCTCGCCGGAAAAGAAGTTGTCCAACTGCGCATTTCCATCCGTGGCAGGAGCAAAGACTTCGAAGGCTGTTCGGTCGCCCTTCGTCTTCTTGTCTTGCTTTGCCGAAGTAGTCTGGCCGAGTAGACCAGCAGACCATCCCTGTTCTCTGGCAAAGGCCGCTGGAGACCGATCAAGCAGAATGTCAAGATCCTCATCACTACGATTGCAACATCATTAGCATGTTTGTCGATAGCTGGAAGATGAAATACTCATACCTGATAACCCGATCGTCCTTTGTAGCGATAGTGATCTGTTCGCTATCCAGTTCTAACAATTCTTTGGCGACATCTTCCATCGATTTGCCTTTTGCTTTGCCTTCTCGACCAAGAAGAATTTCTCCGTTTTCATCCACAGCACCGAATTTTCCTATCAGAGTGAACGGTATGAGCGGATGCGGACGGTAGAATTGATATCTCGCTGACCTTTGGAGATGACCATCGCCTCCAACTTTCGCTTATCAGATGCAGATTTCAGAATCTTTGTCTCGACAGTGTCTGCAAAAGATTTCCATCAGCGATAGTCGACCAGGTCTAAAGAACCACTTACGAGCAGTGACTAATCTAAACACTAGTACTGGTCTGGTCTGACCAATTCTATGAGCGCGGTCTTGAGCTTGCAGATCAGCCTGTGGATCTGGAACGTAACGGTATCGACGTAATTAGCATGGTCAGTGTATAAGGGCAAAGACAAACAGACTCACTCCAGTCTTGATCGAAAAAGATTACAGTACTGCCGTGCAAGGAGATGAATTTTCAGTATTGTATCACGTATTGTTGCGTACGAGGCGAGGATCACTTACTCTGCGGCAACAAGATTGATACCAAGACCTCCGGCTCGTGTACTCAATAAGAATAGCCTACAAGCATCTGGGTCGTCGCCAGCATTATTGAACTCGTCCATCTGGGCCAACCTATCGGGCTGTTTTGTTGATCCATCTATTCTGAATGTTTTCCAATCCTTGAATATATTTGCCCAGTCCTCCTGAAAATGTGATAGCAGTCAGGAGAACATTCAACTAGCACGGGGGTAGACTTACGATAACATCCAACATCGTCGTAAACTGCGAGAAGATCAGGACTTTGTGTCCCCGGTCGAACAGCGCGTCAAGGAGCCTGTTCAATAGCAGCATCTTTCCGCTAGCATTGACTAAATTGTCATCTACCACCAATTCTCCGGTCTTGATATCTCGTGGCCAATCGAACAAGAAGGGATGACTGGAAATCTAGTGTGGCTTATATTAGATTCGTTGAAACATGCGGGCAGGTCTGTTGTTGTTCTCACCTTCCGTAACTGCATAATCATGTTTTGTAACCTCATATTATGAACAGTTTTCTCTAAAGTAAGGAGAACGGGATGAGCCTATATTCCGAATGTTCATATTGCTTTTACCGTTTTGGACTCACTCGCTTGTTTCTCTGCCCATTCTTGTCCTAGCTCTTGAGCCGTCTTCTCCTCTTTCGGAGCGGTCATGCTCATTCCATCAGCATCGCCATCGCTCAGTGCTTGCAAAAATTTCGCGTCACTAGTATCCAAGGAGTAGTCAAATCGCGGACGTTTCGATAGCCTTCGACTTGTCCGTACAACGCCCTCATCATCAGATGGAGCAGAGCTTTCGATTGTTGGTGGCGTTCCAGCTGGATCTGCGCCGCAAGCTGCAAGCTTCATCTTGATCAAGTGATCTTTGATTTCTCGATTGACGATAGCCTTGTAGATATCAGATTGTTGCTGAGTCAGGGGGGCGTAGAGAAGGTATTCCTTCTTAGGAGGTAGACCTCGCTCAACTTCCACCTTCAATCGTCGTAGTAAGAAAGGCTTGAGGATGTTGTGCAATTGTGTCGCTACTTCGTTTTGTGCCACAAACCCGCTATTTCCGCCTTGACCTATATCTGCGAAATCGAACCTATTCTTTGACGTCAGAACCGTCACTCGACACATTGGATGATGTAGCTTACCACTGCTGGAAAGTGTCCAGATCATCGAAGATATCAGGCATAATGAAGTTTAACAATGACCAAAGCTCGCTCAGGTTGTTCTGTATCCAGTGCAGCGGGTGAGCATGGGAAAAGGCAGCTGTTCCCAGGCAGACTCACGTGCAGAGGAGTTCCGGTCAAGAGCAGACGATTTGCACTCCGGTACGATTTGAGCTCGCGGATCAGCCTGGACGGTAAAAATGGAAGTAAGTGTTGTGTGTCTGTTCCGTTCCAAAATGAAGCACTCACTTCGAGTTCAAATTTTTCAATCTATGTCCCTCATCGACGAAGATGAACTGAAACGTCATTTAGGAGTAAGTGAGAGTCATCTAGACTGGTTCGTACCGTGCAATCCTCACCTTCCACCTGTATCGACTCAGGAACTTTTGGTCCTTGATGATCATCTCATAGGTCGTGATGATCTGATGCGGGATACTTTCATCAGCTTCGGAGAAGGATGTCGGGACCTTTCGGCCAGACTTACAACAGGGAAGACGGGGATGGTACCTGTTCCACCTGGAATCGGTTTCTTCTTGTTGACCGGGATGGAAAGAAGTTCATCTCTCATCTTCTCCTCCCTCAATCTAGCTCGCTCTGGGGGCGTTCCGTGATACATCAAGACCTGTGATAGAGCGAAACCAGAGGGTCAGCCCGGCCATACAGAATCGGAGGACAATCCGAGTTCTCGACGCACAGGTACAAGTGGAGCAAACTTGGTAAATTCTTTTACCCAGTTTGCCAGCACTGATAGAGGGCAAACAACGAGGAATGGTCCATGTGCATTGTTGTTCATGAGATGGCACATAAATGAAATGGTTTGAATTGTCTATTCATCGAAAGCCATCAGAACCGAAACCTCTGCCACGATCTTCCAAATAGACTTACCTTCCCCAGACCCATCTCGTCCGCCAGAATACCGTTCAGTCCATTTTCGTATAGACTGACCATCCACTGAACTCCAGCAAGTTGATACGATTTTAACGTCGCTCCTGTAATCAAAGCGGGTTGTTCGCCATGATAAGGCTGTTTAGCCTCTTCTTGGCCTTCAACCGCAGGAGGTTTGGTTTCGATCGGATCTTCCTCGACTTCGACTTTAGCTTTAAGAGGTACGACAGCTCGTTTCCGTTTATTTCCAGTCGCCGTTGTTGGTGTAGGAACGACCATCTCCGGGTCCTCCTTCTTTACTGCAACCCTTCCCGTTGTACGCCTTCCCTTCTCTACTGGTACGGCCGCAAAAGCCCCAGCTTTGTTCTCTTTATTGACCCTTCTTGTCGCCGCTTTGCGTTCATCTTCTATTCGTTTCTTTCTTTGGTTCTCCATTCGATCTCCAATAAGCTTAGCGTAGACACCTGATTTTTCTAGCAAGAAATTTAGTCGTTGCCGTTGCGCGTTCTGATTGGGAAACGATTCGGTAAGTCGTATTCTGTAGGCCATAACTTATCCTACACCCACATCGAATTGCGTAGCTTCCTTAGCGGGTTCCAGAACGGTCACTTCCTCCTCCTGTTCGGGAGGTATGACAAAGGTCGGATCACCCATTCCCATTTCCTGTTTCAATCCAGCTTGTTCCTCCGGCTTGACAGAGTTGACGATAGCTTCTGGAGTTTGAGGAACAGAGTTGTTATCGTTTGTTGTGCTGGATGCTGCAGTCATTGGTGCGGATTCTGGAGGTGCAGAAACGGGCATGCTTCTTCGGTTAGATTTATGGGATTAAGTCAAGGATTATCGAGCTTCTCAAGAGGTGTGTATAAGTCCAGGTAATATGCTTTCCTAGCTATGATTGCGATTTATATTTGCTTGCGGATAAATGAGACAGACACAAAGGGAGGTCCGTTGAATATCCAAAGTGACCGGAACGACTTTATCGGAAAGCGAGTAGCCGTGATTATGATCCCTTTGAGCTCCGTTCAAGATATTTCGAACCGCTTGACGATGGCCTATACAGTCCCTTTGTTGAACCAGGCAAGAAATGTCTAGAAGTAGGCGTGTATAGCTTTGAGGGGAAGGAAACATAGGTTTAGAGGCTGATAACGATGACTTCTTCTCGCTTTCAACTTTGGCAGATCGATCGCGTTTCGCGTCGAGCTAAACTGAAGGTCGACGCGACCTAAATGACGATCAACCGGCCTCATCGGCTCCGCCACTACTGCTGTGAACACTGGCCGATTCTGACGACTGCTACAACAAGCTCGCCTTGCATTGTCCTGTACCCAATGCGGAATGATATTCATGGCTCCTGTTCGGAAGATCCGCCTCAAAGCTGTAAGCAATCTCGGTAACAGATCAAAACCGTTTAAGGAGCAGCATATCTCCCGCCTCGCGGATGGGCATGAGTTTCATGTCACTAGTGCCGATATCCAGGTCCTCTAGGAGTGTAACAATATTACTGATCTGTGTATGCTGCCTTGGAGGCAAAAGTGTACGTATGACGATGCCTGCACGGCTTGGAAATATGTTGTGAAACCTGTATGCAAGGTCCTGTAAATCTAGGTTTTGAATAAGCGATCAACACGAACAGCCTACGATCCGATTCACAATTTCGAACTGGACTGAGCACTAGGGCGATACTGCTAGTATGGGAATGCGACATGGCAAGAGTTGACCAGCAGGATATACGCCAGTTGATCAGTCGCACAGGAACATAACAATTCTCACAACACAATTCGATGATGTTCGCAGGGCGAAAGCGGTTGATATGGTTCTAAGCCCTCGGGTTCGGCGGAAGCCTCAAAAAGAAAAGTTCCTTCTCAAATACAACTTGCTGGGCATAACGTTTTAGATGAGAATCCCTTAGCCGCCTTAGACGTGTTTCTTTCTCATCTGGCGCGGCATCCAAAACCACGTCCTCGTTGTTCCTGCGAGTCAATGAGCTTTCGTCCCGTGAACCAGAAATTACCAAATGGTCCATACCATGCGGGAATTTGTGCGAGGTAATGTGATTCGCCATCATCTCCTTGACCGATCTCGGGACTGCAGACAAGCTGCGTGTATGTCTGCTATGAGTATATTTGGTTTCAGCCAGAGATCCGTTAAGAGTGGCAATCAACGAGCGCTCTCCATCTATGTCCATATTACTCGAAAATTCCTCGTTTGCCGATGAGATATTCTGGCCCCTCCTGCTGGGTTGACCGGATCGAAGGTACTCAAGATGCGGCTCGAGCTTGGAACGTTCAGACAAAGGCAAGTCTTTCAGAGATAGCGGCCCATCTGATGAGGTGCCGGTACTCCAACTGTTTTCCGGCTCGAGACTCATCTCTCTGGATTAAGTAGCTAGTATTGAACGGCAGAGACTGTGCATCAGTAAGATCAATGTCAAGTTCAGCCCTCTTGTCAGTCTCAAGATTACACTTTAAACTACACGCCGTCCTTATCTTTTTTCTTTTGGAACCGGAAGCATGCGGCGCGGCGCGTGTATGAAAGGAACGTCATGGCTGCGGGTACAGTTGCCCTAAGCATGACCGACTTGCTGGAAACGCATCATGAAAAGTTCAAACCTGTCATTGGTGATCTAATGGGTCTCGTATGTAGTGAGGTACGACTTCCTTGAGACTTGAATGAGAAGGACTGGCATCATAAACATCTCTCGCACGCGACATCGCACTTGACCCTGACGAGGAACGTCCGATTATCCGGATAGTTCCCATCTTACCTCTTCGATAAGTCCAGGCAAGAATACACTGAATAAGCCTTTATCAGTGCTTCAGCGTCTCGACGAAAGACCATAGTGGAAGCCCTTCGATATGTGATCTGCTGAAATCAAGGCAAAAGGTTCAATTTGCTGCCATCGTTTTCTGACAACACATATACGACTACTGCAGGATGTATGCATCTTCTCATTCTCAGTTCTTTACATCTGGAGTAGCATTGATTTCTTTCGCTTCTATGTAATCTTTCAAGTATGGCAGCATCCTCTGCATCGTGTCCGGCGTTATCAACTTGAGCCTCTGAGCTTCCTTCAACATTGCTTTGAGCTTGAAAGTGAAGTTCGCTTCTGTCTCGAAGTACAGCCTGTCCGCCCAGTCGAAGATGGGTTTCTATTCTTTGGGGGCTCCGTCACATAATGGTTGGCCGAGGCTCTTCAAGCAGTCAAGTTTCTGTTGATCGTTATTGATATTCCAATGCTGTAGAGTAAGCTGAAGCGCGTTTGCCATGCCCTCGGCATCCTTCAAAGTTTCGGGATCGATGTGCTGGGGGACCGTTCCCTCACGAGACTGGTGCGTGCTGGAAGGTGAATCCGAGGGCTGAAGCGACACATCGAACTCCGCAATAGAACCTTCCTCGTAAGAAACGATCTGCCAGTCATTGCTCTCATCGCTACATATGGAATATGTGGAACACGTATCGTCAGGTTCAGACGTCATGTTTTGGCTAAATAATCGGTATATCGAGGGTAAATTGAAGCCAGTACGATTCAGTCACATGAGACCGTCGCCAAATCTTAGCTTATATACTCTTCTCGGTTCGCTCGGACAGTTCCTTGGGAATCATGATTCAAGAACCAAAAACCAACCCTTTTTTTCTAGATGAAAGGAACTCGTTATGGCGTGTGATCGCTTGACGGCACGTACGCATGATGGCGAGGGAAGCATGCAACCGTTCAATGCACATTAGTGTATCGCTTTAGACGTTGACTTCATCATGTCGCCTAGATGAACACACGCTCTTAAGGAGTGGTTTGGTCATTCAGTCATCAGGCATGTATTGTGTCGCGGAACTTTTTCGGATACAACTACGATCCCTCTCGTCTGCTATCCCTCTATAAAATTCCAGTAGCCAAACGATTTTTGCAAAAAGAGCACAAGGGATCAGTAGACACGTTGAGCAATGGTGTGCTTCTAAACGAGATGCAAACAATCTGCCATATCTTGCTTGTTATACGTGCGAATGACATCCTTTGTACTTCAAGCTGTGCTGATTCGGTTGGGACGGTTGATTTACAACCAGGGAGAGCAAACCGTATCGTGTGACATGCTTCACAATCTCATTCTTGCGTGTCTCCACTGTGTCCAAAGTATCAGCGTTCTTTTCCGTTAAAGAGGTGACTTCGAACGTCTCGAAGATCGCCTTTAAATATTCTGGAGACGCCTTTTCGAGCGTGTCATTACCACTTATATCTCGTAGGAGAATAGCCAGACGATAAGCAGCTTGCCGAAGCCCCGAAAGGTGTAGCTGAATCCGAATCCACTCGACCTCGTAGACGTGCTCCAGAGAGTCGAGATAATATTGGTAGGTGTCCCGAAGCGAATACAACCGTTTAAGGTCTTTCTGGTATTCCGCACAATCGCCAGTGCAGCAATCCCCAACTCGAGGTAATTCAGCGGCCGTGCTACCACATGCGTCGGTCTGCTGAGAGGCATAGGTTTCAGATAGCAACCAGGAGTCTTCAGACCATGTTCGCTTGTATGAGGCAGGTTGAGATAACGTTCTGAGAGAGAATGGTTGTCCTGCCAGAACGCCTTCATGTAAATCTGGGAACAATTCTATAGGGCCTCCGAAAGAACAACCTCGCTCTCGAGTTGTAGCGGTATCAGAGTAGTGGTCAGTCGACATTGAGCTAAGCTTGGGTTTCTATACGGTTGGTTTTCGAAGAATCGGATGATATAAAGTGGGTTGAACCATTGGCCATATAGTGTGATTTGCAGTGCCCATCACAGCGTACCCTTTATGCTCGGTCATATCACTCATACCTTTTGGGAGAGTCATGAAAGGGGCGTCCGAACCCATTGCAATGACGTGGTATCTCAATAACGTGGTGTAATGCAAAATCACATACAGTAGGATAGATTATGGTCATCGATACAATTATGATATCGATTGATAAACGTCAAGCCGCGCTGTAATCCTCCATCAGCCTAAGGAAAACAACAGTATGACAGCGCGGTCGAATTCAACTTGGCATTCTTGCATGACGCTCTTGATCTTCACAGTCTTATGAATATTAAAGGGTGATTTGTATACGATTCGATCATGGTCAGTCCTTCTCGAATGCCCAAACAGCTGTTGTTCTCTGTTTCCCTTACCGCGTGACTGACGCGCCGATTCATGATCGGATTCAGGAAAACATTGCCGATATTCTAATTCGCAGTTAGGCAGGTCTTAAAGGGTTCCTCACCAAATGCTCAGACAAAAGAGGAAAGAAGATGAATTCTGATCTCGGTTGTTCTTGTGCATAAGGGTTATGGTTGTATAAGTATGACAAGCTGCGTCGGTCGTTGATACACATCTATTCCACTATCAGCTCGCTTTCTTCTCGTCCAACGTCTGCTCCGATTTTTTAGTCAGCACTTTCAGACCGCTACTCGTCCCATTACTTCGTTTCTCCTTTCCGCCTTTCTCTTTTGCTGAAACCGATCGTCCAAATCGATCACGTAACATATGATCTTCACGCTCACGGTCAAGTTCTAATTTTTCCCTCCCAATTTTCTCTTCTTCGTCCGAATCATCGCTCGAAGCAGAACTGGACCCAAAGTCCAGATTGGCCTTAGGATCAAGTAAGGGTTTAGTACGATTCAAAGAACCATGAACATGTTTAGCGAGTTCTCTCATTTGGGATCGTTTTTCACAGTGGGCCGTGTGATCTTTTTGTCGATATGAGATTTCCTCCTTCGAACTCTCGGAAGAAGATGAGCTGGAGATCGATAATGAGTCATCTGTATCGGATGTTTTGGAGCTCATCTCTATATGTTCTACGGCCGACGTTCTATCCTACTTCTTCCGCAGTACAAACAAGGTCATCAAGCTATATGGGGGCCAGATACACTGCCAGTATTGATACTTCACACATCTACTTGGGGATCTGTCCGAAGAAGTATCGCACATAACGGTACGGACATTGCTCAAAGGAGAGCAAGAGGTGATAAGCGACTTACCGAGTACGAAAGAAGTCGTGCTGATCAAAAGATAAGGAGGTAGTGTCGGACATAATGGGCTTTGGTATGTCCGTACAAAGTCTGCGGGACAACGACGGGTTGTCAATCTCCCTTGGTCAGAACGCCCTAGATCTGAATGTGCGGCAGGTGAATTGTACAATCCGTGCTACATTTTCCTTCTTTTGCTGGTGGTCGGCATAACCAGCGTTTTCTGTATCTGTGATCTGTGTATCTGCCGGTCGCTATCATGTCCCGATGTCAATATCGTCATCGATTGGTGGCCGACGGTCATATCCGAACTCGCGATCCATGTGCAAATGCCCGTCCTTGCTATATTTGCTACATCCTTCCTCACCATATAACAACCTTACATCCTTATACCTACTACCACTGATCGACATCTTTCCTTACCTCGTCACCTGTCTAGTCTACTCGTCGTGATCTACGACTGACTACATGATGGCGACAACAATGGGCGTCCAAACGGAATCGTTCATCGATCTCTTGACAACCACGTTCCAAGCTACAGTCATCGTCACTCTCATCTTTGGCTTAGGGTATTTCGTCGCTGGCCAGAAATACGCCTCGAGGGAATTCGGTCTGGTGAGTATCGCCAATCTTTCCGTGATGTAGTTCGGGCGGGAGTGATAACTGACCTGAGCTCGTTGTAGAACTTATCATGGCTGACTAAAAACGCCTTAGCACCTTGCTTCATCATCTACACTCTCGCCCCTTCTAGTCTCTTTACCGTTCACAACATCTACAAACGTGCGTCTCCTTGTTCTTCCATCACTAAACGCTTCAAATATTGAGACGGTCTGCTATTACGATAGTCTGGCCTATTCCCGTCTTAGCTGTGATCACGCATTTGAGCAGTGTCATCTTCTCCCTTGCACTTAATCGTTTCGCTCGTGCACCTGCTTGGGTCGTAGACAGCTTGAGTTACAATAAGTCAGTTTCAGCCCCATCGTTTCTTTCCATCATTGTGTAGAAGAAGTCGCTGATCGTCATTATTCCATGAATTTTTAAGCGTCTCTTCCATCCCTCTTCTAACGTTCCTAGCGTACTCACGTCTATCTTCCGCCGAGAAAGGTCCTCTGGGACATCTCAAATGGAGGATATTGGAAGAAAACGATGATGTGCTCAAGAGAGGACTGGGGCTGATTGTTTTCAGTTGGTGGATCGTCGATCTTGCTAGGTGAGTCATCTGCGGGTATCCGGAAATTGGGGAGTCAGAAGCGGATGGACTGATGTATCATCACCATGAAATGATGGTAGATCCCTTTTAGTCCCTGTCACGGATAGACTCAAGATCCATCATCCAGCGATCAAACTCCCAAGCTCTGACTTGGATGGGGATGAGACGGATTCACTAGCCGATTCTGAAGCCGATGTGGATCAGGTCGATGAGGATCCGATTCAAGAACATCTTCCCACGTTCTCTACCGGTGCGAATGAAGAGACACCGCTTTTGAACGGGACCGGTTCTTCTGGACCGAAGACGTTGGGGGAAAAGATCTCGTTGCGCTTGGCTTTCTTACCAGCGAGTCTTATTCCCGGACTTGTTGGGTTGGTCATCGCCATGGTCCCGCCGTTCCGAAGAGGATTGACCACCGAGGGAGGATGGGTCTGGGGAGTCGTCGGGGGAGCACTAGGGTGGTTAGGGTTCGGATACGTTGTGCTTGATGTTTTAGGATTAGGAGCGGTTTTACAAAAAGGACAGCTCAAGGATGGGTAAGTTTGTCTGGAATCGGGTTTGATTCGGTTCGGGTTGTTGATCAACGGTCGGTATCGGGGATAGGGAGAAGAAGACCATTCCTCCTACTTTGGGATTCGTCATGCTTATTTGCTTTTGGAGGTACTTTGCACTGCCTGCTATTTCCATCGCGATCGTTTATGGGTTTAGGAACGGGTTGCCATTGAAGGCTTTCTCGCATGACCCAGTCTTTGTGAGTCGGACCACGGTTTGAAAGCAAGAAGATCGTGCATAGGCGCTAACGGATGATCTGCATGGATCTATAGGCCTACGTGTTGGCCAGTATCGTCATCTCGCCCCCCAACCTTCCTAGGAACTTGACCCCTCATTTATCCTCCATCCACCTCTCCGCCTACTTTGTCTATTTCCTCACTTCCCTCGCTCTGGCGTATAGTATCTCCATCCCCGGCTCTGGGATCTCGTTCGAGAACGATTTCGACGTCAAGGGAGCGCTCAAGAGTGCTCTGGGAGGAGGAATCGCCGGAGCCCTGGCGATGATTCTTCAGGTCGTGCTCCTCATGTGGATCAGGACTGCTATGAATTACCAGTACAGGTACGGAGGGACTTTCTTGGACACGCTTAGGAAACTCTGGAGGGAAGGGGGCGTTTATAGGTTTTATGCCGGGTTAGGAGCTGCTTTGTGAGTCGGAGCGTTGGGTTCTGGTTGGAAGAGGGATCATGAACTGATCCGATTTGGACGCGGTGGTAGGATTCAAGCACCCGTCTCCCGGTTCGGGGACACGGCCGCGAACGCCGGGATCTTTGCTCTTCTCTCCACCCTCACCTGGCCCGTCTTGGTCAAGACCATCGCCGCCTCCCTCGCCTCGGCTTTGTTCAGGATGACCCTCACGCCTATCGATACCCTCAAGACGACTCAGCAGACTCGGGGTGGGGTGGAAGGGTTCAAGCTGCTCAAGGAACGAGTCAAGAAGTATGGGGTCGGGTGTCTTTGGTGGGGTGCGGTCGCTACCGCTGGAGCCACTTTTGTTGGACATTGTGAGTGGTTGGCAAGTAAACCCGTTGACTGGAGGTGGACTGATCGCGTTGTTTCGTCACTTAGATCCTTGGTTCGGAGTGAGTCGAGGTTGGATGTACGTATTCGGGAATCGAGACTGATATTCTTTTCGCGATAGACTTACAACTTCCTCCAGGCGCACCTGCCCGTGGCGAACAACCTGTTCCAAAAGTTGCTCGTAAGTCTCGTCGGCTCCTTGTCACTCGACCGGGAGCTCATCGCTTTACCTATACCCTCTATAGCGTCAAGCCGTTATCGGATTCGCCGCTTCGGTCGTCTCGGATACCGTCAGTAACAGTCTCCGAGTCGTCAAGACTTATCGACAAGTGCATGAAAGTCAGGTTGGATACGGTATGTCGTCCCATCGAAAGAGATCGGATGGCGACTAAGCTGATCTATACGATGCTCTTCCATAGTCGAGGCGGCTAAGCAGATTGTACACGAAGAAGGCTGGAGGGGTCTATTCGGTCGAGGGCTTATCACCCGATACGTGGCCAATGGATTACAAGGGATCTTGTTCTCCGTGCTTTGGAAGTTGTTTTCAGACTTGTGAGTGATTCGGGGCGTCCGGTCGAGCGAATCAGGCGTGGACTGATTGGTTTGGTTGAATTTTTGCAGGATCGCGAGGAAAGGTAAATAATCACAGGGATGAAGGACATGCGGAGGTCGTGCTTCGTGAAATGTAGACTCAAGGACGATCGATATGAAGACGTTGTGCCTCGCCTGTTCATTCTTTGGACTGTGCGGTATCAGACAAACCGATCATGACCTATCGAAATTCATCTGAGCTTTGTTGCAGACCTTATCGCTTCATCAGTGTTCAGTGTACTCAGTTTGTTGGTTCGTCATAGGAACTGACGAACAAATCCTCATGAACCTCAAAGAAATGTGCCCTCATGACCTTCATGTTGTGAAAATTTTCTTTTGGATCCGTACACACCGGACACTTTATGGAGGACGCTCCGGTTTTGAAGGTGATGCCATACTTGTAAGTCAAAAACCTGCTCAAAAACCTCAAGTCAGTGTCGCCAGACACCTGTTCGACACAACCTTCTTACCTGCTCAATACAACGCTCTGGTCAGTGTGGACGGAGATGTCTTGGTGCCTTTTCAATTTGATAGGTTGCCAATCCTTTCGTTGCTCTTCGACCATGGTTTCGTCTGCCAGACACATATCACAACGAACAGTGTAAGTAAATAGAGATCCGATCCATCCGGATGCTTTTTAGTAATGCCGTTACGCCTCTGCGTTTCCTGTCGTTTGCGATAACGGCATTACTAATCACCCAAAAGCATCCGGCCGTCGCTGATCCAAAGGAATCTGGAATCTGGTCGTTACGACCATACGAATCCATACATCCACGATCGTTTCAGGTCATGCATCGTTCAGAACGTTTGGAACCTGATCAACAAGCTGGAGCTTCATAGAATGGCTACTATTGTCAGAACGGCCAACGAAATCCAGCGAAAACGGGTTCTTTCCGACCTAGCTCAGACTTTGATTGGTACAGCACTAGCGATTCACATCACTCCTTTCCTCCTTGAACCATTATTCGGATCGATTCCTGTCCACGAACACCTCAAGCCCACTATCAACGGTCTATTCGCCTTGGGAGGATTCCTCTCCTTGTTCACTCCGTTTTTGTCACAAGTCTCGAGCAGTCTGTATGCTACAGCGGTAGCTGTGATACCAGTATCGTTCAAGTGGATCGCAAAGTACGGTGGAGAGTTTGGAGGGATAACGGCTGGTCCGACTATCGCTTTGGTATCATTACTAGGGTTTCCTGTCATATTGGGAGCTGCCCAAGTCTGTCGTATCAGTGTGAGTGCTCTTCGCCGTGGCCGTCTGCGAGATGGGCTGATCATCCGGATGTCAAAGGCAGACCTTCAGGCAGGACGAAATGCCAACGTAGTGGGATTTATCGCGTTCGCAGCTTTTTGGTTAGGATGCCAAGGCGTTCTGAATGTTCTCGATAGCAATAACCACCTATTACGGAAGGCCATAACGTTCATCCGACCTGAACTTAGGGATGCTCGTCTAGCTGTGAGTCTCAATCTCGCTATATCACAGGATGACCAAGTGCTGACGTTCCTCTTTACTGTATAGCTCGTAGTCGTTCCTCTTCTACAAATCACCCCAGGCGTTTTCGATAGGCGTATACCTCAATCACAAAGATTCCTAGGGATCCTAGCTCTGGGCCTTATCGCTTCGACCTCCCTTTCCGTACTAAGACCCCGTCCTTTCCCTTACACCGTCTCCATTCCTGCAGCTCCTGCACCCCCCGGAGCTCCTGAGGATCGACCGGATCCAGCGATTCAGATTCTGAACTCCACACAAGGTCTGACAGGTCGGATCGTCGTGGGGCAAAACTTGGAGTATGGGTACAGGTTTCTGAGGTGCGATCATAGTTTACTGGGTGGAAGATGGGTCAGGCAAGGGGATGATGGGAAAGACCAATTTGGTGATTCGTGAGTTCTGCCTCTTTTCGTTTCGATTGCTTGACGGGTTGAGAGAGTTTCGTGATTGGTGTATAGGATCTTTTCGACCTTCCTACTGCAGGATGCGGCTCGATTGGTATATCGCTCCGAGCCACTACCAAGACAGCTTTCGGCTGAGATAATGTTGGTACGATTCGTCTTTTCGGATCGATAACGAGGCTGACGAACCCATTATAGCGGGTTGGGTGTAGGGATCGGTGCGCAGAGCCTTATCTCTGAGGGCTTATCGGTGAATATAGTCGGTCAGTCTGTCAATCGCTGACGAACATCAACTCCAGTTAAAGCTCACAATCGATTTCCATAGAGATCGACGCTGCGGTTTATCACGCTGCACGGACTTATTTCGGCTTGCAACGTCCCGCGAACGTCGTGCTTGACGATGGCGGGAAACTGGTGGAAGACCGGGCGACGGAGATTCGACAACGTGGGGAATTACCTTTGAAGCAGAACGACTATGTCGTCCATGATTGCTTTACCGGCGGGAGCGTACCAGCCGAGCTATTCACGAGGGAGTTTTGGTGGGATCTCGTGATGAGCGTGAAAACGGACGGGGTGGTGGTTATCGTCAGTAGTATTGAATCGATCAAACGCTTTACTGGCTGATGATATCCCGAAATCTCTCGCACATAGAATTTCGCCGGGATCCTTGAGAGTCGAGCTTCGAAAGCGGTCTTCATCACCCTGTTGGACGTGTTTCCACAATGCCGAGCTTTTCAAGACGTACACGGTATGCCGGAGAATCCTACCGGCGCAGAGCTCGTGAACATGGTACGTGGTTTCCTCGAGTCTTATGGTAGCGCTCATCACGAATCCAATCCTTTCGATCAGGTCATATTCTGTACCATGGCCCACTCACCGCTTTTGAGCTTCCGACCGCCCGAGCCGAGAGACTTTAGTCGGTCAAGGTTGAAGTGAGTTGCAAGCGATTCTGTGTGTCCAACGTACGCTCGTCTCACTTTCCTCTGTGCTGTTTGTTCAGGATGGAGGTGTTATCAGATTTCCTACCTCATGAAATCTCGATAGCAGAACAGATCGAAGGGATGGATTCCGATTCGGTATTGCGTAGAGGGAGAGGTATGGACCAATTAGACAGATGGCAAACGGATAGCGCCAGAGCGACATGGGAGGCCATGCGTAAGATCATGCCTGTGGAAGGCTGGTTGGCTTATTGAATCAGGTACGGGTTTTGCTTCTTGTCACTTCGCCATGTTGTTGTTCTGTCATGTCATAGCATGTTGTCACATCAAACCCGCGCAGAAACGTATGATCGGATTCACTGCTAGGTCATTGACCTCGCACCTCGATTGATATTTCTTGCACGTTGGTTATTGCATTGGATCGGTTGTTGTGATAGCTCCATTTAGAGATACAGTGACTAGATGCTGACTTGAGGACGAATCGTTTGGACCTGTAGTTACATGCGATCAGTTGTTCGATCGATGCGCGATGCCAACATAGGGGAATGACGGCTCTATCGAAAGCTATCAGTCCAAGCAATCTGTCAGATTCTTTGGTATCCAGCTTCCTGGATCTGTCTTGGTATTATGGTCTCTGTCTAAAAATCACCCTATGCCTCATCAATCGAGAATTTATAGGGGTACATTTCGACGCGGAGGAATACCGAGATCTGAGATGGTCGTGATGCGGGATCAATCAGAATGATCAACTCGACGACCATCAGATCTGATCTCCCGGCTTTTGCTCTTATTGACGCAGGATGAAACGGGGTTGCAAGGATTCCAGTTGGAGTTCCAGTTGCGGCGGAGATAGCGGTCTGAGCTAGAACACGATCAAAGATGAAACGCACCGGATCCTATAGTCGTCTTCCCTGCTCTAGCTGCTCTCCTGCCTGGTTCGCCTTCTTGCATAGCCTTAGTGATCTTTAGTGATGACGACGGTTTGACTTTGGGGTCAGTGACCAGGTTCCGACAAACGTATATATAGCTGAAGGTTTTGCCCCATCCCTAGTCCATAGATCCCTCTAGTTCTCAACCGTCGCCACACATACACATCCGCATCAACACCCCCCACTCCAACAAAACCAACCCCCACCCACACCCACACCCGATGAAGTTCATCACTGTTCCGGTGTCGTCATTCTTCTCCTCGGTTCTCTCCTTGATCTCGTCTGCTATCCTTTGCACTGGTATGTACTAGTGATGACAACGACAGGTTTAGCTCAGTAGCAGTAGTCTGATCACTGACTCTGTGCTTTTCTAGTTCGCTCCGTGTCGTGGTTCGCATGCCTGTCAATCGCTGGCGTAATCAACGCTCCGGGTGGTGTCCTCATCGTGCTCCTTGCTCTATTTGGGTGGTACATGGCTAGTCAGAAGCAGGCCAATATCGACAACCGTCATATCGACAACCGTACCGTCTACATCGGTACCCGGCATGCGGCGGCACGGTCCTCTCCGACTCCGAGCGACTCTCCGAGCGAGGGAAAGGAGACCCATTCCCCTCGCTCGGGAACTCCTCGTTTGCTGCAGTACCAGGCTCCGCCAGCACTTGAGGAGATTGAGGAGGAGAGCGGGCGGGAGACTGTGGACGATGTTCCGGACGTTCCGGAGGTGGTGGTGAACCAGGACGGCCGAAGAGCTCGGCAAAAGCGGATTCGTGACGTTGTTCTCCATTTCGACCTCGAACTCCATTGCTTACCAATAATACTTGTATGTGTTCAGGCCTACCAGAGGAAGAGAGAGGAGAAGGGAGGTCAGCCGTGTCCGAGACAGGCAGAGGGGAGAGGCTGTACGTCGACCTGTCCGTACCTCCATTGAGACCTTGAAGACGCACCGTGATCTGGTTACCGTTGCAACCTAGTCGTTCGTCTACCGTTGACCTAGACTTGATTGTCTACCGTTGCAACCTGACTGTCGATCTGGTAGCTGTTGATATATCTCAAAGGTTGTATCGAGAATCGATGTATCACATATACCCCCATTGGCCAATGGCTCCTTTAAATCATTTTATTATATTATACCCCATTGCCCCATTATTGGTCCTCTCTGACGAACGGCGATCTTCTTGATATGACCTACGGTCCGAACGGCGATCTACGCACGGTCGATCTACAATAAAATAGCTGCTTCTGCTAAGCGCACGGACCGATATCGACATTTACTCGACGATCGGATCATAATACACTCGTACATCTACCTCGGATCATAGTTTTCCACTGCGGTGTTCAAGACCCACTGAGGAATCATAAGGATACCTATACGTTTGTCCACGACTTATCCGCCATGGCAGAAGTAGCCGCTGATATCGCAAGTTCGAAAGCCTCGTCGAGTCAGGTCGAGCACTAATTGTCAGACGCAAATTTAGAGATCGAATTTTAGTCATGTCGACCCAGTCGTTACAGCTTACATCACTGGATTGGTACAAGATGAAGACGAAGAGGTTGAAGACATCATCGAGATGACCAAGGGAATGCTTTGGGACGCCAAAGTATCTGAACAAGCACTGGACGCTTTTGCCGAACGGCTTTCGACATACCTTGCCGCCTCTTCTTCTTCTCGACAGAAAGTCCGACCCGCTGTGCACCGTTTGGAGAAGGCTATTGATATGAAGAATACGGGGATGAGTTCCACTATCGCTCTTTCTGGACAAGTAGATCTTGAGCACGGAGGGAAGAGTCAGGTAAGCCGAGTCGAACGGAAAGTCGATTGCCGATTCTGATTGCTGGGTCACTCGAACAGGCTTCTCGAGTAGATGTTGCGAAGCTTGCTAAGGCAGAAGCCAAGATCAAGGCAAGCCTCAAACCGCAATCTCACATCCCGTTATTCCAATTACTAAAACCTGCTTCCATCCCTACTTGCCTTTCACTACAGGCCAAGATCGAAAAACGTTCCCGCCGAGATCTCTATGAAGGTTCTAAACTGGTAGAGATGGCCAAGAAGCAACAAAGCTACGAAGAGATGTTCATGAAAGTCAACCCTCTACAACTGGGTGGAGCGAGCAAGGGGAAGAGCAAGGATATTCATCTCAGTAATATCGATGTATCATTCGCTAGCAACAGAATCTTGTGCGTATGTTCCTCCCTTGAAAAGACTGTCGTTCGGAACTGACTGCTCAATCTGGTCCTTGGTTCAGGTCTGGGGCAGAACTTACGATGGCTTATGGTCGTCGATACGGGTAAGCCGATCTGATCTCTTTGTATAATCTTGGCGGACAGCTGATGCTCTTCTCGTTCCCGATTTTCAGTCTTATCGGACGAAACGGTATCGGAAAGTCTACCTTGCTTCGAAACCTGGCTTTGCGAGAGGTGCCTATTCCTTCGCATATCTCTGTACTGTGAGTCCACGAATTTGGTAGATTGCCGGTTCAGTCGTCTAATTCTGAAAGTTCTCGGTGTTCAGTTACGTCGAGCAGGAGGTACGTCCCGTTACATCCTTTCCGATTCATATCCAGCTCCTGACCCAATTCTCGCGCAACAGATTGCTGGAGATGATACCACCGCTCTCGATTCCGTCCTCCGAGCCGACGTCTGGCGACACAAACTCATCAGTGAAGAAGCCGAAGTCAACGCGAAACTTCAACTATTAGAAGATAACTCCGCCGATCAAGGTGAAGCTGAAGCGGTCAGGATTTCTGCAGAGAAGGACGAGTTGGCCACGAGATTGGGGGAGATCCAGAAGAATTTGTTGGAGATGGAGGCTGAGACTGGGCCTGCGAGGGCTTCGGCGCTCCTGGCTGGTCTTGGATTTGACGATGAGGATCAGAAGAAGGTGACAAGGGCGTTCTCTGGAGGTTGGAGGTGAGTTTTCGGAGGTGTTTCTGCCGGCACATGGTTGGCTGATCGGGTTTCCCTTGCACCTAGAATGCGTTTGGCACTCGCTCGTGCCCTGTTCGTACAGCCTGATGTGAGTGATCTACCTCTTATCAGCTAGTTCAGGACTGATATTCCTCGATGGGTAGCTTTTGATGTTGGATGAGCCTTCCAACATGTTGGGTGAGCTTGCGCGATCGGCCGATATCTTTCACGCACACAGCTTATGGAGGACGATTTACAGATTTGAACGCTATTGCATGGCTCGAAGACTATCTGCAAACCTGGCCGGGGACTTTGCTCGTCGTGTAAGCCGCTGTGTTTTGTTCGGTCATCGAGGCCGCCGTTCTGATCAGACGCTTGTCTACAGATCCCACGACCGAGCGTTCTTGGATAACGTCGCACAGGATATCATTCATCAGCACAGTCAGCGATTGGATTACTACAAAGGAAACTTCAGTCAATTCTACGCTACCAAGACGGAGCGTGCTAAGAGTCTCAAGAAGGAGTACGAATCGCAGTTGCAATACAGGCAGCATCTTCAGGTGAGTTTCGTCAATTATAAGAGCGAGACGGCTGGGACTGATATAGGCTCTCTGTTTTCCAGGCATTCATCGATCGATGGAGATACAACGCCAACCGAGCTGCTCAAGCTCAATCGAAGATCAAGATCTTGGAGAAGCTACCAGAGCTCGAACCGCCAGAGGCTGAAGACTCTGAGACTTTCAAGTAGGGCTGTCGCATCCTACCCGCTCAGACCTGTACTGAGCTCGTGTGTTTCCAGATTCCCTGACCCGGAAAAGATTGCTCCTCCTCTGCTGCAGCTTAACGAAGTCAGTTTCGCCTACACTCAAGGGAAGGAGATTTTGCACAGCGTCAGCATCGATGTTGGTCTGGATAGCCGAATTGCAGTGATCGGGCCTAACGGAGCAGGTATGTCAGGTCATGGGGGCGCATTGATACCTCAGCTGATCGTGAACGTTCCGTTCGGATAGGTAAATCTACCTTGTGAGTGACCAAGCGATGTTTGAAACAGTCACACGAGTACTGACTCGACTCTCTTCCGCTCATCAGGATCAAACTACTTACTGGAAACCTCGATCCTCAAGGAGGACACGTCAACCGAAACGGAAGACTCAGGGTGGCATACTTCACGCAACATGTCAGTCGATTTCAAATCCGCTTTTGAGAAACACAAATGCTGATGCTACTCCATGTCGAAACCCAGCACATCGATTCCCTCGACATCACTCAGAGCTCCGTCGCATTCCTGCAGACCAAATTCCCCGGTCAGACTGAACAGGAGTACCGTTCTCATCTAGGAGCGTTTGGAATTACCGGTCTTACAGGATTACAAAAGATTGGAACGCTTTCGGGAGGACAGAAGAGTAGGGTCGCGTTCGCTGTGCTGAGTATGCAGAGACCTCATGTATTGTTGCTCGATGAGGTGAGTTTGGTCCGGATCAATGTAGAGGATAGACGCTAATATGCCTGTGTTTGGCGGGGCAGCCTTCGAATCACTTGGATATTGAGGGTATTGATGCGTTGATCGAGGCGTTGAAGGTTTATAAGGGAGGAGTCATCAGTATCAGGTAAGCGCGATCGCTTTCTTCGTTATCGAAATCAAGGAAGGACACTGAACCTCCGTCCGAATCTGATTTGCGTTTACAGTCACGACGAACGATTCATTACCAATACTTCCAACCAGCTGTGGGTCTGTGCGGAGAAGAAAGTGACCAAGTTCATGGGTGATGTTCAGAGTTACAAGGTGAGTCGACTCGTTACGAGTCGTGTGATGTGGTCTGAGTAGAGGTACTGATATGTTCTGTCATGCGATAGTCTTTGATCGTCAACAACATCAAGGCGAAGAACAAGCCTTAGACGGGTGCAGTGAGGTACAGATGTTTCGAGCGAATGGCAGTTGTAAGGACGATCTGCTTGATTTGTTGATTTTCTTGATGTCATCATCCTCATCGTACCACTCCTTCTGTGGGAAATTGCCCTCGTACTCTGATGTTTGTTAGGAAGCTGAGCCATGTAGGTTCGACCATCTGATTGTTGGTCACAACTCGGCTCTGCGATAACCGTCATGTTTGAGGTGGAAATAAGTGACCCGATGTTCGTCCCACGGGGAATGAAGGTTACCGGGTAACCAAGAAGCTGACCAGGTAGATGACGTTCAAGCTGCACCCCACCGTTCATCTACCTCAGAACCGGATTTACAGTTACATTCCACACCAAACGTAATGTATCTACAACAAATCACCCGCCATACCGCCCGCCTTTCGACCAAATCATGTCGACCCATGTCCGCGCTCGCATCGCAGAAAGCCAAGGAGCATCAAGCTTCGGGTTGGAAGGGAACTACTACGGACGGAGGGGAGACAAAGAGTTATATCAACGGAGAATGGATTGAGATTGGGGGAAAGGCGGAAAAGTGGTTTGATGTGAACGATCCTGTATGTTTCGCTCGCTCGGTACTGTTCGACAAGGCGGTAACGTCGCTGATTCAGGTTGACTGCTGCTTAGTCCACGCAAACTTTGCTCACAAGAGTACCTCAACCACCAGCGTCTGTCTTGGATCAAACTATCGATGCTGCTCAGACTGCTTTTAAGACTTGGAGCCAAACAAGTGTCCTTCACCGACAGAACATCATGCTCAAGTAAGCCTTCTTCAGTCCGAGTTAACGATGTCGATTAGCTTATCCTTGCATATTGGGGTATAGGTATCAAGCTCTCATCCGGGAAAACTGGGACGAACTTGCTAATTCTATCGTGTAGGTCCGATTTGACCTTACTTGAAGCTATATCTTAATCTTATACCTGTCATTTCAGGCTGGAACAAGGAAAGACCTTTGCGGACGCGAAAGGAGACGTACTGCGTGGTCTACAAGTGGTAGACAGTACCTGTGCTTTACCATCGTTATTGACGGGTGACAAGTTAGAGGTTTCGACGGATATGGATACTTATGTTCGTAGAAGTCCACTTGGGGTTGGAGCGGCTATTTGTCCGTGAGTACCCTTTGATACGGTAGAGATGTAGCAGTCGAGGAGGGAGGCTGATATGTTTGCCTGAATGTATAGATTCAACTTCCCTGGTGAGTGATTATCGCTGTCAAGCAAAATTGCGGTTTAAGCTAAATTGATATGTTGCGTTCTACCTCATAGCGATGATCCCATTGTGGACTATCCCAATCGCTCTAGGAGCAGGAAACACCCTAATAGTAAAACCCAGCGAACGTGATCCGGGTGCTACTTCAATTCTAGTCGAACTAGCCTCTCTAGCTGGAATCCCTTCAGGGGTCCTCTCCATTGCTCATGGAGGTCCTTCGACGGTGAACCACCTCTGTGATCACCCCGCTATCAAAGCGATCTCCTTTGTCGGGTCGGACGCTGCCGGAAAACACATCTACGATAGAGCTGGAGCTAACGGGAAGAGAGTACAGGCTAATTTGGGAGCGAAGAATCATGCGATTTTGATGCCTGATGCCAACAAGGGGCATGCGTTGAATGCGATTGCGGGAGCGGCATTCGGGGCTGCTGGGCAGAGGTGAGTCTTGCTCTCTTCCCGAAATTTAGGTGTTGGGTTGCGGCTGATGAGATACGACGTGTTAGATGCATGGCTTTGAGTGTGGTCGTTACCGTGGGAGCTAGTAAGGAATGGATCCCCGAATTGCTTGAGAGAGCTAAAGCCCTCAAGGTCGGGAATGGGTTTGCGGAGGATACCGATCTGTACGACCTTTTTGTTTTTATCGTGTTCAACTGCCATGCTGATTCCGACCATTTCCCCGGTTCAGCGGACCTGTCATCTCCCCCGCAGCGAAAGCTAAGATTGAACGCCTCATCGGGTCCTGCGAAACGGAAGGCGGGAAGATCTTGCTGGATGGACGCGGCTTCAAGGTAGCTGATTATCCAAAGGGTAACTGGATCGGACCGACGGTTCTCGAAGCCAAGGAAGGAATGGAATGTCATAAGTGAGCCCCGCGACGACATTCACGGAAGAACAAAGAAGGCTGAGCACGCTTCGGAGTACAGCACCGAGATATTCGGGCCGGTTTTGACTGTTCTGCATGCAGAGAGCTTAGATGAAGCTATCGCTTTGATCAACCGGAATAAATGTCAGTACCTTTTCAAGCATATAACGAAGATCGATCCTGACTGCGAGCGCTCTCAACCATGTGTACCTAGATGGTAACGGTGCGGCCATTTTCACCAGTAATGGCGCCACGGCGCGTCACTTTGAGACGACGATCGAGGCTGGTCAAATCGGAATTAACAGGTCTGTTTCCATTGCTGTTGCGGAATTACTCTGGCTTTCGATGAATGCTGATGGCAGAGTCATATAGCCCCATTCCCGTTCCTCTTCCTTACTGGAGCTGGTCCGGAAACAAGTAAGATCTTTCATGCATCAGCGAGTCATTTTCTGTTGCTTTTTGCTTACCTTGATCGGCGTAACAGGGGAAGTGTTCTAGGAGGTCAAAGTCTTTACGGAAAGTTGTGAGTAGTAGTCTTAATCTCAGTCTTGTGTCCGCCGATACTGATGGTCTTGTTTTCTTGTTATAGGGGGATGGACGTGAGTTAGCTTCAACAGTATTCCGCCTTTTCACTATCTGACCTTTGTTTCATTATTAGTTCTGGACGCAAAATCAAACCGTAACGGCACTTTGGAGGCACGAAGATGCCTCAACTACCAAAGCTGAAGTCGCCATGCCTACCATGCGATGATGTCGGGTATTACTTTTCGTCAGAATCGAGATCCAACCGGCAATGTAGAATGATAACAATCCATCGAATACCAACAATTACGAGCCTTGATTCCTTTATACATACACCTCGTTCGCCGTGGTATTGATGATTCGCTGACGGGACTTTTGTTGAACCTTAGCGTATATCTCTCTTCTCAACGTGAGATATCTCTTGCTTCAAATTGTCATCCGCTTCTTCAGGCTCGTCCTCGACCGTCCTGTTCGTCAACTCGACGTCCGTCCTGTACTTTCGGTGCAGAGGACCGATCCTAGTTGTGGAGTCGGATAAAAACGGTATCGACATGCATGCGTTTAAGTCAAGAGAATATGGCATTCAGGCTTTCAGTCGAGGAGAAGTCAGCTGGAAGTTTGAGAATTAGTCGACCATCAACGATGACCGCTTTTTAGCTTTTCCAGTCGACATTGTGATGATGAGTCGCGCAGCTGAGAGGACAGTATTTTGACCATATCGTCCATACCGGATAGTTTTAGCCGCTCCACTCAACGAATGTCTACTGCATGGCATCTCCCATTTCCGCAAGGAAGATCTGGGAGATGGCCAGTTGTTGTTGTGGGAAAGCAGCGGCCATGCCCAGTCAGACTACGGCGGATTCCCTCACGTGACCATTACGGTAACGTAAGGGCTCAGGTTGTACAGTCGAAAAATACACAAGACACCACTTTCATTGTATAAACACGAATAAGCGAAACACTAATGATACGATGGACCAATTCTATGCAACAGATACACCTTAAGCCTGAGCGCCTTGTGCGTCCGCGTTGTCCTGGATGGAGAGGTCCTCCAGTTCTGGCACATCGTTTCTTTCCCTGATCTTCGTTACTTTACCGATTCCAATGGTTTTACCTGTACACCGTTCATAGTGGATCTGATCAATATCGCGATACGAACTGCCAGGAGCGGAGCTGGGAACTAACCTTCATCTCGAAGCGTGAATCGACCCAGACTTGGCTGGTTCGCGAAAGTCTCGACACCTGGTAGGGAAGCGGTTTAGCTGGAGACTATGTTTGCATTCAACCACCGCAACGCTTACAGATCGGCTGAGTAGTCTCTAACAGGACCAGGACTTTCATTCCCTTCTTAGCAAACGCAGGTGGCTATCAAAATGGGTGCGATCAGTGACTTCTCTTTGCGATCGCCTGGAGCCGTCTCTCACCTTTCGGCTCTTTCGGCCAGTCTTTTTGTCAAAGTAGTTGAGTAACTGAACGAAAGTGACCTCTTCGCTCAAGGTGTGCTATAAGGAGAGGACCAACGTCAGTATGACTGGTTCGAAACACCTAGCGATCCGTCGACTTACGAGATGCATGATACATCCGAATCCAGCGGCCATGATGTTCTGTCATGGTAAGTTTGTTTAGTCACGCGACACCCATTAGCATGCATCAAAGGTAACGAACCTTGGAGTCCAAGATGGCTACACAAACAAGCGTAAAGATAACGTCAGCCGCTGCTATCAGTTCCGTCCGGGTGATATGCACTAACCGATCTGTGCCTCGAACCGCCTAGCCACTCGTACAGGCTTGACGGGGGAAGTTAGAACGAACCCAGGCTGAAGTCCATCTTCGTTAACGTTCTTCAACCTGATCCTGACGTTGTCACCACAAAGCGCTCCGTCCAACTCCTCGCCATGTTCATCAAAGATGGCAGCGATCTCGACTGAGGTCTTGTTGGGCATGACGAGGACCGTATCTCCCTTCTTGACCCTTCCGGATTCGATCTTTCCTACGGCCGTGGCACCCATCTCGTTGTACTTTTCACTGACGGGGAGCATGAATGGGTCGTTGTATTTCCTCTCGCCGAGAGGCATGTTGTCGAGGTATTCCAAGAGGGAAGGTCCAGAGTGCCAAGGGGCGAGTTTAGGGTCCATTCGATCTTTCATGTTCGCACCGGTAAAGGCAGAGACAGGGATGAACTCGACATCCGTCTTGGCATTGTAACCGACGGATTTCAAGAACAAAGTGATCTTGTCGACAATCTCCTTGTATCTGTGTAGTCGATTATATTCAGCCAAAGACTCACTTCATACTCAGATGAAACCCCCAACTCACCGTTCCTGGTCCCAGTTGACGGAAGGATCGTCCATCTTGTTGATGACCACTACGAGCTTGTTGATCCCGTTAGACTTGACCAAAAGCGCGTGTTCCCTGGTCTGACCACCACGTTCGAATCCAGTCTCGAATTCACCCTTTCGGGCAGAGATGACCAGGGCGGCGATATCCGCTTGACTCGATCCGGTGATCATACTAGGGATATAGGTTTTGTGACCGGGCTAGATCGCGATTCCGAAAGGTATCAGTCAATCTCAATTCTTCTGATACTGTTCATTCCCCGCTGGAAAAGCAACACTCACTGCATCCAAAACGGTATACCTCCTGACGTCCGTCTCGAAATAAGCCCTTCCAACCTCCACAGTCTTTCCCTTTGCTCTCTCCTTGGGATCGGAGTCCAGAGCCCAGGACAAGAACCAACTCTCTCGACCAATCTCTTTCGCCTCCCTTTGGAATTTCTCAAGAGTCCTTTGGTCCACCTAAAGCAACGGTACTTGGAATCAGACCATATGATGGAGTTTGGAAGAGGTAAAAGAAGAGCCTACCATTCCAGTCAGAACTAGAAGTTGTCCACCCATGGTGGATTTACCGGCATCGACGTGACCGATGAAGACGACGTCTAGTAAGACCATTTCCATGTCAATCGTAAATCCCTCGCACAACCAAACGACGATTCACTCACTCAAGTTGGGTTTGGCTACCGTCCCGCATAAACAACGAGTATCGTTAATTTCCCGTGTACCGGACGATATCACAACCGAAGACCGTCGAAAGAGACATACCATTCAGAACGGCTTCCTCACCACCATAAAGATCCTTCAACATCTCCTCATCCGCAACCTTGGCTGCTTCTTTTGCAATCGCGTCCGCATCCGTCTTGGCCGCTTGACGTGAGAAGTTCTTGTTCCCTGTAGATGCCGCAGCAGCCGGAGCAGGTGCAGGGGTTTCAGAAGCTGCAGGAGTAGAGGTAGGAGCGGGAGCGGAGGGAGTAGGAGTGGGTTCGGCAGCGTCCCATTCGGCAGGTGATTCTTTCTCCTCCTTGGCCTTCTCGGCTGAGACCTTTTTTGCTGGACTGGCAGGGGCTACGGGGGTAGGTTTAGGTTCTTCTTTCTTCTCCTTCTCCTTGTCGGCAGCAGGGGGAGCAGCGTTCGCCTTTTTCCCACCAATACTGATCGACATACTTTTGGCGGGAGTCGAGGAAGAGGTTCCTCCTCCGATACTCAGGCTGACAGCTTTACCTGAACCTGATCCAGAGCTGGGGGGGATGTAACTTTGTCGACCTGGGAGAGTGGTTCGCTCCGCTTGAGCGGGAGCAGGTGGTTGTTGGGATTGGAATTGTTGTGCTCGAGGAGTGAAACCACCTTGGAATCCAGTTTGAGATTGACCGTTGTACCCTGCGGCACCGGGAACACCTTGTCCAGCTCCCTGATATCCTCCATAACCACCCTGCTGGTATCCACCTCCTTGGTAACCTCCGTATCCTCCCTGTTGGTATCCTCCCTGATATCCACCTTGAGGCTGTCCATAGTATCCCGCTCCCGCCCCGCCTTGTTGCTGAGCGTAAGGGTTGTAAGGGTTCGCTCCTGGCTGACCCTGTGCGCCGTTCTGAGCGTTCTGGTTACCGGGAGGAGGGGCGAATCCGCCACCTGGAACGAACTGGTATGCTCCTGGGTTCATGGTTGCCTTGTGAATGTGTCTGTGCGTGTTTGAGATCGTTCGAAGAGTGAAATCTGAGATGAATTGGAACGATGACTTTGCCTTTTGTGAATCGATTGCGCTGAGAACGAATATGCGAAATATGCGAAAACGATGAGAAAACAAGCGCAACCGAGCCCGCGCTTCAGATTCGTTTCAGTGGCAAAAAATCGTGTTTCAACGTCTTCACAGGTTTCATTATATCATAAGAGTAAAGGAAAACAGATACACTTCGGCCGCCATCAGAGGTTCATACATCGCCGACCAGCAGCTTTGTACTGCCCCCCTCGAGGAGCTATCGAGTATCATGCATGCAAAGAGCGAAAATCCTTAAAAAGTAGAACCAAATGATACAAAAAAAGTCCCTGCCTGACGTTCCCTGGTATGTTGATGATACAAGGCGTACTCGGACCGCCCGTGTTCTATTATAGACCCTATTCCCGTTATTCCCCATCCCCATGGTTCATTCACGCTCAGCTCGACGATCCGACGAAATAGTTGTAATTGTACGTTTGAGGGGTGGTGGTGTAAGAGAAAGAACCGGTGCTATCGTAGCTGACCACATCCTCTCCGCCTCTAGTGATCTTGACGGTAACAGCTCCAGGCTGCATGCCCAATTTGATCTTGTTCAGACCTTGCTGGACGGTGTACTTTTCGCTGTTCGATCCGGATGTCAAAGTGACCACGGCGGTCGATTTGGCAAAGACGAGGGCGTAAACGTTATCGTCCGTATCCTCCCACCTGGTGGGTTTCGCCATCGAGTCGGCCGAAGCGGTAGCATCCTTAGGATGAGGTCTAGCCCACCAAATCACCTTGTCCTCCTCTACACTGGGGTAAGCACCGGTCTTGAACGCCTCGGAGTAATAAGCGGTGACGTCCAAAAGAGCCTCGTGATCGAACCCATCCACCCAGACATTCGACCCACTGGGAAGAGCCCCGGCGATAGGTCCGATGTAAGAGGATTCACCGTAATCGTTCCAAGTCAAGATCTCCGTAAACTTGACCCGATCACGCATGGCGATGACCTGTTCCCACCTTCGAGCATAGAGGAAATCGTCCGATCGGTAGATCCAATTCTTGTTCCATCCGTTGGGAGGGAAGTGGGTGAAAAAGTAAGGAGAAATCGCTGGCATGTATTCTTTAGAACCGAGAGAGGTCATGTAGTGTTCATCACTCGACGTGTCCAAAGCTTGATCACCGGTAGGCCATCCGGAGTTCCAGTTGAGTTCTCCATCCATCCAAGCATCCCCTGCGAACGTAGCGGGATCACTGAAGACGGAAGGAACGAAGAAGATCTGAGTCCCTACCAAAGAGAGGGCGGATTTGAACATCGAGTTCCATCCGTCCGCTACACTCTGCATTCCGAATTGACAACTCTCCCCAGAGAAAGTCGAGACCAAGACCTGTCCATCGTGTTTAGCCTGAGCGGAGCTGTACGAGAAGGCAGTGACCAGTGCAACAAGGGTAGCAGCATCCGCTGCGTTCCCACATTGTAAACTAGTCATATCGAGACTCAAAAACATCGAGAACCCTCCGGCCTCTTCAGCCGCCTTGTAGGCGTCCGCAACACGTGCGGGTTGCCACCAATCGATCCCCATGTTCAGAGCGAACCCGTCGATTCCCGCCGCTTTGGCTTTGGAAATATCAGACGCCCAGTCGGACTTTTGATAGGGATAGGTGTTTCCCACCATATGGTGAGCGTAGACGTTGTGAGCGTCGGAAGAACGTGGGATGTTGGTGGATACCGTTTCGACCTGACCAGTCGCGCTTGAGTCAGAGGTGGCTTTGGTACTGCTTGGTACGATGCTGGAGGAAGAGGCGATGGGGGCGGAGGTGGGGGAGACGGCGGAAGCCGAAGAGGGAGAGGCGATGACGGCCGAGGTAGAAGCAGCTACGCCTGCGGAAGAAAGGACGGTGGTAGAAGCAGGAGCACTCCCACTGGAAGTCTTTCCCGTGACCAAAAAGTTCCCAGTAGGGATCGAACTGGTCGCGGTACTCTCGCAATCAGCAGCGCTGACCAATTCATAGATATCCATCCTGAAGTTATCCCCACAAGTCTCACTCGAGTTCCCAGCGCAAGGCATGGTGCATTCGGAATCGGCAGCGAACTTGACAGAGCTGGCCAAAGAGTTTCCACAGTAGCATTCTTGACCCCATTCGACTCCAGCGTAAACGTAACCGGCGTCTTCACACATGATCAAACACTTGTCGACGGTGAGATCGGTTTGGTACCAGAAGTGGATTTCGTTGAGGATTCGGTTGTCCAAATCAGCATCGATACCACATCCAAGCGAGTACCATTCAGAATCATCAGTTCCGTCAGTGTAGACCGGGGCGGTGACGGTGGAAGTCGCAGCAAAAGAGGTAGCGGTGGCAGTCATCGAGACGTTGCCGGTAGCGACGCCAGTGAGACTGGCAGTAGCGCTCTCAGTGTAGGTCGCGTTAGGTACGAAGGTCGCATTAGGTGCAAAGGTCGCGTTGGGAGCAAAGGTGGAGACGATCGTGGCAGTCCCATCGGTGTAGGTAACAACCTGAGTAGGGAAGACGGTCGCGTTTCCGGTAGCAGTAGCGTTGGGAGCCAAAGTCGAGACGATGGTAGCGGTCCCGTCAGTGTAAGTCACGACCTGAGTGGGCAACGAGGCGTTTCCAGTAAAAGTAGCGTTGGGAGCAAGAGTCGATACGATCGTCGCGGTTCCATCGGTATAGGTAACTACCTGAGTTGGAACGGCAGTGATGCTGGCAGTAGCGCTCTCGGTGACGGACGCGGTAGGGTCGGAAGTGGTGGTCCCGTTGAAAGAGTACAAGGACAACCTCCAGCTGTTTCCACAGGACTGAGAAGCGTCACCTGCACAAGGCATAGAACAATCGTCCGCAGACATGATCGTTCCACCACTTCCAGAGAAAGCGTTCGCACAGTAGCACTATAGTCATAACCCCGAATGAGTTTCCCAAATTCGTAACGTCAATCGGAAATAGCAAAGGCTCACCTCGTTGCTGTATTCGGTTCCGGAAAACTTGTAACCCATCTGTCCACAGATACTGGAACAAACGGCAACGCTCGTCTGGTCGGAAGAGAATCCGAATCCTTGGAGAAGTCGCTCCCCGCTGGACTCTTCGACACAACCGTAGAATGACCAACCGTTGGGCAGTTTGGCGGGTAAAGCACGCTTAGACTTGGCTATGGAAAGGGGTGGAGCGGTCTACACGAATCAGAGTATCAGCACGAAGCGAGGTTGGAAGGGTTCCTTGAGATACTCACCAATCCGTGCTCCTCTCCGTAATAAGCCTGAGTAGGCTCGGGAGACTTCATTCCCAACCAAGACTTGAGGGCACGCCTGTGCGATCCAAGCTTTCCAGCGAGATAAGGAGGAGCATGTCGGCCTGGAGGAGCAGCGACGACGATGTCGAGGGAAGAGATGGAGAGGAGGACGAGGAAAAGAGAAAAGATGGAGATAGTGTTGGTGGAAGACATTTTTTCTAAGTGCTTCTAGGTGGTGATTATGTATTCCCGATTAAGACTATCCTTGACGACCAGCGTCGATGATTATGCTTTCAACTCGATCTAGAGTGAAGTGGTGTAGCCGTGAGGGCAAGTTGGAGAGAACGAAACCGAAAAAAGTCCAAAGTCTGACGATGTGAAGAATCAATCTTCAGCGCAGAGGTGGATAGGTGTGTGAGCAAAGTCTAAAGAGAAAGTGTTGAAGAGTAAGAGGGGAGGTGTCGATCTCGGAATGCAAGAGAAATGACCGTCGAGGCTTTATCAATGATGCAAGACTGCTCAGCGGTCTTGGTAGAGAGAAAGTCGGGCAGTAGAGGGGGCGAGAGGGCGAGATGAATCGGTGGGACCTGCGCTTGCCAAGTCGAGCAGGGTTGACTGAGCATGTGTCGATGTGATAGCGTCGTTGTTATGACTGAGAGGGCTGGTCGGCGAAAGTTAGCACGGTTTCGCAGAGCAAAGGCAAAAGACGCGCGATGGCTCAACAAAGTTCTATCCCCCGGGTGACGCCCGCGAATGTTCCTCGCGGCGATCGCCCTTCGATCCGGAGTTACGTTACCGGAAGAGGCAGAAATATGCCGACACCCGCGTTCAAATGGCTGTTTTGGCTTCCCTCACAGCCAGCCAGCCAGACTCTCCCTCCTTCTTTGTTCGATCGCAAGCTGGAAATCGGACTGGACTAGGGAGATGATCGTCAGGGGCAAGACTGGACTTGTATGCTCCAGCTGTTTGTCACTGGAAAGCAAGTCTAGTGCGACATTGCGGCAAGTGGAGCTGCTGATTCCTATCGCGTCTCATCGTAGTGCGGTAGCTGACTGGTAGATCATCCCTGAGCCATTCGCTCAAACTCTGCGCGAATTCGACCGGAACCGGAAAAGGGCGAATCAGGCATCTTGAAGGACGGAAAGATGGCTGATTTGTTATATTTGTGACATCATGTTGTTTGCAACTCTACGTCGATCAACCTTCTACGTCACATACGCACAGCCCTCGCTATTTTCTCGAATTCCGTAGTTTGCCCTTGGCTCTTGGCTATGGACAAGGTTATTATTGTTGTTGAAGCATTTCCAAATTACCTTCATCGATTGGCGCCGCTTGTTCATCGGGCCGGGGTACCCAGTAATATGGGCCAGCTCTAGTCACCTCCTCCAACAGCCGTCCAGTCTTGACGCTCTTCATCGCATCCTCTGGATAAACATGAGGCTCAGTGATCCCATGGCCGAGTTTGATGATCCACTGTTTCTTCGGGTTACCTCTAGAATCGTATGTCGCATCTGTCTGGAATATCGTAAACGAATGATTCGTGAACTATCGAGAGCATCGTCAATCAACAAAACACTGTGTCCCACCCGTAAGGACGAAGTCTTACTTTCCGACCGTTCCTGTAGCATAAAACATGACCACTTAGTTCTCCTCCATATAGGTTGAGTTTCAGAGAAGGCAAAACTCACCTCAATACGAGCTTGATGTACCGTGATGTTTTCCCCCTCTTCAATCTCCCATACAAAGCATGCCTCAACTTATCCTCCTCAAACTTTCCTGTCCTGTCCAAGCATCGCGCTCTATCAGTCCTTCATTCGATGATCGTAGTGACGAGGAAACTTACTCGTCTGATTCCCCGTAATTGCTATCGGGACTGTTCTCGCGATCGATTATATGGGATCCGATATAATACTCGCAGATATCCAACAGGACTGAAGCGTGGTCGAAGCCTCAGTGTGAGATCGCTCATCTTGTTTGACTGGACTCACGTGTTCCGCATCGTGTACCGTTCTTGAATACTGCAAGAAAGGTCTCAACGACGATCTAAGAATTGCAACGGATGGCGAGCTGACCTCTTCCATCGCTACCTGTTCCACAAACACCATCAGCATGACGAGACTCGACAGCCTGGAGATTCGATACTCACCTTCATGTACACTATAACTAATAGGATGACTACGCCATCGATACACGATGCATCAGTCCAGATCCATCTGCCCCACCTAGACTCGCTCATCGCTTTTCACTCACATAGGAGTCTGAACGGCATAATGCCAAGAACCCGGTGCAAGCTTGAACAACCCTTTAGGAATCGCCCAGCAAAAAGTCCCCCCGTCGATCTGTAATCGGAGATCATAATGATACGCTACCCTCCTTCCTCCTCAGCATCCAAGTATGTCCGGGGTAAGAAGAGGTCGTGTATTACTGACCAGTAGCTTGGTGTTCCTGGACGCAGACGAAATTGCGTTTCTTCAAGGGGGGGAACCGTCTTACAAGCTCCTCATCGAATCCCCAAGGCCCGGCAGGTTTCTTAGCAGGGTCCGGTAGTCCCAGTAATTCTCGGGGGGTGTGAAAGTAAGCCTGACCTGCGGGAGCTTTTTCTCGAGAGATGAGATCTTGGAGAGTCGCCCTAAGGGTCTGGGCGTTCGTAGGGAGAGGTGAATTGGCGGGGGATCGGAGTGGACGTGACGGGATTCGGGATGAGGATGCGATGGGTTGATAGATTGTTTCTGGGAAGAGATGGGTCCATGGAGGGTTGAGAGATGCGGGAGGCAATGGGACTTCCTTTGGGTTGTCCGGGTTGGTTACGACTGAGGGTTCGGTCAATTGCCTGTCCTGTGCTACCTCAGGATTGTCAACTCCAGCAGTGTTTACAACATTATTATGCTCTTCGTCCCGGATAGACGGGTCAAAAGTCTAAGAGACGACCTGATCTAAGAAAGGTGTCCCATCAACGCAACCACACATCATAGCTCACTTCACTTCCGATCTCCCATGAACACTTGATACCTCCTCGTTCTCGTCTCCTTTCAGCAAGTTGATCAGCGAGATGCAACGCAAGCATGCTTGGACTCTGTCCTGGATCTCGAGGAAAGACGATAGTAGTGGATCAAGAAAACGCCGTAGCCTGAATCAAGACAACGATCAAAGGTAACCAAATGTAAATAAATCGTCATACCCATACAGTAAGCCCGCAAGACAGGGGGGAAAAAGAAACGACTGGCGACTAGCTTTACTACATATATCCCATCCGAATCAAAGCGCTCGACCTTTCAAGAAAAAGAATCTCTCTTCCCTGTCCACTTGTTCAGCGGTGATCGAACACGTAGTAGTTCCGGACGCAGTCGACCAAAGATCGACCTGATTTTCTGAGATCTACCGGCAGAAGGAGGACCGTAAGATGGTCCGAAGCGCAAAAGAGGCCAAGGACGGGGGGTTTCTCCTTACAATAAGGCGTCTGTATACAATTTGAAGAGAAAAGGAGATTTCCAGGTGAAAGGGAGAGCGTTCATGGCGAAACATGTTCAGAGCTTTATGTCCCTCGTTCCCTCAGTCAACGATCGACCAGCCATAGAAAAGTAAAAAGCGCGAGTTCAAGCGCAGTACAAGCAGATCCATTCCGTACAAAAAAGGGGTATCATTCACCAGTCCAGTCCAGTCCACAACATCCTCATACCGTCTCTCCTCTCACTTACACATCCACTCTGATCCGCTTGAGTACGGGAACCACAGCGTCCCAATCCTCAATCGACTGCAGCGGCGTGAACGAATGGAACGAAATCAGCCTTCTGCGCGCGGGACCACCACCCCGCATTGCCTTGTACTTACCTTTCGATAAAACTCGATCTGAGCATCAGCATAGGATCCCATCATCTCCTTCATCTCCTGTTGCTTTGAGAGTTCAAAGATGTTGTGTTCCTTGATGATCTCGTCGTTGAACTCGGTGGTGGTCTCGTGAGCGGTAGTGACGGCTTCTTGTAACTGATCGCGACTCGTATAAATCAGGATCTCAATGTTCCCTTTGACTCACTCAACAACCGAACCAATCCACTCACCTCCTTGATCTTACCATCCATCTTCCTAATCCTCTCCCTCCTCGTATGAATATCATCAGTCCCTCTCAACTTATCCACCTGATCCCTCAGATAAGTCGTCAACCCCACCGGAGCGCTCGTATGTCCGTTATTAAGGGCAGCCATCCGATCCCTCTCCCCGACCACGGCGGAGAGGTACGCCGAGAGTTCCTCGAAATCGAGTTGTTTCTGATCGCGGGATTTTATTATGGATTTGTGCGCTTGGGAGTAGGAGACGAGCCCGTGGATCCGAGTGAGGAAGGGATCGATGGCGGTATTATCCTAAACACCTCGTAAGGAGGGGGGGAGGGGTCAATCGTCAAAGCGTTCAACAGGGTAGAGGGAAAGAGAACCGGAGACCAACCAGATCCTTCAACAATCCAGAGAAATCCAACATCCGCTCCGCAAACCTATTCAACGGCTCGGTAATCCCGCTCTCCAAATACCCTAGACCCTGGTAAGAAGCGGCCAGATCGACATAATCCCCTGCCAGATCTTCCGTCCTCCCCCTCTCCTTCCCCATCAACCTCTCCACGCTCAACATCCCTTCCTCGAATTTATCGATCCCTTCTTTCATCTCCAAAAACCTCTCGTCCGGTTTCCTCACTTTCGTAAAGGCATTGACGAGGGAGTCGGAGAGGTTGTCCAGGAGCGAAGGCGGGGTTTCGGGGAGAGGGGCGTTCAGGTGTTTATGCATTTCTACCGTCTGCAGGCAAAAGTCGAAGGTCAGTCATTGAACGTTTTTCGTCTGGAAGGATGATCGGGACTTGCCCATTGAGGGGAGGAGAGGAAATCCTTGACCAAAGGTGAACGGGAGAGGATGGGATGACGAGCTATCCGGCTCATGAATTGTTGTAACCTGTATCCCAGAAAGATCAGAACCAGCTATAAACCCTCCTCATCGAGTTTAAATGAAACATACTCTACCCGTCGATGTTCAATAAACTCCGACCCGAATCGATCCCCCTTGATATACTCTACGCAAACCAGAACCAATCAGTCCCCTCAACCTCGTCTCAAATCACAAACTAGTCCGACTCACCCATCCGATGTTTACCTGCCATAGGAGGAACCACCGCGGCTGGAAATAGCTTGGACAGGTGGTTCTGGAGGAAGACGAAATCGGTGAATCGATGTCGGACTATATAAGGTTGGTTGGCCGCTTGAACGGGGAACCCGGGGATATTGGTCTACATCCAAATGGACCGTCAGTATACTCACAGTGGCCGGATACGAAAGAAGAACATGCTACCCACCCTGGTCCGAACGGCATAACTGATATACACCTCTTTGGTACCTTCCATCTCCTTACTAGGTTCTCCCACGTCGACCGTCATATACCTCCCAGCCCAACTAGGCACGGTCCCCTCGCCCTCGCGTTGAGCATGTTTGAGAGCTTCAGGTCGAGTCTCCGCTTCCACTACGGAAGGTGGGTCGGCAGAGGTGAGGGTGTGGAGGGTAGAATGAGGGTGCTCGGCTTGAGAGGGTTTGTTATCCCAGCTGATCGAGGTGAACCCGTCGTCTAGTGGATCCGTTGGGGATGACATGGCTATGGGTGGGAGAGAGAGTGTGTGTAGGTAGGTAGTTGGGCGAATGTTTGGATGTGATGAGGCAGTTGAAACGCTGTCAAGAGCGCCAGAGCATATGAGATGTCGACCTTGAATCGCGGTTGATTCCCCACATTCAAATCACGTAATTTCCGCAAATGACCGATTCATCATCATCCAACTCCTCTCCCTTCTCTTACACTTTGCACTTGATCCTCAACGACCCATCCTATTCGTTACTTGTATCTTTACTAACAAACTACAAACGTTCCTTGAAAACAACATTAAAACCCATCGAGCCTCGCAGATCAAGAGGTAGAGAGAGCATCACGAAGGTCGGAAAGCCTATATCGAACGATGAAGATCAGATTAAACGTTCCTCACCTCGACCGGTCACGAATAACTCACTCGAACAAGCCCACTCTGCAGATCATCCAGCCTATAAGTCTCGCTAGTAGGATGCTAACAACATCCGAAACGAGAAGATCGTATCAGTCTCCCCCCACGTCGCCATGACAGGCGAATCCAATCAACAAGACTCACCCCGCGTTCGACCTGCCAAACCTTACACTTCGTCTTCCTCTGTTCGACCTCGTAACAAATCCCAAACATGGGTTCCTGGACCGACCCGACCTGTTGAGTGTAAGAGACGAGTCCCTTCTTTCCCCTGAACTTTGCATCGTGCAGGACAATCACGTCCCCAATCCTGATATCATCGTAACGTTGAGATTGAGTGGTACCTTCTTGTTCCCAAATCAAAGCCCCGAACCCGTTGTTCGCGTCAAGCCCCGCATCGGCCATCGCAGCCCATACGAAAGCTCGGGAAGATCCGTCCTAAGACAACACCTCTTCCATCAGCTCCATTCCCCCAACCACCCTCAACAAGCTCCTCAACCCCGAAAACTCACCCCTATAGTCTGCCTCTTCCCCGACTCTGCCAACTTCGAGGCGGCCCGATAAACCTTGGTCCCGTACGTACTAGCGGCCCGTTGAAGCTCATTAAACCCCGGTCTTCCACCCTGCATACTAGTCCTTCTATCCACCGTGGGAGAGACAGGGGTGTTACTTGTCGATCGACGTGACGAGATCGAGATCCTCGAAGCACGGGAATCGGATCGTTGATGACCCCCTACTGGACGGGTCGGTTCGGTAGGACGAGGAGGAGGGGGTGGACCAAGTTCATCATCGTCTTCCCTTACTTCTTCGGTACTTGTGAGAAGCACGGGCTCAGAGGAGAAACCTTCTGTTTCTGGTAAGAGTGGGATGGGAGGTGCCAGGCCTGTGGATCCGATATGTGTTGGCATGGAGATGGGAGAAGTGATCGATCCCGAAGTCGCGGATCGCTCGAGCATCGGAGAACTGGGTGCGAGGTTCCGAGGAGTTTGAGGTGGAGACATCAAGACGCTCATCCTAGCAGGGGGAGGAGGGGGAACATCGTCCTCATCCTCCTCATCCTCCTCATCCTCCACCCGTCCCTGGGAAGGAATCTCCACTTCCTGAGCCTGCTCAGGCTGTAGATTTCGCTCGTCAACCACAGGAACTTCCACCTGAGCAGGTTCATCGAGCCCAGGTGACCCAGGCTCCACACTCCTATTGAACATGTTGAACCCGCCCAATCGTCCTCCAGCTTGTAACCGGGCCAGGGTAGCCCTTCTACGCGCAGCAGCAGCGTCCTCCGATTCGTCCTCCGCAACCTGTTCTTGCTCAGGCTCGATCACAGCTTGCATAGGCGTACCAGGAGTCTCTCGAATAGGCGATCGTGGGGTTTGTGGTATATCCTCACCCACAGGTGATTGCAAGTTAGACCCACTTGAATCTTGTCTCCTATGGAAACCCCCGATCGGTGCTCCGCCAAGTTTGATCCCCCCTAGCTTGGCCATACGAGCTGCGATGGTCTGTCGTCGAGTCGATTCTTCATCCGCTGCGGAGGGCGGCTGCATGATCGGTTCTTGGACGAGAGTCGAGGCCGGGCCACTCGAGGTGACTATGTTGTTATCCACGGGAGGCATAGTGTCTTGTCGCCTAGGAGGAGGAGCTGGAGCATCGTCGTCGTCTTCTTCCATAGGTGGCCGAGGTAGAGGTACCCTAGGTGATCGAGGCTCCATCACACTGGGTTCTTCCGAGACCTCCTGGGTAGGCCGAGGAGGCATAGGTCGAGGACCAGAAGGTTTGTCCGCGGGTCGATCGAGCCGGGGTGGAGGAGGGGGAGCTTCATCGTCCTCGTCATCTTCTTCTTGCTCATACTGTGCTTCTTCCGCTTCGTGCTCGTGCTTCAGTTCGATCTCATCCTTCGGTAGGCCCAATCCCGCAAACGTATTGCTGACAGGAGAAACGACGTGTTCTACTTTTCTATCCGAAGGTACTTCTGCTGCAGGCGAGTGCAATGGAGCGAACGCAACAGGACTTCGGGGGCTAGCAACCTCCTCTTCTTCAGGTTGAGCGGGAATGCCTTCCTCGACATCCAGTCGGGAGGGTTGTGCATGGATTTGACCACTCTTGGCCTGTCGCAAAAGATCGTCCTCATCATCATCCTCTTCTTCCTCTTCATCACTCCCAAACCCTGCGCCTGCGGGGATAGGAGGAGGAGGCAGCCTCTCAACTCGACCGACAGGTTCTTGAGTGATAGCCTCACTAGGAATACCTCTGAATCCTGCATCGGCTCCCCCTTCTGCGCCGACTAGAGCAGGACCTCCAGCGTGTCTCGCGGGATCGTCCCCGGCCGCGTCCAATTCATCCTGTACTTCCCTCTGCTGAGTTTCCTGCTGAACTTGGGCAGGTGGAGAGGCTAACGCAATCCCCGCTGCTTCCGCGCCCTTTACACCGTCATTACCGCTTCCAAGATCCTCATCGATCGCGATCTGTCCGTCGTTTGTCGAATCCTGCCTAGCCTGATCGGCGACCATACCTGGCGCAGCAGGGGTCTCTGTAGCAAGCTGACCTCCTTCAGTCTTAGGAGTAGTCTCTTCAGGTTGAAGAGAGCCGGATCGAGAAGGCCCAGTAGAGGTCGCTCCGCCTCGTCGACCGGGTCTAGCTGCTCTTCGGGGGATCGAAGGCATGGCGATTCCTCCACCAGGAGCAACCGGTTCAGATGTCGAAGTAGCAGGCCCCGATACAGTCGCTGCTTCAGGCGCAGGGGGTTGAATAGCAACGTCCGGCAATGCCGCGGGAGTATCTTCAGCTTGAGACACGACCGGTTCAGAATCCACGCTCTTCTGCTTGGTCGCACCAGGTTTGGGCCCGACAACGGGAGGAGGACCTCCGAACAGTCCTCTTCCTCCCAACCTTGCCATTCTGGCCGCAATAGCCGCTCTCCTCTCTTTCTCCTTTGTATCTTCATCCTCCTCTCCCTCTGCTTGAGGCACTTGTTCCGTCTCCTGCTCAGCCTCACCGTCATTCACACTTCTGACGGATTGCCCACTGTTGGCTCGGACTGGCATAGGCATTTGTCCGGGAATGGGCAGTCCACCTTCAACAGGTTCCGGTCGTTTCCAAACCTTCTTCTCCGCCTGACCTTCTTCCTGCGGGGTAGGGGATTTAGGTCCAGCCGAAGCGCCTCCAAAAGCCTGAGATCCAGCCAAAGCGGCCATTCGTTCTTTGAGTGATAATCCCTGTCCGATCGAAGCCTTGGCATCCGAAGCGGACATTCCCTTCTTTTCCTCAATTTGAGCGGCCGTATCGTTTTTCCCTTCTTCCGTTGATGCTACGACCTGAGCGGGAGCCTGGGAGGCAGGAGGAACGGGGTTAGATTCCCTTTCCTTCTTCTCCTCCTCCTCCCTCATCTTCTGCCTCTGACTCCAGGTCAATCCTCCAGCCGGTTTAGGTTTAAGGGGAGGGGGAGGTTGTTTGGAAGGTGACGAAGAGGGGGAGTTGAATGCTGCCAATCGATCTTTAAAAGAAAGCTTGCTTGGTTCAGGCGCGTCGTCCTTCCTGGTAGGTTGTTCTGGTTGAAGAGGAAGAGCTGGTTTGGGTTGAGCTGGAGGTATGGATCGCGCTACTGGAGCAGGCGTTGGTGCAGGTGCCGCTACCGGCTCAGGTGCAAGTACTGGTGCAGGCATAGCTTCCTCCTTGACCTGCGGCTCGGTCTCCTTGACTTTGTCCTCTTCGGGAAACGCTCCAGGAATTTCCTCCGCTTCTGGCAAAGGTTGACTGGGAGGGGGAGCGGCTTGCATTACTGGAATAGGTTGTACGGGAACATCTGATGTTGAAGAGATTGGTTCTTCCTGATCATCTTCGACTTGTTCTACAAAGTCCTGAGGAAAGGACAAGGATGGTCATTAGCATAAGTATACTGGTCGGTCAAAGATTAGCTTACTCTGGGAAAGCCTCCTTGTCGCTCGCCATCAAGAGATTCCCCGACTAGCCAATCTTCATCATCGCTCGATGGACCGGTGACGCGAATACTGAAACATGCAAGGGAATCTCGTCAGTATTCAAGCTGTTAGGTATGGAATGCATCCCAATTACGTTTCTCCTTTGGTGAACGATAGATCGGTAGCATGTGGTGATTTGTACTTGATACTGTACGAGCAACACTGAGCGTTTGGGTTATGATCTCGATCTGTAGCCAACTCAGACTTACGTGGCTTTGGCCAGGTATGGGTAGTTGGATGACATGGTTACAATGAAGCTACCCTCTGAATTTCAGTGGGACGCTATGTGTGTGTTATGATGAAAGAGGAGATGGGTCCAGGTCGATGAGTAGTTGTCGGATGATATGGCAAGGTGCTGTACACGTCTGGCTGGTGCGGGGACCCCTGGGAGATGACGTCGGGTTTGAGCGTGAATGAGCCGATCCGCGGTGTCATGCTGCGCTGCATCTCAGGCGTTTCAGCATGGCAACGACTGATACTGAGCGGAATGCCAGTCAACCATTTGGATTCAGGTCGACCGCAGAGAAGCTTCTGTCGCAATTGGATCTTTCTCTTTGCATGTATAATGGCATCGCAAGTGAGGCTCTCGCTTTCCTCTGGCAATCGATTGATCGTGTTCGAGTGATCGTGCTTCGAGTCTGCTCTGCAGACGATCGCCAACCGTAAGTAACTGGAAAATATAGTGATCGGTAGTTTCATCCTGGCCGACAAGGCGCACGCTGGACGTCTTCAATTCTCAATGACAGACGATTTCGTAGTCTTAACCTCGGCCTTAAACGTCACACCTCTTGCCTCATGCGAATGCTGCACAGAGTCGCTTCTCTACGCACACTCAAACCTTCTCCTACTCAGTTTCCTCTCGTTACAATCAAATCCAAACCATACAGCTCGTGCCTCGAAGGCTGCGACAGCGACTCGTGAGTTCTCGCATCGACATCAACCTCCTAGCTCGTGACTGAAACATCCAACAAACCTCCGGTCTTCCAGATATGTTCCAGCGGAGTAACCGGCGACCGGTAAACGTCAAGAACCATGCTTCCGAAACCAGCCTTCCTGCTGCGCCTTTCCGTCCTCACGATGTGAGACCAGACCGGGATCGAACGCTCCTCTCTACGAAGACTCGGTAGCTTTTCGAGATCCGAGCATTTCCTTCCGAGGGCAAGGTTTCGTGCTTTTGCTTTCTTTCCGTAGTGGGTATTCCGGAGTTGAGCCAAAGACCGGAAAAGGCGAATACTTGACCGGCGGGTGAGATGTCGACAATCTGATAGCGGGGAGTGAATATGCTTCGTTTCGTTCTTGGATCGGGATGTTTTACCATCGATCCGACGGATCTCCTTTGCCAGGGAATCACGATTCGCTTTCATAGAACCGTGTTCGTCGCGTGCCTGAAGATCGCGATGAGTGGCAGAAATGCGGCGGCCGCGTGTAAGCTCCAGAGAGGCGCGCTCCCCTCGAGCATCCTGGGGCTGAATATCATCACGCTTCTAGGCTTGTCACTCCGCCGCTAGCTCGCTAGCTTGATCCTCTACACTTCCTCTCTCCTCCTTCTCGTTTTGCGCAGTGTAGGCCATCACCGGCGTCTGAAGTAGCAAAACAATGAATCAATCCTCGATTTCATTTACATGAAATTAGCGAATCCATTCGTTCGTTTATATCGGGATCCAATCAAGCCATACCATGCATTGTTATCTATATCGTGGGCAATACGATGACTCCCTCCTTGGAGTTGGGAATACAAGAAGGACCGAGGTCCAGATCTCCTCTTTGTCACTGGCTTGCCCCCCTGTGCCTTGTTTAGGCTCTAATCTGAGCGTTACCACGAGGCTTTCCGCTCAAAATACGACGATACTAGGCTCGAACTGATTCAGGCCCAAGAAAGAACCCCTGGGAGGAATAACTCGTAGATCTCCCTCCCTTGCCGATCATCCGGTCGGTCAGTGGCGAGCGGCAAGGCCCTTCGTAGACGTATCTCTTCTCAATACCGCTCGGGATCCGCTGGAACGACACAAACCGGAGTGAGTATCAAAGTGAGAGCTCATGACCAAACACAAGAAGGCTGATCCGACCTTTTCCGTAAATTCTCCTCACCTCAATCCTCGTCTTCAAACGTGCTATAAACCGCATCAATCGCCCATCCCTTGTCGTTATCTCGCAACCGTCGTCATGTCACCCCATCCTAAACGCAAACGCTCCATTATACCTGAATCCCGGACCTATCTTATCCCGCTCAGGTCAACACATCGAATGTCTTCCCCCTTGAGCAACAACATGTCTCCCTCCTCCCATCTCATACCTGTCGAAATGGCTCGAACTCCTCGCGGCTCGGCCTTGAAGAGGGAAACGAATCTGATTCCGAAAACCAATCATACATGGAGCAGAACGAACGACTATCAGGAAAGAAATCGGATTCTGATGGTAACCCCGTTGAGCGGGGAGCAATCGAAGAGGGGCAGGAGATCAGTTCAATTCGACGAGAGGAGAGGATCCCTTCCGGTCTCTTCATCGTCATCATCATCGAATAATGGCCGATCTAACGGGAACATGGGCCCTAATCGGCGGCTGAGCAGCTTCATGTTTTACTCGGCTGGGGCTTGCTCGACCCTTTCCACAAACCTTGGAGGGCATTCATTAATCCGGGGATTGAAACGATCAGCTTCTCTACCATGTTTAGGGCATACAAGAAGTAGGCCGACGGACGCAGCGGGGCCAAGCGATTTGAACGTCAGAAACCTCGGATACGCTTGGGTCGAGGAAGAGGACGCCGAAGATCATGATGACGGTGACCAAAGGTGAGTTGACGACACTCGCTGTTTAACGTGTTCAGGTAGATGTTAACCCATTGCCTTCCCTTCTCCAACACAGCTTCGACAGCAGGGACATTGATCGTGACTTTAATAATACGAGGGCTGGACCCATCTTTGCAAACCCCTTTTCCCCTTCTTCCTACAACACTCATCCTCCTCATCCACCTTTCCTTTCTGATTCCGACACCGATCGTCCGGGACTGTCGCCCTCGCGGCAAGACCTGTTCCCTAATCGACCAGCAATCGCGCGGTATAGATCGGCACCTGAGAGTTTACACACGCAGAGTGGTTTGAATATCGTCTTACCTGGACACAGCTTTGAGACTCGCGCTGCAATTGATCCGAGATCAGTGAACCAAGAGGAATCGATCTGGACTGGTTCCAACACGCCCTCGACCCCCATGTCAAGACAGCTGAAACGGGTCCCAGAGGTTTTATCCCGTATGACCCCTCGAACGAACGCTCCTCGTCTACCCCCTGTGACAAATCATTCAGCCGATCATCGCTCTCGATCAGGAAGGTTCGATTCGATCGTTTCTTTCCAAACTCGGAAAGGTTCTTGGGCTGCCGTCAGCGTGGTCGATTGGGACGGGTCTTCTAGCCTGAATTACAGTCTGGATGAGGAGGAATCAAACGCGCTAGATTCAATACTCTTGCCAATCGCAGATCGGCAGCGATTCGACAGTGTGGACACAGCCATGCAGAACCACTTAGACAATGGAGGCATTTGGGGGAAGGAAGGTGGCAGTCCCGCTTTCCGATTTCCGAACGGTCCCGCAATTGTGGTAGGAAGACGAGGCACAGAGGGTGCTATCCCCGTGTCTTTCGCGGACGTGTTCAGAGAACATGCCTGATCGGTATAGGAACAATAGACGGTTAAATTCTGAACGTTGTAATCATCCATTATTGTGGTCAATCTGTACAAGGACAATCATTGTAGCGGGACACAAGTTGAAATTCGAGAAACAGCTACTGACAATTGCCGTGCAAGAGCTTGCAGCCAGCATTCTGTCATGCACCAGCAATTCATATCCGCGCGTGTTGGGTATCGCACTTGCGCCACCGTCCTTTTTGCTGAACATGCTCTCAATTGGGTTCTGAGCGAGGATCCGGCAATGTTCGTCTACTTCTGCCCTTTCATGACTTGCCTAGAAGCGCTAAACTGCACGAGGATATTCAGGTTTCAAGACGCGTCCTCATGCCGTCGATCGCGAAGGCGCATTCACATAGAATCACCAACCCAGCATATTACAGGTACAACGAAGAGGGCATTCCGGGTGACTGTATCCATTACCTTCTCGGCACGCCCATACCCATGGACATCTGCTGCTGCTGCTGAACCTGAGCCTGTCTCATTTGGGCCTCACGCCGCCGCATCTCCATCTCCTTTGCAACATCTGCTTCCCGAGCCGCCCTGATTCCTTCTTTGATGATGACGGCTTCTTCCACCTAGACATATCAGTAGCAGTGTCAGCCTCTGTTCTCTTCGTTCTAGTCCATCGATTGACTTACCCATGGCATCCGGAACAAATCACTCCGTCTCAGATCCTCCTCTCTGACCATACCACCGTTCGTGCCGGGCAACCCGATCTCGTTCCCAAGAATCTGATCCAAATCCCTAGCTTGACTGCTCAACCACTTGTTCACGAATTCTGCCGGATCTTTTGCGAATTCGTTCAAAAAGTTTCGTTTTTCTCGACCGGTTCGGATTTGCTGGGCAAGAGATGCTACTTCGTCTTCCGCTGCCATGATTCCGTCTAGCATAGGACCGGATTCTAGGGATTGGACAGCAGCGTGCATTTTACTCTTGTGTGGGTCTTCAATTTCGATAGGGATGTCAAATACTGTTGGGTTGATATTTCGTTCCTTGTCCACCCTAAAAAGCCATCGAAACAAACAACGTCAGTGGACGGTTCAATACCGAAGCATCCTTGATATCACTGACGTTACTTGATAAGTCAAAATAACCGGATCAGGATGAGTCAAATAACGATTGACCATATCCGGTAAGAACACGAAAGGCATGACCTTCTCCCTCTCCATAAGCTTCTCCAGCCCCCCTACCGCAACGATCTTGGTCGGATCATCTCTATCCTGAGCTCCGACCGTTTTTATCAACTTCCAAACGTTCGACAAGATCTCCGCTCGAGATCCCTCGACCATGCTGATTAGGCCTGCAAGAGGGGGAAGGACTTTGAAACGGTCGGGGTATTGGTCTAGATGGATCATCACTCGGGCTTCAAGAGGTTGATCTCCTCTTCTTTTGATCTCGAAACCGTCTTGACCGGGAAGAGGTTGTGTTTGCCGATTGTGATACTGATCCGAGATTCCCTTGATCAGTAACGTCTACCGAGACTCGAGTTCCGATTCTCATGGCTTACCTCTACAATATTAGACTCCTGGAAGTTATTTGAATCCCTCCCTCCAAATTCAACGATCATCGTTTTGATCAAACTAGAAAACTTGCGTTTGACCATCTTGTCTATTCGTTGATTGTTTGTCTACCGGCATCAGGAACAGATCATCAGCTCGACGCTCCTGAACAACGAGGATTGAACTCACATCTAAGACACGACCCTCGATTTTGAACGTCCATCCAGGGATTCCTTCTCCTGTTTGCAAGTTGGGTTCGGGTAGATTTTGTTCCGCTACAAGATGCGAACAAGTAACAGATGTTGACGGTCCTGTTTCGCGGGGTGAAAGGAACGTCGAAGCTTACCTCTTTGCCAGTCCTGGTTATATGCCGTGTTTGATAGATATATTCGGAGTGTTCGTTTGATCTGAACAATAATTCCAGCTCTTTAGCTTGAAATCGCGAAATTGCCTGAGATATCCTTTCTCACCTTGACCACCCTTCCCAAAGCATCGTTGACCTCCGCTCGCTTCCTCAGCATCGTCCAATCCAGCTTGTGTTCCATCTCCAACAGATCCTTGAACATCTTCGATTCTGGTACAAGGCTTGCGAGGAGATAAGGAGCAGGCATAGGAGGTCTAGGTTTACGTTCTCCATTGCTATTACCGTTCCCGTTGTTCGTACTGGACGTGTTCCCCTGAGGTGTATCTTCGTATTTCCTTTTCTGAGCTGTTTGCTGCATATTCACTTGCGAGGATGAAGGACCTTGTGACATGGGATTATATGATGTTGATTGTTGAGGAGTCGAGTATGGGTTAGAAGGTTGAGCAGCTCCTGCAGGACGCATTTGAGCTGAAAGACCCGCTTGTGGCCGGGATGGAGTATTGTACATCTTTGGTATTGAGTGATAAACTGATACCAACCGCAATAGAGGAAGAAGTGTCGATAAGTACAGCAATCGGAGCAACCAACAAGGTTACTTATGTCGTAGATCTATCAATCAGCATTTGGTTGAACTGCATTCTCGTTCTGAATCTCGGTATCCGAACAGTCTCATCTCTACGCGCAGGCTTCAATTTCTGCTACCGCTTGGTACACTACCATCTCGCTGTTTCTAGCTTCTCGCTTCTTGCATCGGGTCACAAGCTTCATCTGCCACAACGCTGCATGTATGGTATCCTCTCACTATTGTCTTCGATAAGCGATCCGTCAATTACGCTGTTCACATCGTGAAGCTGTGTTAATTCATGTAACATCTCTTGCCGCGACGCGCGATATCGTATTGCTATACCTTATCAATCTGACAAGGAAGCCTCACCAACCAGTAGAGGGAGTCATCAGTGCGGCTGCTTCGTTCACGTAGGATTCAAGTTTTCCCTGCCAAGTTTCAAATTGCTTCTTCTCGCCCTTTGTCCCAGACGCCGTTTTCATGAGCCCTGCTAGTTTGAGAATCAACTCTTTAGCGTGTGGGTCGTTAATCTCAGGAGCCAATGTTTCCAATTTCTTCGCACAGTCAGGATCTCGGCCTTCGTAGTAGCGTTCTGCGACCATGTAGGCTTCCATCAACTCGGTATACTGTAAGTACCGCAAGGTCGTGTCATCCGTTTGCGTGACCGTTCTCCCTTCTGAGTTAGCGGATTCAGTTTGCCCTGTTGATGACGCTTCGTGACTCCTCTCGTCAAGTTTGGCGATAGAAGAGGGTTTGGAGGAGGAGAAGTATGAACGTAGACGGTCCATGCTCCTATGTATGTCAGGCTTTGAGTTGCAGAAAACGCGTACTCCTGGGAGTTGTAGATTTTGTGTATCTTGGGAACAACGAATAGAAATAGCAGGGCATCCTACTGTGTGCCCATCATTATATGCTTCTGTCCTGACGAACGAAACAAAGGAGTCCGCTATCATCATCGTATAGCGTGCGGGCTCGTAATACAGCCTGCGCAGAAAGTGACGATATATTCACTCCAGACGACGCGCGCGAGAAGCAAGGAGATACTTATGGAAGCCCTGCTGGACCCGGCTGAGGCTTCCTGCTCAGAGCTCACTACTCACTGGGGGAAAATTTACAAGGCAATGCAAGTCTTTCTAGGGCCATATTTCTACGATCTCTTGTCTCACTGATCTGAATAGGCAAACGACAGGTCGCTTGCTTGATGCCGTGGTTTATGGATATTGTCGCGGTCGATTCGGGGCGAATCAAGAAGCATTGACTTGGTCCTCAGAGATTCTCAGTAAACGATTCCTTTACAACGTGCAACTGCAGAATGAATCCTCATAAACATGATAGACGGGTAAAAGATCCTTGAGTGAGAGGAAATTACGGGAGACACAAGAAAAGAGGTTCAGCGAGCGCGGTATGATTGTGCATCGTTGATTGCGTCTACATCCAGATTAACCACTCGCTACTCTCCTACTCGCACACATCCATCGTGCTGAGTCCCTCTCTCTATGAGCTGAAACGACAAGCATGGTCCAATAGATGACAAAGTTCATTTCGGCGACAGTCAAATCGCCTCTCTCCCTCAATGGAGAAGACATTGTCGAGGACGGGAAGACGGGATATTTGCTCTTCTCCGGAGCTTGCCCCGTTTGAAGACCTTGGTGATTTTTATTGAGGTGAAAGAGCCCTGGATCGCGACGTACAGGTAAGTAAACGCCAAAACCACATAAAAGTGTTTGAAACGCAAAGAGAAGTCCGAGTACAAAGAGTGTGCCTGCGAAGCTAGCAGTTTGGCTTTCCTCTGATCCATTTCAACCGATCATATTTATTTGTTCCACGTTTCCTTGCTTCGGGAAAAACTCGTGCAGCATCTACGTACCTCTTCTCTGTCAGGTGAGGAGCCTTCGAAAAGATGGCATCGGAACGCGCCATCATTTTTCCGAGGGTTAAAGTCAGAATAAGAAACGCTCCCTTAAGGAGATCGATATCATCCGGCCGGGGGGATCGTCCTACGATTCTCAATAGCAGCGAGTTCCATTGGATCTGTTTGCCCGGGATCGCTAGAATTGTTTGGTTGAGATCGGACATGTCTAGACCCTCACATGCCATGCATGAAAATTGATCTTCACTAGGAGAGAAACTATCTTACCCCTCGTTCGAAAGGTGCCAGAGTCTTCTGGTTTGAATATGTCTGGGGATGAAAGAGAGACGAACAGTCGAGGTAGAATGACCAGATCCCGTTTACTTATGTATTTTTCGTAATGAAGCTATACACAAAGGAAGCACAAAGACATGCTTCTTGAGCTGTCGAATCTGTACAAACCGTGAAGTATTCAATCTTATCTGTGGCAAAACATAACCAGTTCCTTCAATGCCGGCCGTCGAGCGGTTCGGAAGGTCGTTGTTTGAGGTGATATCCCTGGGAATACGATATGAATGCAAGACAGTGCGGGGAAGATAGTAACTCGTACTTCTTTTGGTACATAAGCGATGAGGGAGGGGTACAGTGGAAGCAAATACGTTCAAGACCTCGCTAAGCCTTTCATTCGCCAGGCAGCGCGAGCGCCGACTGGGCGGTTCGACGCATACCATGTCGTTTGCGCATATACAGCGGAACACCACACACTAAAGCATTCCAAGCTACCTATTACTAGCTGTTATCTAAGGCCTGATCGAACTCACGATCGAAAATCTCAGTCCTGGTCGTATGCAGGTTGAACTGCCGACCACAGGTCTAGCAAGAATGATGCGGCGCGCAAGCTATGTAGTGCACGGATATACTTCCAGGACGTATTTATCATTTCATCTAGCACAACATGAACCGCATGTGTATTTAATTCGAGCATTTGGTGTTAACCGTTCTTGGCATGCGCTTCTAGACGAGCTAACTCCTGTCTTTTTTCTGCCAAAAGTATTTCCAACTGCCTGGTCCGATCCGTATGGTTGTCCCTGATCTGCTTGTTAATCCTGAAGATCTGCTTATTTTGTTCGGGTAGAAGCGGCCCTGGCTGAAATGTTCCTCTCTGCAGGTTCTCTCTGAGTTTCTCTTTCATGGATTGAGCCGTAGCCAAGTTCGTCAAACTTCTACCGTGATCCTTTTCCCACGAATCCACCTCATTCCAGCCATCCACGGCTTGTTTATAAGAATCTATATCGCGGATCTCGTCGATGAGACTCAAACGTCTGCTCTGGAATTCCTGTACGTCCTTCTCTAGAAGGCTGATTTCAATCAGTAGGTTGACATTCGAGTTTGGGATCGCGCTGAGGTTGTCGTCGGTAGTAACGGTGTCGGGATCGTCGGACACACTTGGACGCTGATAGTTACTAGTCGCACTGGTCTGATCTGAATATCGGCTGGAACGGAAAGTACTCATAGTGGAAAGGTTTAAGAGCGACTGATTGATGGGTACCGCAACAGAAAAGGTTTCAAGATCGGCATGAGCAACCATTGAAGCAGAACGACCAGACCTGGCGGCTCACTTATATATCTTTCGTAGAGCGGTCACATACAAAGGAAGCACAAAGGCGTGCTTCTTGAGCTGCCGAACCCGTAAAAGTCGTGATCAGGCTGGGGGAACGGCAGCCACGTACTTTCAGCAAGGGGCCGGCTTTGCCACCCTTGCCGGGGTTGTAGCACGACATGATAAACAAACATCTCGCGTCATCAGAGAACCAAGAGGAGTGGTCGCTCTCGCTGCAGATACCTTTGATCCTCTTTTCATCCCCTTGTTCAGGTCATCCGCTCGCATTCTCACCTCACAGAGCTTCCTTTAATTCACTTCCTCGCTCAGAATATATCATGTCTTCTCAAACCGGATCCTCCTCTCGAGCTGCACCAGGAAAAACAGCAGCAAGCGTAACGACATCCACGTCCTCTCCCAACCCTCGGAATAGACCTATAGACCTGAGCCCACTCAAGGAATTACTTAAGGAGAACCTGTTGGATGCTTTACTTGCTGTTCAGGGGGGGAAGACTTTGGTCCTAGACCAGGACCTTGCGGGGAGTTTGGGGTTGGTAGTGGATGTAGGGTCTCTAAAGGTGAGCAGGGGTCATGTGGTCCATTGCGCAGGCGAAATCCGTAGAACAGATTGCTTATACAAGATGTCATTCTATAGAATCAAGCAGTGGAGAAGATGTTCTGGTTGGAAAAGGGTCCACTTCAGGCTCCCACACGTAACATCATCTACCTCTGTAAATCAAGCCGCCGAAATTTGGAAATAATAGCCAGTCGGTATCTCACTACAGTACCTCCTGCTTCCTAGCATCATCTCACCTCACAATCACTAAGCACAGGCCAGATAAAAACACATCAAGCTGAACCAACAGGAGCTCCATCACATGCCTACCACCTCCTTCTCGCACCTCGCAGTACCTCATTAGCTCTTCAAACCTTGACAGACCTGGGTATCGCAGGGGATGTTCAAGTGAAGGAAATCGGGCTAGGCTCGAGTTGGGTCGTTTTGGAGGAAGACGTTTTGAGCTTAGAGAAGGGTCCAGGGGTGGTCAGGGATCTGTACTTGGTTAGTCTTGCAGAGAATCTGGGATGGTTACCGGAAGAAGCTGATCTGAGGAGGAGGACAGGAAGGAGACGATTCGCCCTTATACGACGCTTCGTTAGCTTTGATGACTTTTCAAAGAGCTTACGGATTGTTCCCTCGGATACTGGGCAAAGGAGATGCAGCAAAGGTGAGCCCCCCCGCCCCGACCTCTCCTGAAAGAACCCTTCCACTAAACCTTACCACGCTACAGCGTCTCAGTTCACTATTACAACGTCAAAGAGCTTCACGTCCGGATGTATACGCCTCTTTACAAACTTCCCATCAAGTGGATGCTCTTATTATAATAGACAGGAGTACGGATTGGGTCACGCCTATGATGACCATGTTGACCTATGGAGGGCTTTTGGATGAGTTTTTGGGAATGAAGAATTGTGAGTCCATACAGGGGATGAGACAGGTAAGCAAGACATTGATGAAGCCGGCGTGACTGCGGACTAGCCCATATCGAGGTCGATCCTTCATTATTATCGACGGAACCTGCACGACCCGGAACGACCAGTACGAACCCCCTCTCCCCTGGTCTTACTCCTACCCCATCTGTTCCTAAGAAACGAAAACATCTTCTCTCCCGAACGACCGACCCTCTCTATTCCGAACTGGTCGATTCAAACTTCTCCATCGTCGGTACTCAACTAGCTAGACTGGCAAAGAGGCTGGAGGCGGATTATCAGGGTAAGAATAGTTTGGATACGGTTGGGAAGATGAAGGAGTTTGTTGGCAAGCTGGGTGGATTACAGGGGGAGCAGAGGGGATTGAAATTACGTGAGTCTCGTCAATCTTAGATCTTTGGCTGGGGCTGGGGCTGATTGGGGTGTGTTTGAGGGATGGTAGATACGGGGTTGACGGAGATCTTGATGCCTATCACGAATTCGGAGGAATTCGGAAAGGTATTGGAAATACAACAAAGTGAGGCTGTAAATCCGGTTTCCGTTAACGACAGCAAACTGATACTAATATTTGATACCAGATATCATCACTGGCTATGAACCTACCAACCAGATGCTAGCGATCGAAGACCTCCTCAGCGAAGCATCTCAAACTCCCTGGACGATTCTCCGCCTCACCGTCCTCCTCTCGTTAACGATCGGTGGGATCCGTCAAAAGACCTTGGACGCTTTTAAGCGAGAATTCCTACAGGTTTACGGATATCATCATCTTTCCCTGTTCATTCATCTCGAGAAGGTCGGGTTGCTTTGTAACGCACCTGGACCGGGTAGGAATGTCTTCCCCACGACGAGGAAAAGCTTTAGGCTATGGGTGGACGAAGTGGATGAGAGGGATCCGAACGATATCGCTTTCACCTACTCTGGGTATTCCCCATTGAGTGTCCGACTGGTGCAGTGCGTCACTATGAAACCTGCCGTGCTCGCTTCCGCCGTGGCCGGTCCGGATCGTTCGGGGGGGAGCAAGTCGAGGCAAACGATAGGCGGGGAAGAGGAGGGGAGGAAGCCGGTCCCGCTTGCCCATGGGATTTCAGGGTGGAAAGGTTTTGAAGACGTTTTGAATGGATTACCTGGGGCTGTCGTGGATGAGACTCAGCGGGCTGAAGGGGATGGGAAGAATGGGGGTGCAAGTCCTACTGGTCAGTCGGTTTCCCTCTTTTGATCTTGTTTCGCTGGACACTAGATTGATAGTGTGAGAGTTGATAGATCATGACGGGTCGATGAAAAACACGCTCGTCTTTTTCTTGGGAGGATGTACTCAGACGGAGATCTCCGCTTTGAGATGGATGAACGGTCAAGCTAAAGGAAGGAAATATATCATGGCGACCACTCATATTCTGAACGGATCCACTGTGAGTCTCGTAATAATCGGCCGTGTGTGAATGATCGATTGATTGATTGTTTGATGGTATGATACTTTTGATAGTTGTTACAAGAGCTAGGAGTGCCTGAACCGATTGAAAGGCGGACGAGCATTTAGGTGCTGTCAAAGGGGGTTGTTGGGGTCTGTTGAGCTGTCGGATTGCTTGCCTGTACGACTCGGTGAACGTTGAGAGATGCAAAATGATTATACCCTTGACTTGCCTGACTTGCATAACTTGGTTGATTGTATGATCCACGGATGTCACGTGTATTCGATCTTGAGTGAGACAATCCGTGCTTGTCCTTGACGTGGATCGTGATTAGGTATCAAGCGGATCTAGCTAGGGTCATAGATCATCTCCTAGATCCAGTCGATTACGGCGGCGCTGCATAGAACCCTCGGGGATGGCTTACGTAGAAGTCGGTCGCTCTGTGGGAACGTGATGGAACGCAAAAAGAAACTAACCCTCTTCCCTTTGACCCTTTTGTTGTTTCAGTCATCCTGAAACCCTTCCTCTCCTCCCTTGTCCCGCTGTCATTATGTCGGATAAGTCATCCCCCTTCGCGTCCCGAAGAGTAGCGCGCGAAGATCCGATCCCCAGCTGAAGACCGAAGGATCGACGAGCCTTCATCTCACCGCGGAGGGACGTCAGATCATTTGAACCCGCGCGCTAGATGGCGAGACGCGGATGACGGTGAACCGAGGACTCGAGTGTTAGTCACCGCGAGTGTCTGGTTCGATGCGGCCTTCGATGACGCTGGGATCGCTGGGATCAGGATCAAGGTTTGATGCTTTGAGATTCTCACTGGATGGCGGATTCGAGGTGAAACGTTAACGGTCAAATCCTTGGCAGATGATAGAGGACTGAATATGATGTTGCTCAAAGAGACCATGTATGGTTGTGAAAGTCGTCATCGGTATCAGTTGGAAGAGACACGTAGAACATCAATGATTCATCAAAAAAGATGGAACAATGCCCGGCTCGGGGGCGATCATGGCAGCTGTGAACGCGCGTGACCGAGATAATTGCCCTCTCTTGGCTCGATTTCGAGTTCTCTTTCGACAAGTCCCAGAGTCGTCCTTGTTCAAGCGCAAGCAGTGTGAGAGGGGGATCTTGATGATGAGAGAGACGGGGACGCGGAATGTGTGATATCTGTTACCTGTACTGCGAATGGTCCGCTTCACAACGTTCTATGTGCCATTCATTATCATTCCAGAATCGGCAGGCAGGGTAATTTAACCTAGAACGGTGGAGGACGATGAACCGGGTCCGAGGGCGACGACGAGTCTGAGCTCACGGTTAACGCGCCTTTCTTCCCCTGCGAGAGTGCCGTGTGGCCAAGCTTTGGCCTGGCCTGTCTCGCCGCTACGATCACTTTCCCTCTTTCATTCCAGCAGCCGCCATGGTGATTCTATACAACGACAACACCTTCAGGTCGTCTTGCTACCACCATACCTCATAGTAGATCCAGCAACACTCAATCCTCATCCTCATCCTCTCCCCTCTCTCTCGCCCTGATCCTCTACCATCGATCCTCCATACCTCAATTGTATCACACGTCACATTCGCAGACGATCGAACACAAACAAACAACGTTCAACGACTTTTAACGACTCGACCGATACTTGAGCAAACTCGGTATTCATCAATAAACATAGATTTGAGCTACAACAGGTTCCTCGGACTTGGATTGGACAAGAGATTATCATCCAGAGGTCGATCGAGAAGAGGAGATCGACTTGAACGTCGTCCTATCGGGTTTCTCTAGCTCTTTTTCCTTCCGGAACAAGACGCATCATAACTCGTCGACGCAGGACTGCCAGAAACAACGGAAGAGGATTCTTCTTGTACGCAAGACAAGGGGGAGATCTTTCGTTCGAGTTTCTTCATAGAGTTCAGAGGTTAAGAATATCCTTGGTGGTCGGGTCTTGACGGATCATACCCCTTACCCATCAACATGGTCGATTCAAACCCTTCAGGTCCTACTCGAAACGGGGCTAGCGGGGGGAATATCTCACCAAAGGATCGATCGGAGAGTGGATCTTCTACGACACCTACCCCGACAAGTCACCAGACACCTGCAGTCATCGCCAGATCGTTCAGTAGTGGTGCTCCAGCATCCTCTCGCATGAACAAGACGAATAGTAATGACAGAAGGGCGCAATCGGAGGAGAACGGTCAGGAGCCGGATCAGGAACAAGGGTTCCAATCCAGTGGAATGTTATCCCCTTCAGCCTCCTCGACCGCATCTTTCGTCTTCCCCGTTAGATCCGTATTTGCCAACCTGGGAACCGGAGACACTCGAGGTATTCGCGGATCTGGACCTAACGCTCCCCCTACGTACAACCAACCGCCAACCAAGGGAGTGAACACTATCGATTACGCCGCAGCGGATTATCAGAACCGAGATCGTTCCCCCAGCTTACCCTCCAATACTACCGCCACCCAGGGTTCTTCCATCAGTAGTATTCTCGCTCAGGGTCAATCGATTCAGAACATGTTGGAATCGCATACCTACGATCTATCGGAATTACACAAAAACCTTCCTTGGTACAGACCTCCTTCTGGTCCGGGGAGACAGGATTCGAGCGGTTCTGATGCCGGACCGTCGAGCTTCCGACCACCGGGGATGACGGGGGCAGGATGTTATTCTGCACCTCTACCTATCGTCCCGGAGACGAGTCAGAGCGAATATTTCATCAACGCCATGCTGGAGGAAGGGAGGAGGAAGAGCGATGGCGAAAAGGCGTCCGTTTCCGTTGAATCGTCACCGGCGGTTTTCCCCTCCCGATTCGAGGATGACGAAGAGGACACCGGTGGTCCTGATGGGTCCTCGAATTCTAGGAGACGAGAGTCGACAGAGAGCGCGAGGCATGCTCATGGACAGGTCGATCCTGCTCCTAAAGACGCTCCCGCTCCGGGTCAAACGACCGAGAGATCCGGAAACGATCCAGCAGGGAACAAGACGTACAACTTTTCCCATCGACCTCGAGAAGGCAGCAAGATCGATATTTCAGGTCCTTCGAATGGGAAGCGGTTGAGACCGTCGAGATTGTCGAAAGTTCGGGACAAGGGGTCTTTCTCCAGACGAAGAGGTTCTGAAGAAGCTCTGGAGGATGTGGATGAGAGTGATGATGGTGAATCGGACGACGAGGGTATGTATGGACGTCATCGGAACGTCCACATGCACGACAATCATCAATCCAATGGATTGACTGAGACGGGTCGACGTGAAGAATCGGAATATACGAGCAGCGTATCTAGCCAATCTGGAGGGAAGACGGTCATGACCCAGACTATCAAACGGAGACACGAAGATGAAGAACCAGATGTGGGACCTGGAGGGGACGAACCAGATGGACCAGTGATTAGACGCGATCCACCCCCGGCAGATGATGCAAGGCAAGAACGGAACGGTCCTGGCATCGAGGAGGAAGAGGACGACATGCGACCGTTGTCGTCGAACAAGGGTAGCTCCGCGACCGGCACCGATCCTCATGCGCATGTGGATATGGCTGGTATCACTCTGCTCGGCCAGCCTTCAGACGGAACGTCTTCCTATGGTGATCGTACCAGTTCACTTCGAGGTAGCAAGGACGGGTTGCACATGGCCATGAAAGGAGGAAAGAAGCAGAACAAGGCGCAAGCTAGCAGTATGCCTGATTATAAATCAAGCGTTCAACGCTTTGTCGACGGTCAAGCTTCTACCACCAACATGACAGATCCCAACGCTCCTTCACCTAGTCCCAGACCAAAGAGCTCTACCTCTACTTCTGCTTCCGCCTCTTCTTCGTTCTCTAATAACGCTTCATCGACCCTGTCACAAGATGAAGAAGACAACATGGGCATGAGCGCGAAATCGGAAGAAATCGGCCGTTCTCATTCCCAACTCTCTGGTAGCCAATCAGAGACGGGAACAGACGAGCCTGTGATGACGGTTCGATTCGAACATGTGACAACAGAAGATGGTCATCATGTAGTGACAGGAAGAGAAGGACAGCTTGAGAAATGTGAAGATGAGGTGAGTGATGAGATTGCTGGCACGCAAGCAATCAACTGATAGCAGCTTGATGGAATCGACTCTAGCCTATTACTACTCCTGGCGCAGTACAAGTATTCGGTGTGCTCATGGTGATAGAGGAAGATTACGATAAGGACGAATTGACGGTACGACAGGTATCCGAGGTACGTTTGATAGGTGAAGACGAGCTCGCCGATAGTGGCTGACAATAATTTGAATCGCAGAATTCGACAGACATTTTGGGTCTTTCTCCTCGATACCTCTTCAAATTACCTTGCTTTACTCAAGTCTTGTCCCGTCATCAAGCTCACGTCCTACGTGACAATCTAGATTATCTTCCGGATCCTGATACCGGCGATACCACGTTGACCGATGAAGGTCCACACGTCTTCTTGTTGAATGGGTTAGGAGAGCCTGGCTCTGGAATAGATGCCTCTGATGATGCTTCATCCTCATCGGTCTCTGAAGACCGCCGTCGTGAATGGACCTGCTGGGTCGCCGCTCATCGGCCAGCACAGAAGACGGGCCCAAATCAGGACGACGAACCCGCTGCGCCTACAAGGAATCTCATCATCCTTGAATTCGAACTCGAGAAGGACTTCCGGAATCCCTTGTATCCCCCTCAGCAGAAGACCACTACGTCGGATGCCGTTTCGCCCGCATCTGGCTCGAATGTCTCTGCAGTAGGGGACACTGGTGGCTCTGTCAGATCAGCAACTTCCGCATCCACTTTGAGAACGATCACAGGGAGTAACAACGAGACATCAACGGGTTCGTCGACGACTCGACCGTCAGTCGCTCTCACTCCAAGACAAAATTCCGATAATTCCGTCTCTGTCGTCTCAGGCGATACTTTGAGACAAGGACAAGGATACACATTGGGTGGATTGGAAGGTGAAGACGTTGAAATCAACCCTTCCGATATTCTGGAAAGTACCACCAGTCATGCCAAACCTCTCCGAGCATTGGAGCGACTGCGGCGGATGACCCGAAATCAAACTGCATCGTCCGATGGAGGTGGAAGTGGCGGCTCTTCTGGTCCACGAGGAAGAAGGCCTCGAAATAAGAGGCGCGGGACCGGATCCGGTGGTGTAGGCACGATGGACGTCTTTGCGGTGTTGGCGCAAATCAATGATCAATTGAGCCAGGCACCGGATCTCGAAAACTTCTTGAAAATAGTAGTCGGGGTCATCAAGGATCTGACGCAGTTTCACAGATGTTTGGTTTACAGTTTCGACGCACAGTGGAATGGACAAGCGGTCGCAGAACTCGTTGACTGGGAGAAAACGCACGATCTGTACAAGGGTTTGCAATTTCCTGCTACGGATATTCCTGCCCAGGCAAGAGAGCTCTATCGTATCAATAAGGTCAGGATGCTATACGACCGAGCTCATCCTACCGCTCGTATGGTTTTACGTAGCAAACGAGATCTAGATCAGCCCCTCGACATGACTCACTGCTATTTGCGTGCTATGAGCCCCATCCACCTGGTTAGTTTGGGCTTGCTGCATTCTAGCCAGTTCGATTCGCTCACACTGAGCTTTTTTCACAGGTCTATCTTCGCAACATGGGGGTACGGTCTAGCATGTCGATCGTACGTTGCCATGTGCCGTCTTGATTCTGTTGACACCGTCCAGTCGTTGAATCGTCTGCCATTTGTTTGACAGTCCATCATGGCTTTCGGAAGCCTTTGGGGTTTGATCGCTTGTCATGGTTATGGTGAGGCTGGTATGAGAGTCAGCTTCCCTGTGCGACAGATGCTCCGGCTCCTTAGCGACTCCGTCTCGCGTAACATTGAACGGCTCAGTTATGCTGCTAGGCTACACACTCGAAAGCTGGTAAGTTATTTGAACACTTCTTATTCAAGGCTTCCCGCTTAGACTTTCGCTGCACTTCGTAGATCAGCACGATCCCTACCGACTCTCATCCAACCGGTTACATCGTCTCCAATGCCAACGACTTGCTTCATCTGTTCGATGTAAGCCGTTTCTGAGAGAGATTCAGGCCTTAATCTGGATTAACTAAGAATGGCACTCCTTGCACAGGCTGATTGTGGAGTGCTTGTTATTGGAGAGGGTGCCAAGATCTTGGGATCTAGCACTGAACATGGGCAGGAAATTCTTCTTATCGCTGAATATCTACGATACAAGCGTTACGGGTAAGTTTTCAGGCTACTCGCATATTAAGACACATTTTGGCTGAACCATTCATTTTGCAGTCAAATGCAAATTTCCTCGCACATAGCTGAGGACTTCCCGGAGCTGATGAAATCGCGAAACTTGCAAATCATCAGTGGTTTGCTGTACGTCCCGCTCTCCACAGGAGGTCAGGATTTCATCGCTTTCCTGCGGAAGGGACAGTCTCGGGAAGTACATTGGGCCGGGAAACCTTACAAAGAAGGCAAAGAGAAAGGAGCGAATCTAGAACCGCGTCAATCGTTCAAGGTTTGGTCTGAAACCATTGCTGGAAAATCCAAGAACTGGACTGATGAGCAGCTCGAGACTGCCGGAGTTCTAGCTCTTGTCTACGGGAAGTTCATTGAAGTCTGGCGTCAGAAAGAGTCGGCTTTACGTGCCAATCAAATGACGTCCCTGCTTTTAAACAACGCAACTCACGAAGTGCGTACGCCTCTAAACCATATCATCAATTATTTGGAGTTGGCTCTGGATGGGCAATTGGACAACGAGACTCGTGAAAACCTGAGCAGGTCTCACGTTGCATCGAAGAGCTTACTCTTCACTATCAACGACTTGCTAGACTTAACCCGAATCGAAAGCGGGAACGAAACTGCTTTCAATGATCCCTTCGATCTTGGCCAATGCATCCAGGATGCAGCCCGGATCTACTCGTCGGAAGCGAAAAGATGCAATCTGAAATTCGATGTCGATACCAAGTTTGCTCCCGATGGCATGGTTCTCGGAGACCAGAAGAAAATCAGAACGGTTGTCGCCAACCTTATTGCCAATGCTGGTTCGTTAAGGTTTCTAAATCCACATTTCCTTACACAGGCTGACCTGCGATTACCCTCTCTTTAGTCAAGTATACTACGGCAGGTGAAATCTCCATATCGTGCAGGGTCAAAGGCGAAAATGAAGAAGGAGTCCCTCCAGCGCACACTGGGTTCCTCAAATCCGAAATCATCATTGCAGATACCGGCTGCGGAATCCCGACAGAAAAGCTTCAGGCCATGTTTGTCACATTCGAGCAAGCGGACTCGGGCCAATCCCCACAAACTACTGGCTTAGGTAAGTTCCCAATATCAGCTCCAATTGTATACATAGCTGATATCAAGCCGGATGGATGCAGGTCTCGGTCTCGCTGTGGTGGCAAGGATAGTGGAACAGGTTGGCGGTACTCTTCGGGCGGACTCCGAGATCGGCGTAGGAACCAGATTCTATTTCAATCTGACCATGGCTCGCCATGAGGGTACAGCTACGACAAGCTCCGCGTCGCCCAGCGAACAAGCTTTGATTAAAACCCCAAGAAGAAGTGGCAGTATGGGATCTGGTTCAGGGGGAAGCATGGTTTCGGGTGGCTCGGGTGGCACGCGAGAGTTAGACAACTTCGTGGACGCCTTCTCAGCATCGCATATGGCTCGAGGATCCGATAATGATGAGCGCATAGCTGCAGCAGAGGCTCGTATGAACCAACCAGGTACCTTCGCGGTCGCAGACAGTTCGTGGCCTATCAGACCAGCAAAGATGGAATCTGGCAAGCAGTCCAACGCGACAGCTAGACCTGGACTCCCGCGAAGTCAATCTGCATATAATACTCCAGCAGTCACCACGCGCTCGCCTCGTCTGCGCATACAGACTTCTAATGGACACGGTCACTCTGGGTCTATCGAAGGATTCATGTCAGATACTCCCCCCTCGCCAACTACTACTCATCATACATCCAACACAGATGAGAGCTATGCCAAGGCCGATGGTGGAGTCAAACCGACAAAACGAAGGAAGGAAAAGCCGTCTGGGGAGATACTTCGTATCTTGGTTGTAGAGGTAAGCTGCACTATCTTTGATCTACTCACGAACTAGCCTGACAAGTGAGACTTCCAGGATGACGATGTCAATCGGAAGATTCTCGAAAGGCGGCTCAAGTTGGATGGCCACGACGTCGTATCTGTTATCAATGGTCAGGAAGCAGTCGACCAATTCAAGCAGGACCTTTCGTTCGATTGTGTATTGATGGATATACAGTAAGCACTGTCGCTCGACAATCGAAGATGTGTTGTTGTTGACAGTAGCCTATGTAACCTCCTTAGGATGCCAGTCATGGACGGTCGCAAATCGGCCGAGACGATTCGACAATATGAAGGTACTCTTGGACCACAGGATGTCAGGGGTAAAACCATCTCTGGCAGAATACCTATTCTTGCCGTTTCTGCGACCTTGCTGGAATCTGAACGGACTCAATTGGCTACCTATTTCGATGGTTGGATTCTCAAGCCTATCGATTTCAAACGGATGTTGCGCTTGTTGAGCGGAATCACCAAGCCTGAATTACGCAAAGAAGACGCCTACGTCCGGGGTGAATGGGAGAGGGGAGGATGGCTCAACGGTAAGTTTTCCTCTTCTGTAAATCACGACGAATCTGAGCTGATCTTACAGCCGATTCGTCTATAGTGGCTCGTCGAAAATCTCAACATTAGAATCTATTCTCACCTTTTCTTACTCAGTAACGTACACGACATTAGACACGGTGGCTTCAGATGCACCAGATGTATCCTTTCCCTCTAGCATAATCTGACACGATCGACACGAACCGCCTCGATTGTAAATTGGTTTGTACGCATTAGCCGAGCAAGTTGTATCTATGGGTTTATAGTCTAGCTTATCAAGCTTATCATCGATGAGCCCTTATACAATAAGGTTTCAGAGTTCGGCGTGTCAAGATTCCTCTTCGTATCGTCTACATCAGTTGTCTCTCCTACCCCCCCTGATCAAAGGTATATGGGCAAAGTATACGCGTTGCTAGCAAAACAGTTTGCATCAGTAATGAAACTGGACCGATGTGCGTCTTTCTCTGGACTCACACGCTGACCAAGTCACCCGAAGTCATTTCTTTGACATCCTATAGATTTGATGACCAGGAGAAACATGAGTAATTGGGCCGAAATGAACGGTTGAGACCGGACCTACGATCAAAAAGTCCAGGGGCATGTCAACTAAATGTCCCCTAATTTGCGAAAGTGTTTCCTTGACTTGTTGTATAGAAAGAGATCGGTCCGAGACGTGTCCGACCTAGACAGAATCGTTCAGTAGTCGGCGTACTTGGAGGTGAGAAGCGGGCTTACTCTTATACCAGCGGAAACTTTAGAGTATTCGGCGTAATCTTTCCATGATCGGATGTCGTTATTTGGAATCGGCCTGAATACCTTTTCAAAGGCCGCTCTATTCCGCATTCCAGTACCAGCCCAAACATCGTGGAAGCTTGCGGACAAAACGTCTTCTACGGCTTGGTCCTCGGGAGAACCAAAGTCGTAGGCGTTCGGAATGGGTGCAGGCAGTTGGTTGGGTCCAGGTTCGCTTCTTTCCAACGATACCGTCGACGAGGGCATAAGGCCGATATGTTCTCTCATGAGTCGTCGCCGCCAGGCCGAGGCCATTTTGCTGGCCATGTACGGCTTTCCGTCCATCACCATCTCGAAGTCAGGCTCCTCTTCTATACACAAGGCTATCTCCGAATCACGTTCACCAAGTTGGCTCCGATCGTTCAGATTGGCAGACCCGCAAATGACGCGTCGATCATCAACTATCATCAATTTGCTAGAACGGGGTTGTCAGATCGAATGATTCCTATAAAACAGGATCAGTACCCACCCACCTGTGAATATAACACAACTCAGAAATGTAAGACTCCAATTCTTCCTTATCGCTACCATTCCATTGCTCGTCAAAGAGGGTGGTCGGACACTGCATGCTGTGTTGACCGACTATAGCAATAACATTAATAGTTGAATTCCGGCGTCCGCAGAACCGTATCTTACCATTATCACTACTGTTATCTCGAAACGTGACGTTAGCCAATGTATTGTGCTACACGTCAGTCTTGCAGACTTACACATTCCGGTTGCTGAACTCAGCTCCGCGTTCGAATCGCTTGATCAGATCCAATGCCTGGCAATTAGATAGCCAATATGAGAGGGCCATCGGATCGACACGGCTACGGTCGCTACCTTACCTCCTCTACCGTTGAAGGCATTCTGACTCCCTTGTTGACCGTCTGCTTCTCAGCCACGTGATCTATTTCTGCGCTTTGGTCCTATGTCAAGTACATGTGTTCATCATTTACTGCCTAGAAGAAATGTGTACGCGTGCTTACATGAGGTCTCGAGAGAATAACCGTTTCGTCTTTCTCTTTCATGTCTGCCGTAGGGTTACCAGCCCAGATCCTGGATAACGCGACTTGAGCTTGATGGAATGTTACCCCGGACTAATACGACATTGAGCGCGGTTGAGCATTCGTATCTGAAATTGAAAGAGAGGGGGGAGAATCGGAGCTGACATTTCTTTCCATGGTTTTGATCTCTTCCCAAGGACTGTGGATCCGATCATAGCTTCGGAGATTCCAAAACGAGATGTATGGTTCAGGATCGTACCCAGCTTGTCTCACCTGATGATATCATCCGTCAGTACGACACCAGTTGGTAGGTGAACGATTCGCCTACCGTTTCCATGATCGAGCTTCCACCACTGGATAAAACGAAGAACGGGGTTTCAATACAGGTGGATTAAGCTTGACGCCAATTCCTTACCGGTTGATCGATCTATACTGCGCCTCAATGATAGCTTTAACGGCGGGCGCGCCTTGGACCTCTCCAGCAAACGCTGGTAGCGCTGGTATCACCACGATGATCTGAAGAGGTAAACAACATGAGCATCCCCCTTCAGAAGCGTAGAGGCCTCAAATGCTCACCTTGAACTGCCTACCATCTCTCGCAGCAGAGATGATTCGTTGAGCTAACGCTGCTCCGATCTGGTTGGCAACTGGGTGCCCAGGAATGGTCGAAGTGACAAAGAATTGATTTTCTATGTAAATGGTATGATTGGCTTCCATTATCATCTGACAATAAGCATCTGCGATTGGTTCGAGATCGTCAGTGGCTGATTCAGACCGAAATGAATAGCGGGCTCTCAGCTTCACCTTGAATTGACGTCTCTGTCAAAATCCCATGACTCCAGTCAGACGCGCTCCTCAGTACCTGCACGCTAAACTTTCCTCCCTGAGGTGTCGCCTCGTCCGCTCGGGGGAAATTACTGGGTGGACTGTGGTAAGGGTGAAACCATTGTCTACCCTTTTCAGCCCATTCCGCTAAATGAGGATGCTCCATCCGACGAGCTTCACGACGCTGTCTATCGTGAACCTTCTCCACTGCTCCAGTCGAAGGCTGGATCTCGTCGAACGGGGCGGGCAGGGCGAGGTATTCGAACTTTCGATCGTGCTATGTATTATCGGGAGATGAGGAACAGGGGGTGAAAAGGTATTTATCAGCAGAACATACCTTGTATTTATACTCCTTGATAAAGTTCCATCTGTGAGGAAAACGTCAGTCACGTGCGTTCTCGCCCATCTACACCAAGCTACTCGCCTCTCGATAAAGTGTTGAGCCAAATCAACCACGGAAGGTCCAATGATGGTCAAAGAATTATCATGCCATGGCATTCTCGCTAAGCCCAACATCGCTGCATCAGCCAACAGCCTCGCTCGAAATGATAGCACACCCACCAGCATCCTGAATGGCCAAAGCGTTACTGGTAAACTTATCGACCGTCTGGAAATCCATCAACCTCGAGTTATTGTAATCTTGACCTGGGAAAAGGGTCTTTGAGAATTCCTGCGGATGGACGTCGGCGAGGGGATGATCGGATGTATCCCAACGGCCGAAACACGCGTCGAGTCCTCCCATAGCTGCGATCCTGTTATCCACCAGGCATAGTTTTTCGTGATGACCTGAAACGAGTGATCGTGATCGGTTCGAGCCAGTTCAAGTTGGAACGGTACGGGGAACATGGCTCACTCCAATACATGGTCAACTCCCCATACTCGTGCTGTTCAATCGGTTCATCAATATCCTCCTCCCACCCGTATCTTCCCATTCCAAACTCACCTGAGGATGTCTCTACCCAAACCCAAACCCAAATGGAAAAACTTTCAATCCAAACGATCCCATCCCCAAAATTGACCCCCTCAAGTTACTCACCTGGACAACGATATTCTCCGAAAGATCCTCCAGCCACTATTCATGTTCAGTTCGACGTCAATCAGAATCCTCGCTCGATCGAGACATGACAACCTGGCTAGACTTACGTGTTTGGTATGAATGGAGGAAAGAGCCATACTAGCCTGAACCTCTTTGTACTAAAAACCATTTCGAAAAAACCAAATCAGATCGATCCGTCCTTATCGCTAGCAGAGAAACAAGCGATGAGACCACGTACGACGGAGATGTAGATCATGACTCCCTCCTGAGCCTTCCGCTGTAAAAGTCTATCCAGCCTGTATTCGGGGTACTTTGCTGGAGGTCTTCGGAGGTATAGTTCGGGGGATAACCACCTATCGTACGCAAGAGCAGCGGAACAATCAGTGTCATTGACCACCCCTTCCTGAATGAATTGGGTCGACGACCTACCAATCCAAAATGAAAACGCTCTCTCTAGCACTCTCGATGATCTCACTCATCATCCAGAAATAATCCGCCCCGTCCACCGCATACTTGACGACGTTCCCCTCCCTCCTGGGGGCGAAGGAACGGAATCGATGGGAATCACGGATGGCTTCCATCTGCGCATCACGGGCCTTTTCGTGCGCTTCGTCGTGCCTGTGTTGAGGGTTTATCATGTACTGGAAACATGAACCAAAAAAAAAGGACGAGTTGGGTTTGAAAGGGAAATGTGAGTAGGTGGATCGGGTTGAGGGCGTGGAGAGAACCTTACGGCGGCCTGGGTGTCAAATGTGACAAGGGAAAGGGGAGAAACGTTCAATTAGATCCCGTCCGTCTAAACCAACGCTTCTTATGATCTTCGGGATCTCGTTCAGTGTTTTACTCACAGAGACCTGAACGAGCGATCGATTGGGAGAGCGAGTATCGGAGAAGATATTAGTTTGTGTGGTACGGTGCGGAAGATCGGCCGGCCTAAAGAAGGTGGACTTGCTTTTAATTCGGAGACGACGCTGGCTAAGTGAGAAACCTGTTTGACTTGCAGGATTAGTTCTCGGTTCGTCCATATTATTGATCGCGTGACCGATCCCTCATCACCCTCGACCGCTTCCTTGATGAGCAAGAGGAACGGACTGGGAAGTCGATATCATATTGGAAGGGAAGACTGACTTTATCCCTCATCTTCTGGGTATGAGGATGTTTCTTCTTCTCCCCCTCGGGATCTTGATGTCCGACCATCTTGTGCGTTTGGTATTCGATAACGGGAGAATAGGTTGGGTTGGGGGTATCGCAGGTTTCAGCGGGGAAGGGATGTAGGAACCGAACTGGAAGGTAACCTTACAATGCTGCCTGCTGTTCCAGGTGAAACTGTCCGTCGAACTTGTTGAACAATCAATCGAGTCGATTCAGTTGAACGCGAAGTGGAATTGAATTCGATTACGTCATGAGAGATAACAAAGTAAACTCTATCCTCCTCCTGCACAGCGGCAGATCAGGGTGATTCGTTCACTCGAGGCGATAGGTAGGCCGTACGTCCCTCTAACACTCTCACTCGCAGTCAACTCGATAGGTCAACCACGCTCCACCGACGAAGCAGCCTGGAAGCCATGCCAAGGCCAAAAAGCAGAAATCGAACGAGACAGTTATGATCGGTTATCCGCGACGTAGAAGCATCAAAAGTCATCTTATGCGTTATTCACGTTCGCAGCATTCCACCATCTTGTACACTCGATGTACCGGTGGTCCTGAGTGGATATCTGAGGTGGATAGGTCGACGATATGGTTCTGTACGAAAACCATGCCATCCATGATCCCGGTGTGGTAGTCCCTAGCAGTCGTCACAGCTAACCTAGCCCGGTCTGTGTGGTCGAGCCACAGCCAAAACGTCTGAGCGACTGTTCACAACGCGTGAGAAAGTCAATTTCCTTCATCGCTTCACCGATTCGCTCCGAGTTGCAACCACATCAACCTCGTTCATACGCTCGACCGTTCCTCTTGATTCCAAGCCCCAGCCTCGTCCTCCGTGCCACCTCCCACCCACCTAAAAGTCACTCACTTCAGATCAATAGCCACAAAAAAATGCTCTCCCTCCGTACTCAAGCAACCAGCTCGGCCCTCCGATTGGCAGCAGCACGATCCTACGCGACCGCTTCCACCCCATTGACCATCCGGAACTCTTCCAGCAACGAATCCGCCGGACTCTTGAGTAACGTAGAGGTCGATTGGACGAAGAGGAGTCCGGTTGAGCAGCACCAGGTTTACGAGTGAGTCCGATGAGATGAGACGAGATGAGATGAGATGATCTTGGCGGATCTTTTTCGGCGTCGGATGGTCGAGGTCGATCGTTAGAGACAGAGAGGGGATAAGAACTGATACCCCCCAATCCGATTCGTTCTTCTAGGAAATTGGCCGAGATCCAGAAGCAGGATTGGACCACTTTGACTGTTGATGAGAAGAAGGCCGGTACGTTGTTTCTCCTCCTCGGTTCTTTATCCTTCCCCCTTCTCCTTTCCTCTTCACTTTCCCCGCCTGCTTGATTGCTTGGCCGTAACCCTCTTTGGGTATCGATACGAACAAGCTTATAAAAAGATGGACGGTCGTTTGGGAATGATCGATCGACCCGGGGCTGGACGAAGAACGGGAACTCTCGGTTGAATACAGATTATGGGAACGATACTGATTCATCTCCATCTTCAATTCTTTATCATCCGATCATCCATCCGTTAATTATCCTGGACCTCTCAATGAACCTGATCTCAACAATTTTGACATCCATCCGACATCCGTTTCGGTCGCGCATGAACGTTTATACCTCGATCACCCCCATCCCTCATCAACCATGATCCTACCTAATACCCACCTCAAATCCAACCCACCCTATCATACCCCCTTCCCAATCGATTCATCTCCCTCCCTCACCCCACCCCGCCCTTGCCCCCACCTATCCACTCATCGCGCTCCAAATCCACCACCCACACCCACCCCTCAAACAGCCTACTACGTAGCCTTCGGTCTCCATGGTCCTCGTCAAGCTACCAACCCTCCCGGACACAGTATCAAGATCCTCGCTGGGACCGTTGCCGCTTGCTTGACCGCTTTCGGTGTCTTCTCCTTTGTCAGGAGCAAGGGTGAGTCCCCCCTCTTTTCCCCTTCGGATCGGGAGTCGTTCGAGCAGACGGGGGAATGAGATCGGCTGACTGATGATCATCTATTTCTGTTTGTTTTGCTTTCTGACTCGTTTTTAGCCCCCGCCCCACCTAGGACGATGACTACCGAGTGGCAGGAGGCTTCTACTGAGATGGCCAAGGAGGCCAAGATTAACCCTATTACCGGTACGTCCAGACACTTGCGTTTCCTTAGCACGATCTGGGAAACAGAAGACTCATCCCATTTCTAAACTCGATCTGTTCGATATTTCCATTCACACTTGTAGGAGTCAGCGCAGACGGGTACTCTGGAAAAGGATTCGTCTCTGCCTAAGGAACGAAAAGAGGTGGATCGATCGAGCGCAGGGGTGGTGGGCAAGGTGCAGGGAGTGGGAAGCCGGGATGAGAGTCACGTTGTTTTTTCTTTTGCATGGTGTGGATTGTGTAATGTCGAGTTGAATAGGGGTGGATGGGATGAAATTAGATTCGGAATACTTTGGATCTCGGGGGAATGGGAGGTTCAGCGTGGGTTCGCTCAGGTTTGACGGCAGGGGTCGGTCTTGCCAGAGATCACATAGAGGTAAGATCGGCTGGTAGGGTATAAGGGGTATCTGATCGTCACTGCTCGATACACTCTTCACTTTTACTCTTCGCTCTCCGCTCTTCACTCTTCGATCGATCGATCACTCTTCCTCTTCCTGTCCGAAACTCAACAACCCCTTCTTCTCCTTTTCCTTCTTCTTGTCCTTTTTCAATTGTTTGGCCGTCTTGGGTGGACCGGGCTCGGCTTGTTGATCGGTCGATACGAGCTTACGCTTGTTGGTGGTACTGAGACCGGTCGTACTTGGTTTGGCGCTCGTGTTGAATGTGTTACTTGGTTTGGGCGGTTGGTTTGCGGGCGAGGTTGAGATCGAGCCTGGAGCAGGCTTTTGCAGGTCTTTCACTAGTTCTGTCCAGGCTTTTCCATCTCCTGTTGACAGATACGTTAGTTAGCTTTATCGCCCGGCATAACGAACAGGTGAAAGACGACTGACCTTCATCCACCCCCTTGGCTTTATTTCTCTCCTTCTTGAACTCCTCTGCTGAGATATGTTTGCCCTCGTTGACTACCACTACTTGAGGACCATCATCATCCGCTCCACCCCCGAATCGTTTATCCCATTCATCCTCATCGTCATCCTCTCCCTTGTCTTCTTTCCGTACCACCCGGCCAAACTCGTCCCTTTCCTCCTCATCTTCACCCGTACTAGCCCACTTCCCCTCTCTCGGTCGTTCCGGTAATGGCTCTCTTCCTTCCCTATGTCGTACCGGGGAAGCACTTCGATCGTCCCTGTCTCTTCTGGATGAAGGTCCTCCAGCTATCCCGTTCACTTGGTTCTTGAGTGCTTGCAGGAAAGCAGGGACCTTGGCGTTGTATGTCAGCCCGTTACGGAACTGGTTCGAGTTGGGTTCCCCTCCACGACCTTGACGAGGCATTATTTGGGGATACACGATGATCAATAATGAAAGGGGTCGGGAAGAGGCCGAAGGGGTAGGACGATTGTGCTCGACCGACATGCTGAAGAGATCAACTTCCGGAAGAGATGCTTACGTAAGCTATTTTGGGCAATCTGCCGAGCGCCACTCGCGGAACATCCAACCCAATCTTGAAAGGACAAGCAGTAGTACAGAGATCAGATACGGACCGAGTCTTGCAACAATTGATGTAGATTCAAAAATGATCCACAATCAGCTGACAAGATTACCCAAAAGATTGAATAGAGGAAACATCGGAATCCATTGATGAGATAACAAGAAACCAAACGTTCGCAGATTTGCACTTTGAGGATTAAAGGCGCTGTTAAGACGTCGAGAGCGGCAGATGGCAGACAAGAGCGGATGTTCCGGCTAAAAGCGTCACGACTACTCCAGAGTATCTCAAGCTCAAGCAGCTTGCGCAAGCTTTCTCTTCCTTTAGGTATCCAACATTAGGGGTTGAACGTCTCGGCCGAGCGGATGTCTATCACTATAGGTAATCACAGGCCTAAACAGTTCCTTTGATGAATGGGTTCCGCGAATCGATTACTTCCTGATGATCAATCAGAGGCCATTACCCACAATGACTATAAATATTCGAGCCGGATGTCGAGAGGGTTAGGAGGAATCGGAAATGTTTCTGGACAACCGAACGAATAAGGCTACAAGCAGTCGGAAGCAATAGTTCCTCCTGTGGAAACGATCTTTCTGTTCCAATGTCATCCGCCTCATTTCAATTGAGCGACTACCGTTTCTCTGAAGGTTCTACATCTTCATCACCAACATCTGGTACAGCTAGAAAATCGCTACCTTCCACCGCCATGGCGAGTTCTGTACAAACCGTTGTAGGAAAGGAAGAGGAAAAGGATGCCGGCGAATTGAACTTTTGCGCCGCGGAAGTCTGGCAACAATATTAAAAGGCTATAACAACGATAATTGAGCGGCTAAGGAGAGGAGATCATCCCGAAGCGTCTGCCCTATCACAGGCGCACATAAATTTCAACAATGCAATTGTTCTTGCAGCGGGAAAAACCTTACAGCTGGAGGCAGAACAAACCACCTGTTTCTGTTGATTTAGCCACTGCTATCATCTACCATATCATAGACGAGATGCATGACTTGGCGGCGCAATGTTGCAACTCAGAGACTTCAAGGGAAAGCCCAAAACGACATATCGTAGCGCTTCTCGCAGCGCTTCAGAGCGCTGCGGAGAGCGTAAACAAATGTTTGGAGCAGGTCACACAGCCGAAGAGACTTAGCCCGAAAGATATCTGGAAGATACATCCACAAGGCCACGATTAGGAAGGGACGTATCTGTGTCGATTGAATGGCCATGCCGTAGCCGCCGGTGATTTATAGCGGTATATAATCTATCTGATCTCTAGTCAAGACGTGATTCTGATGTATAGATACATACGTATATTTCCTGCTGAACCGTACGTCTACAATTTTTTTCTTATAAGCTTGGTTGCATATCTCAGAATGAGGCCGTCTTCATGGTCCGCGGCAAACGCTCGAGGGGGCAATTCGTACGGCTGGAATCGTATACGAATCTTCGATTTGTAGCTATAATTCCCGTCTCAACTTGGCAGACTTACTTGATTAGAGTATGGTATGCTGATCGTGTTACCTAACGATGCTGACACCTGCTGTGATAGTAGTTGAGACGTCACAACATCGCTATCACCTCATGCGCGTCACGTTCGCTGCATGCATCAGCTCGATGATTGAGCGGATTCCGGCCGACTCATCTCGCAGATACCTAGGAACGGGGATGGAATATCATGATCAACTTCAATTCTTTTGGACATAGGGAATATTCAGTAACTATCTTGCCGCCTTGGAGAAGGGCGATAGTCCACCTTCGAATCTGAGAGAGCTGGGCTGATGAACCGAATGGTCGTTCAGAAGAATCAAGCGCGTATTTCGACACACCGCTAGCGTAGATTAATGTCAAATCCGCGGATCGTACACTATACTGGCATCAGACGCGGTCGATCTAAAGATGTTGCCTTCCTTTCTTTGGTTGGAAATTCAGTAGAAGACATTTGTGTATGCTTGCTTTAGTCAGGTGGAGCGTACTTCTCGAGGCGACAGTGCTATTAGCCCTGTCCAGCTTTGACGGCATATCATACCGTAATTCCGGCAGTCACCAGTAATGTGTCCTTCATGGTCCATGAGATCGTTCAAATCATCTATTAACACCGAGAAGAGTGCTCAAACAAGATTATCAAGTAAACCTTCATTGCAAACACGTGCAGACACCCTTCAGAGTGCCGATCAGCAGGAACAGGCTGAAATATTGCAACTGGAACTTGGTTATTACGTCGACCGCATTATAGATGTCAGGCTCGCTTCGGAAGTGTCTCATTCATCTCTCTACCAGGAAAATGAAGAGCTGAGGAAAATGGCAATGACTTGGCAAGAACGTGTACCTCGGGATTTGAAGGTCGGACGTCAGAAATTGATGGAATTTATAGACGCAAAATTAGGGGAAGCGACCACATGCTTCGACGAGAACGACCCTGAGAGCGGCAAAACACTGCTAGTTTGCTTTAACTTGGAATGGGAGACCAAGGTCTCTCTTATCGAGTGTGAGGGAGAAAGCAGAGATGGAAGAAGAAGAGCGAATGGCAAGGAACTGTCCTGATCAGAGTTAGATCGCTAAAATCATTCACAACCTGCGGTTTGTGCTTCACGAAGACTTACCAATAGGACACCTGTCTAAGCGACGAGATCGCATCTCCGATTCGCATCAGTCTATCCCATGCTCGATTCCCTCCACGTAGCCTGCAGGCTTCAAGGTGCACTATGTACAGATACAACTTGGACAACATGTATCGAATGTGGCGCGAAACCGTAGATTTGCATCCGTTCGTGAACGACTTCGACCAGGTCACTGAGCTTTCGAGATTGAGAAGCCTGACCAGTGACGAAAGTTCAGGTGGCTGACACCAGATATTCCACTCCGAGATATCGCCATTGCCTTGGTGACATATATTTGAACGTGTTAGCAATTGAAGGCGCTTGCAAAGCGGCGGTGCTACACGCAAATTACCGTGCTCAATAGGCTTCTAGAAAGTCAAGCACAACTATCCACCGATGTGAAGATGATGAAGGGCCGTCTCCCGAGGGATTTGAGCACCGCGACGGTATTGCAATGATGGCTCAGCACAAGGTTGAGTCATTTGAGAGTGACAACTATTGATCGGGCATCGAAGAAACTTTCGAAGTATACCTGATTCCATTCGACCAGACATTGTCGGCGGGTTACAAAGATGAATTTTGGTGTCAAAAAGGTTATTGTCTCTCCTCACAACGAGGTCGATCGTGGTCACAAACTATTCCTGCATATCAGCATCTGCCCCTTCCTCGTCGTCCTCAGCAGGGGCCTCCGCACTGAAAGTTCCCATACATTCCCATTTACCTGCATACGTAGCTATAGCGAGCAATTGTCAGCTTGGCTTTATGTTGAATGGACGCTAACGCGCTTACCCTTGTACAATCTTACTTTCCCATCCTCGCTTGCCACGCTCAGTATCGAACCGGTGATATTCCACTGGATGAGCGGATTGTGACATCAGCAATCAGTTCAACCATGACGAACGAAACATAGACTCACCTCGACCCTCCCAACCGTCGCATCTCCATTCCCCCACTCTCCCATCACCGAAGCGCTCCACCCCATACTTCCCGCCCCCTCCGGTGCCCTGACTTTCCAAACTCTAACGGTTCCATCCCTATGCCCACTTGCGATGAGGTGATAACTGCGACCACAAGAGGGAGCCCATGATAAGGATGTAATAGCCTGTGAACCTAGATTGGAATGTTTAGTGGCGGATGGTTGTTGCAGGTGGTTGGAGGCGGATGGAGGAGGATTGAGGACAAGAACGGCAGATGGTTGACTTGATGAGAGGGAGACCACCTTGATATTCCGTACATAAGAGGTATTAGTTGATGCACCTAGAGCTAAACAATCAGGGGTACAGCTCACCTTGATTATCCCACTGTGACCGCTCGAAACACACAGAACAGATCCCCACCATTTCTCCTTACACCAACTCAGATTCCACCCTCCTAAAGCTTCATTCCCCTTCCCGGGCGCAACGCCCTGATTACCCCCTTGCAGGAACCCAGCCCCCGGTGCAGAACCTGACGAAGTTGAAGGGGCCGAACCAGGGTTGGTACTAGATGCTTGGGAATTGGAGGACTCGTCGGGATTGATTGATGAGCTGGGAGCGGCTAGGAGGGAAGGGATGAATAATGAATGGGTAAGTTGCCAATCAGTCAGGGTTGGGGAGAGGGAGGTGTATATCCTTAGGTAGGCGTCAGTGGAGATCGATGCCTGATGAAAGTGTGGTTAGGAGCTGAAGATATCCGAACAATTCTTCGAGGAACTGACCAGCTTCAACCCAAATGCATTGGGCCCAAACTCGACCCCCCTTACACTCCCCCTAGCTTCATTCAATAACGCTCGTTCCACCCATCGTTTCAACCCATTCCCATTTCCATTACTGCTTCCATTCCCAGTTCCTCCTGTAACCTCTTCCCAGACCCTAACTGTCCTGTCATAAGAACACGAAGATAAGAGGGAACCGAATTCTGGATGGGACCAATTCAACCGGAGGATGGGTGCATCGTGAGCCTGGCAACGAATGTTAGTATAGCAGGAAGCCGCAACGACTTGTGGACGAGTTGAACTCACCTTCCATTCGGCTTCTAATTCCCAACCGTTTGTTTTTTCATCTTTCCTCCATACTTTGATCTTCTGGTCTGCTGAGCCGGTTGCAACTATCAAGGAAGCGAGAAATCAGCTCTCATGTGGAAAGATAACTCAGGTTGTGAGAACTAACTCCTTTCTCCGTAGAAATCGTACGCAACATCTGTCAGAGGTAGATCATAGGCTTAGGTTCCCTGCTCCCCCCCTTAAAATAATCCCGAAGGAATGACGAACCTGTAACGAGGTCGGCATGGCCGGTAGGTAGTGCCGTCGTTTGAAGCATGGCGGTTGTTCTGCTAGCAATGCTAGTATTCGGTTGTATAGCTATACGAATCCAGATCCCTCAATGTGGTTGTTATGGCCTGCAATGTAGTCCTGGAGGGTTGAATGGAGATATCCAAATTGCTCGAATTACAAGATATGACGATGTCGGCGTTGATGATTCGCGTAAGAACATAGGTCAACATCCGAAATCCATACCATATCGATTTTCGTTCTGACCGCCGTCCGACCGATTCCTTCCGAATAAGCTGTAGCTTCAGGAGTCTGATCTCCCAACTAATCAAGGTTTCCTTCAGTGCGACTTATAGCGAAACAGCGGTCTTCCACCATGCCTAAGGCCGCAGCATCTACGAACGCAACGGCGAAGAGGAAGAGGGAGGATCCTGCTCGACCGATTCTCGCCCAGACCAGCATGTTTGCACCTCCAGCGTCAGTATCCAAGTCACATTTCTACATCTCTCGCTTCAGTATTGATATTCCGTATGATTCATAGACTTTGGGCAAGAGGAGGAACGTCAAATTTCGCCAAGACCGATCCTCAGAACTACCATTCCAAACGACGAGCCGAAACCCACCAAACCCTGTCCTCTGAAGAAGCTAGAAGAAAAGCCGAGCTCTTATTCTTGAAGGAGGGAAAGCGTATACGGAAAGCAGGGGGAATACCATTCACCGACGATGGGGGCTTAGGAAGCCGACCTGTCAGTCGAGCAGGAAGCGTTTCGAGAGAGATGGAGGAACCTGTAGCTGGATTGAGAGAGGGGGATATCGGGGAACAACTTATCCCTGCTTTGGATGAACATCTCCAGGGCCAAGCAACAGACATGCCTGAACAAGTTGGTCCACAAAGCTTCAAGTTGAAATTTCAATAAGCTGACCAGTACATCCGTCCTCGGAACAGCTCGATCACTCCAAGGTAATAGTAATCCAGCCAGGATCCCGGTACCTTCGCTTGGGTCGAGCAACGGATCCCACGTCCGTCCCCATTCAGCTGTGTTCTCCATCATCAGGCCGCTGAGTATGTCCCTGTAATTTACCCTGATAGACCGCTGGAGCAAACCGCATGCATATTCCGCAAAACTCCGCTATCCGCTCTACATCAACCCGCTTTCGAGGATTATGAGCCTATTTCTAACAAGGCGTCTTCTTCCAAGATCGCACCGGTCGAAGAGATTAAAGAGGGCATCAAGGTCGATGATGAGACGAATGAATCCCGACTTGAACCAAAACCCGACGCACATGGGGTTGAGGATAAGGTCGAGCCAGATGTCGTCAGTACACCTGCATTTTTGGGTTGAAATAAGTGGGCTGAAATCTCGACCATCAGGAACGTCTGGATGGGCTCATCAAAGATATGAGAGACAACCTTAAACAACGGTCAGTATTCCATCAACACATCATAATTTTACCTACAATTGATATCCTTTCGGACCGAAATAGAATGCAAGCAGCGAAATTAAAGCTTCCACCAGGGAAGTACGAGAACTACATTGCCACTTCGAACCGGTATAATGCGAGTGTAAAACCAGTACAACATAAAGCTTACGACGATCCCTATTCCGTTGAGTGGGTGGAAGATTGGACCCCGGAGACTTTGTTCCCAAATGACGTGAGCGATGAAATCAGCCTCGCGAGATGTATGGTATTGACCAAGTAGATTGAACAGGATCTACACGTCCCCGAAGAAGCGCCGTACGAATGCCGTTGGCCTTGGTCAAGACGGACGTTGAATACCGACGCGTACAGAGGGACTAACCCTGAGATAATTCTTGCCGATATACAAGCTATACTCGAGAACGCTGTGGGGAAACTCACCCCTCCCGTTACTCGGGGGGAATACTATGTAAGCTGTGCTCAACCGGGGTTGCTGATCAGAGCTGATCTGTTGAGCGTTTGAAGCAATATTCAATAGCGCTCGTCATACCGGATCATACGGAGAAACAGTACATCGAGGCGATGTGTAAAGTCTTACTGCAATTCATGGGGTTCCGGGAAGTCGGGATACTCCAGGCAAGTTCATCCCAGTTGATTGTAGCTTCCCGGTCCTGATACTGGTTTTCGCTTTTGTCATACAGCAAGCAGCATGCGCGACTTTTGGTGCAGGACTATCCAGCGCGTGTATTGTCGATGTGGGAGCACAGAGGACGACTGTAACATGTGTGGACGACGGGACGATGCTAAGCGAGACCCGGTAAGTCTCGCTTTTATACTTTACCGCATAGTGCGCATATTTACCCAATTGCCACCGGCTTATGGACAGCTTCGTGCTGAACTACGGAACAGACGACGTCACAGAATTTTATGCGGAGTTGCTGAAGCGAATATCTATACCTTATAAAGAATTGGATATGACTCGACGGACCGACAGGGAGATGATGGACGATTTGAGAATCAGGACTTGCATCCTGTTCGACGTAAGTCGATTTTCAGCTCGAAGATGTCGAGCGATGGCTGAGAACGACACGATCGTGTGATAGCAATTCGTAGCGAGCAATATTTGGAAGTTCAATATCAAGGACCATAAGCGTCCTTCGATCGAGTTCGAGATGCAAACTTTCGATCAACCCGTCATGGCCTTCTCTGTAAGTTTCCGTTTCTTTTTGCTTCGAAGACTGGTTAAGCCGACAATTCATGCGCCTGGTAGTGCTTGTTCGATCCGAGGGTCATGAATTGGGATATCAAGGATAAGGTACAGAGGTATGCCTTGAAGGGATATGTGGACAATTTCATGACCGAGTTAAAGGATGATGATGCCGTAAGTAGACCTCTCTTGGCTATTGTGTTCTGAGCTGATGGGAAATCGATAGACTCGGGCAATGTCCAAAGCTACGGAGCATCTACTACCACCACCACCACCAGTCCCCGAACCTATCTACGAAGAAGTGATCACAACAAACGCAGAGACGGGAGAGACCACTTCCACCCAGGTTCTTCTTCCTGCTGCTCCTGTGTTACCTGTAGAGCCAGGATTCGATATAGTAGACGAAGCCAGCAAGATGCCCCTCGAAGTCGCGGTGGCGTGCTCGTTGTTGAGTGCTCCTGTGGAGAGGATTGCAAATTTGGCGGGGTCAATATTGGTCCTCGGTGGAGGCGGGGCCGTGGAGGGATTCGCGGATGCGCTGAGATGGAGGTAAGTACCTCGATTGGATACATCGCCCGTGTCATGATCGACGGACCCTCGAAAACTTGCCTTAATAGGATCTTGTCTCAACTACAACAAAGAGCCCCACAACAATCGATCAGCCCCGAAATCCTACCTCCACCTCGAGGTTTAGATCCTCGATTGGTCACGTGGAGAGGAGGAGTAGTATGGACGAAACTAGATTCCATGTCTGATTTGTGGATACGGAGGGAAGAGTGGCAGGAGATCGGATTGAGGAGTATCAAGATGAGGATGATGTGAGGTCATCAGGCATAGATGAATTTGGAGGCGAGCCGAACCGGATGTAATTTATATCCGTTATTACGGAAGTAAACCGGTTTGATACGATCCTGGTGAATCGTTGACAAGAACTTTATGAAGTGGGACAGCGCTCGGAACTGCTCAGCTTTGTCTCACATCACATGAGCGCTCAGGCTCTTTCATACACTAGTCTTGATAGATATGACAGATAATACCAGAGCTGGCGATATGAACCTCACGCCAGCCCTTCTGACACCTATACCAAGATCAGACCATACCCCAAATCGTTCCCCACTCGCCTCTCCAGCTTCATCGACCAGGAACTCTTACTTTGGAATAGTAAGAGAAAACGAAGATACTTCGGGACATGATGATACAGCCGCGAACGAGCCTCTACTAGCTGGTGTCGATGCGCGAAGATTGGAGAATGCTTTGAACAGAAGACATGAGAGCAGCTCCGGGGCGAATGAGAAATGGCCAACTGGATTTTTAGCAGAGACGAAAGAATGGGCAGGGAAGAATACTGGACTACTGCTCATTGCTTCTGCTCAGTTCTTTTTTGCTGGGTAAGTATGTAAGTGTTCTATCTGGTACTATTGCTGATAGGCGATACCACAACATCGTTCAGAATGAATTCGAGCGTAAAATTGCTTCAGGATCCTAAGATGGGCGGAGGTCTTCCTACACTCCAGCTAATATTCATCAGAATGGTAAGGGATTCATCTTAGGCTTCATGAGTCATATAAGAGCTGACATTTCTCCCCAGATCGTTACCTTTGCAGGGTGTGTGAGTTACCTGTATTACTCGGGGGACCCACATCCACTTCTCGGCCCTCCTGAAGTTAGAAAACTCTTGGTGGTCCGTGGAGTTATAGGTTTCTTCGGTTTAGCAGGGATGTAAGCCAAGCCAAGAATGTAGCCGAGGTCTAGCTGACGACTATCATGCACTAGGTATCAGTCGTTACAGCATCTCTCCTTGTCCGAGGCTACAACTATAGCTTTCCTGGCCCCTACAGGAACGGGTATTCTAGGCTATCTACTCTTGAAAGAGCCTTTCACTCGACGAGAAGCGACTGCAGGCTGTATGTCCGCATTAACTCCTTGAACAGATCCCATTACTAAGGCGTTCATTTACTTGGAACAGTCATCTCCCTCTTCGGCGTGATCCTCATCGCCCGCCCAACAGCTCTATTCGGTTCTTCGACCCCTTCCTCGACTGGACTCCCAGTCTCTCCCGAATGGGGCGGTGACTCCCGAACCTCATGGCACGACAAAGTCTATGACCCTGATACAGGGGTTTTGATCCAGGGCGACAGTCAGACGCAGAGATTGGCTGCGGTTGGATTCGGTTTATTAGGTGTTTGTGGAGCTAGCGGAGCTTGTAAGCGTGTCAAGAGTTGGACATAGAATAAGTTTGCTGATTGAGATTTCTCGGAATAGACATCGCGGTTAGAGCAATCGGCCATAGGGCGAAACCGTTTCACAGCGTTTCGTACTTTAGTTTCTATTGCATTGTCGTTTCAGTCATGTGAGACCTTTTTCTGTCGAAAACGTGACTGGGTCGGATAACTGATAGTCACCAAACGACTTTCGCAGTGGATCGATAGTGTTCCGTATTCCCGTCACTATCCCAAAGACACTGCTGGGATGGGGGTTGATCGCATTGATTGGGTAAGTCTCTCTCTGGTTGCCCTTGGTTCATCTGAGGCAGATGGCCAATTTCCCCTTCTATTTCCGTCAGGGTTTTCGGGCTTAGTGCGCAGATTCTGTTAACGATGGGGCTTCAGCGGGAAAAGGCCGGTCGAGGTAGTTTGGCTATGTATACCCAGGTAAGTCCTCCCTCCGATTCGGTACGTTCTGACAGAACGACTAATGCTTCACAATCCAGTTGTTGTTTGCGACTATTCTGGAGAAAGTGCTTTTCAAAGCTGAACCCGGTTTCCTTAGTTGGTTCGGAACTGCAATCATTCTCGGCTCGGCTTTATGGATCGCAGTGAGTTATTCAACAAACGTGAAGAGACCTTACGGCAACTGACAGATGATTCGATTATTACCAGTTCTCCAAACAAGACAAACCAAAAGATGTCGAATCGAACCTTCCTCCGGTCCCTCCGTCCGGTTCTACCTACACAGATACCCAAGGCAACTACAGGACGGATGGAGCGGTGACTCCTACTAATCTGGATGGTACACATCACGTCGCTATGTCACGATCAGGATTTGCTCAGGCGAATGGCTCTAGGGGGGCTGGAGCCGGAGCAAGGGGTGATACTTCTTACTTAAACGTTCCTGCGGACGGCAAGGTCAAGAAATAGATGAGCATCGAGAGAACAATAAAGGGCGGGGAGAGTCGGGGTGTACATAGACCAGCTGGATTTTGGTAACGTGTTGTGCGCTTCCTTTCTGCAAGGATATTTTCCCCCATATGTAGCTGGTGACATTTGTAGCAAGGGGGTCTTCTGATGTTTGGCATGTATCTTTCTTGACGCCTACGAGCCTCATGCATGATCGATTTTGTAATAAGGAACGAAACAGTAGTGTAGCAGAGTGTATAAGACAAGGGATCCGCATCGCAACAACAATCGATAACGGCACCTTTCGCAGATCAGCTCAAGTCGTTCCCAGGCTCGCCGGAATAGATTGTTCATACCCTTTGTCATAAGACTTGGCACCAACACACTCTGAAAGAGCCAGCTATGTTTGCCTTTCAAGATTCATATCATATAGATCCTATAATACAACAATACTGTCAGCTCTGCCAGCAAAGAGAAGCCAGTGGAACCTTCTTTAGGGCTCGGAAACAAGCTCTACGCGTTTCATCAATACATCTACCCCTTAGATCAATTCCATCGGCCCATCAATCAGCCAAGGGTTCTGTCGAGCATGTCTAGGTCGATATATGACTCTCCGGGCAGTAGACAGAGCACACCACAGCGTGATCGATCGTAAGTAAATCCTCTAGGATTCGCAGACGTGGCTAAACGCACCCTCTTGATTTTGACAGGTCCTCGAATATATCCTTTTCTCCATTTCCTACTCCGCCTTCCACCGGACGGTACAGGATTCCTTCGCAAAGCCTCAGTATGAGCGCTACCAACGAACACGTTGATGAAGACCTCAGACAGATCGGAGAAAGACCAGGAAGCTTCTTAGGGTTAGACCTCGGTTACGAATCACCTTCTGAGGGAAGAGGACAAAGGACGCGACGTTCTCCCGCATCCTCTTCACTTGCTTCCAATCAGGATCAAGATCGCTTCAGAGATAGCAGGGGAAGCAGTGGTGCTTCGCAACAGCCGTTTCGTTTCCCGTCTAGGAATTACGGGACTTCACAGCCTAGCTCGCCGTTCTCGACATTGAAAGGGAAACCAAAGCCCAAATCGATTAGACGACTGAACCTCTCAGCCAACCCCTCTCGACCAGGCTCAATCTATGGTTCGATCGGAAACGAATCGGATGAGCATCTGCCTCGACCGTCAACTTCCAGCTTTCTTGCAAGAAGACAACTGGGGGGCGCTTCGAGAGAGGGTTCGATCGTGCAGAAGACGAGCACTTCCGAGTGGTTCTCCACATTGACACATAAACGCACAAGAACATACGATTCTGACGTGCAACATCTTTTTCAACCGGATGATGAGGACGAAGTTCAGGATGACAGACGGTATTCTTTTCCGCAGCCGCCTGAAGCGGATGCATCAGGCGAAGATAGCACAAGGGATGGTGAATCGGCTGGAATAGAGGTCAATGGAGTTAGAGTCTGGTACAGTCAATACGACACCATTGATTGGCTACACGATCAGGTGAGTATCCCTTCCGCCGAGAGTGCTGGGCGATACTAATGCGAAATCAAATTCAGATCAAAGGTTCTGCGAGACATTCTCGAATAAGGTCCCAGGCGAGACGATCATGGCGAGGAAAGGTTCTACAGGCTTGGGACAGAAGCATGGGATGGATCGTCGTCAGTCTCGTCGGTATGTCAAGTTTGATCCTCATATAACGTCTCGTGAGCGCAGGATTTTCCTGAACTTATGCCGCTTCGCAGGTGTCGTGACCGCTATGATAGCCTATCTGGTAATCAAGATGGAATCAGCACTTTTTCACCTCAAATCCGGAACATGTACGACTGCCCCTTTCAGCCTCAGAACGCCCGAAGACTGCCCGAAGGGAGGTTGGAAAGGGTGGGATGAGATCTCCTGGGATTGGTTGGCATGGACGAGAGGCATCTGGGGCAATGAGGGTGGTCTACTGAGTATTTACTTTACGGTTGCAGTAAGTCTCGAGGTTACAGTGATCGAGACCCCGCATTGATAACATCCTACCAGATGGTTTTCGCGGTATTGTCTTCAGTCTTAACTGTCTACATGACAGCTTCGACTAGATTTGAAGATCATCCTGAAGGAACATTCGCTCCTCGTGTAAAGAAAGCTCTAGGCAAATCAACCGAGCAAACACCCCTTGTTGCCGGCTCTTCCATCGTACCTAAACCAGCAAACAAGACACTCTATTTCGCCTCCGGTTCAGGAATACCAGAAGTTAAGACCATCCTGTCAGGATTCATCATTCGAGGGTACCTAGGAGGCTCGACATTGTTTGTCAAGAGTTTCGGATTGGCCTTGAGCGTAGCTAGCGGGATGTCTCTAGGTAGGGCATCTCCCATAGCTGAGTGAATGAGGAAAGTTCTGACGGTGGTGTGATATTAGGAAAGGAAGGACCTTTCGTACATATCGCATGCTGTGTGGGAAACATCGTTTCTCGTTGCTTCACCAAATACGAGCTTAATGAAGGGAAGAAGAGAGAGATTCTGAGTGCTGCATGTGCCGCAGGAGTGTCGGTCAGTGTTCTATGGACATCCAGCCGCATCGACTCAGCTAAAAGATAGTCCCTTAGGTCGCTTTCGGGGCTCCTGTCGGCGGTACTTTGTTTAGTTGGGAAGAGTCCAGTACTTACTATCCCGCCAAGGTGATGTGGCGATCGTAAGTGAAAAAGCTTGGGCCTCTAGAATGGTGACGATACTGACATCTATACTAGTTTCTTTTGCGCGGCCGTAGCTGCCTTGACTCTGCGCGCTCTCGACCCTTACGGAAACGGGAAACTGGTTTTGCTCGAGGTCACTTATGAACGTGATTATCACAGTAATTCCATTTACGTCGTTGCGGTATTGCTTGGTATCTTTGGTGTAAGCGCAGAATGTTTCCGCACGATAAACAAATCTAACGCTGATTTGATAGGGGGTTTACGGTGGTCTATGGAGTATGGCAAACGTCTACTGGACAAAGCACGTCCGAGCCAAGACATGGATGAAAACCCATCCGATCCTGGAGGTTGCCATGGTAATGCTACTTCCATCGACAATATGGCGGCGGTGAACATATTGAGATCTTCTCCTTCTGTAGGTAAGCGCGATTACAACTTTGATCTCGTTCCCGAGCGAATGGACCCGAATAGGAGGCGTGGAATGGGTTTCAAGCGTCAGTTGCGCTAGCTGTCTATCTTCGGAAAACATACTGACATCTATTACAGTTATTCTCCGAGTGTGAGCAAGGATCAGACCTGTGCTATGAGCCAGGAGCAGGGTTCCAATCTGTCCTTGCAACAATCACTTGGGGATTCCTTGTCCGGGCGGGTCTAGCTTGCATCACTTTTGGGTGAATACAGTATTCTTTGCGCGTGCCAAGCCTCTCTGACGAATATTACTTAGAATCAAACTGCCCGCTGGTATATTCGTACCTTCGTTGGCTGCAGGCGCAGCCGCTGGACGTGTCGTAGGGATCAGCTTTCAGTACCTGGTCCACCTTTTCCCGAACTCGCGCTTTCTGCCTCACGAAGACCATATTGCCCCAGGGGTCTACGCTCTCATTGGAGCCGCAGCGACTCTTGCAGGCGTGACGCGGACAACAATTTCATTGGTAGTGATCGTGATCGAGCTGACAGGCACCTTGGATTACGTTGTCCCTGTGGCAGTTGCTGTTCTAGCAGCGAAAGTTTGCTCCGATGCAATCCTTGCGGAAGGAATCTATGATTTGGTCATCAGGCTGAACCAGTTTCCCTACTTGGACGTGAAGAAGGACCATCACTTTGGTTCTCATAATTTGCACGATGTCGTAAGTTAACCCCTGCCGTCTGAACGAAAATCATTCAGCGAAGCTGACGTCATTCCGTCTTCCAGATCGATACCCACCTGCCTCATTTGCTGATCTCCGATCGACATACTGTATCGTCTCTTCGTGAGAAGCTGTTACAAATCATATCACTGGGATACCGAGATGGATGTTTACCTTGCCTGAAATACCAAGAATCGTCGAGGTCGATGAGTGTTGTGGGAGTGCTTGCTGTAAACGAGCTGCAGCACGCCATAAGTGAGTCGAGAACTAGTCGCTATATAGTCCCGTTCTTACCTGTGTATATGATTTAGACGAACTCGGTGACGAACCTGAGGCTGTTTGTAACTTGATGCCCAATGCTGTTGAGCATCATGCGGAAACCTCGACTTACAGCTACTCCGATATTGCTCACGAGAACCCTTATGATCTTTCCCTATTTATCGATCAGGTGGGTCTGTACCTCACGGAGATATTGTGCCTTATTTCGCTGATTTTTGAGCACCTTATAGGCCCCTTTCATCGTCTTAGTCACCTCGCCACTCGAGCTCGTTAGTGAGCTGTTTAGCAAGGTTGGCACGAAAGTCGTCATGGTTGTGGACGATCACGGGAGATTTGAAGGGGTGATCCTCAAGAAGGGATGGCTCAAGTTTCTGCAGGAGATAGAAAACGATTGATGCGGGGGGTAGATTGTGATTATCCACTGTATATGTGTGTCACTTTGTATGCAAACCGGACGTCTGAAACACGATCATCGAACGGACATAACTTATATATCTTGTCCGAGGAACACGATTGAAATCCGTATAAAGACTGGAACTTCGGTTTACGCATCCTTTTGATTCTTCCTTGTATTCTCACTCACATCTCAGGTCTGATGAAGTCTCTCCAGCTCGATTCCGTATCGTAAACGCTATGAGCAAGACCTCTCAAGCTTATCCCTGGCCCTCGAAGCTCTTTCAGGATTGGTGGAGTCGGAGGCAGCCCTCTCAACAAACCCGACAAACCCTTTCAAACAACATCCTCGAGACAGACAGGATTCCCACCGCTCGTACACTCCGTGTACATCTTGGTAGCTGGGCGTCTTCATAGATTTCGAAAGAACGAACCGAAAGCTTCACATTCTCAACCAGGTCCGATCCTTTCGTTGTCTTCGGAGAGCGAAGGGGGATGCTCTGGGTGAGCGTTTGGAGCAGATTTGGAGGTACCAATTAATCTGATTAGGATTGATTCGAATGGTTCTGTTGTCGCTACGGTCTTTAAGGATCGGGTAACGATGGCAGAGCAGGTGCTTCTAGTCAGACAATTTGTAAAATCTGCTCGTGTGGTATGACATGGTATTCACTCCGAACATATTCTGAACCAGCGTCATTCGTACCATTACTAAGAGAGTTCTATAATTTCTTATGGGGATCTGTTTGATAGGTTCCTTGGTGATTGGCACCGACGTAACAGCGGCATCATCATCACCTCCAGGAGGAGGAACATACAGCTTTTTGTCCCTGTATTTCCCGGACAATCCGGAGCCATATGATAGGAAACTTGAGCCAGCGCTAGTTGCTCTTTGATACCTAGAGGTATTTCTCTGACAAGAATCAGACTGATTGAACCGAGTAAGGGTAGAAGCAATCACTCTGGTTTCACAGGTGAGCTTGAATCTGTCTACAAATTTCAAATGCACCTATTGATACAGGCGTCGTCGTTCATACTACCCTTCTATAAAACTTCGACCCATCCTACCCTCACGAATCTCTCGACCAGTTCGTACTTTATCAGATGCAAACTCTCCGGTTCTAAGGATGCCCTTTCCCCACTAGAAGAAAAAGATCAGTTCCCCCGTCCCTAATGCAGGATCTCATAGGGGACGTACTCTGAGAGAACCACCTCTCCACAATCCCTCAGCACGTGTATCAGCACTGGAACATCTTTATTGGGTTGTCTGACTGCGTTTTCCATAAGCCAAGCGAATCAATCAGCGCCCTCCATCGAAAGAAACGAAATGGTGAGGGACTGACCCATGGACAATCCATCGTTCCCTACGTCGTCCATTTTGCGTAACCATTCCGGTAACGAGTTCAGGACGGAAGATGAGAAATGTTGATGCAGTAAGGTGGTGTACCTGTTCTCTCCAAGCTATCAGGATGCCGAAACAAAATTGAAGATGAGGATATGAAGGAAAACTGACTGTCGGGCATGTGTCAACTCAAGGTCCGAAAGTCGGGTTTGAACGGTAGGTGTTATAGTTATATAATGTGAATACTTTTCCACCTGTTTCATTCATACCAATTCGCAATCAGCTTCCTAAACTGCCCGAGTAAGAACCGGGATGTGGCGTTACTTTGTCTAACCGACACCTCAAATAGCTTCTGATAAGGTATTTAAGACGTTCAACTTCCGTTGATACTAGTTGGAGTTTGAAGTGTTCCTCATCTGACGTGGATGGGTCTGAACGAAGGAGGGCTAACATTTTGGCCTTGAGAGTTATTGGGACGAGGAAAAGGAAAGGAAAGATTTAAAGCAGTCGACATGGTAAGAAAAAGGTCAGGAAAAGATAGAAGGAGAAGCAGGACATACCTGTTGCTCCACCTTATCAACCACATTGTCCAGAAGTTCTTCTTCGAAGAGCATTATATCCCTCGTCCCTCTTTCTCTCATCCAGACCCGTATCAATTTCTTCACATCGTTATCATCCTGGAACGTATACCCTTCGAAATCTTCCAAATCTGCTCCTAGTTCTAAACCGGGTTCGTCCATGTTCATAGGATCATCCATGCCTTCAAACTCTTCATCGATTTCACCGAGATCGTACCGCCTCGATCCAAGAGGAACGGCATTATCATCCACCAAAGCAAATGCGGTCGAACTACTCCTCATCCCTCTAGCAGCGTTTGAGCGCTCTGTTCGGGTTGGCGATGAGGTCAGTGGACCAGGGGTACGGGATGAAGAAGCATGAGAGGGGTCAGAATCGCGCTCCCTATTACGGGCTGGGTACCGGGTCGTTGGAATTTGGTCTTCCTCGTCTGAGTCGAAGTAGTGAGGCATTTTGCTACCAATCGATAATTTTAGGTAGAGATGTAACTGAGAAGGATATGTGGTAGCAGCAAATACCGAGTTTAAATCCAACTAGGCAACTAAATTAGATGTTGGGTGCAATGGTTGTTGACAATTCGATTGCGCGATCCGCGGTTCGATCTAATTCAGTGTTGTAACTGGAATCGACGTTGCATGTAGATGAGTAGTGATGTTCACCTGCTTGCACTGCTTGACGTCGACTGCTTCAGAGCTCCCGACACCTTTCTTCGAACTCGACTTATAGGTCATCAACCCAAAATGAAGGCCGTTTGGAGCAGGGCCATCTCGTTCCTAGTTGTATCGCTCCTGTCAGCATGCTCGGTGCAGGTGTGTAACGCGTCTATCTGACGACTGAGCTCGAGCTTATATCCTTATTCGAATATGAACAGGCACTCCACTTTTACTTGGAATCGAATGAACAGCGTTGTTTCTTAGAAGAGCTGCCTTCTGATACGATCGTGGAAGGTCAGTCCCGCTCAGCCTGTCAGAGGTCGAGGAGGAGAGAAATAGGTCTGACTGAACAAGCTCCTCTTTGTTTCAGGTCATTATAAAGCCCTAGAATGGGTAGAGGAGTCCAACACATGGGAGATAAACGACCAGATGGGAATTCAGGTTAATATAGAGGTACGTTTTGCCCGGACATCCCAAGATCAATTCGGCTGATCAGTGCATCCTACTTGCTACTTCCTATAACGAATTCCTTTTGTACTGTGGTATTTAGGAAGTCGCTTCCGGGGAAACAGTCGCCAACGTACATGGGAAACCAGAAGGGAAATTCACTTTCACTTCTCACGAGCCAGGTCCGCTTCTTCTGTTTTTCCTTTGTCTGTATCACGGCTGATCAACGGGGAATGGAAATAGGCGATCACTCAATCTGCTTGCAATCGAATTCCACTTCGGGATACTTCAGTAGCACTCATATCAAGTTTTACTTAGATATCACAGTCGGTACGACTCGTCGGGACCCTGAGTCAGTCTCTCTCTTGCTCGTCCTAGACATTCCAAACCCTCCTCTGACGTATTGAATCGTATTCGCAGGCACGACCAAACCCATCTGCAGACCCTTACAACCAAACTCCAAGACTTAAACGATCGAGTCCAAACGGTTCGACGGGAACAACAATACCAACGAGAGATCGAATCCACCTTCCGGGATGCCAGTGAACGCGTCAACGGACGAGCGGTTTGGTGGAGTTTATGGCAGATTGCGGTGCTTGTTGGAGTAGGAGTGGCAGAGATGAGGTATTTGAAGGTGAGCCGGCGGAAATGGGCATCATGTGTCAGGTTTTGGAGGTACGAAAGCTAATGAGTTTTATTTTCGATGGGTAGCATTACTTTGAGGATAAGAAACTACGATGAACCGACTCTATTGTTCACGTCTAAGATCGAGCGATCTATGCATTATGAATCACGAATTTTGACGAGAAGCGTCCAGATCAAGTTAATCGTGATCACGAATTTGGTGACACTACGCGATACCAGGGTGTCCAAGTCACACCGGCCAGGAATGACAGGTTTGAGAGGATGGACAAGTTGAAAGAGCATGATGTTAATGGAGAGAGGAGGATTCCCATTATTGCACCCACTTCCGCTGTGACCGCTCCATCCACATCAGAACAAGGTTGCCAAATACCACGACTGAGCAGACAGGTATTATAGGAGAGAGATCGCTAGATAGCATCTTAATCTTGGATACAGTAACAGTCATGCTTCACAACCCAAACGCCGGTGAGAACGGTCGGATTGGGGCAGCGAAAGGCGCAACCGTGCCGGGTCCGGCAGAGACGGGTTTCAATGTAGAAACTTGCAGCAGGATCCCGCAATCTCTCGTCTTGCTGGTCAATCTTCCTAACAGGACACGAACGCTGACGGGAAGAGGGCGTTCCTTACAAACTAGGATCGCTAGCTCCGATACCCTGACAACAGCCTTGATGAAATTCTGCGCATCATGAGGAAGTCTAACTTCTGCTCCTGTTCCGTTAGATGCGCCATATGTGGCGCGAGCTCGAACCTCCATCAGAGATTCATGCAAGTGTCGAGTAGTCTCTTCCGCCATAGCGATACGTTCAAGCAGCTCAATAACACGAGGGGAACTGGGGTAATGTCCACGACGAGGCGAGGCTCCGGCATCGACGCTCAGTTTGGCCAAGCCAAGTCGGCCAGTAGCGCTATTGGAGGTGGTAGGTGGCTCGCTCAATTCCTCAGAGAGACGCAACCAGACTGTATAAGCGATATCTGACGCTTGCTCTAACGTATCCAACACGCCATCATCGACGACAGTTGCAGCGCTCTTTGGCACCGGTAGTACGGTTTCCAGATGGCCATCGCGTCGGAGCTGGCTTCTCATCGCGCCGAATGACTTGAGAGAGCCAACGGAAGATGATGGTCCATGTCGTCCGAGGCTACCTTCTCGAGACATGGGCAAGGATGTGATAGGAGGCATTTCTGCAGCCGTATTATTCTCGTCTGCTTCTTCATTTTCCTCTTCCTCATCTGCTTCCAGGATGATCTGTGTCGCTGTCGATTCATTACGTAAATGAGACGGCCTGCGAGCGGAGAGTGACATGTCCTTCGAACCGCTTTCAGATGATCCTGCAGAATGGAATCCATCGGGACCGAGCATCATTCCTGCCTGTACGTCATCGGCAGAGAACGATCCCGCGTGACGCCTGGACTTCTCTCTGCCCATACCCATAGGCCGAAGCGGCGAACCTTTGTCCAGTACATCAGCGGAGTAGTGTGCCGGGGACATCACAGACTGTGACTTGAATACAGCAGAAGGTGACTGTGACTCCCCCCTTTCAGGGATTGGCGAGATGGGAGTGCGTACTGATCCACTGTAAGAAGGGGCCGTTCTGTGGCGGATCGAGGTTCGATACTCTTGCAGCATTGGCCTGATTTGTTGCAGCACCGGCTGCATTGACTGCCATGAACTGACAACTTCACCGAACGAGCCAAAGACCATTAGGAGCAAAGTCTTTGTGTATCTAACATCGGCTGTAGGTCGTAGAGCTGTAACCTGAAGTTTGAGCACAGCGATGACTTTTGCGAACACTGATACGCTATCCCGGCAAGCCTCTATAATCGGCCGAATAACCGATGCGGGTGGAGCGCGTCTCCGAGATATAGCATCGAATCTATCCAACGCGTCTATCAAGCTGTTAAGATACCCAGCCGCTGGGTCAAGTACCCGGGCGAACACTCCTGCGATCCGATCGTCCGTTGCAAATGTGAGATATTGCTGCAGTGACGTATGGATTTGTGATAATGCGAAGAGTAGGCCGCGGATTCCATCCGCGCACGTCAGGAGGACCGTAGGTATAGCCTTGGAAACGCTAGATACCGGTAAGGTGGATAGTCTCCGGAAGTAAGAATGCCTGGCCTGTTCGATTGATCGATCCTCTCCCAACTTGGTCTGAGAACTTGTTCGCTCCATTCCTGTCGCTGACAGGCTGGACATCTGCAGGGAGGCATTGGTCGACATCCTACGGCTCACCGAGCCCGATCGCGCAAGCTGATTGGCTCCCAAAGAGTCCAGTGGGTCCCTCTTTGGCTCTGTAGGCGTAATTGCGTTGCTATCCAGCTCTATCGAGCGTCTCTCGACCAGAATCTGAGCATGACTGAGCCTTAAATCCGGCAAAGACTTTTTGGCAGACAAGCTAGTGCTAGAATGCCTGGATGTAGTATAGCTAGACCCGCGATTGTGCCCAGGTCCATACTTGCCGTCTTTGATAGTTGAGCTGGAAGAGACGTTTCGTCCCAGGGTGACCTGAGTCGGAGGAATTGGGTCGAGCGGAGAGGTTAAGGAAGTCGATGCAGCTCCTTCGCTGGACCCGGTACTGGACTGAGGCGTGCTTGAGTCTAATTCAGATGAGGATTGAGTAGAGTGATTGACTCGACGCTTTCTCGTTGATCCAAAATGCGGCTCAGATCGAAGTATGGGTGGAGGCGAGAGCGGTCCACCATCCGACGTTCTGGTCTCAGAGGACAAAGATCTGTACATCATGTTGGCCTGTAGCCATGGTAATGCTGACTTGTGCTCGTCCTCTTCTGCTGGAAGGATGACCACGTGTTGAGAGTCAGAAGGCTCCGTAATCACTGTGACCTCTTGCTCCTCGTTACTGAAGATTCTTTATATCAGCACCCGAATACATCATCCGCGATACGAAACGCACCTTTTTGATATGAGACTCTCAGTTAACAAGCGAACCTGCTCCTGCTCATGGGTTCTCATCCAATCTTTGATTGTGGCGATCCAGAGCTTCATGACCTCATCAGCTTTCTTCGGACCTGTTATGATTCCGCTGTCGGAACTGCTTTTAGGTGCAGCACGATTTTCAATTGGCTCTGGTCTGTGTGCCAAGACTTCGGGTGGCTATGAGTCAGAACGGATGTCAATACGGTCCGGCATTCCATGTTCGGTTCCAAGACACTAACTGGCCACTCGATGGGGTTATTGTCGACCACCAAGACTCTTAGATTAGCAAAATGGACCAGATAACCAGGGAGTTTCCTGAGTTTGTTGTATGATAGCGACAACACCTGGTCACCATGGTACTTCAGTAAGAAATTGATATCTGAGTAAACGATCCCTTCTCTGACTCACTCTCAGCTGTACAAGACGGCCAGGATCTTCTGGCAAGCTGACCAATTCGTTCTTGCTGACGTCGAGGATTTCTAAAGAAGGCAGTTCAAGGAGCTGTTTGAAGCACAATCAATCAGCTGAAACTACCAATCTGTAGGTTCACAAGACACTCACGACGTGGGGAATGGTCACCAAGCGGTTCCCTTTCAAGTTAAGGTACCGAAGCCGAACCAAGGTATTGAAAGAAGGGTCAAAGGACCGCTCGGTGAGACGATTGTAAGAAAGGGCTAATCTGTAATTCCAGATCATCTTAGTCAGGTCAGCTTGTCAACGGTCACGTGTGCCTCGAAACACTGACCTCCATACACCCAGCTTGTCTTTCCCTACGCCTGAACGCAAAACAGCGATATCGGTCGCGTCCACAGTTTTGATAGCTCTTCGACTGATATCTAACGTGTTCCCTTCATCTTTACTTTGGTCTAGCTCAGACAGGATATATTTTGCGATTCCTGATGTATGAGAATGTCCATGGCCTGACCCGGATCCGGATCCTGAGATGGAAGTAGGTGGAGGATGAGAGTGAGCCGTATGTACTTGGTGAGATGAATTATCTGGATGATGATCCGCGTGGGCCTTTGTCCGGGAGCCTTCTGAGCCTGCATGGACATGATGGATGGGATGAGTGGGTCTAGGAAGTTCTGGAATCTGGTTGTATTCATTCGTGTGTAAGGTGTCCATGGATCCCGATCGGCTGCTACCCATGGACCCATTCGCTTCTATTGTCCGCAAAGAGGAAGGGGGTACCCATGCTCCCGTATCTGCAGCTTGACTTCCGCTTAGCTGAGATAGCGAGTAAGAACTCCCGTGCTGCAAGGCAGAGAAACCTCTCCAGCCTTCTCTTTTGGACGAGACCGAGGTAGGAGTCTCGAGGCCATGATGTACGACGTCCCCAACATTGTGTCCTCGAGATAGTCCACTAGATATGGGAACAGGTGTAGATCCGTGGGACGCAACCGTATTGCTTCGATTTCTGTTAGCCATCTCTGACTGGAACCTCAGAGAATCGACGGAAGATGATGCTCTAGGTAGATATCCCGAGTAAGGATGTGGTGGAACGGGAGGCATCGCGGACATGGTTGTTCAAGACGTTAAGAGAGAAGGGTCGAGGGGGCCGGAAACCCGTTATTGGAAGGACATGAAGGTCGTAAAAGTATCAAACAGTTTCACATATATCGTCAAGGTCGTAGGGAATGTTTGCAGCGGAACCCGTTGCACTCGCACGACATGATGAGGATGAGAGGTCAGACAGACCTCTGAACTTTGATGTGAGGAACGCCAAGACGCGGTATGCGAAATCGATCAGGTGAATGACGGAAATAGATAGGGACACCGGTGGCAATCTTTCCTGGTCCCTAGTAGCTATAGTAGTGGTGTATACACAGATAGTTCGTCATTATAGTTACAACCAAGATGCTCGTAAAGGTTCGTTATATGGTCGTTCAATTTGGTACTTGCCCCGAACCGCTTACTCGCCTTCACTATCGCTCACTTGGGTCGTCTATTCGGATGCAAAACATTCAGCGAAGAGCTAGCCAGGGAAGCTCACTCTTACTCACGAGAGCCTCAACATTTCGTCTCGGCCTCACCGACCTTCCCGCAACCTGAGTCTGGGTCGCCTCATCGTCTTCGTCGTCGAGCATAATTGTCTCTTCCTCCTGTTCGTCCTCGGGCAAACCGCTATTGACTCCCCTCTTCCTCTTCCTCTTGCTCATACTAGTCGCTCCGTCTTCTCGAATATCAATAGCGTCTTCTCCAATCGGGGCTGGTGCTACTCCGCCATTCTCTGTATCCCAAGAGAAACTGCAAACTTTGCATTTGTTTCGGTTTGCAGATTTTCGGGTCGTATAGCATTTTTTATGTATGTGCGCGTCACCTGTAGCAGGAGATTCCGTATTCTGTCAGTTCAGTTACATAGCATGAGATTCAGGTCTGAAGCTATGCGACGTACATTCCGGATTGGAACACACCCAGCCCTAAACCGATCACATCCCGATCAGTATCCCAGGCCAATTTTTACGAAAGAATAAGACTCACGGCAAGCACAATCTTCGAGCAATGGAAACAACCTTTCAATACCTTATCTTCATCCCTTGCACCTTCTTTGTTAGGATCCGTAGCGACCCCGATATCTCCGTATGTTTCGGTGAGGTACGGTTCCAGCTCTGTTATAGCTCTCGGAGAGAGACTGTATCTCGCTCGGCTATAGGATAGCAACTCTCAGATCGAGGCAGATTGACAGGGACAATAAGACGAGAAGGAAACATACGCGGATCGAGAGAACCAGCCTCTTGATACCAGAGCCGAGAGGATGGAGACGCTTGTTGATTTCGGTATAGCAGCTGAATCATCTTACTTCAGTATGGCTCCTACGAGATTATACGTAGAAGGGGAGCATACTGATAAGGTCACTTCCTATCTGCAGAGCACGGTTGGTCCCGATAGAATTAGATGGATAGGAATCTATTATGGCTAAAACCTGTTCGTGTGAAGCAGATTTGTTTACTATGTGGGAAAACGAAGGCATACAGAAGAAAGCTGCTTACCATCTCTCGATAGAGGCTTACTTCCAAGGGGCTCAAGTCGGAGACGGATTTGGATAGATCGGTTGCTCCATCTACTGGATCTGTGTTGATCTGAAAAAGTAAGTCATCAGTAACGAAATGCTTTAAGCCAAGTAGAAATCGGGCACTCACCACCGAAATATAATGTCTACCACCTTCATCAGTTTGATCAAATCCTCTTCTAAAGTCCAGCCCGAATTCCCTAACAAGCTCGGCACATTCTCCTATGAACGATTTGAAACCTTTGATGTCCGCTGCATGTTGTATGTTTACGTTGGGTTCCGCATCTTTCACGGCTAGCACGAGACGAGAATATAGCTCGATGGCGGTCGATTCAGGGAGCGTTCGACGGGATATCAGAGATTGTATATAAGCGTTGTGTAGGACGGTCGGCGAGATCATCTCGATGACTTAGAGGCTCCAAGAAACGGAAGTTTCCGATCATGCAGGGAATTCTTTCATATCTCGTAGTAGGTGAATAGATACGGAACTTCCTTCGACAAGTCTCAGCTCTATCCTCATCATCGGATTCTCAAGTACCCGTGTCGGTACGCGACGAGTCTCACCTCTGAACGATGGAGGTGATAAACCATCTATGTAGTTAATTAGAACTAGATACCACATTTGTACTATTTGAGCAATTAATACTATTTGAGCAATTAATTGCTCAAATTAGGTGCAAATACTGACCTTTAGGGAGGTTAGGTATGTTAGATGAATTAATTGCTCAAATTAGGTGCAAATATTGACCTTTAGGGAGGTTAGTGGTTGAGGCCTGACACCCGGACGGTTTGCACCTGTTACTACCCCTTCAAGGGCAGGCCAGTGCACCCACAACGGGAGGTCGTCATCGTAATGATGATAGAATTGCGATCATACGAGCCGTCACCAGTACTGCTGACGAAGGAGCTCCTACGCAGGCGTTGCAGCGAAGCATATAAGACTGTATCGAATGCCGTCAGGTGCCAGATATCCAGTACCAAACCAAAGATGGTCCCATCCTTTTCCAAAATATTGTCTTCTTGCTTCACCAGTCGGATCAACTGCCTAAATGTGTGCCTCGAGTGTGATCCAGGTGAATGCCCTCATTGACATACACCTTCCTGCATACGTTGCATATCCATTGCCTCCTCTCATTGCAGTCACCTCCTTCAGACTCTCCGGATCCATCGATAGCTCCCCCTTTCTGGAGAGAAAATTGACCGATTGCATGATCAATGAGCAAGAAGACTTTCCGTCATTTCTGCCTTATGGCATTCCAGCCCTAATCTCGAGGCCTCTACATCAAGTTACCCCTGGCAACAATCCTCAAATAAGCATCAACGTGGTCTTCCCCCTTGATTTGGGAGTTTTCTTGTACCCTCCCGATAACCTCGCAACTGGACTGATTTACACTACAAATATGTTGTCAAGTACTTGATACTAAAGCCAAAAGTCTCGCTATTGATAGCGAACATGCCGAGAGATCGATTGCATCCAAGATGCTTCGCCAGGATAGCCTGTAACCTCCAACACGATCTTCGAGTCGGAGTGAAATACTTTTCTGGCACAGTTCGGCGCAGACCACTAGAACACTAAGTTATGCTGACCAGGACAACCGTCCGAGATGCTGACTCCAGTATGTTTTTAGCTTGCGAATGGTTTGTGATCGTGATTTGTGATGATACACCCCGAGAACGGATCCTGATCGTTCGCGGGTGCAAATGTAGATTTGGTCAGCGTTCACAGGATCTATAAATGCCCGTCTGGACGTGTAACCGCTGATTGCGCTTCGTTATATAGTCTCTGACTATTCTTGAACACTTATATCCCTATAATACAATAACTTCCTGTTCTTATCAAATTCGCAGATCATGACGCACGCCGCTGGCAATTACCGTCAAGTATCGCGCCACTTGCGGCAGCACGCGCATACCCAAGGAGAGGTATTGATCAGGCAGCCCATCAGTCCTGGCGATGAGAAATTCATGCCTTGTCAGTATCCTGCTCCTGTTCTCGATCTTCTAGCTGATAAATCGATCCCGACAGTCCTTTTGTTGGACGATGTTGAAGCAAAGGATGGCGTGAAGGGATTCGGCCCTCATCCGCATCGAAGTCAAGAGACGATCACCTATGTATTAGAAGGTCGGTTGGCTCACCAAGACAGCCACGGAAATAAAGGATTCCTACAAGCTGGTGATGTCCAGTTCATGTGTGCAGGCCGAGGCGAGTCTCTGTCAGGTATACCAATTGGCGATGGACTGATCCGTTCAGATAATGCAGGAATCATCCACGACGAGAGTCCCGTTCCTGGATGCGGAGGCAATCGCGCCATTCAGATTTGGGTCGCGCTTCCTACTGCTCATGAAAAGTCTGCACCGAGTTACCAAGACATCAAACAAGACGAAATGCCCATGGTCACCCCGTCCCAGGGGTCGAAGTTCGCATCATCGCCGGCGAATCATTTGGGAAATCGGTGAAGCAGCGGACGAAGGTAGAGCTACTGTATCTGGACATCGTGATGGCTCCTGATACCGAGCTATCTCATCCGATCCCATCAAACTTCAACGGTTTCGTACACACCCTCGAAGGTACAGCTACTGTTGATGGTATAGAAGGTAGAGATCATACGACCTTTTTCTTCGAGAAAAGTGGCGACTCGGTGATCCTCCAGAACAAGAGCAACGTACCTGCACGTATGCTTCTTGTTGCAGGAGATCCATTGGAAGGACAAACGGTTCACCAAATGGGACCCTTTGTTGCTTCATCTGCGGCGGGAATTTCTCAAGCGATCTACGACTACCGTACTGTAAGCGAAAATGTACCACCTGGGATTGACACAAGCTGATCATTTCAATTAGGGCCGGAACGGGTTTGAGCGAGCTTCCAGTTGGAGACCAGATGCATAATGAGGGTCGTACCCAAGCTGGATACCAGCAACAGCTACCTTCTGCTTGACATTCAGAAATCGATATGATACAAGCGGGCTACATTCCAGCCGTACCGCCTCGTCGTGTACTTTTGTACAATTATGTTACAGTTTCAGGTTCTCGATGATCCCAAATCTTGATGCTTCTTCAGAAGATTCTTGACTGACAATGCTACACAGGACGTCATACACTGTCTATCTTGACTGAACGTGCAACATGCCACCTACCGAGAAGTAGGAGTCTTCAATATATAACCTAGTCGATTCCGAAGACCATTTTAGTTCACTTCCTGATTCTACGGAATCTCGATGAACATAAAATGAATTGCCCGTGGGTACTATTATCTACATCATTCCGACGCCTTCATCCATTCTGGCATAGATTCCGGGCCGACCAATCTTGGTTACCTCTACATGACACCCAATACACGCGCTCCCTCTATCTTCGACAGTAACTTCTCATAATTCGTTTTCCTTCTCTGTTCGATTTCCTCCATCGTGAAGTTGCCTTGCCTCTCTGACTCCGTATCGTAGTCCTGCAATACGTCGTATCCTGTCTGGATAACAGCTCCACACAAATCTTGCTTTTCCTTCAGATCAAGGTCTGTTTTCCCTTCAGCTTCTAGCTTGTCAAGCTGCTTAAAACAGAATGCCTCAAGTTTTTCGTATCGTGTCATGAACGCGATGCATAGCTCCCGAGTCTTATAGTTTATTGGTACGGGCGGGGCAGCGAAGATATACTATGAGAACTGTCGTATGAGCCTCCAACTCTCAGGCGTTCCGAGATGACTAGAATCGTCAGCGGAGGAGGGTACGTATGAAAGCGCTGATGACATGTCGAGTGCGAATGGGTTTAGCGATCGACTATCAACTAATAGAAGAAATGCTTCGACATCATGCACATACCTGCCATAACAACGAGTGTCAGTTTCGACCTTATCTAGCCACTCCTAGCGGACGGCATCACGAAGGAGGGGCATCTCCTCTCCAGACCATTCACCTCGTTTCGACCCGCGCGGCATTAGCTTCCGCCGTTTCACCCCGACCGTTCTCGCGGGCAAGAAATCACCACCAGGAATCCTTTCTCTCCAGTAACCTCCAGATTCTTCTGTCGATTCGATAATCAACCGAAAAGACCTCCCTATTTCTTCCCCTTAGAGATCCTGAACCTCGACCCAAAGCCTCCAGGCCCGTTCATTACCGCGCGCCTCAATCCGAGCGAGATGATACGCAAGTCCGCTCCAAATGGTCGAGACCGATCGACCGGTATAACGATTGATACATCAAAGTGAGGCTTGGAGGATACTTTATTTAAGCAACGGATCAAGGTTCAGCGACTTTTTGGCCGGATTACTGCTCCATAGGAGGAGTGCTGTGGACTCTTCTGCAGCGAATATCTGGATCCGAATTGAGAGTTGTTCCAGAGGTAGATGAAAAGCTTGTCGTATCGAGTCGACTGTGTTTGCTGGGGATCGTTCATCCTATCACTGTAAACGAGGAACATCCAGAGAACCCAGCTTTAACTAAATCACCCAACAAAGTCCCTTTTCGAACCAAAAATCGAATTAAAGATACCTAGTTTCCTAGCATAAAGAACACCAAGCAAAGAAAAATTCGATACATATTTCCCAACTGATCATAGATACATTTCAACATCAACTGATTCAATTCCATTCGATTATCCTTCCCCCACTCAAACAACCGGGATATTATGAAAACGACTATCCAACATTAATCATCCTGTAGCCCAGTAGCGCTCAAAACCGAACGACCAACCGGGGAGACCAGATCCGAGGTGTGACGATCTCCATTCAAGGTTCGAGCTCAAGCGACGACGAGAGGTCCGATGGCGTAATTGAATTCGTCCGGAATAGGACCCGATCCGTTGAAAGTGGTAGCTACCACGAAAGTCTGTATCGCACGGGGAATCGAGTTCGGATCGTATTAGTATCCCTCCCCTGCCAAGAAAGACAGAAAGACAGAAAGAAAAGGAAGGAAAGAAGGCGCGACTCACAGTCCCATTGACCAGCTCGGGCAAAGTCGTAGTCCCCATGCCCATCCCCATCCTAGTCTCGGCCGTCTGGTTCAAACTCGCCTTGACGACATTAACATCGCTCAAGAACAACAAAAACACGTCCAACCCGAGGAAAGCTTCGGTGGCGTTCCAAGTGACGGTGATGGGGTCTCCGGGGAGTCGACGTTGGGGGGAGGTACTGTTGGTAGTGGCATTGGGGGAGGTGGTGAATTCCAGAGTGAGGGGGGGGATGGAGGAGAGGTTGAAGGGTAGGTTTTGACCGGCGGGGCAGTTCCAGTATTGCTGTTTGTCGCGCGAAATGGTATTCTCGTTAGCTCCCGTCATCTCTCCGAATCATCAGACAGCGGACAGCCGACAGCGGGCCAAAAGGAACACGCACGGAAGCGATTGAATAAGCCTGACCGGCCGTCAGGGGCGTATCGAAATTGGGAGCGTTGAAAAAGTTCAACCCCTCTTTGGTCCGCAGGTAGGAATTCTGACGGGCTTCGTTCCCGATGATCTGGGCTGCCGACTGTCTTACGGCTGGGTCGGTTATGTCTGTAGGTCGCACGCAGGAGTGGTGGTTTGCAAATGGATGAGCGGGTGAGGAATGAGAAAGGATCGAGAGGGCTTACTCGCGATGGCTCCTAGATAGGCACCTTCACCGACGGAAGTGACGATCTGACCGTACTTGACCAGGTCCATAGGGGTCTCTACTGGGAAGTAATACGAGCTGTCCCCCGCGAGTCTAGTATGATCAGTCAATAGTATGCAAAAAAAAAAAAACGAAACGAAACTGACCAATTCGTAAACGTCCCATCCAGAGTCGCATCCAACAACCCAACATGAGCCACCTCCTGATCCCTCAACAGCGCTAGACCCTGGGCGAAATCCTCCCCCAGCCCGGCACTGACGAAATCTTCCTGTGTGAAATTCGTCAATGCCTGGCCCCACAGGTTGAGCTCGAGGTTTTCTAGGTTCAGGGCGAGGTTGACGATGGTGGTGTCGAGCGAGTTTAGGGGTACTCTTTTTTGCAAGGGAAAGGCGAGGGAGGCGGGGAGGGCGAGGAGGGGTAGGAGTTTGGCTAGCATTGCTTGGGGCAGTGTGTGTGCGTGAGTGTATGTGGTGTGTGAGTGGCGATGAGATGAGAACAGGAAGAGGACCTCGTTGGTGGTTGATGTTATATGGCGACTGGTTCACCGATGACGCGTGTCATGTTCTTGGTATCGCAGCATGTAGTGATCCGTGCTCGCAGCGTTCACCTCGTTTCGATCTCGATCTCGATCCATTTCTCTCTTTCTTCTTTGAGCGAAACCACGAGCAGCCACGTTCACGTTCACGTTCACGTCGAGCAGGATCGATCTCCCTCGTTCACACACGCACACCCATCTAATTATACATCCAAGGGTCTCAGCTCAACGTCATCTCCCACGAACCCCACATCGGCTGACATCACAATCCCCGAGCTGGACCGATCAGGATCTCTCCATCACCCCGCACAGCCCCGCGCCTCGTCTACAGCCGTGTTCTACGTGATCGACCGGGACCTCCACATCTCCGGCGCTACAGAGTACAGTAGTAGTGTGCCATGTTTCACCTGACGTCTCTAAAACACGGGCGCCTCCTTCAAGAACAAGGACGACTCGTTCTTCCTCACCCAACGCACAATCGCATTCGCAGCTTCGATCGTCTCCCTCTTCCCCAAACAAGGTCGCTTCCCTAGGGACGAGGCGAGCTCGCCATCCGGGCAGAGAGGGGAGACGGCGACGTAGAGATCAAAAGAGGGTGTTGACTGGCGACAGAGGAAACGAGACTCAGTACGCGTGGCCCGAGTCATGTCAAGTCGCCACCGACTCACCCAGAATAACAAACACCCCTCCAATTCACCCCGCAGTACACCCCAACTCATCCCCTCCCCCCCCGGTTTGCCCGGTATCACCTGCCCCGCATGCCCCGCCTGCCCTGCCTGCCCTGCCTGTCCCACTCCGCCCACCCCGCCCGCCCTCCTCTCCAGCACCTCCCTCCTCAACCCCTCATACCCCCTCCCCACCTCCCCCCTCCCCCCAACCCCTACCCAAGCAGGCCAAACGGGTCCCGTAACCTGGACGTACTTGTGCGATTTGTAGATGAAATGGAGCACGTGAGGGTCCCCCGGTTCCCCCGGGCCGTAAGTGGAGTGAGCGTGGGATTGGGTCAGTCGGGTTAGGAGGTTGGGGGGTGGCGAGTTTGGAGTGGGGGTTGATGTTGAGATTGAGGTTGAGGTTGAAGTCGATGTCGAAGCGGGACCGGACGACTGCGTAAGAGCCCTAACAATCGTCTCCTTCCACGCGTAAAGCTCCTCGAACCCGTCCTTGTCGGCGGAGAGGAAGATCATCCCTACCTTCCCCTCCGCCTCTGCCCCTCCATTCCCATCCTCTGCCTTCCCACCCCCGCCAGCCCCTCCACGCTCATCCGCACCCGCACCCGCACCCCCACCCACCGCGCCGCCGCCGCCGCCCTCCAAGAAACAGACCAACGCATAGACGAACCCCGCCCGTTGGAACTTGGGTAAACACAGGGGCACCCAGTTCGTGCCCGATCTCAACGTTCGGTTACTCTTCAACAGGGTCATCAGGATTTGCAGGTCTGGCGATCAGGGTGGCGCGTGGGGCAAGGGAGGGGGTGCAAAAAGAGAGTGCATGAGAGCCATGAGTGCATGAAGAGTGGGTGCGAGAAGGGGTGCAAGGATAAGCGCGAGTGCGAGAACCCCGATCGAGAAGGACGGACCGGTAGGATGGATGGAATGTTTCCTAGGTCTCAGGAGGGTGATCAAGGTGGTATCCACCGTCAGGAGGACGTAGAGTAGTTCCTGCAGGTGAGGACGTCAAAGGATTAGATATAGAGGGAATCAGGAGATCAGGAGATCAGGAGATCAGGAGATCAGGAGATCAGGAGATCAGGAGATCAGGAAATCAGGAGATCAGGAGATCAGGAGATCAGGAGATCAGGAAATCAGGAAATCAGTCAATCAGTCAACCAGGCAACCAGTCAACCAGTCGATCGACCCTCGAGACCACCGACCGACCGACCGACCGACCGACCGACCGAGACGCACCCTAATCCTCCCCCCCCTGGGGACCCTCAAACACTGCCCACACACCTCCCTCAGGGCGGGCGGAAGACGGGCAGGCTGGATCCCGTTGATCCCCAGTGCGAGTGGGAGGTCGAGGTGGGCCTTGAACGTGCGGGTTAGGGTTTGGAGTTGCGGTTCTGAGCCTGCGGGAAGCGAGGGTGAGGGGGGGTGGATGGGTGGGGTAAGCGGGAAGAGGGAAGAGGGAAGTGGGGAAAAAGGTAAGCGGAGTGTAGGGGTGAGGGAAGAGGAAAACCGGACGGACGGACCTTGGATGGATCTACCGAGGTCGAACCCGCTGGACCGAGCGAAGGACCGGACCAACCCCGTTTCCGTGGTGATACTGATCAACTGCAAGTAGAGGTGTTCCAACTGCGTCCTCAACTGCGTCGCCATTCGTTCAAGTTCAAAGTGATCAGCTCTCCCCGCTCGACTCTCCTAGCTGAGAACGCCCACGCTTACGCACCCCATACTCCCCCTCCCCCTCGAACCCAACGGCGACCATCCAGACCGGTCCCCTGAGGAGGAAGACGATCCTCTTCCCTCCCCGGGCGATGGACTTTATCTGGTCCCCCTGTTCAGCGTGGATGGAGATGAGGGTGGACGTCAGGGCGCAGAGGGTCGGGTCGGGCGGGTGGGCGCTGCGGGTGCGGGTGCGGGTGAGGGAGGAGGGAGGAGGGAGTGGGATGGGGGGGTGGTCAGAAGTGAGTAAGTGCGACAGGGGGGGGGGGACGTACGAATCGTAGACCGGTTTTCCGGCGGAAGTCAGGATGAAGTATCGTTTCCCCTTCGGGTCTGTCATATGTCATATGTCAAGTGCGCAAGTGCGCATCGTCTCGTCATCTATCCTATCCGACGTACATCCACTCCCCGGCAGAAAGAGAACCCAGCGGGACGGGGATGGGGAAGGGGACTGACCTGATCGACCCTTCCCTTTCCCTTTGCCTTTCCGATCCGTCCCTCCCACACTTTCATGCCCTAGCGTCCTGCTTTGCTTCCCAGTCCCATTCCCTCGATGATCCAGCTGTTCAAGAGACCCGAGGGTGGCCCGACTACTGCCCGCATGATCGTTTGAGAGCTGGACGGTCGAGCTGGAACTGGGTAGTCGGAGGAAAGCGGGGGAAGAGATCGAGGTTGAGCTTGGACGGGGTGTTGAGGGTGAGTGTGAGGGGGAACGGGGGTGGGTTGGGGTTAGCAAGGTCGGGTCCATCGTTGTGTGCTGTGCTGTGCTGTGCTGCTGCTGCTGTTGCGCTGTTGGAATGGAACGGGGTGACGGTTGATGTGGTTACTCATCCCGTCCGACCTCCACTTTGTACTTTCCGTCGAGCGTGGACAACGATCATCGACATCAGCTTCCCTTCCCTTTCTCTCCCTCAGCGTTCTCATTCTCACATCGTCCACCAACAACAACCACCAACAGCCAGCACCATGTCAACCACCTACGCCCAAACAAAAGTACCTCCCCTTCCCTTTCCTCTCTTTCGAAAGACCTACGAGCTAACCGCACCCCCTTCCCCGCGGAACAGGACCTCTTCCTCTCCTCCCCCTCCTCATCCACCCCCCTCCCCCTCTCCCTCCTCCCCCCAGTCGCCCTCGTGACGCTCGTACTAGCCTTCCTCCTCGCTTTCCTATTCACCACGTACGTCCCTTCATCTCCCCTCTCCCTTCTCTCTCCACTCTGTTTCAATCGAAGAGGAAAACAAAAAGTGGGGACGAGCTGAACCCGATCTACTTGCATGCTCGAACAGACTTCCGGCAAAGGGCCGTTCGGTCCCTCTCGAACTGATCAGCGGCACGGTGGCCAGTGGGTTGGTAGGCGTGGGGATCGTCGCTCTGTTCTGTACTGTTGGGGTTCACGTCTAGGGCGGCTAGGTCGCGGGAGGGAAGGACAGGGGGGAAGGAAGGGGCACGGCGTCTATTTGATCATCATACCATCGTTCTCGACATACAAGTCGTCCGTCCCGTCTCATCTCCGTCTAAACCAAACGACCACAAACACCCACAAGATCAGTACCAAGAACAACACGAGGTAACACCAGTTCCCCCCCTGACGCTTCGCCATCCGGTTCATCTTCCTGAACGTCGTCCCCAGTAGGGAGGAGGTTTGGGAGAACTGGTCCGTCTGCGCCGTGAGGTGCGGTTGGGGTGCGGTTGGGTGGAGGGTGAGATGGAACGAAAGGACGGGAAGAAAGGGTTAGATGGGTGGATGAGAATGGAAGGATGGGGGAGGACGTTGGACACACCATAGAGCCTAGTTCCATGTTAGATTGCCTCACTTCGTCCCCGATCCCTACCGTGATCTACCCAGAACGCAGAACGTTTATCAGTCTCTGCTCCCTTCTCTCTTCCCTCTTCCCTCTCTCCTCTCTTTCCTCTTCCCTCTTTCATCTCTTCTCTCCCTCCGTCCCCCCTGAACAATCCGCCCCCCCTCCTCCACCCTGCAGCAACACTCACATCCTTCAACAACCTAACCTTGCCCAAAAGTCCTTCGAGCTTATCATCGTTCTGCCTCTCCACCTCGTGAGTCGTCCGATCGTGCCTCATCCCCCCCGCACCCGCGCTGGCGTAGGGACTTTCCGTATACTCCCTATTGGGGCCTGAGGTGGAGTCGGGTCGATAAAAGGGAGACGAGGAGGGGGAGGGACTGTGGGCGTGGGCGTTGGGGAAGAGGAGAGGCGGGTTCGAGGGTGCGTGGGAGGTATAGGTGGTTCGTCTGTCATGCATCAAGGACGGGGGGATGGGGGGAGGTTAGCCGGTGTACACCCTCCCTCGATGGGTAAGAAGAAGAGGCGCGGATGAGATGGGATGGGGGATTACCTTGACATTTTACTTCCCGGTTGTTGGTTCCCGGGTGAAGACGGATTGGACGATATCTTCATCTTCATTCTCAAGTCAGCGTTTTGGATCGCTCGGAGGTGCATATCGACCAGTCGGAAAGGTAGGATTCGCGTATTTCCACCGGGGCCGGATGTAATTCGGGCCCGCTCGGATGCTCTTTTGGAAGGGTTCCGCGTCTTTTTTAATAGGTTTTCGGGGTTTTTCGAAATCGTCATCCAAATCCAACTGTCCAAACGTTTGGACCCATGAAAGCTCGATCGTTCATTCCAGAACGGATCCCCCGAACTCGACCTCGACAAGTCGACAACCGCCATGCCACCCCTAATCCTCGCATTCAGCGATACCTCCCTCCTCCTCCTCCTCCTGATCATCCTCCTGACCCTCTTCCTAAAGTACTTTTCACGCTATACACCCCTCGTCCATCCTCTCTACCTCAACCAACAAAGCGAATTGGTCACCAAGACGAGGAAGAGGGGGGAGACGGGTCGTTATAGACGTTGGGGTACTGGAGCGTCTGAAGTGAGTCCCCCCCCTGTAGGGTTGTTGAGGGGAGAAGGTCTGGGGTCTGGGGTTGATTTGGATTTTGGATTTTGGGGGTAGTTGGCGGTCAGACCTGTGAGGGGGGTGGGGACGGTTCTGGAGTTGTTTAATGATCGACCGGGTCGATCTGTTCTTGCGAATGTAAGTTTAGCTATGCTGTTCAGATGATCGCCTCCCGCGGGCTGCGAGCTGATCGATATCGTTCCTCCCCCACTGTAGGACCCGTTAAAACAGGCCTCGACGATCCTCTTAAACCTCCCCCCCTTCCTCCCGCCCACAACCCCTAGTTCAAAACCCACCCCAATCCTCTCCCTCCTCCCCCCCACATCCGCTCTGGCTCAACAGATCTCCCTCATCCCCGCCCTATCCTCAGAATTCATGACGATCACGATCTCCCACCCCGTCTTTCTTATCCCCACCCTTCGGTCCTCCCAACATCTTCACCCCGGGATCATCTTCTGTACTGAAGATACACTCTCGGAGGTTATGGGGCAGATGGAACGGGGGGAACCGTGCGTGATCTTCTACGTCCCTAGTGTCGGAGGGGGAGGGGTGCGGGGTGTGAGGGGAGGGCGCGAGGGGGTGAGGGTGGAGTCGGTTTCGAAATTACAGGAGAAGGTCGAGATGGGGAGTTCGGACCCGTCTAGTAAACCGGGTGAGCTTTCCTTTTCCCCCCTCTCTATCTCTTTTCTCTCTCTTTATGGCCCGTTAGGAAGATCATCTCCTTACATCCTTCCCTACGTCTACGCCGTTCCACTGCCAGATCGACCGGACCAACCGTACTCCATCACCTACCTCCCTAGGGGGAAAGATCATAGTAACCCTCATCTAATCCAACTGGATCATCTCGTACGTCTTCCCCCTCTTCACACCGCCCGTGCGGGATATAAGAGATCGATCGTTCTCACTGTCAACCGCCCGCCCTTAATCTGTTGATCTAGAACTTGACCGCTGGAGTTAATAGTCTCCTTTCCCTCATGCCCGGTCTGATCAAATCGGGTGCTTTGGGTGGGAACGGGAGGTGGGGAGTTCGGTCGGAGATCCCATTGACGGAACCGATAGGGTTCTCGATCTTCTTGTTGGCTTGCTATCTAGGTGAGCCTGAGGTTGGGCTTTCTTGATGCGTGTAAGAGAGGGGTAGGGGGTTGATCCTGTGTCCGGGTGTAGGGATGGATTATACGTTTGTGGAAGGGGAAGATGTGTTTGAAGGTGGATCGGTCGTATTCACGTGAGTCCCGATCTCCCAGCCCTTGGTAAGAAGGGTCAGAAGGGAATCGATCGAGTTTACCCCTATTACCCCTCCCCCCCTCCCCCAACGATAGTCGATGCAACACCTTGAAATCCTTATCCACCCGGATCCTTTCCCGGGCGAAGAAGAACCTGCTCTATCCCCTTGCGGAGGAGCAGAAATTGGCGGCTTTGGATGAAGGGTGTTTGAACCGCCGAGGGGTTATGGAGAGGTTCGTCTGGGGTAGAGCGAGGGGGAGGGGGTTGAAGGGGTTGGAATGGGTTGGGGTGGTCGGTGGTGCGTTCCCGGTTGACATTGAGAGAGACAGGGAGGGAAACTGATAGGAAGTTTCCCGTTCGCGAACAGATACGCCCGACGAAGAATCGACCACTCGAGCTCATCTTGCTCTCCCCATCCCGTTCACCCGGATCAGTTCCTCACCATTATCCACCGGACCCGTGTTCGTCTCCCACGTAGGGGACGTGAGGAATCGATCCCGCCGAAAAGACGGGGGGATGTATACTGGTGCGCCTGGGCTGGGGCTGGAAGTCATGCTCAAGGGGGAGGAGGTCGAGGAGGTTGAGATGGGAGGGGATCCCAAGGGACGGGTTAGTTTGGGATTGGGTTTGGGTTCTGGAATGGGATTGAGTGCGGCGCTGATCGATACGCGTGGGGAGCAGGTGTTTGTTAGGGGACCTTGTGTTCTGAAGGACGATAACCAGGAGATCGGATCGGATGGGTAAGTAGAGGTGTTCGGGTCGTTCAGGTAGAGAAGGTTGTTTGACGCAGAGGCATTGACAGTTGGACGGCATTGGACAAGGAAGCGAGTGTCTACCCTGAAGGAGCGTTTATAGTCTCGGACAAGAACTATACGAAACGAGAAGGATTGTTACGATGAAACGTCGATTGTGATGGAGATGAAACGCCAGCTCGTGCCTTGTCCCTCCGTTTCCGCTTTCCCACGCGTTTGTCGTTTAGAAATAATGTTCGGCTCATTCAACTTCGACGTTGAGCAGGCAGAGCTTTGTGTGGACTTGATATCGTCTTTCGGATGAGAATTATAGCAATCAAGGTTCTGAGATAGTCCAGCTCAAGCGGTCAGTAACGGGAGGTATCGAAAAGGCTGCAGAGCTACCCAAAAATGCACGCTCGTCGAGCTCTTTTGAGGGCTACAGGAGCGCGAGCAATGTTAGTATTTCGACCTCGACACCCCATCGAATTTGAATCTCTGACTGTCATGCCCCTCTTCCCAGACTTAGAACATACTCCCAACCTGCCTATTCCCCTGAATCCTTTGGAGCGAATGAACACGATGCACAAGCCGGTCCTTCCGATTACAGCAGCCGAGACCTCCCTTCCCATCTACCTCCTCGAGACTTCTCTCATATCCCTCCCCGCGACCTCCCCCATTATCGCAAACTCTACGAGAACCTAGATCTGCCCGATTACAGGAAATACGTCTCTCCCGTCCACGATCGAATATGGATCTCTTTCCGGAACTTATCCGACCAGACCAAATCCCTCATCCCTGTTCACACGTTGAAGAGGATCTTGAGGAAAGTCATCCCCCATCCGGGGATGATCAGGGAGGTATTGGTGGATAGGAAAAGAGCCGCTCAAAACGTGGAATCCGATATCAACGGGGTGACGGAGTTTCCCTGGGAACCTCGGTTACAAATGGTCGCTTCTTACATGAAAAAGGTCGAAGCTGAACTCACGCAATCCAATGGGGGGATGTTCACGGAAGCGAACCGGGTTCTGAGTAAACACGATTACATGTTCATCCTCAAGACGTTCGGAATAACGGGTCATCTACCTGGATCGGAATGGGTCATCAGGGAGATGGAAGAGAGTGGGATCCCCATGACGGCGGACGTTTACGATCAACGATTAGCCGTCCTCACTCGTTGGTTGACCGTCCGGATCGATATCTACAACAGATTCGTCGAACATCAGGGTAGAGATATCGCTCCCAAGACGTATGGGATCGAATGGGCAGCGAGGACCCGAACCCCTGCTTTCTTCCCGCCGAACATCGCCAAGCTGGTACATTCCATCCTGGCGAGCATGAAGGATCAAGGTTCTTTGGAATATAGACAGACGACGTTGGATCTGTTGTTGAGGATCGCAAAGGAGACGGATAATTGGAAGGCGTTGGAAAAGATTTTGAAATTAGGGTATGGGGTCGATCTCCAATTCCCTGATTCGGAATACAGTTCGGATCAGTTTAGTAGCACCGGTTCACCCTCTTCCTCCTCCGCTGCCGACTCCAATACCTCGACTTTGCAAGAGGATCAATCGTCCTCATCGACAACGACCGAACAAACCCGAATGAACGTCAGCGCGATGAACACCCTCCTCACTCTCTTTTCCGAAAAAGGCGATCTCAGTAAACTGTTACAAATCGTGGACGTCCTTTCTCACCCTATCCAAGGTGGACAAGAAATCTGGACCCAATTCCCTTTTTCTCCCACCTCCACCGGCACTTCCACTTTACAGCGATTGGAGGGACACGATGAAGCTTGGGAAGTGATCACGGTAGAGAAGGAGAATCGGTTTCAGGAAGAGAAGGAGGAAGAACCGGTCACTCTCACGGAAGCGATGAAGAGGGAAGAAAAGAGTGGACAACGTTTGGATTTCTTTGGACGATCTTCTAGGTCTGTGTCCGGCTCGTCCGGTCCGAATGCTGGATTGAGAGAAAGGAAGAAGAATATTATGATGGACTCGACAATCCTTTGGCCTAAATTAAGGGTCAGGCCTGCTGAGCATTTCTTACCCGTTCAAATGACGCCTCATGAATTGAAATCAAGGGTGATCGATTCGTTATCCTCTGAAACGGGGGAGGCAAAGGTCCCACGGGATCCGAGGGATGTGAGGTATACGGATGAACAGTTCGTCACGAATTCGACATCGTGGAGGATCTGTATCAAGGCATGTGCGACCCAAGCTTCCCTCGCTTCTAGTCCCGAAGATCGGAGGGCGGGGATCACGCTGGGCATGCTATTCCTACAGCGAGCGGTGGAGGAGATGAAAAGGCGTCGTTCAGGGTTTTTGGAGGTTTGGATTCGGATCGCAGAGCTCACCAAGGATCTGAGGAGACAGGCTTTGGAGGGGGAGACGGATGAGGGGAAGATGAAGAGTAAAGTGGCAGAGGTCGAAAAATTGAAAACGCAGTTGAGAGCAGCGTTGCAGGCTCCTGGAATGGGGATCACGCATTTCACCGTTCAACCCCTCGTCTCCGTTCTCAAGCGGGTCTATCGGATCAGGGGGGATCAGGGGTTGAGTCGATGGGTCGATTGGAGGTTGAAAGCGATCCGGGGAATCATGGAGGACGTCAAGGAGTTTTACCTACAGGAGTGGGAGGTTTTGACGGGGAGGAAGAGGGAGGAGATGGTCATGTCCAAAGAGGAAAAGATCGCGCTCGTTCAAAAGAAGGAGGAGGAGAAGAGGGAGATGGCAGGTTCGATCCCTGGACCTAGCCCTCTTCCTTCGGTCGGATTGGAGTTCTTTACTTCTCCTTTGGCTCGGTCACTGAACCTCGCTTGGAAATCGGGAGCCGGGGCGATCGAGCTTCCCGACGCTCAGGCTCGTCACGAGAAGCCGGGCAAGACGGAAGTGAAACAGTTCGTTCTCAGTGATCATGTCAAGATCTTGAAGAGGAACGTGGAGGAGGTTGAGAGGTTGATCAAGGATCTGGAAGGTGGACAGGAAGGGCCATTATTATCGTCGGAGGAAGGGCCATCATCGTCGTTGGAAGGAGTTGATTGAGCGAGGATCACGATAATGCATATTAGTCAGCTGTATTTATGAAAATGCATAGAGAGCGATCTCGATGGAGCAAGAGCGACCTCGTTTCTGATATTTCGTCGGTTTCAATCGAACCAACATTCTTCGATATCTGGGGTTTATTCAGCTTTTTCATAATCGCCATTCTCATAATGTCACTGGAGCTACCACAAAGATATACCCTCCAGTCGATTCCAGGGGAAATTCTGTCCCTAATAGCGTTCCATACAGCTCTCACTTCCCCCTCCACCTCGATATCGATTCCCATCCTTCCTCTTCTCCTAACATGCAAACAGTTCAATGACAGCCTATCAACAGCGAATAATCCCCGGCTCTATGCAAAGATATTCGCAACCAAGTTCGATGCTGCCGCGATCAAGAGACGAGGAGGCGGCAAGACCGGAGCATCGGGAAAGACTTGGGAGTTGAAGAGGAGGTGTATCGCTATCAAGCGAATGAAGCGTGCCGTTTCTTCTGGTCAAGAAGATGTTCTTCAAGAGGAAGACGCTTGGACGATCTATCTGATGTTGTTAGAAAACGGTCGGTTCTTCATGATATTACCATTTCGGAACGTTCCCCGCTTATCTAATACCACCTTCCGCTGCTTCTCCGGCCCGGTCATCAGACGGGAAAAACCTACCTCACTTGATCGATCAGCAACAATCCTCCCCTGCCTCTCCTACAACCACTTTCCCCTCATTCTCATTCCCCCGTTCATCGTCTCATAAAGCAACAGGACCTCTTATCTCCTACTTAGACCTCTATCATCAATACCTGGTTAATCAGGCGACATTACCCGGAAGTCCCGGGTTGGAGTGTAAGAGGAAATTATTGCTTTGGGTATGGTGGTTGATCACTTCTCCAGGCAAGTCGACTTTTCTTTCTGAACTTCCGGATAGCCGGGGTGAGCTGATGAAACGGGTGCAACAGAGATGATAAGGGAAGAGAATATAGGTCAATTAGAGGAGTTCCTGTTCATTCTTCGTCCATACGTCTTTGCTGCAGGCCAAGTAAGCTCAACTCATGTTTCCTCTGTGATTCAGTCGAAGACTGCTCAAACGATTGATACGATCAGTTCGATATCTTCTTCGCCCCCTGGACAATCCGCTCCCTCCCCCTTCACTCCCTCCCCTCCACCTCATCCCAACCAGAATCTAACCCCTTCCCGAATCCATACCTAGCCAATCATTCTCTCCTCCCTACCTCCCTCTCTGTTTGGCAATACGGTCGAGAACTCTCACTCACCCCGCCTATTCTGAGTCATGCGGCTTTGTTGTGTTTCTTCAGCAGGGTGGATCGGTTGTTGACGAGGTTTCAAGTGAGAGGGTTCGATATTGAGGCTGACGATGAGGACGCGGAGATGGATGGGGATGGGGATGGGACGAGGTTGGGGAGAAGAGGATCGATCGTTTTCCGTCCACGTAAGAAACTTTCTTCGACTTCTTCAACTCCACCGAGGATCAGGTGTATTGACTCATGGCGATTGGACGGAATAGGGACATCTTCGAGATACTTGACCTATGCTTCTTTGGATAATTCCAAAACGCACGATCAGGATTATAAACGATTGACAAGATGCTTAGATCCTAATACTTCACCTGGGTTGGGGATCGAGGATTGGTATGGAAAATTCACTGGATGTTGGGAGGGAAATTTCGTGAGCCCATTTTCGCATCCTTATGCATTGGTAGAGATTAAGCGATCCTGATAAACCTCGGAACGGTCGAAAGTCTTTCTTCGACTTTGACGCGTATAGAAACATGTTAAGTGGGGAATCTAGAGCTCTGTACGAAGGGCAGTTCGGGGAACAATCCCAAGTGTGGAAATTACGTGAAGTTTATATAAGACCGAAACGAGTTTCCTCCTTCGAGCAAAGTCGACCTAGGGTCTCGAATACCGCAATAAATGCGGGGTTCGATCCGACTTCTTCCGCGTTCGATGGGATCGTTCCGTTACTGTATCAATCGTTCGGGGCCAACTCGGCTAGTGGGAGACGTAACAGCGCGACGTCATTGACCAATGCGGTGGTCAGGTTATTGGAGAACAACCCGACGGATGAGCATTTGGTAGCGATGTTGGGAGGACTGGAGGGGTACGAGATGGTTCAACCTGCGGAGGTCGAGAGAATCATTAAGCGTCGAGAGGAGGTTGATGAGAACGGGGAGGTGGTTCAGGAAGGAAATGATCTCGAGGTCATGTTACTCGGAACGGTTGGTAGATCGACCGTATTTTACGAAACAACGATCTGATCAATCTACTTTCAATAGGGCCATTCGGCTTGGGGAGAGTTCTTGCTTCGTGGCAGGGTTCGATTATGGGATGGGATGGCTACTTTGGTCAAGGAATATACTGTCAGTTCACGGTTCGTGCTTTTTCGATCCGACGGGAAACTTACGATTCCCTATATCTCAGCCTGATGGTCGAGGAAAGTGGTTGTATCGTAAGCTGTCTGCCATCGGCACGTTCTTAAAGCGCTGTACTGACGTTCAATCCCACTGCAGGAGGATATATCGTATCCGGCGGCGTCTACGTCGGTAGATGGCGAGATTGCGTGACACCGGAACAATACGTCGGTTACGAAGGTGAGCAACAACCCCTAATTTATCTGGCAACATCTTCTCACCACGCCCGCGTCTAATTCGAACAGGAACATTCACTCTATCGCAACGTGTCGATGTGACTGTATAAATCTGTATATGAGTGGCTTGTATGGTTTGAGAAGAAGGCTTGTATTCTTGAAGACTTTTGTATCCATTTAAATGAGCGATTAGTCGGAAAACGTTCTGTCCTTCTCAGATATTCTCGTTGTTCGTCTCAGTGCATCACGGTCAAGACCACAAGTGGCTTGTCTTTCGATGCTGGTGTCACTGAACTATATTCAGCTATCGCCAAGCATGAACAAGTGACTCTGGTGACCATAGCAGCATTAAAACCCTATCTCACTACCGGACTCTCGATAACGCGTCGCCCATCTAGTTGACTGGACAGGAAAACAAAAAAAATCGCTTAACATAGTCAGGAACGTACAACTGGATTGACATGCCAAGTAGAGCTCTGGCCATCGCTGCAGTTTTGGAGTTAACTTCGGTCAGCTTCCTGGCTAGAGCAGCCGATTTAATGCCTGTAATCCTCTCAGTATCTCTCTTGTGCCTGGCAATTGCTGTTGTGAGACTTTCGACCTTTGATTGCGTCATTGGCATATACTCGAAAAAGGATGATTTTGTTTGGGTCAACCCAAACATCTATCTCCTCCTCCTCCTCTTCCTCCACGCATATTGCCAACAAAGGCCGATCAAAGAGCAGCAGCATAAGATCCTGAATGCTCCAATTGACAAACTTCAAATTGACATATGAAGGAGAGTGTTAACAGAAAGTATGATTCTGTTGTGCACATGTGGATCCATTTGCTGTCAACAAGCCATATTCGTCGATTCATAAGATATTGATATTATTGAAGGCAGTAAGGTCACGCTATCTGTTTTCCGAGGTGATACTCATGTTCCAATTTATTGTACAGTACGAAGCACATTGGTAGTGGACACAACAGGATCATATTGACCCACTCGGTATCCCATTAGGTATTGACAATCAATGATCGTTACAAGAAGTACGGTTCGATGAGTTTGACGACGAGCTTGATCTTGGATATAACGGTTCAGTAGAGAGACAAGAATTGGGAAACAATGGTTTGAGGACAGGCGCGAGTACGCTCGAAGGGGATGAAATTATGTGGTAAAACTGAGAGGAAGCTAGGACAAAAAGGGCCATCATGATTGGGAGAGCGGCCGGCGCAAGCCGGAGCCATATAAATTCCATTTTAAGAGCGTATGTGGGAATGGATGGGCGTGTGATTATGTCCGTATGTGTCCTTGTATGGTTCGACAGAATTATCGTTGCTTGCGGCTCAAGAAGTATCAGGGCCGAGATGATTGTGTATCTCATATATCTTACAAACGGACTCTGATGGTAAGAGAGTTCGAGAGCGCAAATTTCACGGAACCTCTCTAGCTTGCGCGTGAATCAGATATATCTGACACCATTCTTTGAGGAAATATAACGATTGTTGTTTCTATTCTACTTCCCCACCATCGTTTCTACAAGAGATACGTGAGAATACGTGAAAAAATTCTACTAGTTGCGGCGCCAGAGCCTGCCGGTCTGACGACGACCCCAGAAGATTAGACACTGTGAAATATGATCGACAACAGTCAAGGCAAGTAATAAGGGGGACCATACATGTCTGCACTCACTCCAAGAAACTTGATGGCAGTGATGCCAGCTGTCGCATATAAGAGGGCTGTAAAGTATACCTAGAAGCGAAACAATTCATTAGGGAAGGTTGTTCTGTAAGCCACGATATTTAACGTACTTTCGTCTTGTTCTGGGCTTCCTTCGATTCGGCCAGAAGAGCTGTGTTGACGAAAGACTATTAATTACTGAACAATATCTAAGGAGAAACACACGGACCATTCTGTATGCAGTTCGGATCGACCTTTGACGGGTCCTTGAACAGGTCGCCTCCAAAGCAGTTCTTAACTTCGTTGGCGGTATGATCGATACCGTTGCTCGTGACGATTGCGATAGCTAGCGCCGCGCTGATCATACGTAGAGTAAGTTGGCTTATCACGCCTCGCACTTCGAAACGACTCACTTTGAAACGAGCCAGAAGACCAAGGTCCTTGTTCTTTGATTGTCGGATGAATTGTTTAGCACAGAATTTGAGCGATAGGGATCTTGACACGACACACCTGAACGTCTTATTCTGGTCGTCCACCGAGGGGTTCTCCTTTTCTGTATCCTTAGGTAACGGCTGAACGCAGCGCGAAACCACTTTCTTGAAAGCATCGTCCAATTCGTCTTGATCCTGGTAACGCAAGTATCAGCGCTTCCGTTGTCGCGCCTGAAAGTAAATGTGATGCTGACTCTTTGTATGTCTTGTACCACTTTTTCTCCTCCAGCCTGCTTCTCGACTTTCAAACTAGGCAAGGCTTCCATAGTATCGGAACCTTTAGTTCCCCATGAGACATCGTGCTGTCCAGAGGCTCATCAAGTTACGGCAGGTCTGGTCGATTTTTCGAAATGCTTACCAGATTGCAGAACGCGTAGACATTCAAGACGTTGATAAATGATGGTGCGATCACCATATACTAATCGAGACAGTGGAAATGGCGTCAGAAGATAAGAAGGGACCTGGCTGAAAACGGCCACATACTTGAGGCATAGAAGATAGCAGATGCCAGGGATCTCTACAGCCATTCATTTGATCAGCGGTGAGAACTACTTGATCGAGAGTTGAGAATCTACTTACCGGAACAAGAAAGACGAGATGAAGTAGAATATAAAGATAGACAACCCGGCTATGACGAGTAGACCCTGCATAGTCGTGAAAAGTTCTTTGAACCCATGTAATGCATTGCCTCCGTGGAAGATGCCCTGAAACAAGACATGATTGTTCGAGATGATATCTCTGAGTTCGTCTGATGCCCTAAGCCTACCTGAATCGCCTTGACTGCCAGAATGACGGCGCAGACCAAAGTATAAATCCCAAGCCTGATTAGATATCCGCGCGAGCCACGTCAATGTTTGCAGTTTTATTCAGCTAACATCAACTCACACTCCAAATACGATAAAGGATAAGAGATACAGTTTCTTTTCTCCTTTGGGCCTATTTCCTAATCCTAAGACCACCTGCAACAGAAATTCAGTGTCGAAGCGTTCGATAATGGAACTCTATTCCTTACTTGGAGCCCAAGAGTAGCGAGATATAACCAGATACAAGCCAGATTTACCCAATGAGTCTACGAGACTGACGTGAGCAGCTGTGCCTAACTATAAACGGAATATACTGACGATTGCAGCGTTGTAAAAGATATAAATTCCGGTTGATTGCGGCAACAAGTCAATAACTAATGGGATGTAGTGTTCAAGTGAGAGCTACGGTCGTCAGTAGCCAGAAGAAACTTACTGATTGCGAAGGTGATATACATGTTGGCTAGACCGAAGAAGGAAAGGAACAGACTAGCACTAAGTAATCGAATATTTCAGGTTAGCTAAGGGATGATCAGTTTATGTCATTGACGCATGCTTACACGTTGTACTGCGTCGTTCGGATGGTATTGTTAGCGTGCACAACTGCTACGTCGAGATTGGTACCACTTACCAGAGCTTGAACGTGTAGCATAATCATCCTGTTTCAAATAATCAGTGAAAGCCTTGCATAAATTTTGGCTGGTTTTCGCGCACCTCAAAGGACCATGGCGACTTTTGTAGATTCTGAAAAAGTGTACCAAGGCGTACTGTTGAACCGAAACGGGAAGTATTTCAATTCAGGTCTCAAGAACGATGCGGTAAGTCGATGGCGTACGATGGATGCAGCAATAGACCCATTCAACCACCTTCTTCTCTGACTGATGAGCTCCGCCGCCTCTTCCGGAACATCAGTCTCGGCCTTGCTAGGCTTGACATAACCCAAAGTCCATTTCTCTCCCGCCTTTGCGGCCAATTCGAAGCACAAGATCCTATCCTCGGCTAAGAACATGTTCTTCTTGAAGATGTTCATCCCGTTGATTCCTTCCGGTCCGAGTCTGTCTGCCAAACTATGGTCTCCACGGAAGTATTCCTGGAGAGGTTTGCCTTGGATCGCTTTGAATCGATAGGCTGAGAATGCTCCGGGCAGGACCGAGACGTATCCGAAGGTACTTTCGAGAGGCTTATAGATGATAGTCAAGGTATCAGTAACCTCTACAATAGCATAGACATCATTATCAAACGCTCACCTTGTCCAGAATGTTAGACATCTAAAACGACCAGGTATCAGCGTATCAACAACGCAACGCGCCTCCTTAAAACTCACCTTGTATTCGAAGTTCTGAGCAGCGACTATCAATACAAAACCAATTCATATTCGCTTTTCAATTCGATTTCCGGTGACGGTCACTTACCAAGCGGGTTGATCAATTTCTTCCCCTTGTTGATCATCGTCGTGATCTCTCCACAAGCGCCACCCAAGTTCTGATCGTTCTGCTCCCGTCGAACGCGTTTCAGTAATCGATCGCGATTGTCCTTCACACGAGACTTACATAAAAAGCTTCCCAAACTGCTCGCAGCGTATCTTTAGCGAGTTCGTCACAATTAACAGACACGGGAGTCACTTACGATGATAGATAGCCTTATGACCCGGTTTGGTCCCGGCATCGATCAACACGCAAATCTCGGGCTTCAACATCCTCCCAATGGCATTGAACAACCACCTATGACTATTAATCTTCTTGGCGTTATCCTGTTTCAAAACGAATATGATCTGAACGGGGACCAAATTATTGGGATCACCGGGATGAGGTTGAACCAGCTGAGGTTTGGCGTCTACGGAAATCTGAGTGGTGTATTCGAAAACGTGAGCGACCGTCCTCTTCTCCCCCACCTGTTTCTTGATCACGGCGTCTTGGTATACTCCGACCGTGGCGAGTAGATCGAGGGTACCTTTATCCATCGGACCTAGACCGTCGGCGATGAGAGCGACGGTGATTCGTTGCCAAGGAGGACGACCTTCTTCTGCCTGACGTTTCCAGAATTTGGATCTACAGAATAGTGCTTCATTCGATCGATCATCCTTGCTCAGCAGATACTGGGACTTACACCTTGGTATGACAAATATCTCTGATATTCAACATCAAAGCATGCAACGTCCTAGCATAAAGGATCTTGTCCTCATTATCTATTTCCCCGCGACGCAACGTGATCAGCCCAAACCAGTCCTCTCTGAACCACCCCTCACCCCATCTCTCCCTATCAAAACCGAAACCAAAACTCACAACTAGTCACAGCGATCAACAACTCCGTCTCCCTCCCATACTCTTCCGCCCTCAACCCCCACCCGTTCTCCCTAGTGAAATCGTCCGGATCGCAAGTGACTGCCGTATACCTCATATGTCTAAGTTTCATGAACCAAGATTGGAGGGATGGATCAGTAGTTTGTCTCTTCCCTTTCCCCTAATTCAGAGAAGGCGTGGAAAGAGGGGGAGGGGACGTACGTGAATTCGTTCGTTGCGCCTACGAATGAAGTGAATCAGATGGAATGGGATCGAACGGGTGAGCGAAAAAGGGGTAACGGGGTCGAAGTAATAAAGAAGGGAGGACGGACATTTATCTTTATACTTGGCTTCGATCGCGTTGGAGACTGGACGAGGGACTGGGTACCTGTTGCAGTGGCAAGAAAAGAGGGGGTGAGGGAAAGGTTGACCGTCAGTGGATAGGTCGGTTTGCGAGAGGAGAAACGAGATCGGGTGTCCCACAGGGGATCCCTTTTCCCGATATCCAAGCGCGTTTGAAGAAAGAACCACGGACTTACTCCCTGATGAAATGACCTTCCCTAGTCAATTGGAACTTTTTCGTAGTAGCGTTCCTCTTCTTGACCGTCTGACGATGAATGAACCCGTTCAGACCTTGAGTTTGGGTCGAGACTGATGAAGGTGGACGGAATGGTACGCTGTTTCGTATCCGCAGTGATAATGGGATGAGCTTCAGGGTAACGCTTGAATGATGACGGAAGAGGGAGGGAGAGGAAGAGGACGAACGAATTCAAAGGTGGATAACCTTGATCCCCCGCACCTATCTGTCCATCCACATCCACCCCCCAACCTTCCCTCCTCCCCGTCAAAGGTTCCTTCTCCCCTCCTTCCTCCTCTGTATACTTTTCCCTCCCCCTGAAACCCATCTGAGCTGGATCCCCCGTATCCGTTCCAGCGTTGTAAGAATACTCGGACCTAGCGTCGTACAGACTCGCCGGGGGTTGATGAGATTGATCATGATCGTAAGGCGACAAAGAGGAGTAGATGGGGTTGGGGACGAGGGAGGCTGTGGATTGATCGTACGGGGTTTGGTGTTGATCATAGGGTGTTTGAGCGTAGCCGTAAGGCGGATGAGAGGACATGGTTAGTTGTGAACCAGGGATGTGAGGTGTCGAATGACAGAGTAGCTAGAGTAGTAAGGCGAGTGGTAGTAGTGAGGACTGTTCTGGTGTTATGTTATGGTGAGTAAGAGCTGAGACTGTGCGCTGTGTAGTGTGATTCAAGTGATCAGGCGCCAAGTTCAAGTGCGCTGATCCATGTTTCCATCATTCCCCGCGCCCTCGCTAATCACACATCACACCGGAAATCCGTGAATACCCTCATTTCCATAGCATCTCACCCATCTTTGCTTACCTTTTCACATGGAAATGAACCAATTCCCTTGATTTTCTCTATTTCCCAACATGAAAGGCTGGAAAACCGGTCATTTTGGGATAGGAATCGCGGATGATGTCATGATGCGATCTCGTGTTTCACCTCGTTTGAAACGCGGCTGATGAGTCATCGATCAATCGACACGTCACGTGCCCGAGTAAAATACAAAATGATACAAATGATTTGATAACGACCGTCACTGAGGTGTACTACTGATCAGCTCGACTTCTTCCCCCGTCTCCTCCTTCTCCTTCTCCTTCTCCTTCTCCTGAGCCTGTTCCGGCGATGCCACACCCACACCCGCAGTGCTAGCGCCGGTGCCAGCGCCACCTCCACTCCCCCTGTAAGCCTTGATCATCATCTCCCTCTGCACCCTCAACGCCTCCACCTCGACCGTCACACGATCACAAACCCGTTTCAACTCCACCACCCCTTCCCCCACCGCGACCACCTTCTGGAGCAATTCCACGTTCTTCTCCGTAGGCATGATCAGGCGGGCGGTATTGATCCCCAGGGTGGAGAGGAGGGAGGTCGTCTTGCTCTGGATGACGGCCGGTTTCGTGCTCCCTGGAGGGAGACGGGTGGAGCGGAGATGCGCGGGGGTATAGGTCGGACGGGTCGGGTGGGTTTGAGGGAGGGTGGGGAGATGGGTGATGTTATGTTTCTCATCTGTCGCGCGAAAAGGAGGAGTATCAGCTAAAATGTTTTCCCGCTCTTTGTCGACCGGGTATCGTGACTGACCATGAACCGGATCGACCTTTTCCCTCTTCTCCTCCCTCTTCTCCTTCTTCTCCTCCCTCTCCCTCTCCTCCCCCTGCCCCACCCCCACTCCCGCACCCCCACCAGTCCCACCCCCAACGCCCCCCAACCCACCCTCCTCCTCATCCCCCCTCTTCCTCTTCTTAACCTTCTCCCCAGTATTGACCACACTCCCATCCGTACCCCTCATCAACCCGATCCCCAACCCTTCCCCTTTCCCAAACGCTCGGGTCCCCTGAGGATCGTCCTTGTTCCCGGGCAAGAGGACGCCAGATTCCAACCCCCCCATGGTCCGCATCAGTTCCAAGCGATCGGATTTGTACCGTCTGTCGGTCTGTTCCATTCGTTTCAGGGAGAGGTAGAGGGATTCGGATTCCAGCATGAGAGAACGGGGGAGATTGAATTGAGTCGAAAGGTGGGTTTTACGTTGACCCTCCCGATCTGTCCGGTAAGAAGAGGATCAGTTTCCCTGTCCCTCTGTCTCTCTCTGCCTCTCTTTGTTCCATCATCTCCGTCTCGGACGACCGAGGACTCACGTAAATCATAATCAAAAGCCCTGACCATCCTCTCCTTGACCGCCTCATCCAAAGCGGGTCGATTCCGAATCAACCGCCTACAAACGGTATAATACCGATCCTTGATCTCCTCTATCGAACGTCTTTTCACGTCCGTCTCCCTGACCGGTGCCGCAGGGGGGTTCGTCGTAGATGTGTTGGTGACGTTGGTGTTGGTGATGGGGGTGCTGCTGGTGGAAGGGGTCTGTTGACGAGACCCACGTCCTCCCGCTCTAACGCTCCTCCTACTGCCCGGCCCTGCCGTCGCCCCCGTCCCCGTCCCAGCCGATCCCAGCGACCCAAGGGCCAACCCATTCTTCCCCCCCTTCTTGGACTTGGTAAAGACGTTGACATCCTGTCCGCTCGTACCGCCGGGTGGTAAGTAGGCGTATCGATCGGCGATGATTAGGAATCGGAGGTCGTATTCTTTCAAAAGGGAGAACAGGTAGGATGTTTCGTGAGGTGTCCATTTCTCGTCTGTAGCGCAGGGTGAAAGGACGAATAGAAAAAGTGAGCCGGGAACAGGGTCGGGGTTCGGGTTTGATCAAGGGGGATAAAAAAGGGGACGACGACGAACCGGTCAACCATAAATCGTATTCCACACTGGTATAACTCATAACACTCGGTCCTTGACCTTCTTTACCTAATTTCGCAAACGTCTGATCTTCTTCCGCCTGGACGATGGACGAGGAGGAGGAGCTGGCGGGAGGGACGATGGAGGTTGAGGGAAGAGGTTTCCAGTGAGATAATGTGAGAGGGCTAGAGCGGTTGGGTGGTTGGAACGGGGTCAACCGCCTGTCCAAGACGAGTCGATGTGATGTTCTAGAATCAATTCCCCAATCTCGTCAAATCGAAAACAAGATAAAGACAAACCATCTGACCCCCGTCTTCCCCCTCTCCTCCTTCCCTGCCCAACGTTTCCTACCATTCCCAGCCAAAGCCAATTCCTCTTTAACCTGAGCGAGGGAAGGGGCGTTATCCCCGATCAAAGCGTAGAGTTCCCTGGTCAGTCCATCGATCTTGTCCGGGTTCCCGTTGGTTGTCGGTTGAGAAGCTCGTTTGTGGGATTTAGGTGAGGTGGGGATGATCTTGCGTCTAGGGATTTGAGGTGCGGGTGGGGGTTGAGCTGAGGAATTGTTGAGGGGATGTGACATTGTTTTTCTGAGCATTTCGACTTTGAACGAGCTGGAACGAACGAAAGAGCGACCGAGGAGAGGTGATTGTCGTTTGCATCAGATCACGTTGATATGCATTTTCATATTTTAGTATCCGCACAGTTATGCATTCTGAAATTTCAATGATCAAACACATCGTGCACTTGTCTTCTCTTGCTACGATCCATCACTCGACTTGACCTTTCTCTATTCTACTACACTCCACCACTCGCCTCACCATGCCAAAGAAGTCCATATTCCGTCAACCAGGCGCACAGCATTTCCAGCTCGTCCATCGATCACAACGTGATCCGCTCGTACACGATCCCGATGCGCCCCAGAGGTTGTTCAAGGAGGTAGCCAGGTTTAATGATAAAGGCAAAGTGAGTTCCTCGTCGTGTGTCTGTGTGACCGGGGGGAATATGAGCTGATCTGAAAGTACCTCACCGCTTTCCAGACCGGCCAGACGTTGGCGGAGCTCGAAACGCAACTCCTCCCATCCACCTCTTCCCTCAAAAACCCACCCGTCCGTCCAAACGAGGGGGAAGCCACTCTCTACGGTGTCTACTACGATGATACGGAGTACGATTACATGCAGCATTTACGGGGGGTGGACGATTCTCGGTTCCGTCCGGTCGATAATGGAGCCGTCTTCGTCTCGGCGCCAGGAAGGGGGAGTACCGCTGTGGGCAACACGGGAGCGGCGGGAAGGAGTACGGTCCAGTCTACTCACGAGGGCGTCAAGCTTTTTAATAAGGGAAAAGCCAGGGCGATGGAGGATGAGGGGGAGGGGGAGTTTACCGAAATGTTCTCAAAGAATAAACATGGACTTCCCGTCAGTGTCCTACCCAGTGGGAAGGAGATCTCTTGGCAACAAGCTCAAGAATCTACCCGAGCCGTACCGACCTCGTTGACAGGGTTTCAACCCGATATGGATCCTCATCTACGTCAAGTCCTGGAAGCGTTGGAGGACGATGCGTTCGTCTCCAACGAACTTGACGAGGAGGAGGAAGAAACGGACGAAGGGTGGTTCGATGAGCTCTTAGGGGGAGGGGAGAGGGGGGAAGAAGAACCCGATCTAGAGGAAGAGTTCGAATTCAGGGAAGAAGGGATCGAACCGGACGGTACCCCATCATGGGGTCCTAACGCTCCTAAATCGAAAACCTCTTCGACGGAAGGGACGACGGGAATCTCAAACGACCCATCGCAATCACAAGAAGGAGAGACATGGGAAGATCGATTCCGCGCCTTCAAAGCTTCCGGAGCCCTCGCCGCTGCCCGTTCTTCAGCCGCTCTAGAACCCAACTATCCTCTGGAAGACGAGGACGAACGATCGGAAGCGGCGGATACCCTCGCTTCCCTCCGATCTGCCGCTCCCACCGTACTGGGAGCGAAGAAGAGGAGACGAGCGGGAGGAAGTCAGGCTAGTGGGTATTCCATGAGCAGTTCGAGCATGTTTAGGAACAAGGGGTTGACGGTGTTGGATGAGATGTTCGATAAGGTGAGTCGAAAGCCGTATGGTCCCCCTTCGGCGGCGTGGACGGGTTCGCTGATATGTATATTCCTGCTTCCTGATATCTAGATCGAGAGGGATTACGAAGAGGGGGGCGAATTCGATGATGATGATTTCCCCGAATCGGAATGGCAATCCGAAGCAGGATCCGTTCACCCGGACAACCAATCGGAGACGGGGTCCATGGCTTCCTTCACGTCCGGTACGACCTTCACGAGGATGTTGAGGAAACAACAAGCCGCCCAGCAGAACGGCGAGTCGGAAGTCAGCCGGGAGGATTTCGAAGCGATCATGGACGATTTCCTGGATAACTACGAGGTGGTGGGGAAAAAGATGGTACCCGTCCTCCCCGGTCAATCGGGTGCGGAGAAACTGGAGTCCATGCGTAGAGCGTTGGTCGGGTTGGATTTGGAAGGGAACGGGCCTTCCTCTGATTCCGAGGATGTTGGGAGCTTGGCGGGGGGGACGAAGAGGGAGAGTCAGTATATCAGGGAAAGGTATTTGAGGGACGATTACAAGGTCGGAGGGAAGGAGGAGGAGATGCCGGTCTTGCATATCATTGGGCAGAACAAGGAGGACAAGTGGGACGCCGAGACCATTTTGAGTGAGTTCGTTATTGGGAAGGGGACATGGCATGGCTATTGAGCGCGCGCGATACATTGTTCATTCACAGGTACATATTCCAACTTGGAGAATCACCCAAGAGTTATCGGAGCGGTAAAGAAGTCCAAGAAGAAGGGACCCGGCTCGGTCGTTTCCACCTCCACTGCCGCTTCCTCTGCAGCACCCTCCTTGATCTCCGAATCGTCCACCTCGATCGATTCCGAACCTCCTCTCAGTGACTACGCGCCTTCGACCGTAGCCGGGGACGATGATGACGATGACAACGAAAGTATCTCCAGCGATGGTACCATCACCCTCTCGCGACCACCCCCCGTTCGACCCAAGGGCGAGAGTAAGGAAGAACGCAAGGCTCGTAAACTCGGGGTCAAGGCGGAACGAAGCGCTCGTCGTCAGGAAAAGAAGACGCGTCAGGAGACCTTTGCGGGCGAACGAAAGGGGCTCTTGAAGAGTCGGGAGAGAGCGGTCGGAGCTGGTAGAGCCAGTGATCTTACCGCGTTAGCCAGTGGAGGGCAGGGTACGATCAACGTCGTCAGGTTGTAGATGAGCTCGAGGTGTACACCGGACTGGACCGGACCGGACTGGACTGGTTGTGTTGTAGTTTTGCTCCCTCCTGTTGATAACGCATATACCGCCGAAGCTGCTGTGTCTGTATGCGATTTCTTGATTGCGCAGCACCTGCGTCACCTTTGGAACCGAGCAAACGTCAAACTCTGAAATCTCTCGATGTCGCTAACTTTTGATCACGGAGAACAGCTGCCAGAGCCACGAACCACTAATTCATCCAGGATACCTATCACCTCTTAATCAATCGCACTAGCATATACCATCCGCAATGTCCGCCAAAGACGTGAGTATCCATATCATCGATATCTAGACCGTTGGAGCTATTTTGGGACCTTGCAAACAAAACCTAATGTCCAAGAGGTCGAGGTGGATTGGATGGAGATCGGAAGCCTCGGTGGGATGGTCCTTCTGGATATCTTCTCTTAAGATTTGACGGGGCCTACGTTCACTCTGGAGACCACCTCGATCTTCCACCTCTGCACCTTGCCTCACCTATCATCCATACAGCGAGCTAATTCCTGGCCGCTTTCTTTTTGCGATAGTACTACCAAAACCAAGGCCCAGCTGACCGAGGATTCGGTGGCCCACCCCAGCAGGGAGGATATTATGGTCCTCCCCCTCCCGGACAGTACGGAGCTCCTCCTCAGGGACAATACGGAATGCCTCAGGGACAGTACGGTGCGCCCCCTCAGCAGGGGTACGGTGGATATGGTGGTCAACGTTGGTCCCGGTCAAAACGATCATAAGCGAGAATCGCCGGCTGATGTAAACCTGTCGTCTGATTTGACTTGACAGAGTACGGAGGACCCCAACAATACCCTCAACAACAACAGCCCGTAAGCTCCTTCCTCGTCCCTTGCATATCGTCCTGGCGAGCCTAATTCCGTCCGGTATAGGTCTACGTTCAGCCCCCACCCCGAAAATCCGGTGGAGGCGGAACCGGTTGTCTCGCTTGTTTGGCCGGAGTGAGTGTTGATGATCATCATAAACCTGTAGAACATCGTTGCTGATCCGGATCTATTTCCTTCTCCTAGGCATGTTGTTGTTGCGCAGCGTGAGTCCCCCATCATCCACGTTCAAACAGAGAACGTACTGATTTCTCTTGCAATTCGTCTTTGGCTGAACCTATAGTGAGGAAATGTGTTGTGACTGTTTCTTCTAAACGGCGTCACCTCTTTCATTCCCCCCACCCAATTCACCTTCGTAACAGAATAACATCCAGAGCAACAAGCAACCCTATCGATCATCACCTTTCGTCACTTCTCTCAAATCTTTGATCGCTTGTACTCCCTTCTCGACCCTTCAGGTCTTTCGAATTTGAACGTTTTCTTCTTCTCTTATTGCTATAATTTCGCATGAACCGTCGTGCAAGCATCTTTCGTTCGTTGAACTATTAGGCTGTGCATCTACTAACAATTCTATAGATCCTCGACTGGAGTTGTCAATTCGATTCCATTGGGAGTCAGATGTGATGGAATGAAAATTCCATATCTCCGTTGAACCTTGTTGCATTTACGTGACTTAGACACACGTTCCACTGATATCCACGTTCAGCCATATCTTTCTTTCGACTTTTCCGATTCGAATCCATCATACCAGAATCATGAACCCAACAAGGCAACCACACGGTTTGATATCGAGGCTAAAATAGCCGACAAGATCGTCATCATCACCATAGGTGATTGTTATTCTCATCGACGTCGGAAGCTCAACTTCCAATTGGATGTCTCTGAAGAAAGGCATTCTGCATGGGTTAAGTATTTTCCAACTCTAATTAAAAGAGAGGATGACCCGTTCCTGAGCGTATATGGTCTCCAGACATATGCCAAAGCAGACCCTCCAAGTACGCGACTGAGAGGCCACGAAAGGATTCCCAGATTCAATGAGGACGGTTCACCAGAGGATGACATCCAGGCTATCATCGTCCGCCTTCATGCGATGTTACAAGGTTTGTTGACCAGCGTGGTCTTGCGTACGTAAGCTATACCTGGAAACGGATCTTAACTTAAAGCCATGGCCATGCTCAGAGTACTTATACGTTTCAGGTCCTTATTCTCTTTGCCTTGATCAAAGCATCTCTGCGTTGACGTAGACAGACGGACTCCCCGTCGTTCTTGAACGAAACGGTGATTCATCTCAAATACCTTGAAACTGCGTTCTTGAACCAAGCATACCACACGGGCACTCTCGACGAAGATTGTATCGCCTTGTGTCAACGACCGAAGGTCAGTCTGGCAAGAGACCCAAGCTATCAGAAGCTTCAGAAGAGAGTAAAATGTATGTAACCGGAACCCACCGGCCTGAAACGTGCAACGCGTGCAGCTTCCGTCTTGTCGCGTTTCTTACGTACATGCTTCCCGGCTGCCGGTCGTGTACATGGTATCGCCAGCCATGCAAGCGTTGATCTCTAGCCAGTTAGACCGTTCCCCATCAGATTCGTCGCAAGGCACCTGTCACCCGTCCACTCCAGGATATCTGGTTTCTCAAGGCGTTGGAGACAGTCTGGTATCTCTCTGAGATATTGCCAAGCACGCGGGATCAGTCAATCCTCAAGTGCGCTCTTTCGGATCATCCCGGTTACACCCCTTTCACCTACCGATATCACGTACTCCCCAGTCTTTGCAGTATCCAACTTAATTGATCGTCCTGCTCAGGCCCGACTATCAACATGGCGTATAATCATCATCTTCCCAAGAAGATCGACCTGATGCCCAAGAAGCATCATGGTTGGACCTTCTTGATCTTCCTCATGGGTATATTCTTACCTCCCATCGGTCAGTCCAGATCTCAATCGCTCTGTTATACCTGGAGGTTTACCTCTTCTAGTTTCGATTTCTATTGCGTACCTCGTCCTACCATTTCGACGATATAGCCGTTGCCGCCCGTTTCGGATTCGGTTCAGACTTCGCGTTGAACTGTTTCTTGTGTATTTGTGGTTGTGAGTGCACCTTAACACTTCGTGCATCTGTAACACTCGCTCATGCTGTCTGATCTCCCCGAAAGATATCCCAAGCCATGGACACAATTTCTATATCCAGAATATCCGTAACAAGTAAGCTGATCTCGTCCGGAACCGCTGGTTGACATTCGATACTAAATCAAAACCGCTTACTCATCCAGCGATAACAAAAAACGTACTCCGAAATGGGCACAGAAGCTTGGTCTGGTCGATGACACGGAGATGAAGCGTAAATTGGCCAAATCCCAATGGTCCAAGCGATACGACGAGAGGAACCCCAACTCTACCTTGGACGATGCAGAGCTGGAAGAAGGAGAGGAGGGTAACAACTATATCCCTAGCAGGGAGATCGATCCTGAAGAGGTTGCTAGGAGAAGAAGGGAAGGGCTGTGGACTAATCAGGATGAAGAGTATTACAACGAAGGTGGGTGAATGTGAATTTGCTCAATTAGCCAGCTGTTCCTGATTGGGACGTATTCTTTCTTTAGAGCACACTGCACCTAATCAGAGTCACTGGCATTATCCTGCAAACTTCGAGGGGACGACTGCCGTAAGTATACAATCCTTAATCTACTCCAAACGAGGACGCTGACGGTCCAACCTGTTCTGATCAAAAAGGATCCTCCCCGTCGTCTGGGATTGAAAGGTGGAGCTTTAGACAAGAAGCCTCGAACCAACGCAGCTTCATACGCCCCGTCTGGTACCTCGTATGGTAACGGTCACGATAACTTCTCCAACCGGGATACGAATGACAACAATCGATGGGATTCTCAACACGACGATGATGTCCCTGAATGGGGCACAGAATACGGAGCTCCAAGCAAGAAGAAGAACAAGAAGGGTGGGATGAACGATGATTACAACTACAGTAATGGAGGCGGATACGGAGGTGGAAATGACAAGAGGAACAGTGTCAAGATTGGTGGAGGACGATCGGCTGCTGAAGAGAACTGGGACCACCAGTTCTAAACGGAGCATGGCAAGACAGCGGGAACGTCAGGAGTGAGGAGTGAGAGAGAGAGGAAGGGCTTTCGTGCCGAGTGAGACTTTCAGACCATACCTAAACACCAAGCTCAGCGCTATCAATCAATCATCCGCCATTGACTTTTCAGAAGAAATGCAGCCGCGCAAGGGAAAGGTTTCATACAACTTCAGTCTCGCGTTTACAGTACTTTTAGGCTTTTAGTAACTTATAGTCAGTCTCATATTGTATTCGCCATTTGTAAAGGAATATCATCATGTCAATCTCGAGAACAGTTGCGATCTAGGATCACGATGGGTCATGATAGGCTTGTGATAAGCCAGGGTAGAATGCACAAGTCAATCATGTGCAAAGTACCGCAGCATTATGGCATCTATCTTCAGAACTAATTACCCAAACCCTCGCAGTCGTTACAACGGATGCCAATTATGCCAAACAGGATATGATTATTATCTGCATGTCTGACTGGGATGAACGTCGGCGATAGTCAAAGCGCAGATACGCGTCGAGTATGTATAAACGAGGAGATCACGCGACGTGTATCCAGGATGGCTCAGATCGTACCAAAGAACAAGCGCAGCCCGGCTCGCGCTTCACGTCGCCGCGCCTCGTTGTGCCCAACCACAGGGATTGACCTCTTCGAGCGTTAGCGAGGGACGAGGTCGACCTTTGCGAGCCCAAAGAAGATCGTGTTGCTGCCTTCCCGACCTCCGCCAACCCTCAAGAAGACCATACAAAAAAGCTAGCAATCATGCCTGGCGTTAGGGACCTTTCGTGCGTAACTTTAGCTACTCTTAAAGGGTTCAAATGCGATGGAACATGAGACAAGATGGATGGAAAGCGGATGAACATGGGTTGTGGAAGGAGGATCAAGATCAACATTTCGTCAAAACAAGGGAGCTGCAGGATTGATAGCGATTGATGCAGAATCGGGAGGATGGCATCTCTGCAATGAGTTCGTTGGCAAGGCTGTTTATGGAGGAATCACCAGCTGCATCTCTACCCGGACTCGCTCGTATAATTCTTCGGAGAAGAGCAGAACGACATGCAAGAGCGGAGGAATAGAACAGGGATGGATGGCACGCATCGAGCTACTAGATATGGACCACAACAGACAATCGACAATCCCTTGCCATTCTATCGCGACGATATCACACCTACCATGTTCATCCGCTACCCATCCGTCCTTTACTCATGGACCCGCTGGAAACCTCCCCGTTGTCCTTATACTAATTCTCTGTCGTTCCTGTTACAGTGCTGATGCGTTCATCACTGCTTACTCTTCGCACTTGAAGCGATCCGGAAAGTTGGAGATCCCCAACTGGGTCGACACCGTCAAGACCGGTTCCTTCAAGGAGTTGGCTCCTTACAACCCGGACTGGTACTACGTCCGTGCTGGTACGTCGTAGAAGCGGAACAGACAGGTGGAATAGAAACCTGATTTGCGCTTTATCGTCCTTGCGACTATCCAGCTTCCATCGCCCGTCACATCTACTTGAGGAAGCACGTTGGTGTTGGTGCTCTTGCCAAGCTTTACGGAGGTGCCCACCGACGAGGAAACAGGCCTTCTCACCACAAGGATGCCGCTACCGGTGTCCAGAGGGCCGTTCTCCAGTCCTTGGAGAAGATCGGTGTCCTCGAGAAGGCCGCTGATGGTGGAAGGAAGATCTCCGTCGACGGAATGTGAGTTATGCCCTGAATATTGCACATCAATTGTTCAGATATCCTGATCCCTATTACGAATGCAGGCGTGATTTGGACCGAATTGCCACTTCCACTTTGGAGTCCCAGGCTGACGAGTCTGAGGAGGAGGATGAGGAGGAAGACGAGGAGGAGGAGGAGGATGACGAGTAAACTTGACGCAGTTGTTTGCTCCGTTATATCTATCCTTATGCCATGATCGCTTTCGTGGCCATTGGGCGAAGCTTTGCACCTCGATTGGGTTCTGAGCCGTGAATTCCGTTGTGACTGGGGAAGCGAGAATATACCTATCATAAACGGCCATTAAATTCTGGGAGTTTCCCTTCTTTCTATTGTGTCCAGTCATGCCAGTCATCAGTCAGCCTTGAGAGATCAAAGAGGGCATGGATCGCTCAGAACGGAATTGCGGAAATAGCGTTTCGGTTTGTTGACAATCTGACGGATTCGTAGCTTATCTTTCGGGCGGTCTTATGCATCAGTACATCAGTTCTCAAAGTCCTCAAGCTGGTCAGTATTACCAGATACCGGCATTCTTCTCTTGGAATTCAGCAGCGCTTCAAGACTGGCCACGCTTGTACAAGATCAGACCTGTGCACCATGCCTTCTCAAACACCTCTACACCTTCTCGTCGTCAATCCCAATTCCACAGAAGGATTCACTCATGTGAGCCTTAAATATTTCCAATTAAAGCAGCTAGCAGTTGATCAGATGATGTATAATTCAGTCTATGAAAAGCTTCATTGAGGCTGAATATCATCCAGATACATCTAACATCAAAATATCTGTCATAACTGCTCCAAAACCTGCTCCTGCATCCATTACATCGATAACTACATCGGTTCTATCAGCTACCTACGCCTTGCCTGCAGTCCTCTCTGCTCTGCAACAAGATGATATCGACGCCATTGTCATAGCGTGCTTCTCAGCGCATCCTTTGGTTGACATGCTTAGAGAGCTCACTACGGTTCCCGTAGTTGGGATCATGGAAGCTGGAATCATCATGTCCTCTCAGGTCGGAGGCAAGACAGGCATCGTGACCACAGATAAGAGATGGGAACCGCTCCTGGAACATGAAATAGAAGGAGAGCTCGGGTTGTCTAGTCGATGCCGAGGGGGTGTCTGGTCATCCAATCTATCAGTCTTGGAGCTGGAGGAGCTGCCTAAAGAAGAGGTACAAAAAAAGATCGGCCAGATGGCGCTACGGATGGTGAGAGAGAAGGAAGTGGATGTGGTTTTGCTTGGATGCGCAGGTATGGTAGGGCTGGATAGAGTCGTACAGGACTGGGTTGGCCCAGAAGTCACTGTAGTGGATCCGGTCATGTCGGGGGTGGAAATGGCGCTAAGCTTGGCAAGAATGCGACTGAAAACAGCAAAGGCGGGTCGTTATGAAATGTCGTCAATGTAAATGGATACAGCGAGGTGATACGGCATAATCTATTAATCTATACTGCTCTAGCTGCGTCTTACGGGTGCAGGGGAGGGAGTCCTATCAACAACAGCAAGCCGTATCAGATAGGGTCTCAACAAATGCGGTTCGACCCAGATACATACCATGATCGAGCAGCGGGCTCTTTCCGCTTGGAGTTGCTGCCTAGATTAGACCATCCACCTGATCTCTCCATCGCCTCTACCCTGCCTCGGCTCGCACCTCCTCCACTTCCCACGCCTGTTCCGGCCCGACGAGATGCGGAGATAGGGGTGCCCATACTTCTTTCCAATAGCGTTCTTCCGGCAGGCGTGAGAGAATCGGCATTTCTCCTTGGTGTAACGCTTCCTTCTCGGTCAAAAATCGATCCGTGAGTTGATGGTGGTCCCATGCTTCCAGGTTTTCTGCTGGACCCAGACAACACAGCCAACCCTCGCGGTGCGATCCCGAACCCTTTGGCCCGTTCCTTCATTGCCCTCGACGCATTGTTAGCGAGTTTTCGTGCAAGCTTGTCCCTTCTATCTGGTTCATTCAATTTGAAAACGTTTGGACCATTATCGGTGGATCCGCTAGCCTCCCCTAACGCTCGAGGTGTACTCATAAGTGAGCCCCAAGTCATCAACTGTGAAACGGCCTGCGGTCCAAGTTGCTCCGGGGATGGTGAGGGAGCATCAGGTACCAATGCATAGTTGTTGAAAGTTGGCATAGAGTCGTTCGACCGGTCTGATATGGAGAGAAGGGTTGAATCAGATCCGCATGATCTAAAGAGCAAACGGTACTCACAAGGCGTTCCGCTGATCGCCGCTCCGACTCGGCTTCGGCTTGGACTGGAAGCTCGTGCACTACTACGTCCTCCAGTCGGCCGGCCATCATTCTCTTCGTCATCTGGCAACCTTGTATTCCGATGCGAGATCTCCGGAGGATCTTGCCGCAAATCAGCCGAAGTGAGTACCGGTCGAGGAGGTCGTTTTAGTGGATCGACATCTGCGTCAGGTCCGAACATGAAAGCGTTCCTCGTCTGCATTTGGTTCGTAATGATCAGCGATCAATGCATTTCACGACCAAATAGCCAGGAAACGTACCCTATACGCCCAAGTAGGCACAGCTCGACTTCTCTCGTCCTTCTCATCCCCCATAACTTCCTTCTCGATAAGCTCCCTTCTTGCCTTCTCATCATCTCCGCGTCCCAGCCCGTTTCCTGATCCGCTCGCAACGTCACGAGCAGGAACGAGCTGGCCGTCCTTATTGATCAACGCCGTTTCTGGTAACCCTGCATTATTTAATGCACGAGCTAAATGAGAATCGCCAGGAAGAGGCAGTTCCAGTAAAGTTTCCTGTGGAGACGGATCTGGGGGAAGATCTACTGCGCGAGGTAACGCGTTGGGTATGACCAATTGCTGTTCAGAAACATCTGGAGCATTCATTTGCGGTGCAGCGCGAATGAGAGCTGTATTCGAGCTCGATGGCTGTCCGTCCCCAGAACTATCACCCAAGATCATAGCCAAGACTTCGTCCTCATCTTCCTCGTCGGCGGTAGAACGACCTTTACCCTTATCCACCTTCGTCAATGCCGTACTCGTCTCCGGTTCCTTCCCTTTGATTGATTTTTGCTCATCCTCCTTCTCATCCTGCTTCGTTTGTATCATCAAAATCTTTCCATTCGGCCCGGCGACCAATTCCTTGTTCTTGTTCTCCCTTATCGTTTTCTCCGCCTCATCCCCAAGTGTCAACCGTAATAACCCGTCGTCAGTTGGAATATATCCTCCATGCTTGATTAAAAGCCTTCGACGACCTTGTTCTAGCTGCAAGCGGTTCTCCTTGGCTTTGGTTTCCGCTTCGAATGCCCAGGAATACTTCTCCTTTCGTCGAGCGTTATCTTCTGTGAGAATCTCGAGGAATGAGGCGTTGTCCTCTGAGGTGTAAACATATTGAAAGTCCTGATGCACAAATAGAATCAGTAAGCCTAAATAATCGGTACCACGACAAGTATAGAAAACCCACATCTAATCCTCTTGAAGTATCTATCTTCCGTCTCTTGCTTTCCCTATCCGCCCTGTCCGCCTCTTCTCTCCTTAAGTATTCCGGTAATGGTGTCTCGACTCCGGCCATTCCAAACGGGGTACGAGATATGTAAGGAGTATTAGTGATCTCCGCCAAATCCGCTTCCCTTCGTCTTTCATCCCTAGCCGTATTGGAATCTCCTGGATGAGGTGTAAGAGCTGACAATTGTCGGATAGATGATGAAATGGCATGGTAGTCTTGAGTCTCCAAGGCAGAGAGGTAGGCGTTTGTGGCAGCTAATCGAGGAAGGGTTGGGAAGAAATCTCGTTTGATAATATGAGAAAGGGCGGCAGTGTATTCCTCTTCCTGCAAGATTCGGTGTCAGGATATGATAGGTATGGTCGGAGCGGCTCTGTCGACCTACTTCAAGAATGACCTGTCTAGCGAGACTGACTGCTGGAGTCTTACTTGTACTGTCGGCTCCTCCAGACCGTGCGACCTGTCTGCTAGATCCAGGGGTAGCATTTCCATCCATTACTAGTCACACCTTGAGGTATATTTGACGATCGTGTCAGTGATCCACCAAAGCAAGAAGATGAAATGAAAGAAGGATCCATTGAGTCGACATCATCAACCGGGTTCTAAGGTGGAGGCGAGCGATTCGACGATAACGAATATTCATTCTCGTTTCCACACGAAATCGATTGTCGAAAGAAATGTCCACAGGACAACGCTCGAGCGACCTCGAACGAGAATTGGATTCAGCTGTTTATCCCACCTTATCAGCCCAAAGAGATCGTCAGTAGCAGTCGGAACAAATTCTCAGGCTTTCCTCACTAGCCGCTCCCAAAAACTGCGGTCCCAAACCGATTCTTCTCTGTCTACACCAAGCGATTGAACGGATCTTCTGAAGAAAATGTTGGCTGGAACCAGGACTACTTTACCCGAGCTCTTCTCGATCGCAGGGAGCAGTCTCAAACAAAATGCTAGCAAGTATACTTCCACGAGTCTACGGCTTTTTTATCGTCACTGACCAGGTGACATCGCTTGTACAGGCCGACGGCTGGCAACTGCTGCTGAACCAGCATCCTCCTCTACATCCTCCCTCCTCGGCTTGCACGGACGAACTCGCAATAGCACACCTCTCAAAACCATAACCACTCCTGAAAAAGCATCTGAATATCTTTCCGCCCTCCTTTCCCTTCCTCCCTCTCGACAATTCCCCCCCACCCTCGCTCTCCGAATCTTGACTCATAAATCTTATCGAGGAGCTCACGTACTCGGACAAGGTTACTCTTCTCGAACATCCAGTACCAACGACTCTGTACCGGAAACTGAACGATTCGGTTCAGCCCCTCATAATGGCCGCCTGACCTTTCTGGGCAAACGAGCTTTCCTATCCTACTTGCTCATGTTCATCCACGAACATGCTACCACAAAAGCTTCCAGAGAAGGATTACCATTTGGGACGGAATTAGAAGGATTGTCGATACTGGACAAGGACGGAGCGCAGGTCGATTTGCAAACTAAAGTGGAGAACCTGGTCAACTTGAGTAATCTGGGGAGATCGGTAGGAAGTAAATGGGGACTAGAACATGTTATGCGATGGCAAAGCAATCTCGTGAGTTGCTTCTCCTCGAAGTTCAGTCCGATATCGATATCTATCATCTGACCTACACATTGTTTTGGCTCGACAGACGGGGGAAGGCGCCAACGCTAGAGATTCTGGAGCATTAAAGATCCAAGGAGAAGGAGTTCAGGCGGTACTAGGAGGAACCATGATGCAATTCGTACGTTCCAGCTCTGATCGATCTCCTCGATGTATATTCCAGATGACTAATCTCTTCCTCCCCCACGATTAACAGGGCTCTCCCGCAGCTCAGCGACTATTTCATACCCAGATCCTACCAATTCTTGCACCTCAGTTCCGAGACCCAGCTCTGATCGAGGCTATACATGAGGCTAGGGCCACCATCTTGAAGCAGATGTCAGGGGAAGCCTGCGTGTTACCATGATCGATTGACCTGGAGCATGTAAACGTAATATTCATGACGGTGACGATACATTTCAATCTGAACACTGGTGTAGAGGCGAGACATAGATTCACTCTCCCACTTCACTCGCCGAATCTCTTTATGACAAAACCCCGTTCGGCTCGACGTCCGGGATAACCTTGCGCACCGGTCTTGGACATGCAGTTCCTGGTCGATCGGAGAGCTTCAAGGAATAACGCTTTTTCAACCTGATCTTTTGAGGTATTCCCTTCTGTATCGCAAACAACGCGCCCCTAGCTCATCTGGCTTTCTTGTTCCACACAATCTTTCTCCTTGACCCATGTGTCCCGTAACCTGTTGAGTTATCTTTTCTTGATTATACCACCTACAGGATCAAATTATGTGATAGCATGAAATGTATCCTGACCTCCCCAACGTCTGCGTGACTCTGGACGGCAGTCAATCATTACCGACGCGCAGAAATCGTCAAAGTATGGGACTCGACGAGTTTTGACAGCATGATTGAACTCATGGAACGACTAAGGCTTTGTACTTCCGTCCTTAGAGAAATTTGGCCACACCGTAAATCTTCCCGTAAAACCCCACGATAGCCAGATCCTGCTCACATTAAGCCTCGATTCTCACCGGTAAGGAATCTATCCGGAAAGAAGGCGGGAGACCAGGCAAGCCAACTACCGAACAAGCAAAGGATATGCTGCCGTGGTTTTGATGCGAAACCGGAAGAATGAGGGTATACCTATGGATCTGTCTCCTGTCGCCTCCAGGAGTCAAGGATCCTACGGAACAGCGGAAATATATTCTCGCTGCCAGCGCTAACAAACCCCTCCTGCTCGAGGAATAAACCCGCTGACTTGACAGCCTCACTCAATGAGTTGTACAAAGGTAGAACGATATTATGTCACCAACGAGCATGGAACAATACAGTGATTCATCTATGAACCGGTGAAAGGTATCAAGCAGAACAACAGATCTTTATCTAGAGCTTGAAGCATAACACAAACTTCCAATGGTTTGGGTTTTCCAGGTCGCTCGTCGTAGTCCAAACGTTATGCAACTTTCAGATGAACCTGCGAATACAAAAAAGACTGAGGATTGCTGACGTGAGCCCGAGAGATTTCTCTCCGAGAGAGTGAGCTAGACTTCATAATCCATCCTCGGAACCGAAAATATGAGAATTGATGCAACAAAGCAAATACTCAAATTTCATCTAGATCTAGAAGACCATTTTGTGGCAAGGTATGCGAATCAACGATCCCAGAAGGTTATACCAGAGGCGCAGCATTTTGACCCCGTCTACAAACACATCGCGCCACCCACGGCTTTGATTTGCTCTAGCCCGAGCGGATCATCGTCGTTCGGAGAACTTCAGCGGGCTGTACGTCTTCAAAATTTTATAATCCTAGTTCTACGCAGACATAAGGATCTTGCATCGTTGTTCTCTGAGTTGTGATCGAATCTAATCTACTTGGTTCTTTTCCTCGTTCTTGGACTCTGTATGCCTTGCCTGTACCTGCGAAACAAGCGCGTCGATCTTGTCAAACTGGTGCTTGAAGTTGGTGGGGTAAAGGAAAGGACGTAGATCAAAGCCTGAAGATGATGAACAGTAAGTTTCGCGCTGATACTTCAGTTAATTTACAACACTTACGGTTGTCGTCTGGTCCATATGCCTCCTACTCAATTGAGACAGAATTCTTCGTCAGTTCAGGTAATCAAATTTACATACAGATCACTCTTACCATGTGAACGGAAGGCGTCAAGGTAGTCCTGTTATTAATAGATCAGGATCAGGAGGAAGTGTCACGAAAAGAAGCAACACTTACATCTTGTGCCTGTTTCTAGCATATTCAAAGAAAAAGTGCTTGACTTTGCGAGCAATCTCTTCAGGAGCAACCTTTCCGCCCCACTCTTGCAACAACTTGGTATACATCGAATATGGACCGCATTTCTCGACCTTTCGGAGTCGACCAAAGATACTCAATTCGTCGTAGGTCATGCCCATATCGGCCTACGTTAGGCAGTCAGCGATCAAGACCGATATAAAAATTGAGACAACATACCTCGTCAGACTGTACGTATGTGTCAGAGAAGGGCTCCAGCTCTGCCGTCGGTACAGCGTCCAGGAATCTAGATAGGCGATAGGGTTAGATCTCTCACAACACAAAATATATAAAAATAAAACCAAATGTATTTACTCAGTGAGGACAGGCAAGTCCATGTTGTCTCTGGTCCAAGCGATGAACTTCTTCAAATCGGTTTTACTGATTCCGCCGATAGGGTTAACGTCCGCTGCTGAGCAACTGAGGTACAGTATGGTATAAGCTACGCCTGTATCACACGACATAGCAGTGGATAAAGCCTTACTCGTATTTGGTGTAGTAGCCTCGGAGACTAAATGAGTCCGGTCAGCAAAAGTCGCCCCAACCCTATGGTCTGAGACCTACCTCTCGTCGACGTTTGCACTACCAAGGACGAGTAGCCCTCCAAGCTTTCCTCGAGACCAAGGAAGAAGCTGTGCAAAGAGGTAGGCAAGTACCATTCTCAACCGAGCCTATCAGACAATCTATGTATCAGGATAGGCATTAACCAGGAACACAGTACAGGTAGCGCACCTGGATGTTCTGCAGTGCCAGATTCTCAGCTTGACTCCCGCCGTGAACCTTGAACTGCGGCTTGTGGCCAGTGACAAAGCCAAAGATATCGCGGACAGCAGTAACGAGTGCATCCATGTTGAGGTCCACATGGTAACTGAAGGATCGGGCTACTGAGATTGGGTTTCACCACTTGCTACAGGCATCGCTTACCTTCCTACAGCTTCTGCCAGGTCCTTGGCCCGCTTCCTAGTTGCTGTACTAGAGTTCTCGGTGCCCATGTAACAGGTATGGAAGATTCGTCCAGCGAACTCCCTCGGATCCGAAGGCACGTAGTCGGACTCAGCGGGTTCACCGGTGATTCGGCGTGCATCAGCAATGACAATGGGATCTGGCAACAGGATCAAGGTCAGCACAACAAAACCTGAGCGGCCGAAGGGTCGTAAACTAACCTCCTTTCTGACACGCCTGTACCACCAATCGGGTCATCGAGTGAATGATACAAGCCGTAGCACAACTATCGATACCTCCACTCAAAGGGAGGAAATATCCTTGCGTACGGGATCGTCGCAGGTAGTCCCAGAGCCAGCATGCTGGCCCTAGGGCGATTTCTTCCTCTGGAGTATGATAGTGGATATCCTGGAACTTAGACTCATGCCTGTCAAAGTCATCTCCCTTCCCTCCGTCCAGTCTCACCCCATCAGCTCGAATCCGCTGATAAGCCTCGGCCTGGACCGATTGCATACGTCTGCTGCTCTGCGTACGGTGAGCGCGAACAGCTTCGAGATCCAAAGTCGCAGAGACAACCTCTACATCTGACAGCGAAAACTGCGATCCCTGAGCAATGATTTTGCCATTAAATGCGATGAGGGGCGATCCATCGTAGTAGAGCCTATCACCGTCGCATCCCTGCTGATTGGCGTACAGGTAGATTCCTCCCAACTGATTTCCGCTACTTGGTCAGATCACGTATCTCACCATCTTACGCAGTGACTTGCCTTCAGCGTGGCCTCCTTGATAAGCTCGACTCGAGTGTATAGCTTTCGAAGCTCATGGTGACTAGCACTTGAGTTGGTGAAAATCTCAACACCGTCGAGCCCCATCAATGTATGAGGGCTGTATATGAAAGGTATGAAGATCCGTGATGACCCAGCTTTATTGACAGGTGACGTACGAAGCAGGAGTGAAAAGCTCTTCACAAAGCTCGACTCCGATAACGGTATCGTCGGTAGAGACGACTGCATCACCGAAAGGAACCAATTTCTATCCGGACGTCGAGGAACTCTTAGCGGAAGTACTCCTTGATATTCGCTTGACACACATACTTGGCCTGTGATATCGCTGATTAGCTTTGGCAAAGTGTGATCTTCAGTTTGTCGATGCTTGTCCCATGGTGCAAAGTGTCTCAACTCTCGCTACCTCAACGTACATCTGTTAACAATCGTCCGAACGCTGGACTATAATTGAGAGACGTACGTAGTTTCCGTCGTTCGCCATCCACATCTTAGGACGAATAAGCAGGATCTTTCCCTTATATATGATAACTCGACAGTTATAGTTGTTGTTCTTGTGCGTCATAGGCCTACGACCATCGATCTGATAAGCACTAATCCCAATATTCCCAGCAGGTGACCTACATTCCAACATCACAAATGATGTCCTGGGTATCTGGGTGTTGGAGAAGCTTTGCAAGAACCTCCCATGAATGCAAGTGGATGTCGCCTAGAGCGGAATGTCAGCGAAGTTCTGTAACCGAACGGCTTGGACCTACCTTCCAGGAAATGATCCAAGCATCCGTATCCAGGGATTTCAAGTTCAGGTCCAACACGGAGCATAGCTCCTCTCTCTTTCGCGATCTGAATAGACTTGAGAATTCGCTCATAATTACCCTATATAATGGTCACCGTTAGCAACCGTATCAGTTATTTGGCGAATTGACTCTCACAGCAAAGTCCATAGACCATTGGTTCAGCGAGCTACAAGGTCATAGATAATTAGCTCGAGAGGGGGCTGAGAGGGACGCCATTTGCTCATCGACTACCTACCAACTGCAGAAGCAAATAGATGTATTAGCGAATTACCAGCAGTATATATATGCTAGATTGACTCACGTTGCAACCGTAACGAGATGCATGACGAAGTTATCGAATCCTCAACGGTAGAGTAAACGGATCCTAGCAATTGAAAGAGCAAGAAGATAGAAGATACCTCACGCACCTCGACCGGTAAGATTGCTCTAAATATGCTGCGATGTGCTGACGTCACGGTCGTGTAACCGGTCGATCGATCTGTAACCATGGCACTACTGGATAGCAGAACGTGCAATGATACCCTAAAGCGCCTGAACCAATATGCCATCCATAAACGATATATACAAAAGAACCACAAGACACAGTAAAGTGAGATAGCGGATGATTGACAAGGGGTACGAAAGAAAGATGGCTTTTTGCAAATCTGACCATACATGCTCAAGTAGAATGTTCTATCCATCTGTACAATGGTACAATGGCAAGCAAGTCGTTAGATCTGTCACATGGAGCATAAGGCACATATAATGCTTACTGAAAAATATCACATCGGTCGTCCGAAAATACCGCTTAACGACGAGAAGCCTTGGACAAGACTATACGCAATGATCGATTCAGTACAAGACCACGACATTGCACACGCACAAAGCTTACTGGCGTCGTAGCTGATCTCATCGTAGTCGGTAGCCTGGATTTCGGTGGAGATACCAACAAGCTGCTTCCTGATAGCGTCCTTGGAACTGGCGTAAATCATCTTCTGACGGATGGGAGCATCATCAGGAGTCCTGATCGTTTGTTAAGCACGGAAGGGTTGGCGTTGAGGTAGAACGGTGAAGAACGATATAGGCCACGGTAACGGACGAGGGATAGATGGGATTGGCTCGTCAGCTTGCGACCGAATTGGGACCGAGCTGCATGACTGACCACATGATGAAACACAACTTGTTCCTCTTTCCTTCGCCCAAGTCGAACTCGATATCGTAAACTCCCCATCGGCACTCCTTCTCAGGCAGCTCCTGGATGAAAGTCTCGTAATCTTGACCCTCCTCTAGAGTGGCCTGCTTGAGGGTGGTGATACTCTTGAAATCAGGGGTAAGACCGTAGATAATGAACTTGTGCTTCTTTCCGAGCTTGAGCTCGTCATAAGACTTGAGACACGAGGCGTCCTATCAATGACAACTATATTATGAGCTTCGAGGGAAAAGTCTCATGATTCAAGTCCAACAACTTACGGGCTTGACTCCGGAAGACTGTTATCAATCATCAAGTAAACAACGCGTTCAAGATCACATCAGTCAACGTCCCCAGATCCCCCTATATACCTTCTTTACGTACCATTTTTAGTAGACAATAGAGGTCGAGAAATAGGAAAAGAGAGGTGAACAGGAAAAGAGCCAAACTGTCGCATATGCATGCGTATGGTATGATGAGAGTACTCGTCACCCAGTTTCAGGTCACCTCGCTGGCCGGGCCCAGCCGTGAAACTGCTTTCTCACGCGAAGGGGGAGCGTATAGTTCATTGATATTCTCCCTTCTCCGCGCTCGGCATCGAATATTGTATACCTGCGTATGTGGTCCAATTCCTGGACCATGCTGACAGGCTACACAGCAATTTATATGTCATGGCCTGGACCGTTCGATCTTATACTTGACCTTCTGATTGTGGCTTCAGATCATAATTTAACAGATCCGGAGAAAGAGGCTCAATCAATCCTGACAGATATAGGGGCATTCGATCGAAACTCCAACGCCACTCTCGTTGCAGGAAACTTTAAACTGACTGCTACTCAGACAAAACTCTGGACCATGTTGGTCTCATCTGAGTCGGATTCCTAGATTATAGCGCTATCGCCCATTGCTACGGTGGTCGTGCCAAGGGATGACAATGCGAGAGGTGTGCCTTGTTCAGCCTTGACAGCCATGGAGGCCTCCATGCGAATTATTTAGTCTCAACGGTCGTACTAACCACCTTCAGATGTAGATTATCATCTTGTTCCGGGTGATGTAACCTGATGGTACTGACAGTCAAGCTCTTGCCCTGATACATGCTTGCTTCCCTTTGTGCGATTCTGTTGTGCTGATACTTCGAGTGGATCGCGACCAGTCCCGTCCTCACCATCAGCTGATATTGTGCCTCACATCTTGTACAATTTCATTCCAGCTTTGATGACGAGTTCGTTCTGCCTGTATTCGCCGATCCGATCTTGCTAAAACGTGTCACATCCATTTGCCACTATCACTGATGAATTTGGAAATGGCAGGATAGCTAAGAATCCACACGATTCCTTAGCATAACTAAAGACATCTCGTGAAAGATTAGGGATGTTCGATCTGTCCGCAAACTCTTGCGACACCGAGCTGGTTGGTTCAAAGTTGTCCCGTTGTGCAAGTCTAGCTCACTCATGTATGCATGCTGTATAGAAAAACCGGGAATAGAAACCACTCTCGGATACTTACTGTGATAGTGACTCAAATCAGGTGTATAAGGTATGTATGGCATGAGGCTAAAGTCATGGTCAATGTCACTTCTAAATCATTTCCTGATCGATATCGCCGCTGCTAAAAACGAGTTGTGAGACACAGCAGCAGGTACGCTTCGATAGACCGTTTTTCGAATGTTCTCAAGAATCCCGAGGTGACTACAATTTCGTCCGATAATCGCTTACCTACCATGTCCATATGTGGGACTGTTCATGTTGATCTGATTTGCATGTACGTCGACATAGTCCACCAGTATGCCTCTTTCATTTCGGATCAGAAATGCAAGAAATCCTCCGATTGCGGATGCAGAATAGACATGCTTCCGTAGCATTGATGACGTTTGATCATGCAATCCAATGACATCCTTCCCAATCCACTTGCACCATTTGCTGGCTTTGGTTTCGATCCTCGAATTGTTTATCCCCAATCCTTCACACCTACTCTCAACTGCATCAAACCATGTCAGATTTCATCTTAGCCTCCAATCCCGATGTTGAGCCTTCGGTTCCCGATGAGCAGGAGAAGATCGAACAGCTCAAGGAGGTAGTCTCCAGGATACAGGATCGTAACTGTAAGCGTCTGATCTGAATCGTTGGTGAATCGAACAATACCGATGCTATATAATTTCCTCCCCCAGACCATAAACATAGACATGCGTTCCGAGGAACCCACATTAAAACGCAGGGAGTCGTCAAAGGAAAGCTCACGGTGAAGGAAGGTCTCCCAGAACATCTTGCCCAGGTATGTGATTCCGCAACTTTCCATATTATAGATCCTTATTAAATTTCATTCTGACATATTGCTGGGGCAGGGTTTGTTCGCTTCCCCGAAATCCTTCGACATCGCCATGCGGTATGCTACAGAGCCTAGTAAATATGCCTGTCGCAAGTTCGCCAGGTCATGCCGTTCATTGACAAAACATCGCAGGCCACATACTTCCTGATACTCAGAACGCGCCCCGAGGTGTTGGAATGAGGGTATTTGGCGTAGACGGGGAGAAGATGAAAGAGTCCAACCCCACAGAAGCTGGTTGGCACGATATTTTCATGAACAACGCTCCTATACTTGAGCTACGGGATGTGAGTCACCACGAAATTCATGTCTGCAATGACTTAGCCTGACGAATCCCATATACCAGCTCGACACAACTTTGGAGATCTTCACCTTGAGGGAACAATATTTCGAGAACCCCTTGATGTACAATGCAGCGATCATGACTAGATGGGACGCTTTGACTCAAGCTGCTCCTGGATTCTTGCCTAATCAGCGTAAGTAGTCTTATAATACCATAAACAAGCGAACTAGCTTGCTCAAATGTGGCGGCTTGAATAGACCCCATGTCTTTCGATTTCTTCTCGCAATCCGCCTATACGCACGGCCCTTATGTCGCCAAATACCGTTTACACCCAATCACCGAGACACAAACGTCCCTGTCTTCTGTCAAGCCATCCGGACCTGACGATCTTGCCCCAATGATCGCTCAGTACTTTACTTCTCATCCTGCGCGATACTCTTTTGACGTCCAGATGTGCCGAGATCTTTCGAAGCAATCTGTTGAGGACACACAAAAGGAGTGGAAGGAATCTGACACACCTTGGGAAACTGTCGCCGAGTTGGAGTTACCTGTTGGTCAAGATACAGGAAGCGATGCAAGGCGGGTCTTTTGGGAGGATCATATGGGTATCGGACCCTTTGAGGGTTTAAAGGCTCATCAACCATTAGGAAGTGTCAACCGATTGCGAAAGCAGATTTACGCTCATTCTAGGACCAACAGGCAGGAGAAGAACGTGATCAAGGTGGAGGAGATCAGATCTATCGATCAGATCCCTTGAGTGCACAGGACTGAATGTATTCTGGTATGCGGTGTAAAACATGATGATCGAAATCAAAATCGAGAGTAGAGTAGTCCAACAAGGATCTTTATCGTTTCTTGCTCTTCTTCAGAAACTTGTCCATCGGCCCATTATCGACTGGCGCGGTCTTCCTCTTACTGCCGACAGTCACCTTGACATCTTTGTCGTCCTCATCCTCTTCCCGTCCCATTTTCTCCCGGAAAGTTGTACGTAGGATCTCCTCTGCGGTTCCATTTATGACTTGAGGAGAGTTTCCATGGAATCCCACTTGGTAAGCGATTTTCAGCCGTGCGATGCAACGAGCCTTTTCCTTTTGCTCGTCCAGGACAGGAAATGGGTAGTCCTTGCCGATGATACAGCCGGCTTTCTCTTGAACTGCCAGAGGTGCGGCAGATGGGTTGTATATGTACTGGTTTGAGCGGGATAGTTGAGTGACAGGGTCTACTGCAAATGAAATCGGACTTACCTTGTCTGGGTAGCCAGACAATTCTGGACCTATTCGTACTTGATCAGCAACGGTGGACCAGATGCATATCGTCAGGCTTACAGTACTTCCTGACGTAGACTCCTTTCTTATCCGTTTTAGCCGGGAACGATTCCAACCCATAAATCCGGACTATGAACCCGAACGTCGGTGATCGGAAAACAATTCCAAGAGGAGTTGGTACTAACAATACTGCGAGAAGAAAGCTGAACAGCTCAACCACATCCAGTTTCCGGGATTTGATGCTGCGCGTAAACATTTTGATCAGCACCTTGATGCGCTGGAACGGACACCACGACTTACCTGGATCCCAATCCAGCAGATACTCTATCCATCCAGGATAAATTCAGTCTTTTTCTCGACCTTTATAACAAAAGAGTTCCGACGCACCGTCAAACACCTCGGCGCCTCTCTCCCAAGAAATGTAACATTGTCCTCTTGTGAGGTAACAAGCCGCCGCGTGTCGCGCCAGATGATGTATCCAGCCTTCTAATCTCACTAGTGTCGGCGACAGGTAAGCTTCACAGTACGGAAGCGGGAGCAAAAAGCTGTACTTGCATTGTCTCATGATCGCATCAATCCATCTATCATCCAACGGAAGAGGCATATCAGTAGTCATTTTATGATCCCGATAGGAACAAGACTAACGGAAACCCTGTCCTTCCTTCCTTCTACTCCAAACCCATCTCAGTGCCCGTTATCCTCTTTCCCATTCAATTCGAACTCACCCAAGCCAAAAATCTCTCTTCATCCACCTCTTCCCCTCTCGGTCTCGGTTCCACAAGTATCCCGTTCTCATCGTACTTGTTCTGTAATTTCCATCCAATAAACCTTCAAATGAACGATCAATTAGTTTCGAGGGATGATCGGGAGACGACAAGGTGGATTCTTACCGAGATAAAGAACTCCCTCGTATCCGATCGTACTTGTCCGTAGCGAACTCCGCCGCATAATACATATCTCGGAACATCAACTACCCATTCCCAACCATCCACGATAGACGTTGAATCAGTCCTTCCAATCCAGAAAAGAAGATGCGAGCACTCTCACCTGTCCAACGAAATTTTCCGGCTCCTTGGTCATCCCCTTACTCCCATTCCTCTTCTCCCACTCCTCGCAAACCTCTTGAACATCCCACCAAACCTTTCTAACGCTCAAACACCCGAATTTCAAATAAGGCGAGAAGAGGGTTGTGCTAGGTTTCAGCGCCGTAGGGGCCGATAGGGGTTTCGAAAACGTGGCTACTTTGAGGGGTTGGGATAGGAAGGCGGAGAGACGAGTGAGGGCTTGGGTTTCTCCGCCTATTATATGTGTCGTTGGGGTTGGGAGACCGAGGGATGAAAGGGTCGGGACGGAGTAATCGTTGAGAGGTCCGGATATGGAGTCTTTTATCACCGGAAGAAGAAGAGCGGTACGTCGATTCAGTTCCGAAGAAAATCACACTCGATAAGGAGAGCGAAGACAGAACTGACCAAAACAATCAAACTCTTCCCGATCCATTATTTCTTCATTCACGTTGACCCCTTGGAGATGAGCAAACGGTCCATCCCACCCTTTCCCTTCTTCCCCTTGCTTTCCCTCTTCTTCTTTCTTCACTTTCCCTGCAACAGATGACCCGGATTTTCCTTTAGATTTGAAAAGGGGCGAAGAAGGAAGAGATATCTCTCCAGGATCAGGGAGAGATATAGGTGCCGGAAGAGGTTTGGCGGGGCAATCGGCAATCTTCGCTGCGGCCTAACAATTCGCCGAACATAAATCAACTCTCGACCCTCCTCTAAGCTTCTCAATCAACATAGATACTGAAAGACCTACCTTCTTCCACCCATTTAAAGTCGTTATAGCTTTCCCGGCATTGCCTTTGGAGACGACCAACTCGGGGTCGTACAGATTATGACCATGTTTGACAATCACTTTTATATGAGGAGCTTGGGTTTTGATTAGATCGAGGATCTGGGCGTCTCTTTGTCTAGCGTAGGCTGCCGTGTCCTATCGACTCGGACCAAAAATCAGTTGAATGACCGAGACGAGAGGGAGAACCGGACAGACCTTTTCGAACACCAGATGAGTGATTCCCCATTCCTTCCATAGGAGGGGCAAGACCTCCACTGGCCCTCCCCTCAGGACGAGTAACTTTTGTCTTGGATTGAGATTTGTGAGGGCATCGGAGAGGTTTTGCATGGATTGGAGGAGGAAGGACCAGCGGTTGGTTCCTACTCTGTGATGCCAGACGTATCTATGCCGGACAGGGACTCGTCTTGAGATCTAAGAAAATGGTGAATCAAGAAAGAGGCTTACTGGGGATCGAAACACCAGACCTACCTCCAATCAAGTTGAACATCAATAACGAAACAAAAACCGATAAGAGTCTGCCTTGAACACGGACTTACGGGATAAAAAGCTTCTATCCCCCCTTCCTCTTCATCCAAGTCGAGTGCCGCTTGGAGAGCGGGAGAATCATGTATCCTGAGATCCGTTCTGAACCAATACAAGATCCTTGCTGGTGCCATGTTGGCAGTTGTCCCTACGAGTTGAGGTGTGCACTAAGGTCAGTTGCGATTCCAAGTCATTTCCTGTTTCGGTGTTGAGCCCTTGGAAGAGTTGTTTACAATGTCAGATCGATCGTAGAAGCGGATCCTAATGATGAATCGTGCTTGTGGATAGGTCTACAGACACTACTGCTGCGTTACAAACAAGGACATCAAGACACAGTACTTCAACGAGGTTACAAACGTACAGTTTGTGGGTGAACTATGAGAATCAGTGCTTCCAAGCTGTTCGAGACCATAAGATTTGTGGTTGAAATACGCAGATTACAACCGCTCCTGATGCAAATAAGGTCTGTGGCGACGCGCATCGGAAGCAAGAACACGGCGTTGCCCCGGAGAGTTCGTGTAGACCACGTGATTCGTTCTACCGGGTAACCTCGCCGGAGTTCTACCGATTCAACGATTCATACGCTGCTCCTTGGAATCCCTGGGAACTACTTAGAGCGACAGCGGCTCGAACTGGTTGCCACTCGTTCACACTGACGTCTGCTATACCATCACATACCTACCATATCACAACAATGACTAACGACATCTCATCCTCCTCGTTCGTCCTAGGACCACAACATGAACACGAACGTAAATGGTGGAAAGAAGCGCTCATCTACCAAGTATACCCATCTTCCTTCTACGACTCGAACGGTTCGTCTCCTTGCATCCTCTCTTCCCTTCTCGTTCCTCGATCGCTGACCTCGTGATCCTTGACAATTAGGCGATGGATTGGGTGATATTCCCGGAGTCATCAGCAAACTCGATTACCTCAAGGATTTAGGTGTGGATGCCATCTGGTTGAACCCTCATTATGCTAGTCCTCAGCACGATATGGTGCGTCCCTCTCTGTTCCGTCTCTTCTTCACCTTTTCTTACCGAGTCGCTTTTCTCTTTTTCGATAAAAAATCTAATCCTCAATAGGGGTACGATATCTCGGACTATCAATCCATTTATCCTCCTTATGGAACCTTGGACGACTGTTTCAAGTTCATCGATGAGTGTCATAAGAGGGAGATCAAGGTCTTGTTCGACCTAGTCATCAACCAGTAAGTCTCCGCCTCTCACTCCAGACACATCGGGAAACTCGAAGACTGATTCTCCTCCCTCCAACAGCTGCTCAGACGAACACCGCTGGTTCCTCGAATCCAAATCATCCCTGACCTCCCCAAAAAGAGATTGGTTCATGTGGCGAAAACCCAAAGGTTTTACTCCGGAAGGAAAACCGATTCCCCCCAATAACTGGAGAGCGGCGTTCGGAGGGAGCGTTTGGGAATGGGACGAGAGCACGGGGGAGTATTATTTGCATCTATTCCATCCTGCTCAACCCGATTTCGTGAGTCGACGATCGAGGGGTGAACGAGAGGGCAAGAGGGAGAGAGAGACTGATTTGGTCTGGAATATTGGATGGTGGATTAGAATTGGGAAAAGGAGGAGGTCAGGAAGGCGCTTTATGAGGAAGCGATCGTCTTCTGGCTTGAACGTGGGGTAGATGGGTTCCGGTATGTCTTCCTCTCCTCTTCTCTCTTTCGTTCTAGTCTCTCAATTCATCTCTTGATTTCTCCCCGTCGTTGTCTTCAGAATCGATACCTGTAACCTCTACTCCAAAGGTTCCCTAGCAGACGCTCCCATCTCCGACCCCGCGGCGGAATTCCAACGCTCAGATCCTCTCTGGACCAACGGACCTAGACTATTGGAGTTCTTGAAAGAGATGAACCAGGTGTTTAGGAAATACGGAGCGGTCGCTATCGGGGAATGGCCTAACAGCGAGATTGAGAAGGTTTTGGATGTCGTCAAGGCCGAAGGTGAGTTTGGATTCTATCGTCTCCAATCTTTTGAGAGAGTGACATCTCACACGGTTTATCGATGACAGCGGAAGTACTGGATATGGTGTTCCTATTCGATACGGCCTGTATCGATTACGGTAAGGAATACCGATTCTGGGCGAGGGAATGGAAGTTGTCCGAATTCAAGGCGTTTGTCAATCGGTACCAACACTTGGTCGAGGGAGTTTCGGGATGGTCTACTACTTATCTGTGAGTCATCAGGCAGGGACAAGGGGGATCAAGGGTGATCAGGGGTGATCAGGGCAAGGTGGACTGATCATATGCGCGCATGTGAATAGGGAAAACCACGATCAGGCTAGAAGCGTGACTAGGTATTGTTCGGATGCACCAGAGTATAGGGTTCAGTCCGCCAAGCTTTTGGCTACTTATATGATGACTATGACCGGAACCACTTTCGTCGTAAGTTATATCGAGACCTTTCTTTCAAGGCATCGTCGCTGACTTGTCGCACAACTGTATAGTACCAAGGTGAAGAGATCGGAACGATCAATTTGCCCGCTTCTGTACCTATGAAGGAATACCTCGATATCGAGACCCAAGGGTTCTTGAAGGACATGGACGATTATTACCCAGGGGACAAGGCGGCTCATGATCGGGGTGAAAAGGGTGTCATCCTCAACGCGCGTGATCACGGTCGATTCCCCGTTTCTTGGGATAAGAGCAAGAACGGTGGTTTCACCTCGTCCGATAAACCTTGGATGGTCGTTCATCCCGGTTACGAAGAGATCAACGTCGCCGACCAGGAGAACGATCCTAATTCTTCCTTGAGCTATTACAAGAAGATGATCAAATTTAGAAAGGAAAACAAGGACCTCATGGTCTATGGATCGTTCGAATTGCTCGACAAGGAGAACGACGAGACCATGATCTACATCAAGCGATACGGAAATGCGGAAGCCTTGGTCGTCTTGAACTTTACCAAGGAGAGGGTTACCTTCCAAATTCCCTCCAAGTTGAAGGGTGAAGCTAAATTGGCCACCTCTAACTACAAAAACAGTAGCACCGATACCTTGGAGCCATACGAGGCACGTGTGTATTTGGTCAATGTATAATGCGGTTACGTTAAAGATACAACGAATTAGATCGGAAGGGGATAATCGAGCTTGTAATACTAATGATGCTGTAATCTGGGTCTAAAGGTATCGTTTCATGGTCCAAACTGTAAAATTTCCAATTTACATGATCCTGTTCCGTCCTCGTTATCGTCCTGTGGGGAATCGTTCCAGTGATTAGATATGTCGCCGCAAGCGATACAAAGCAGTCTGCCTTACCGTCATCCCTATGATTCGAGAGTCATCAATCATCACTCCATCGTAGCGTTTCGGTTCGCCAGTTTCTATCCACATATAAGGCATCTAGAATGTCCTCAAGTGATAAGCTGGATTGCACCGGGCCTGGCTGCCTATCGACTCACTTCGGCACCCGTCACGATGGTTTCGTTCAACCATTCCTCATCGGCAGTGGTATCCTCCTTTGTCACCAAGTAGATGGCTCGATTGTCGATTCCTTGCAACAGATGTGGATTGGCACTTTCCCCTTCGGATTTGCGCCGCTCCAGAGGACGATTCCTCTGTCTAGCTCCACCCTCCACGGGATCATCCCAATCTGTCCAAGATTTCAGTCCTTTCCTCCATTCCTGCTGACGCTCGGTAATCAATTTGCGAACGTCAATCGGATTGAAATTAAGCAGTCTTATGAACGTTTCGGTTGTCGCTTGCATCGCTCGTAAAAGCGTGATCTCTTTCCGTGGAGTGACGAAGTTGTAGCCGTACCTACACTCCCAGGAAGAAGTTGTTCGACTTAGTGCGCCTGTCGCGGGTATCTCAGGGATCCGTACTTACACGTAACAGACCCAGTTCTGCCTATCTATATCCGATACAAATCGACAATGTGGTGCAAGTTTCTCTAGGGAAATATCATGGACCTTGGTGTCCCACTCGCCAGTCAATTCATATTGCCGAACATGAGGCATGAAATCCAGCAAGGTCTCCTTTTTCACGAACAGATGGAAGATGGGCGAGGGGCCTTCTGGATGCATCAATCCATCATCACACTCGAACTGAATAACGATGATCCCAGTTCTTGCATCTGGGTACGTCTTCAATGGGGTTTCCGTTGGCATGTGTTTCCGTGGAGGAGGATCCGATCGGATATCTAGAATGAATGAGCGCAATCAGTGTCGATCGTTGAATCAATCTAGCCAAGTGAACTAACTGATCATAATTAACCTTTTCCAACAAGGCAACTCGAAAGTCCCCACTTTTCTCGGCTCAAACTTTGGTAGCCGTCTCCTTTCCAGTTCCTCCCCTTCCTCAATCTGGGGGCCACTGTTGGAGGCGGGTACTAGACCATAAACGACTAAGCTACACGGGAACGTGCCAGTGACTGGCCCCGTCCTAGTTATTTCAAACTCTGCAAGAGCGAAACAATCCGGGGTAAGGAGGACGAAATCTTCCACGATATTTATAGGTCGGATACGATAGTCACTACCGATCCCTGTAGACTGGTAGTTCTGAAAAAAGATTTGGAAATAAGTAACAGTTTCCCAATCTGGTTTGGCTTGAACCCGCCTGTGTGAACCATGAAGAGGTGGACGTACGAAGATCATCTCCCCCGTTTGCCAATTCCAAGCGCTAACCTCGCCGATCGGGATCTCTCCCATCCAAGCATCTGAGGTGAAGATAAACACTTTATCATCACAGATCTATACATCGACGGAAATAAAGATGGAAATTTCAACAATTCAAATCTCGTTTCTAAAGATTAAGAGACTGACCTGGAAGACTAGGTGGTTCATGACCTCTGTTCGTCCAAATTTGACCCCCGATAGGAAACCTTTTTTCCCGCTCGCATCAGTATAAGCTCTGGGATGGGGCGTGAATTCCGAAAGGGTTAGAAGATGGAGGTCTAGTTGAAACCGTGATGACTGGAGTCTAGAGACGGAGTTGACGCTGAGAAACCAAAAGGGGGTGTAGATTAGTTTCGTGACTGGGTTCTATGCAATTGGTCTACCGACTCACGCTACTTGAGCAGCGACAAACAAATCTTGACCAGGATCCATGGTGAAATCCTTGATCTGGAAATCAGCGGTCCATTTCCGTCTTTGATAATTATCCTTATCATCCTCCCCCTCATTGACATATACGATCTCCTCCTCTTCTTCTTCTACAGCCGGTTCCCTTTCCAGTCGCTTGGCTTCCGCAAGGGAATACGTAGGAGGGTGTGAATCGATCGTTTCCCATTCCGAAGCTGTTTTAAAATCGTAAAGCGTCACGCCGTGTGGTAGACCAGGTGCCAAAGACATCCTCCCACTCCCTCTCAAGAGCGTTCCCTCTAGATACTCGTACAATCTCCTCTCGTCGGGATCGGCAGTGACCTGGAAGGTACGGGAGGGAGCGATAGTTCGGAACCCTGATCTTCGTTCTCGGATAAGCGATAGAAGAGAAGCTGCAGTGGATTCTTGCCGTATTGACGGAGGGATACGGAGAGAGCTTGCGAGGAGTTCTTCTCGTAGTAGAATCGCGACGTTGGTAGTTAAGAGTTCTTCGAAGAACTTATTAATCTATGTATGAAGATCAATCAGCTATAATCAAGGCATTGAACGGACGTGAATCATTATTCACCCTTTTACAGATAGCGAGCTCATGCAGGTTCAATTGCAAGAATATGGTTTCAAGGATATGTTCCGGTAGATCTTGCAAGGAGACTTGTGGCATGATAGGTGGAGGTTGCATTCCCCTATAGGTTGAGAAGCAGCTACTGACCAGTCAGTTTATATACGTGTGTCGTTGTTTTGTATTCAAACTGAGAAGGACGGAGGAACGATTCAAGGAATAAAGTCGATAGATCAGATCATTGCTAAGATCTCGATGACCTGCGGATGCAAACCATTTCGACTTGAAACGTACAGATGATATGATATGCATTTCTCAGATGACCTAGGGGATACCGCTCTCGATCCGGATTGCATGGCCATAAAGGCAGTTAGGCATACCATAGTACAATGTGCCGAACAGACATACCACTTAAGGAGTAGCCTTCAGTTGCTGGTCAACAAGATTCTCGCGCTTCGAGAGTCGTTCCACACCGCTCGACCCGAGCAGATCTCTCCCTGATGCTCAATTTAAAAGCAGCGGACTGCCAAGGTCTGGCTGAGTACCTGCTTAGACCTCTCGGTCATATGGAGTACGATCGTAACGTTTTCAAACGTGAATCTTAGTATCCAGTTCCTCTTGCTCGTCGTTGATCTTGCATGATCCTCTTCACTTGTCTGAGCATTCGAGCCAGATCCCGACCGCTTTCAGCTGGTTCCTTTAGGATCCTATCATTGATTACGTCGATCACACCTCACTCGTTCTGGAAGACTGGTACGAAAGCTCATGCGGTAGCAGGTCAACCAACTAGCCTCCGAAGGCATCACGTGGATTTCCATTATCAAGATGGGCTTCTACAGTTCCGTTAGCAGATACAAAGCATGATACAGAAAGGCAATCAGTCGCAAGAGAAAGGAGGGAGTGACACGTCTTATCGATCGGGGTTGGGGGTTTCTTGGATAGCTGAGAGCGCTTAATGAGCTCGTTGAGACAACCAGGCCAAGACCAGACCCAAATTGTGCTTCGACTTGTTGGAGGTTGAATAACACTGAACATATACTACTAATCAGTAGGTGGAGCGCGACCTTTAAAGATTGCGACATCGACTCACGCTGACAGCTCGATCCCGGATTCTCTCCAATCCCATCGCAGCGATCATCTCGTCTACCCCGATAGCTTCTGGTAGATCGTTCTTGTTACCAATCACCAGCAGAGGTACACCTGCGAGTGATGGAACAGCAAGAAGTGAATGTAACTCTGTAGCTGACGTTGGCATCGTTGCTTTCTGTTGTCGCACAAGCGTTTTGTGATCAGAAAGAGGTTGTTGAGACTAAAGATCATCAAAGGGACTTACATCCGCTGCATCTACTACGTAAACGATAGCATCGGCCCCTCTTGCATATCTATCCCACATGTTCCTGAATTTAGGTTGACCCTACAACGCGGCAGAGACGGTGAGCTTCTTGTTGAAACTTGAATGATATGGAGTAGCGAGACTCACGGCAACATCCCAGATCTTCATTACGACGTTTCCTTTCTTCACCTGTCGTAATCCAAAAGCGACCGTAGGAACGACATCCTCACTCCATTGCCCTGATGACAGGGCGTTCACCAAACTGTGATTGTGAAGATAGATGTACCATTGATTACCGAGTGTCGAGTAGACTGACCAGTTAAGAATCTACGTACCTGGTCTTTCCACTTGCCTGTGAGATCGGAAGAGAGAAGCCTGAGCGTCGATGTTTTCGAAAACCGCGTAATGCTAATCAGGATCGTACTTACCTGTAGACCAACGATAGTGACTTCCAGATGCTTCGTCCAGAACAGTCCCTTGATCCATTCAAAGAAACCCGAAAAAAGGTAAGACATTTCTACAGTACGATAAGATGGTCTCGTGTGTTGATGTGCCTATTGAACTGCTGAGCTGGAACTATGAGCTACTTTGACTTGCTGATAGACAAGGGAACCTAAAGACGGCCTCTCGATGAGAGATCGTCACTTAGGCCAAGTCCGGGTGATAACGCATGCCGCACTAGTAGTATAACGCATGCTCCAGAAGCGCGTCGCTTTGGACGCAGATGGAACGTTTCTGCCTCAGCGTAGTGTCAAGTTACCACAATTGATTGTGAACATACGATAAAGTCCACCAGTCTCTCTTTAGGAGCCAATTCGTGTGTGATAAACCTGAGTAATGTAGTATCTCATGAAAGCAGCATCGGGTTAGTCGATATAGGGGTCACGTTGCTATTCCTATCCGTCGGGGAGAGACGAGATCAATATTCTTTGTACACGGAGGCAGCTCATACGCACTTAAGTGAGACATACAACAGGGATCGGAGAGGTAGTTTCTTGTCTGCGCTGCTCACCAGCCATGTAAAGACGTGCTACATCCACTCGCGAACGAATCGCGCGTCCCGCCCACAAATTTTGGCCAAGCCTCTAGGTGTAGCATACCAAGCACTTTACATCCGACATACGTATCCGAACCGCAGCTGGCCTCAAACACCTGACCGAGAACTATTGCCGCCTTGGCTGTATTCGTAGCCGCAAGAATACTGTACATGATCAAGTAGAAAATCCCCGACAATGTGGAGCCGAAGAGACCTCCACGGAGGGGAAAGCCAAGCAGGGAATTGACGCGGGGGAGTGTCTTGGCCACATCAATTGTTCTTAGTAGTTCTTAGGGAATTCCTCAATCATGCTACAGTATAAATACCTGCCAATGATCATGTCTTGCCCTGCTCGGTAGTTTGTTTACAATCGCTTCAGTCTGTCAAATCATATAATCAAGCACAACCATTCAGCTTCATCACCATGGGTCTGGGTACAACGTAAGTTGACTATGGTTCTTTTGAGTCGGTCGAACCTGACCTTCTCGACGATCCTAAAGGTCTTTCAAGGTTCGAGGAGCTACAGTAGGGATCGAAGCGGTCATACTAGGGGTTCTAACCAACATCGGAGGGTTTCTTTTCGGTTAATTCGCGCGAGCTATACTCTACTATCGCTTGCAGCCAAGCTGATTTTTTGGCAAGGACAGGGTATGATACTGGACAGATCTCACAGATTCTTCTTTTCGAGGATTTCATCAACCGATTTGGACAAGTGAACGATCAAGGCCAAAGGGAATTTCAATCTATCGTTTCCAGTCTGTTGGTCTCCCTCATGAGCATCGGTATGTTGGCCGCATTCGTTGTCAAGGATATAAACCGATTGACTAGCTTCTGTGATCTAGGAACTCTCGTCGGGGCTTTATTGGGGTCATACACGATGGAATGGTGGGGTCGAAAGAAGAGCCTGTCCTTCGCTGTAGTTTGGTTTATTATCGGCAACATCATACAAATAACCGCGATGAACTCTTGGGTAAGCTTTAGTCCTCTTGACAAGGTCATTCCTACCTCTCATACTGATTTTTTGTCTATTTCTGAAAGGTACATTTGACAATTGGGCGCATGGTGGCAGGATTAGGGGTAGGCTCGCTGTCTATCGGCGTGCCGCTTTTCATGTCAGAAACGGCACCCAAAGAGATTAGGGGAACTTTAGTGGCCAGTTACCAATGGATGTGAGTCCACCGATCAGGACTATGATGAGATTTGAGAACGTTGAGGCGGTCACCTTCCATAGGATAACTATCGGGATCTTGGTTGCCAATTTGATCAATTACGGTACTAGGGAGATTCAGGAGAGCTCGGCCTCATGGCGTAAGCCGTGGCCCCGAATATACTTTCTGCTCCATCCTAATTTTTTCAGCATCACCATAGGTATTGTGATTGGCATTGGTATCGCCTTTTCGCTCCCACTCGGCATCGGTATCCTTTTTGCCCCTGAAAGGTAATTGACCTCAACCTATTTTCGATTATAGATTCGAAGCTAAAGCTGATGCTTCATTAGCCCGAGATGGCTCGCCGGTAGAGGTGAATGGGATAAAGCACATTTAGCGGTCGCCCGCCTGAGGGGGTCCAAGGACGATCTCCAAAACCTCTACGTTCTACAAGACCTTCAGGAGATGCGTGATTCTATTGAGGCGGAGAAGACGGCCGGCAAGGGAACCTGGTTGGAATGTGTGACCGGACAGCCTTCTGGTATTCCGCGACTCGTTTATCGAACCTGCTTAGGATGCGCCATTCAGTTCTTGCAGCAATGGACAGGTGTGAACTACTTCTTCTACTAGTAAGTCCAGATGGAGAAAGGATTCGGACACGCCTCTGAAAGCAGGACTGTTTTTAGCGGGGCGACCATTTTCCAGGCTGCTGGTACCGACGACCCTATTCTGGTGCAACTCATCCTGGGAGCTGTAAGTTCTCCTGTGACAGATGAGAAAAGGGAATAGTTATCGAAGTCGGCTCTTCAGGTGAATGTTGTCTGTACAGTACCGGGGTTGTGGTTCCTGGAACGAGTAGGAAGAAGGACACCTCTCTTCTACGGGGCTATCTGGCAGGCAAGTTCATGGAAAGTGGTAGCCGGCTCGCATTTCACTGAAGTTCATTCTGCTTAGGCTGTTTGGTTGTTGATCTTCGCTTCTGTCGGGACAGCACTACCACCGACTGAGAACTCGGCCTCTGGAATAGTGATGATCGTTGCTGCGTGCATGTTTGTGAGTCCTCATACCTCTTGAAACTCTCAGTCAGTTCTGATCAATCCATGGGATGAATCAGATTGCATCCTTTGCGTCTACGTGGGGTCCAGCTGCATGGGTTGTTATTGGAGAGATATTCCCGCTACGTACCAGAGCAAAACAAGCTTCCCTTGCTACAGCGTTCAATTGGCTTGGAAACTGTACGTCTAGGTTATGTTCCTGGACAGTTGATGTTGACAACTGAGGACAACCATTCGCGTGTTATAGTCATGATTGCTTTCTTGACCCCCTTTGCTGATAGCGGAATAGGCTTTGCTTTCGGATATGTCTTGTGAGTCCGCCTTATCGAATGCAAACCCACTCGCAGACTGAATCGGTGGCAAATCAGTTTCGGAACCAATGTAGCTGCTGCTCTTTTAATCTGGTTCTTCTGTTACGAATCCAAGAATCTCACCTTGGAGGCGGTAGACCAGATGTACTCGACCAAGGAGTTGAGACCATGGCATTCAGCCAAGTGGGTACCGGCTGGTTACACCGATCGAAAGACTCGAGACGAGCAGTATTGGATCGAGCACGCTGGTGGCAAAGCTGTCAAGCCCAATAGTACTGTCGCAAGCGAGTGAGAGGTAATATCTGATACACGTGATGATCGTCGGTTTGAAGACTCAAATGATCATACTGTATCGAACAGCAAGCAGAAGCGCACACTTGTAACACGATGGATGTTTGAATTTCGTCCCGTTGCTTGCCATCTATGGATAGTGATACATCTCCCGTATTGATTCTATAGCTTGAGGCTTCGTTGAATTTGCAGATCCGCTTCTGTCAAGCTAATCAACTGATCTAGGCTCGACTGGCGGTATCGAAGCCTCTGCTGAGGTATCAGTAGGGGGGAGCATAGCCTGATGCATGGATCGCTTCGAGCTGATCCACTGCTTGAAACGTGGCCACGCCAAAACACCGCAAACTCCTACTAGAACAAAGGCCCCCGCGATCGCCCCTCCCACGATATCATAGTGATCACTTAAGGCTGTTACTCCATCCCAAAATCTACCTTCAGGCTCCGGTTTTATAACGTTCTGCAATAACGACAGAAGCTGTATCGTCCCGATGATCAAAGCCACTAAAACGGTCAAAGCCGTAAGGAGAGTCGAGTAATACAGGAAGATAAGTGGATTGTGCAGGGTAGCATTGCCTTGCCTCTTCGGTTGTATAGGCACAGAGGCAACGTTCAAGGTATTAAGCTGATCCTGTCTCTCTACGTCCTGATTTGGATCAACGAGATCCTTCCCTTTCACAAGTTCCTCCTCTTCTTCGTGTATGATGTGCTCAGGATCAGCGGCAGTCTGAGGTTCGGTCTTGGTAAAAGGTACTTCTTCCGCTTCAGCAGCATCATCGCACCAAGTGTAAACCACCAGCATTCCAGCGCCATCTAGAGTATCGATTAAGCACATCCCCACCGTGAATAGTATCGGAAAACAGAGAATCAGCCAGATCGAAGTTCCCTGAGAAGCTTGTAGCGAAGCCAGACCCAGCAAGGCAATCTCAGAGGAGGTGTCGAAGCCTAAGCCGAAAACCACTCCTAGGGGATACATCTTCCAAGGCCTGTGCGGTACAATTTGGATGTCAAGCGCACGTTCTAGCCAACAATCTCTTTCGCCTGACTGACCGGTCAATGAGCCGAAATAGCTTCTTCAAGATCCACCACATTGGACCTCCCCCACGCTTTTCCCAGAGCTCTTCTCCCTTTTCTCCTCCTTCTCCTTTGGTCCATCCTATGAGCCCTTGAATTAGCTTGTAGAGGATCCAGGTGTTCATGATGCCGAGAACGATCAGGAAGGAGGCTGACACTGCGGTGCCGATGATGTTGCCGACCGATGAGAATTGGTCAAAGTGAGATGTGAGGTGAGCAGCTGTAGCTGCAGTCACCAGGGATGTAATGATGACAATGCTACACGTAGGCTGGATCAGGATCTCGCGAAGAAGGGAGCGTATCAAGTCGACAGTTGCTTACGTAGAATGACCCAGACTGAAGAAAGTTCCAACAGTAACAGGTCTCTGCCCAGAGGCAATCAGCCTTCTCGTCATAAGGTCAATAGCCTATCGATACCAAAAAAGTCGTCTTAGCATGTTAAACACTATCCGATCCAAGCAAATACTAACCGAGATATGATCAGCATCCAAGGCATGTCGCAGACCGAGTGACCAAGCTAGCACTGCCGTGGCATACATGTCGCTACGAGTATACCGGGTCAGTATTGGACGATGTTAAAGGCTGATTGTGCATGTCTTACGTATGTTTGCTCTGTAAATAAGATTCGTCAGTGCATCATACCAATAGGTCGATGAATGTCTGTCTCCTCTCCACTCACGAGTACACCCAAGCAGATCGCCCAAACAACCACATTTAGTACTACCAGGAAGGAGATGATAGCAAATGCTTCGAATGGGATCTTCCTCAGATAACGAGAGGGCAACTCCTTATGAACTCTACGCAATCGATCATCCACCCTCTTGAATAGGTGCTTGGATCCGACCATGATTGTCGAAAGACCTGACCGTCGGACAACTGTTGTTTTTAAGGCCAATATCTCGACACCATATAGTCAGGGATAGATTGGGATCAGATCCTGGCCAGGATTCGATAATTGTGCGCTGCAGCTAGTCAGCTCGAAAATCTAAGGGTAAACGTCAGGTAGATGTTGATAGGTTGAACGCCGACCGATAAGGGCGGACATCCGGTTACGCGCGGTCTTGGCACGAGCTAATCAAGATGGGGTGGGGTATATGGGGATCATGATAAAAGGAGTGTGCTAATTGGATACATTATTGGCGTGGTGTAGAGCTAATGTAATTCACCTCGGGCATCCGCCGCAGCCACTTTGCTCAGCAAGGTGACCTGGTTTGCGACATCCCGCAGAACACGCAATACCCGTCGATTCCCTTCCGTGAAGCTGTATTCGGCGTACTCCATGTCTTGTTCCTTGCAGTAATCCTTGACCAGCTTGCTAGCTCGGCGGAGGTTGTGTCGGGGGATTCGCGGAAACAGGTGGTGGGTGACCTGTAGATGTAAACCGCCATGGAAGAATTCTATCCATTCGTCACAAACTACGTCCATAGTGGTTCGCAATTGCCGAGAAACGAAGGACTCGCTTGGTCCCAGATCCTCGGTCGAGCGAGCGAAGTGCGAAAGTACAATCTAAGAGGATTGAGGTCTTAGCTCACGTTGCCGAATGGCCTGCATCTGACTCACCTGGACGTGGACCGGACTGGTGACGATATGGCTGACAAGCAGATACGCGACCCGCATTTTCCAGCCGTCTAGACCTCTGAGTAGTGACCCGAACCAAGTCCAGAAGAATACTAGTCCCACTGCTTCAAAAGCAAACCATCTATTACGGGGCATCTTCGTCGCCAAGTATCCATAAGACAACGCATAGAGATTGAATCGAGCTAGAGACAGAACGACGTAGTAGACTTTGTGTCTGAGAGGAGCACAAATTTTAGCATAGTCCAGCATAAATGCGACCCCGGACTTACTGAACCTGAACCATCATCTTGCTAAACGCGTCAAACGCCATGACTCTTTTATAGTACGTAGACCACATGTTACCGAAAAACTTTGGCGAAATGGCAAAGAATGGTATATGCTGAATGTCGGGATCATGTTCCGGGTGGTTGGTGACGACTGTAGGCAAGCCGAAAATAAGTTCTGGGCAAGAGTTTGATAGAGAGGAGGCTTGCTCACGATGATGGATATTGTGGTTCTGTCAAGAAAGCATGCGCGTCAGTCATGAGTTTCTGCTGGGAGCGAGCATCAAACAACTCACATCCTTCCACCAGCTCACACTCAGACCGCCAACCCATGAAGCGAACTGATCAATCAAGTCATTTTAGTACGCAAAGGTATGTCCATCTAGCATCCTGTACTCACAAAACTTCCAATAGCCCGGTCCTTTACAGCATCTCCGGTAATTCCTGTATGACCTGCATCATGCACTACGACTGTTGCGAACCCGTCGACGTCGGTTATCTTGTACAGCTCCACAAGTCGAGCATGCTTACAGGTCATTTGATGCCAGAAAGCCCCTAGACATACAGCTGATAAGATCTGGCCCCATACGGATGGCGTTCTGGTACGGAGTTGTAGAGAATCAGTCCTGACCATAAATGGACTAGACAAAGGGCCAACTAACTTGAAATACAGCAATGCAGCCATACTAGCCAACGCAGTAGATCTGATGATATCTCTCAAGTAGCCCTTATGCCAGCTATCCGCTTTGAAGAGCCCAGCCTTCTCGATCCTTTCCTTGAGCTGTCGGTAAGCATCACTCCTAATCTTTTCTTTACCAAGATCGATTGTGGGAGCAGAAGCATTGTTATCTTTCGGTAAAGTTTCTAGCATACGAGCTGTAAGGGTAGGGTGTTCTGCGGATAGAGCTTGGGCGTCTGAAACTTCGAGTGCTAGGAGGATTTGGCCCTCTCGACGCCAGCCGGTAGGCGACGCTTGATCACGGATCAAGCCTAGAGCGATAGGTGGTGTTATCGGTTGGAAAGGCTGTAAGGAGTCTCATTTAGTATTGTCTCGGAATTCCACGCATAACTGATAGGCGGAACTCACTTGATCATCCAAAACTTTGCCCACAACGAATCGTTGAAATTTCTTGATGTCCTCTGCACTATGATAAGCGTCCATCTCATCTGAGGCATCGCGCCCTACGAAATGCAGCACAGCGAGTTTCCCACCTGGATGCTTGTCCGCCCATCTCGTCAGATCAAGCACCTGGGAACGATAGATGACCAGATTCTCTCCTTGAGCTATACGACCGGTCAATTCTGAGCGAGAGATCAGTCCGAATCGATCACAATTGGCCGTCATGGTTGTTTTTCGGTGAGAGATGTTTTCTGAAGGGATCGTTGTTGTGGAGCTCTTGTCGGCCTGCGACAACGTCTGTCCACTGATGTGAAGCTGATCCGGCTGTAGAACGTACATGGTTGTACAATAGAACTAAACTGATCCGTTCTGCCTACAATTGAATCGGATTGGAGACGTGTTGACTCAGTCCTGCAGAACAGCCAGCATCAAGAAAGTCTGAGTGTAGTGCCAGTAACGTATTCACAGCGAACTCTGCCCGCGTTTAGCTTCCGACCGGAAGAAATCGTCGCGCTACCGAGAAGTTGCGCAGATCCACTCTATGTGCCGGTCTTTTGGTCACTCTAGTCAGTGTTATTGGATGTAGAAAAATGAACGCTGGGATCTTGGACGTTATGCGCCGGCAGGCCATGAGCTGCCTCTAAAGAGTCGATCCTCAATCCGTCTTGTTATACTGATCGGAATCGTTCGCCTCGCGCTCGCTCTCACCTTGCTACCACATATCGTCTCTGTCCAAACCCATCAATCCAGCTTTCGACTCCCTCACTGAACTCACTAAGCTACTTCCACCAAACCACTACCAACCACTACACCACTAACTAACCACTAACCAGTGCCACCAACACTACCAACTACCATTACCAACTATACCGCAATATGTTCACTCTTGTCATCACTCTTGTTGCAATATGTTCAATCTTGTAACTTGTTCCTAACTTCGTTGCCAACTGTTGCTTCACCCTGTTGGCTCTTCATGAGTTCAAGATGATCTTTGCAGATCTATTTGTGAGCACCTATGGCTGATGATCGTTGTTGTTGTTGTCGTCATATTCGTCGCTTCCCCTATATAATTCTGTCATTGGCTTTGACTAACTTCGATACACCTATGTCGTTGCTCATGTGAGGTTGATCAACTGGTAGACACCACTCTGACCCTAGTGGGAGATCAGCTTATCTCCAGCTGCTTTGACGCGTAATCGCTCGACCGCCTTCTAACAGAATCCTTCATCCATATTCATGTAGTCCAAGCAGGGTATAATCACAGTCTCCAATCAATGCACCTATCCTCCTTATCAAATAGCACCCAAATACCCTCCCACTGCAATTCCAACGACGGCCAGAACGGCCCCGAGCACTCCCTTCCTATCGATCTGCATACCCTTCATTCCGGCCCCACTAGAATTGGTCGCAGCGGTGGTGGTACCTGTGACTCTGCTGGTGAAGGTACCTGTAGTTGAACCGGAGGTCGTGGAAGAAGAGGTGGAACCGGTGTTCGACAAGGTAGTATCGATGGAGTCGGAAGAACCGTAGATGTTCAGGTAATTGATTTGGAACTACGGTAGTCAAGATAACACGGGGCTATCAGTACGTTACTTGATCGCACCTCGAGGAAAGTGACTCACGTATGCTTCGTTGTAAACGGTAGAGTTGAGGACGTAAGTAGCTAGAGGCGCAAATAACAACATCAGTCATAGGTCCTTCTTTGACCTCTACAGATCAAAACCTACTGTAACAAGTCGCCGTTCCGACCAAAGCAGGACAAGTCGCCTCCAAAACCGTTGCGCTACCCGCATAATCCCCACAAGCAGTAATATCCAGTGTCATCTGTTGGCTGGTAAAGTACGTAGAGATATCACAGGTCGATGAGGAGTAAGCGGTCACGGGAGCTCCTAGAGATGAGGTATCGATGGATGAGGCGCTGTTAGAGAGGGACGATGGGACGTTTGCACGGGAGAAGAACCAGATGTTGATCCCCGAGAGCTACGATAGGGGTTGTGCATCAGCATCCCCATTTCCAAATACTCAAGACAGACGGTAGACTTACCTCGAATGACATCACGTAGACTCCACCTCCAGCGGAATTAAACGCCTCCCCTGCCGCACCCCCGGTGACGGTACATCCACTTCCCCCATTGACTTCTTGGTTACATTCCGTCGTCCCTGTTGTCCCGGTAGGAGCCAAGCTAGAGTTGGAAGTAGCTACGCAACTACACGTGAAGACTGTTCAGGGCATGTCACATAGAAAGGACCAAAAAGAAAACGCTTACCCAGCCGTAGTATGAAGTGCGTTCTGATTCGTTTGTTGCAAGTTGACCGGTTCGAAGATATCGATCTCTACATCCCCGAACACGAACGTGTTAGTCGTCCTGAATCTCGGGCTAGATCGCGATTCATCGTAGAAACATACCTCCTCCAGCTGGCCAATTAGTTCCCATCGTCCACCAAGCGGGCCAGACACTGCATCCCGTTGGTACGCTGTAAAAACCGGACACGAACCGTTCAAACCACGACTCGTCTCCTCGAAGCCCGCCTTTGTGTAACTTACTGAGCCGCATCGAAAACGAAGACTGTCCCCGGTTTGTACCAGTTCTTACTCAAGAGTTTGACCGAATCACGTTTCTCGTTGTATGGTACGGTCGTCGCTAAATTTCAGAATTTCAGACCATTGGACCTGATCAGTTTTCGGCAGTAAGAGGCGAATAGCGAAAAACGTCGGACTAACTGTTATCGATCTTGAGGATAGCTTGACCGGCCGAGTTCACATAGGCAAGTTCGGAGGATGAAGACCAAACGATATCTCCATTAGCTAAAATCGAACCAAATTTCAATAATCAGCCTGGTTGTCCACACAAGCGGAAGGAGGGAGAAATGTACTGACTGGTGTTATCATACCCAGACTGAAATTCCCATCCATCAAAGAACGAGGAACCCGAGTGCGAGGTCACGAGATCGTAGGTCGCTGCGTGCGCAGGCAGTGATGCGAGAGAAGAAAGGACTGGAAGGAGGGCGATGAGAGCGGCGGTGCGTTGCATTTTGTAAACAACTGGTAAATGTCAAGGTTCAAGGTATAGTCGAAGATTGTTATGTCCTCAAGCTTCAAGGTCGATTGGTATCGAGGTATCTAAACGAGTGGGAGTGTATGATAAAACGGTCAACGGGTCACAAAGGAACGTTTTGGTGGTAGATCCGATGGGTGATGATCGCCTTTTGTACGCTGATCGCTTGTAGTTAAAGGATTTCTGAGATTCGGGGTCAATGCGACGTCGCTTCGCAGTATGAATGGATGGTCGCTGTGTCTTGATACTAATTACTACGACCTAGCGACCTCTAGCTACAGCACCTACAGCGCCTACAGTTTTATGGCTGCGATGCGGCTCCCGGCTCATTGAGTGTGCGATCGGCAACCCAAACAAAATATCGACACAGCGTTTGTTGTTTTTGTCTGCTGTGGCTTTTTACGGCACACGCCTCGAAATAGCATTTCACCCAACTGCGCCAGGGTCATGCTGAGTCATTCATACTCAGCTTCGAAGCCACGGAACTGCACGAGCTGTGAGGTGGAATATGAGTACAGAACGGTAGATGTGCTGTGCCATTTCACCATGTTCCAGGGCACATTCTGTCGCTCGTCAATACCGCGGCACGTCGTGTTCGCTGTGACCCAGCTCGACTTCGATTTCATGCCTTACATGGCAGCCAACTTGAAGTATACATTATACATTACAAGCCGTCCAGATAGACGTCATTTCCGTTCGATACCATTCCGCGTACTATCCCCTGCCACGCGATCGGCTTCGTGATGGTTGTCCGTTCAGAGCCAACTTGCCAACCTCCCTCGAAAGCGCGTCTCCAGTCTCGGTCACGCTGCTCAACCCGACTCCAAGACTAGATTGAGGCGGGGTCCCGAAGAAAGGTCGCTGTTGTCTTGGAACGGAAGGCGCTCTGCTCTGGTTCCTCGAAGTCGCATTAGAATTCGATCGGTCGGTACTGGGCGGTCTCAATTCCCTAGTCACAGACCGGTCCCGACTGGGCATCCGATTCCCTCTTCCCCTATTAAATCCGTGCATCTCGTTTTGCGGTGAGATGCTCAGACGGGCCTCATCACGTCTTCCACTCCCAACGCTCGGAGCTCGACTTCGACTCCTGCTCCTGGACTTGACGCGTTTCCAACCCTGAAGCGCATCCGATTGAGCGAGCTGTTTGATCGTCCATCGTTTATTCTTGTCCCCGTCCAAACATCCCATAAGACAGTCCAACCACTCGGCCCCGAGATGCGTAGGGACGACCCAATCTCCCCTCAAAATCTTCATCTGAAGTCGAGGGTCAAAGGTATCCACGAATGGAAGTCGAGAAGTGAGCAAAGCATGCAGGATGATCCCTAGTGCCCACATGTCCTGAGCTAACGATGGTCCAGACGGAGGTGCGGAGAGGATTTCAGGAGGGGCGTAAGGCAGGGAAGCGGAAGGAAAGGCTCTTGTTCCAGGAAGCATATCGAACCATCTTCTTCCCGGAGACGGGGAAGGGTTCCGTCGATGTCCACCTCGAGATCCTCCTTCAGGGAAAACAGATTCCGTATTATGACGCTGATGATTCGTATGGAGATGGGAAAATTCGTCAAAACGTCCTTCATCGTATGGAGCTAGAGTAGATCCTCCCATCGGTCTATACCTCGATCGCGATCTCGATGACCTCGAATTACCTAGAGCCGAACGATCTCGAGAAGCAGGTCTGCTCTCGATAATGACCCTCTTCCCTTCCGACCTCCCCCTTCCTCTTTCCTCATCCACAGCCCCGCCATCAGGATTCGCCTTCAGATCCAGCTTCTGAGCCAACCCGAAATCACAGACACAGAGACTCCCATCCCTTCCGACCAAGAAATTGTCCAGCTTGAGATCTCCATGTAACATTCCCCCTTCTTCGAACTCTGCGTAACCCTCGTGTAGTGCTTGAACGGCCGCGACGACTCCGGGAAACCAACGTTTGGCCGTCTCTTCGCTCCCTCCATCCCTCTTGACCACGTCCAGCAGAGACCCACCGGCCATGAAAGGGGAGATGAGGTAAGTCGCATACCCGTCTGGGTCCCGGTACATGTCCAAAAGAGGTAAGATCCTTGGATGTCTCGGTAGACTCTTCCATAATTCCAATTCGAGTTCGAAATTCTCCAGAGAACCGGATGTATCGCTCAGATCGTCCCGCTTGATTATCCGGCAAGCGAATTCTTCCCCAGTCTCATCATGAGTAGCCAATCGAACTGTAGAAAACCCTCCTCGTCCTATAATCTTGCCCAACGTGTATTGCAACACTTTCGCGCCCTTGCCATCCGGTGCTGAAGACGTAGTGGACATGGTACTAGACATCTCCTCTGCGGCCATGAGAGCGGTAGATTGACTCAGGGAGAACGATCGATAAGGTGAGATCGATCTACCCGGAAACCCGTTCCCGCCGCCCATCGGACCTCCATAAAGCCCAGGGGAAATCCTCGGCGGTAAACCGGCTGGTGTACCGGTACTAGGTCCGGCTCGGGAGAACCGGTCTTGAGGAGAAACGCTTAGGTTTCTCCCATGTGCCGTCCCGAAAGAAGGTTGTCTCGCCTTTTGACCGAGCGAAGATTCTCCTATCCTTCCACCCCAGCCAGCTTCCTTGATGCTCCCTCCTCTCCTCAACCCTGTCCCTACGGCAGAAAGCGTCGGGGATGAAAAGTTGGATAAGAAGGCAGAAGCAGGGGAGAGAGCCATCTCCTCCAAAGTAGGACCCATCTTTGAGGGAGTAGATTCTTGAGACTCTCTCGTCTCATGCAAGGTTTCCAACGTTTCTGAATTCGGATCCGTTCGGACTCCTCCGCTAAAGGAAGGTTGTTCGTGTAAGCCTTGTAACCTCGTTGCCCAGAAATTGGAATGTCCTTCTGAGACGGGTGACCAGAGTGTATCAGGTCCTCCAGCGACATGAGTCTGGGGGATGGATGAAGAAGGTCCGGGTAGATCTTCGATTTCGCTGGGAGCGGAGGTGGACAGGTACCTATTCGGGTCCAGTTGAGCGGGTGGACTGGAAGTATAGCTATTGGCGGTGGAATGAGCGTGATAGGAGAAGAGGGGATGAGAGGTGATATGTCCCGGGATCCCATTGCTGGGGTTCGCAGAAGGTCCAGGGCGAGCCCAGGGATCGTTTATAGGTTCGGGTGATCGAGATTCAGAAGCGCTAGGGGCAGTCGAGCCATGTCCTAACCAATCACTCGCACTGAGTATCCTGTTAAAAGGGGGAGGGCGCCAATGTTCATCATCCTCTTTGGCCGGCTCGATATCATGAGCTCTATAAGCCGGGGAAGTCGCTATCCCAAGAGTCTCGAACCCTGATTTCCGGCTTGTACCTGGGGAGTGGCCGTGTGGATGACGATGGTGGAACGAACCGGCATAGGATGAAGAAGGTAGCCCGGTAGGTATAGGTATACTAGGGGTCGAGGGGACGGCGATTGGTGTAGGTTCCGGCATGAAAAGCAAAAGATCGCGACAGGTGGACCGATCCGAGATTGATAAAGTTGAAGTCTCTTCCCCTCTGTTCTCGTCTCCAACCGTATATCTATCCGAAAGATTCGCTATCGATGACTGGAAACGATCAAAGGCCTGTTGAGAGCAAGAAGAACGTGTATGGCCGATCAGCACCTGAGGAACCAGAGATGACTACCTTTATACCTTTGAAAGGTGTTTACAAGGGGAATAGAGAGAGCAATAATGTACTCGACTCACCTTTGCAGCCTGTTCGGGAATGATTCGGTATGGAAGGTGTGTAAGAACGTGCCACGGATCCCTTTGTCTGCGGTATCGGTGAGGTTGGCTATGGTATCCGAATGACGCTGGTGAGGATGATGGTCTACCGTGACTGTGCCCTGTCTCCCTGTGTATGTGATCTGATCAATGAAAGACAACCTCCCTGATAATCTTCAACGTTCCCGCTCGGAACGGGAACATCGGGGGAAATAATAGTGGATCAACCAACGAGGAGCCCCGCGGCGACCACCAGAAGCGCGGGCGTTTACGCTCAGCCTCTGTCTGTACATTCCGAATGGTAAACTATAGTACCTAGAGTATGGGAACATGGTATAACATGCATCATGCCGCACACGTCACATCTATCGAACAACATCTATCTTCTTCCCATACCTCCATCCCTTGTATTGTTCCAGAATCAGCTAAAACACGGGCCCAAATGGGAATCAGCCATTCGTCCCGCTTGCAGTCCGGATCAAAACCCAGCTCACCTCGTTCGCTACAAGCGTAATGACCTGTCCAAACAGAAACCACGACCACAGATTAGCCATCTCCTTTTCTTTTGCTCTCATCATCAGTAGACTCACGGTATGAGGAGCGATCCTCAGGAAGTGCGCCGTCGTTCCCTTGTACCAACCCATGAATCCCTCCGCCTTGAGCGTTTTCCAAAGACAATCGAACGGGTTGGAATACAAGGCCCCTCTTATTCGGCCATTAGCATCGGTGTAAGTAGGTTCTACGAAGGAGGGTCGAGATTATCAGAGTCGTGCTTGAAGCTCGAATAGGGATTAACAGCTCACGGTTGTATACTCTTGTCAGTGCCTGCGAGGTCGGAAAGGGGTAAGCATTATTCCGAGATGACTAACCCCTGCAAGCGGCTTACCGTATCAGCAGGTCTATCACCCAGAGTCAATTCGACACGATCAGTTTCCATCCGCATCCCATTCACATGTCCCACTCACTGCATCATCAAGCACTACCCATCGTAAACCCAACCAATTATCAGCCCACATTTCCTCTGCTGTATTAGAGCAGCGCAGCGGGATGATGAGACTTACGACACAAATCCCAGAGAACGAACTCGATACGAGATAAGTCCAATAACTGCTCTCGCTCATCACCCCGTTCGATACCAGTTTAGATTTGGCGTAGTTGTAAGAGGGAAGTTGAACGCTCGATCCCTATCACCATCGATCGATCCGAGCGATTTCAATTCCAAATCCGACGGGGTCAGGCTCATGATGTTCCCCCTCGACGCCTAACGGTCGGGATACTTACCATAGCAGTCCTCAACATCGCACTCCCTACTCCTCTCCCTAATCCACTCCAACCCTCGTTTTTGACGACGCTAGAAAGGGCGTGGATGGAATTCCGGTAGGCGTGTTGGGTCCCGATCGGAAGCGCGGGGGAGTAAGCTTGCATTCGGGCTTTGATCAGGAAAAGGGGGTTTCCCAATGTCGCTGAGAAAGGTTGTAGGTTTTAGTCGAGCAGAATTCAGGTGAGAAGGAAATGAGGATGGATCGTCAGTAACCCGTCCTGTAAGCAGTCTTGAAATCTCCCGATGACTCACCCCCGATCATCCCACTGATGGAACCAGCACTGACAGCACTCCAGAAGACCGCCTCGGTAGGTTCATTACCTGCGAACTTGTTCAACTGTTGTCGAATCGGTTCGTAGAAACCTAGACGGGAACCGTTCAGGAGGACCTGTAGTGGGTGACAGGTGGGGTTGGATAATGGGTAGATGGAAAAGAATGAATGATAGTGAAAAGAGGGAGGAGGATGAGTTGAAGCGTAAGAGGAGGGGTAAAGGATAGGCTTACTTGGTATGCGTACTAAACGCCAGGTAGACCCAAATATGACAGAAACAGATCAGCTCTTCCATATCCTATTCCAGGTGGAACTCCCTCATGATTGACGTACGGCAGGAGCCAAACCTCTCTGTAACCCTCTTATACCCTCATTCCTCCATGTTTTCTTGAACACGTCGAACACGTTTGCATACACTTTAGGTGCATCGGAAGTCTTCATCAATTCTCCTTGTAGTTGTAGCCGAGTCTTCATGACTTCTGGGATATTCGCTGTCATGGATTCCAAAGTATTCTTTGATTGAGATACGAGAGCGATCCAGGAATCAAGAGCGGCGGGTGATTACTTACAGACGGTCACCGCTGCACATCCTGCTAGACCTCCACAGACGAATGTTTCACCTAGACTTAATTTGGCTGGGGAGATGGCAGGAGTAGAAGGGGCTATAGGGATTGCCTGTACGGCCATTTTGTCCGACATGATAGTCGAGGTGGAATCAGATGATGGGTGTATGGGAAAGACGATGAGATCGTTGTGGTACCGCAAGTCGTGCTCGAGATTATTGTCGAGCCTGCAGTCCAACCCGAATGACCTGAATGACGGTTACTCGTTATCGGCTGAGTGATCGATACGCGTCGCCCTTACGTCATCGGACGAAAGTCATACCGCACCTTTGTCGGGTAACACGAAGGGGCGCTAGGGCGTTGTCTCGTTTCAGGTTGGGTGGGTGATCAACGGGATCGTCGGAACGCTGGAAAGGTAGCACTTTCCATTGAAACGCGTGGCACTGGTACAATATAATCCAGCTCTAAGATATTTATAGTAGTGATCCTATTGTCGCACGCGTTTCATGCGCAGAAAGAAAGTCCTTTCATCGAGATCGGTGGTAGAGCAGTACCGATGGAAGGATGGCGAACCCTTTTCATTCTAGATTCGTATCAAAAGTACAAGAACAACGATGATACCATCACAAGTGGCGTGTTCGGATTCCGGCTTTGTTGTACCCATCTTGCCGAGTTTCCGGTAAACTCGCCTCGATTGCGACTTACAAGAAGCCAACATCATGCCAGAAACGCTTTCAGTCCAGCAATCGACTCATTTAGGAATCGACATAAACCGCTCAACTTCACCAAGAGCTGAATCGTTCCTTTCGATCGGAACGAACCATACCAATACCGGACTCGTCATGGATAAATCTGAATACGACGAACGAGCGCTTGGTGGGCTCGATGACCTACCAAGAGAAGGAGCTCTGGAAAGACCTCTGGACTATACGTTGAATCCTAGATTCAAATTCTGTTTTCTCGGCTTATGGTCAGTCTCCATCAAGCGTCATGTACCCATCCGCGCTGATCCTGGTACGATCCGGCAGTCTATACATCTTCCTATTCGCCCTCGACGCATTCATAATAACATCAGCAGTACCGCAACTAATCAACGAATGTGCGTCTCACCTTCTGACTCCCGACACGCCCGTGCTTGGTTTAACGACCATTTCTTTCATCCCCAAAAGTCAACTCGGCAGATAAATTAGCTTTCCTGAATAGTGCCTTCTTCATCCCCTGTGCCGGTTTCATCTGCCTTTATACCCAATTGATGACGATCGTCAAACCGAAGATCGTTTATCTGGGTTGTTGTTTGATCTTCCTCGCGGGATGCGCTATATGCGTGAGTCATCCGCGTTCAAAAAAAGAGTCGAGGATGATTGGGTTGACGGTGTATGGGATCGTAGGGAGCGGCGAGTAGTATGACCGTACGTTGTAGTTCGGATTGAGATCCCAAAGGTCGAATTTCCGTTTATATTGCTCCTTTTGCGCGCGAACAGATGTTAATCATCGGTCGAGCGGTAGCAGGTCTAGGAGGCAAGTTCTCCTCACCCGTACCAATCTTCCTTTCACTTACCCCCATGTCCCTCGGATGTCGAAGGAGGAGGTCTCTGGTCCGCAACCTACGTGATCGGGGGGGAACTCATTCCGCTCCCCAAACGACCGGCGCTTTATGGGTTGTTCGGATTGGTCTTCCTCGTCGCCTCAGTTGGTGGACCCGTTTTGGGTGGTAAGTCCACTTCGAGTAAGAGATATCGGTTACCGCTTGTTAATCGGAGGACGATCCGTTATGCGGGGACAGGGGCGTTCACTGATATGTCGGAACACGGATGGCGGTGGTCAGCGCGATATCGAACGCGTGATCGGCTCATTGAGCTAATGAGGGAAACTTTTTGTGGTTCGACAGGTGCTTTTATATCTCCTTACCTATCGGAGGTCAGTATTTAGAGCGATCTCCAGTGAGATCAGTCACTAATCTCGGGGATCTCTTGCCAGGCGCCGCTCTCCCACTTCTCTTCTTTACGATGCCTCCGGGACAACCGATGCTTCCCTTCTCCGGTCAACGAGACTCGAGACCCCCCTGGGTCCGGATTTGGAGGATGGATTGGGTCGGTGCGATCTTATGTATCGGATGGGTCACTTGTCTTGGGATCTCTTTACAGTGGGCTGGGGTCACTAAAGCTTGGAACGATCGGGCGGTGATCGTGGTAAGCTTCTAAATTCCTATAATCTCTAGACCGACAGGCTGAATCCGCCAGTTCTGGATATAGATGCTAGCATTAGCTCCAGTGATATTTCTCGCTTTTGTTGGATGGTCCATCTGGTTGGGGGATCGAGCCATGTTACCTATCAAACTGTTGAGATCGCGCCACTTGTGGTACGTCCGTCTGTCGCTTCTTCGTGATACCGTCCAGGCTCATGAATTGCCACGATCAGGGGCGGTCTAGGGGTTTCATTCTTCGGTAAATCGAAGTCCTTTCTGGTTTCAAAACACTGGTATTGACGAGTGATAAGATACAGGTTACGGAGTGGTTGTTATCGCGCTGTATTATTTGTCGATCTATTTCCAAGCAGTAAAAGGGTGAGTCGTGCCAGACTGGTCTGGTTTGGCGTCTTCTGATGGTGTTGTCTCACTAGTAAAACCGCTACAAAAGGAGGAGTTGTAAGCAGGCTTGAACAGTACAAACCTATAGACTTCTGTCATGAACGCTGACTTCGGCTTGTGAACAGCTGCTTTTGGGGTTACAACTCGCAATGTGCCCTACGATCGTGGTAGTTAGCAAGATCGTCGAGCGAACGGGTCACATGTGGCCAAGCATGCCCATCGGCGGTGCACTAATGGCTATGGGCTGCGGTCTCTTCTATACTTTTTCTCCCTCGACCAGTATCGCCAAGATTATCGGGTGCCAGATCCTCGCTGGGGTAGGATTCGGAGCGACGTTGAACGTGATGACTGTGATCGTCCAAGCGGATTATGCTACTCGACCGATAATCGAACCCCATGCGACCAACTTACTCAACTGGTTTGGGTTCGTGGGTCGCATCGTCGGTATTACCATTGCCACCAATATCTTCGAGAACAAAGTAAGCTAGGGCTCTGAAGCTCTTAGTCTCAATGGCTGAATCATCGTGCCAATCCGCAGCTAAAGCGAAGTCTGACTCATACCGGATATATGAGTGAGAGTGAAGTGAACGCAGTTCTCACCAGTCCAGGTTCCATCAGACTTCTTCCCAACGACGAACAGGTACATATGTCTGGACAAGTAAGAGACACTGACACTGATTGTGACCGGCTACAGGCTGCGGTCATCGAGCTGTATAATGACTCAATCAACTACGTCTGGATCGTCTGCATAGTCTTCTGTACGTCATGCCGAATTGCATTGCTGATGGAGACTAAGCTTGTCTTCTTGTATAGCTCTTTGTGGTTTCTTCTCCACTTTCTTATTGAAACGAGTAAGCGATATGCCCTAAGTTGATGGCCATCAATACTGATCATCCTTCCCGATTTTTAGCTAAATATGCTTGACATCCAAGCACAGACCGAGAGCGACATCGTCTTGAGCCCGCTTGACTCGAATTCCAAGCAGACCGATAGTCAATCGACTACTCCTAGATATTGATTCATCCGGTGATCTGTTGCTCAGGCACAAGGACGTGTAACCTCCTTCTTGCTTGTATTTTATGCCATAGAGGACACTCATGTATTATTATCTTGCTTACAACCTGCCTGCTAGGCTTGAGAACCCGACGTCATCTGCCCCCTCCGAATCCCGACAACCACCTGTTCGCGTATGATCTGACGTTGTCTCCTCCACCCCCCGTCAGGCTCGACATGAGTGATATCGGGTTGTTTTGGTTAATCGAAGCTTGACGATGTGCTCTCGTTTGTCGTACTAATACAAGTGTTGCGCAACGTGAATATCGAATGCCGCCAGCTCGACGCATAGTACTTACCACAACTCGAAATCTCGCCTAGATTCGTTTCCAGCACCAATCCCCCTTGTATGATCTCGGCCAACACCAGATGCACTTCATCGAAATGAAAGACGAGATCCAGTTCACAGACGTTTTCGAAAGTCCTGTCGAGAGATTCTACGAAAACCTGGATGAGATCGAGGATACCCAATTCCGATTCCGCACCGTCTACCACGAAGCTAGTTGCAACAAATTCACGAATCAGCTCAGGGAGATCTCTTTCTGGTATAGAAACTCACACAAAGTATAAAGTAGCATAATGTCGATAGATGATCCTCGAGTCATCTTCTTGATCATCCTGTTCCACTTCCCCTCCATAAGGAGTGAAGGCATATCCCTGACCCTCTCTCCCCTTCCCTTTCTTCGGCTTCACTTTCCCATCAGCTCCAACTCTTGGAAACTCCAGACCGGGTGCGTCAAGAAAGTTACACAGTCCTGCTGGTCGATCACAGACGAATGAGAAGATCTGGGCTAGAAGAGCGGATTGAGACTGTGCTGGGAGAGCGGTATAGAACTTCGATAGACGTGGTTTCCCTGATCGATTCAAGGTCAGGTCGTGTCTAACTCAAAGGTTATCAAGTCGGTTTACCTTGGTTGTTGAAGATCAGGACTGCTTGGATCATGGTTTATTGTTGGATGGTAATATCGATATAGTCAAAGTCGTGTAGCTAGTAGCTAGCTAGCTGGTCCAGCTAGTCCCCTTGCACTGAAAAAGGTATGGATCTTAGATCTTAGAGGTCTCAAATCGCTCATCACCGGAACAACGTAAACACGCGGATGCGGTTGTGGTCGAGGGTGACCTGGCTCGAGCGGAAGCCTTGCCTGATCAGCTTGCTGACCTTGACTGACGGATGGTGAAGGACAAAGACGCAGAGCTGACTGCGGCGAAAGCATCGTGCAGCTGCAGGAGCAAGTAATAAAGAAGCGGAGAGGGTTCCGATGGAAGCCGTTAGCAGACGTGCGTTGCGCCGTCTACAATATGAAGAGAATATGGCAACATTAGTGTCTGAGTGTATTCATGTGTTTTATTGGCTATTGAGCTCATGTTCTGTGTCTGTGGTTCTGGTGATCTAGCTCTACTTTCCGCTGAATTCGTATCCACCCTCTCGTTGAACGCAATCCCACTCCAACTTCGAGATCTCTTCTCCCTCCAGTCCTGGGTAAGTCAAACCTACGGTAATCTTGTCGTCAGGTTTCATCTCGCCTACACCGGCGGGAGTTCCAGTCATGATCAGATCTCCTTCCTGTATGGCGAAGTAAACAAGCATGGTCAATAGATCATCGTGACGAGGATGCATTTCTGTATGCTTACGGTCAAGGTGAAGATACTGCTGACATGGTTGATAAGCTTTGGTACATCGAATACCATATCGCTCGCAACACCCTTCTGTTTAAGTTCGTCGTTGATCTTCAGCCAAAGACCGACTTTGCCAACATCTGCCAAACGTTCTTTAGGAATGAAAGGTCTAGACAGAGGAATCTGCAATGAGCTTCGTCCGGTTACTGGCAAGCAAGTACAGAGGAATGACTCACCCGACAGGCGCAAAGGTGTCGAAACCCTTAGCAGCGGCCCAGGGGAGACCTTTTCCCTTGACTGCGTCCTGCATGTTTCGGCCGGTCACGTCGATTGCAAGGGCTGTTGATGAGATATCAGTTATTCATCTCTAGGGTCAACGCAAGAGTGACAAGACTGACTGTATCCTGCTACATGGTCCCAAGCTTTTGATGCTGCAATGTTTCGTCCCGCCTTGCCGATTACGACTCCCAATTCAACTGCAATAATACCATCGCCGACGTGGGTTTAACACAACAAGGCTGAACGCGAGAAATTCGTCCCTGTTCTCACCCTCGTGGTGCGTCATAACTCCCTTAGGAATCTCGATCTTCCCATTGCCATGCTCTAGATAACTACTAGTGGGCTTAAGGAAATAGAATGGCTCGGTGGGCACCTTGTTGCCTAACTCCTTCGCGTGATTGACATAGTTTCTGCCAATGCAGATGATATTGCGTCCGGTCTTAGCGAAATTCTGAGCCATTTTTGCCTGGGGGTCTGCGGTTTACTTTACTTGTTGCTTTTCAGTTGGTATCGTCTCAAAGCTTTGGCGAATCTGACACCAGGGCCAGGACACAGAACAGCTACTACTGTTTGCCAGTTGCCAGGTGGACGGATGGACGCTACCCTGCAACCTACGCCGAGTACATCCGGAATCGACAACGCCGGTCCATAACGAGTCACGTGAGTGAGATTCCGCATTTCGTGTAGACTACAACTTGTATATGAACAGCATGAAATCCACTATGACATATCGTCAAACATCCCTCCTCCGACCATACCTCCGGTAGGCTTGACCCTCTTAGTCCGCTTCGCACCCCTCTCCTCCTTGATCTCCTTGTAATCCTCTTCCAACTCGCCCTCATCGTCCTCATCCTCACTACTGCTGATAGCCATCGCTTCTTCCGGTGCTACTGGTTTTGCCTCTATCGTTGGGTTTTGTTGAGGCTGCTGTTGCTTGGACTTATGAAGGGCGGCCAGTGGAGTCCCCTCAAGTCCACCCCCCTCTTCCAACAACCGTTTCTGTTCCCTCGCCTCCCAATCTTTCCGTCGGTCTTTCTTCTCGCGGCGAAGATCCTTCTTCTCCTTCTGCTCTTTCTTGTCAGACCAAGCTTCGAACTTCTTCGCTCTCTCTTTACGTAGCTCGGCTTCTTTTCGACGTTGAGCGTTGGTCTCGTCCTTCTTGGCAGCGGCCTCGATCATCTCCTGCTTGCGATGCGCTTCTCTACCTTTGTCCGTGTAGGTGAAATTATCCCACTGCGCAGTCAACAATGTCAGCTCGTGGTCTTAGCAGGATTTCCCTATCTGAGCCCATCAGAAAGCAACTCACATCAACCTCACGATCCTGCCAGCTGACCAATCCAGCCTCCTCTTCCTCTCCATCAGCAGCCCGTCGTTCCTTCTCCTTCTTCGCTCGGTCTCTCCACTCTTTGACTTCTGGCATTTTAGGTATCCGGAGCAAACCATAGCTCACGCTCATCCCGAACATATCAAGACCTTTGAGACGGAAGATATACGATGCTTCGTGCTTAGAATAAGCTCGAATAGAGGACACGAAAGCTTTCGCTGCCTGTTACGGTGTACGGAGTGAATACGCGGTCATTTCAACTCATTCGGATCGTATTGTTCACCTTATCGTTGTATGATCGATCCTGTAACACGATATCCCTCATCTGCTCTAGTAATTCCAGAGCTGCAGGATCCACTTGATCGTGAATTTGACGAGGCTCCTCTGCACCTCCCTCAGTCAGGTCGGCTTCTTCAAGGTAACGATGTCGCGTCAGTGGCATTTTGCGTAATTTCAAGAAGTCTGATCACGATGCCGGTCAGTATGACGAGCATTTGTACCATTATCATTGAGGTGGACCTACCGACATATTCCTCTTCACTCCCCTTAGCGAGAAGTATCACAGCCTTTCCTCGTCTACCCATTCTCGCTGTTCGTCCAGCTCGATGACTGAAACTCTTGGGATCACCAGGTGGATCATATTGTATGACCACATCCACATCCGGCAAATCCAAACCTCTTGCTGCGACATCGGTACAGAGCAGTACCCCTGGGCTGGCAGGTAGGGACGGGTGGTTCGTAAATGATGCAAGCGTGTTGGTTCGGATGTTTGGTTGAAGATGCCCATGTAAAGAGGAAAAGTGGTAGTGGGAGAGCGCAGGGAGACGTTTCAAAATCTGCATTGAAGTCATTAGATGAGCTGGACTTGTAAGCCTAAGTATAGATCATTGACTCACATTATAGAAATAGTCGACAGCTGCACAAGTAGCGAAATAGACAATGTATTTTGCAGAACCTTCTAATTCAGATTGTCTTCGTAGTAGTCGAATCAGTTGGAGAGTTTTCTCCGCTTGGAAGCAAGTCAGATATTGGTTTTGTAGTCTATGACAAAACGATCATATAAGTATTGGTAGACCACTTACAGATCTGATCGCACTTACAGAAGGGGGGTACGCCTTTCCTCCTTGCTGGTCTTCTTCGCCGTCTCGCCTTCCTCCTCATCTCCTCTCTTCCTTTTACTCTTCGCTTCGACCCTTACTACGACTCTTGTCAGATTTCTCAATCCAGCCAGCTCGAATCCCGCTCCACCTCCTAGGGCGCCCATTCCCATTTGTCCATTTGCGTTTCTCTCAGATAACAGATCCATCATTGTCGCACTGAACAGCCAGTTCCTTCTCTGTCGCGGTAAGATCTTCCAAACAGTTTCCAAATTCTTAAGATGATCTTTACTCGATAGGAGACCATCTGCTTCATCAAGGGTAAGAACCTCGAATTGGTCAAGAGACAGTGCTCTTCTTGCTCTCGCATAAGCTGACGTTGATGCACTACTGCTAGTGGAGGCCATGCTACTGAGGTAGGAAGCCAGTCTTCCAGGAGTAGATATGATAATAGGAGAAGGAGGGGGATTTGTCGTGGTAGAGCGGGATTGGGATTGTCCGGAAACCAGTAGTAAGGGAGAGGGGTATGTAGCTTCAATGATGGTATCCTTCGCTTTTTCTGCTGCAATATCTACTTCTCCATCTTCCTGATCTACCTTGATATCTTCGGCAGTGCTCTCCATTTCAGCTCTGGCACTCTTTCTCAGGGCCTCGAAGAAGATTTCAAAGACCTCCCAGACTTGTACTGCAAGCTCTCGCGTAGGAACGATAACCATCGCGAAGACCTCGTTCTTCTTCAACCCCTTCCTCATTGAGTTAGCTCCACCCTCGGAACTGCTCCTCTCAACAGCCAATTGAGATTCCCTCCTGATCAATCTCTCCAAAATGGGAACGACGTAAGATAGGGTTTTCCCTGAACCGGTGATCGCCTCGATCAGGAAATCCTTGTTTTTAGTGATCGCAAGTGGAATGAGAGAAGCCTGGATAGGAGTAAGGGATTCGAAGTTGAAGGTGTTGTGGACGGTATCCAGACTGAAAATAGCAAAGTGGAATCAGCTGAGGTGTTGGTGTTGAGGAAGTATGCTCGTATCTACATACACCCATGGCGTTAGAGGTGGGTTCATGTTGACCCATTTCCCAGCAAAAGCCGGTGCTGCGGCATGTTGAACCATGTTGTAGCTGCAGTAAGATTCTATCTCGATGCTTGACTGCCTGCAGTTGCAGACTTGATGTATACCGAGCGGCCAAACTACATCTCTTGAACTTACTAAAGATATGCTCAACGAGGGCGGATGCAGATCTCAACATTATCGATCGCGGACATCAATTCGCGGACATTGTCTCTACTGGTAGCTACTAGAAATACCGGTCCGTTCCTTATTGATATTCATATAGCCCATAACCGGTGATACAAGGTCGGATACATTGGTCATAACTTCGCAATCCCCACAAACTGTCCCGTAGTTGACAGTCAGTTACCGCTCTTCCCAGAGATATCGATCTCCAAGATGTTCTTTCCACCCTTGATCTCGGAGAAGGTCGGCATCTGCTCGAGCCTGATCAACTCGGCAGACTTGGAAACGTAAGGATCGCTCTTGACGGAAGCGACCGCGACGATCTCCTCGCCCTTAGCATAGTACGCAACAAACTTGAGTTCATCCTTGGACAGATCTCCATCAATGTAAACATGCTCGAACCCGTTGGCATTGCTGACGTATCGCAATCCACCACCTGCAGAGGACCAGAAGATGGGGACCTTGCTGTATGGCTTGAGCTTGCTGGGAGTGACGATACTTTCTGCGACAGCTCGACCGTGGTTTCCAGCAACGTTCCAGTGCTCAACACGCCTCGACTCCTTTTGAGGGTGCTGTTTGTAGTGAGCGATGTCACCGATAGCAAAGACATCCTCCTGACCCTGAACCCGCAAATATTCATCGACGATGATACCCTTGTCTTCCTCGAGCTTGAATCCACTGGATTCCAGGAATTTGGTAGCGGGAGCGACACCGACACCAAGGATGAGGAGGTCTGCCGGGATGGGTTCGGCGTCCTTGAGTGCAACTGATCCAACTCGCTTGGAGTCACTCTCTGTTTGTAGAATGAACCCACAACAGTCAGACTGATATCCTTGCATCACAAAAACACGGGAAGACTAACCAGAAGGCAAGATCTTGTCTACTCCAACTTCCATGTGGAACTTGATACCTTGACCTTCCAAATTCTGAACGAAATCAAGCTCATCGATCAGTATACAGTTGGTTCAATTCCACGGGCCACAGGCAATCACCTTCTGAATGGCTTTTCCGACATCAGGTCCCAAGATCTTAGCAAAGGGCACCGCATCCATTCCAATGACGTCCACGCTCTTGGGACCCTTCTTCATGATCGACCCAGCCAACTCAAGACCGATGAAAGAGGTTCCGATAATGGCGACTCGGGTCTCAGGGGTGATTCCGTCAACGATAGCTTGAGTATCCTGTAGATCCCTCAAAGTGAAGATTCCTTCCAAGTCCACTCCGTCGATAGGCAACTTTTTGGTAGAGCTTCCGGGCGCCAAAACCAGCTTGTCGTAAGAGACTTTGTCTCCCTTGCTAGTCTCCACCGTCTTCCCCTCGGTATCGACCTTGGTGACCTCAGTCCCCAATTGCAAATCTACTAAGAACTCGTCCCTCAATTCAGATTCCGAACGGAAAGCCAACTTCTTCGCATCGGTAATAAGGGCCTTGGACAGCTTGGTACGATCGATAGGAGGGTAGTTCTCCTTGGTCAACAAGGTGATCTTTCCATCAAAACCGTGCTCCCTCAACGCCTCGATCGTGTGCAAACCGGCAGATCCTCCTCCAACAACAACAATCTTCTCGTTCGTGGTATCGTGATCGGGAAGAGCGATCGAGCTCTTGGGGTCGTCAGTGTGAGCGGGCTTGTTCTTCTTGGCTTTAGCACGGGCGATAGGGGATCGTCCCATCTTGCTAGTCACCGTCTTCAAATCGGCAGTGACGTAGATCTTTCCTTCTTTGACTTCAGTGCTGTAAGTGTGAAGACCGTCCAAACCAGGGGCATCTTCGACGTCACCGGTGCAGGCGTTGAAACAAGCTCCGTGCCAGGGACAGGTGATTCGACCGGTCTATTGAATTATGAAGGATCAACTCCCTGTAACGTATTGCTGAGATACTACTGCGCTTGAACTCACGCTGTCTAGTACTCCCTCTGCGATTTATGAAACGAGGCGTCAAGTATCATTCGATAGATCGAAGGGTGCTGAGAACTTACTAGCAAGAGGAGCTCCATAATGCGTACACACCCCAGAGTTGGCGAACTAGATCATCGTCGTAAACGCTCAGCGTCGTGTTCTTGCTATTTATAATCCTTAGCGTTTAGAAGACGTACCACTTTGCCGTCGATCTTGACCAACAGTACTTTTCCCTTGCTCTCCCCCTCTCCGAATTCGACTTGCTTCATCTCTCCATTCCCCAACTCAGACTCGTCCAGAACAGGAAGGGTGATGGTTTTTGCTTCGGTAGCCATTCTTAATAAAGTACTAGATCTGAACGTTCGAAGGGGATAGGTAGGTTTGATAATAAAAAGCCGTGCGTTTGGTCGTAAGGTGTTTGCGAATAGACGACTGATTATCATATGCTCAAATGCTGCTGAGCTTTGAGAGTTTAGATGTTCCAAGCAAAGAGATTGTGAGGATCGGGAGAACGGTCAAAGGGTCATGACATTCCTTTTAGTAGTTCGAGCATGGATCGCGCGATTCCGCGATGACGAATATGCGATCGGACGCGTCCATCGAACCAATCAGGAGCCGTTCATTACGTCGTGGCTTGCGAACGTGTAGCATCTGCACGGTCGTATGTAACGTTCAAGGATGCAGGCGCTGGAACACGAAACACATCTTCTTGGTGTCTACTGGGTCTGATCTTATCCTGACGGTAGAGGCGATAAGCGGGGCGTCTTTTCGAGGAGTGAGCAATAGTTATCAGCAACTTACCATTTTCCGCGTCAACCGCCCGACCGGGAGATAGCAATAGGTTTCGAACTCATGCACTCTGCCCTCGATTCTTTCTTGGATCTCTCTCTGCCGATCGCCAAGGGACCCTTATCGCTAAGATTACCAGTCGCTAACCACATATATGGCTGGTTGTTCTACTCACTACCGTTGATCAAGCTTGACTGATCCGAGACCGGCGAGACCTTCTTTCTGGGTTGCGCGCTTCGAGGTAGAAAGGGATGATCAGCGGAGATCAAAGGCATTAGATGATCCGATAACAAGCCTCATGAAATCATGAACCTTGTAGCCCTGATTTTCCCTATGTTCCTCATGGGAGACTGTATATAACAGCGTTGCCTCGAACGGTCACTTGCGGAATTTCCATCTATCTCGACTCCATTTGCTAGTTGCGTAAATTGCAAGGGTATATCAGTCTAGTCAGGTTCATATCCGAAACGCGGAACCGAAGCACCGCGCGTTTCAGAATAGACGCCCCATCAATTCCCAAAATCATAACAAACTCTACCCACCCTTCACCATGAACATATTCCGTTTACCATCGATATCCAGAAAACGTAGAGACTCGTTGAAGCAACCAGGTCTACCTGGATCGACTACGGGAAAACAACGTACCCTCCGATCGAGGTCTTCTTTACCCAATCTTGCTGAACTCAATCAGCCATTTTTCATCACCGAGGAGGATTTCGATCTTGCTCGGCTCAAGTTGGATGCAAAAGCATATCACCAACAGAAGCAATCGCAATACACCGCTCATCGAAGGCAGGAGGAAGATAAGGTTCAGAAGGGAGATTTTACAAGACCCACTTCTGCCACCTCTCGTCGTTCATCCACTATCAGCAATACCACAACCGGTCCTACTCCCGAATTCTTCACCCACCAAAAAACAAGAAGATCGCTCAGTTCGACTCAGAGTAATCAATCTTTTTACACTCTTACCTCGGAAGAAATCCAGGAGATGAACAAACTGAGAAAAGAGAAGAAAGACCGTTCGGTCGTCGACGAGTGGAACGAGTCCCATCAGGCTGAAAATGACTCAAAGGAGGTCATGAAATACCATCTCCTACAACCTATCGAGATAGATTCTCAACCCATCTCAGCCTTTGAGGTCAATCAATTCCGGTCCTCCAAATCCACTTCTTTCCTTCCGAACTCAGGTTACAACGTTTCCACGGATTTCAGGACTTCTCCTTCCGCCGATACTCTCTCACAAAATACCAACCCAGTTCGATACCCGATCCGTCAAACCCATTCCCATTCTATCGTTCCCAATACCCAGCCCGCGTCTAGTCCGGTTAGCGCTCATAGCGATGGGACGGTAGGCAGGAAGTCGATTTTGGATAGACCCAGGAAGAGTATGATCTTCCAACGTTCATTATCCAGTCAGACCGGAGGCATAGAGAGAGAGTCAGGAGCGGCAGATTCCCCGACTCTACCTGAATCGTCGACGAGAAAGGGACTAGTCGTAAAGGGACGAAAGGGGAGAGATGTCCTGCCTCTGAACATGGTTGTTGTGGGTTCAAAGGGGGTAGGAAAGACAAGGTACGCTTCGAATGGACATCTACATATGAAAAAACTGACTAAGTTTTTGGTAAACTCAGTTTCGCGAACTTGTTGTTGACCGCGCACAAGCACGAAAAGCTCGAACAGCTCGTCCCACGCTTGAGCCTACAGGAAGAAGAAGCGCTGCAACCGGATACTAGCATGGGGGAAGAATCATCCCCACCACACGAAACACTTGGCCGATATCCTAATCTCCCATTCCATATATCACCGGTTGGCACCAGATCACTTCGATCCCGGACAACTGTCCTCACAGCCGATGACCCCTCATCATCGCCGACAGTTCGCAGGGCTTCAAGGCATATGAACAAGATCAGCCAATCTCTTCATCCCCTTACCGTCATCGACACACCTGGGCTGTCTTCAGATCCAGACTATCGGGAGATCGGAATTAGAGGACTGGAGAAATTGATTGAGGGTAGAATGAGGACAAAGTTGAATGATGAACGCAGAGTTCAAAGAAGTACTCGAAGGGGGGCGGGCGAGGATGATGGGTTGATTCATTTGGGTAAGTTTGGTTACTTCCTGGCTTTCGAACTGAATGCCTCACAACGGAATGACCTCCGACAGTTTTCTACCTGATCAATCCCGCCTCGGTTCTCACCAAGCCCCAGCTCGATGATCTAACAGCTCCATCGTGGGATTTTGAACTTGATCGCGATCCAGATCGAGAAGCCGGATCCGAGAACGAAAACTGGGAACCATCGCTACGATCAGAAGACATACGAGCGGTGAGTACGATCTGTCCTATGTCCTCTAGACCTTACTGAGTGTATCTCGCGCATAGATCACCCGCTTGTCGCGCCGAACGACTGTACTGCCCATAATCGCCAGGAGCGACACTCTCACCAAAAGACAATTCATCACACTTCGACGAGCGGTATGGGATGGTCTGTCTAAGCATGATCTAGTCAGATCCATGAAGGCCTTCCGGTTCCTGCTAGGCGGTAAACCTGAATCTGACCGGGTAGGCCAACAAGCGGAATCAGACGATAGCGGAAGCGAATCCGATATGGCATCTGATATTAAGAACGATATTCTGTCAGAAGAGATGAGCTCGGCCCTGCCAGCTTTCGTTTTCTGTCCAGACAATGATACAACTCCAGAAGAAGAAGTTCAAAAGAGAATTCGGTCCTCCCCACGAATCGGGTTCAAGCGGGAATACTTGTGGGCTGAATTAGATGCCTTGGATTCCACTCTGAGCGATTTTTCCAGAATGTACGGGATGCTCTTTGACAAGGGGTTCAATGAGGTAGGATCTCACGATCAGAGTCTTCGCGGCTGAACAAATAGAGCTGATGTGCTTGGTCACGGTCTGTCAGGCTATGGTAGAGAGGACGCAAGGCCAATTATACGAGGAATACAGGACAGAACAGCTAACTTCACCCGGCCGCGCTGGACCTCCAAAAGCGGGATATTTCTGAAGCACAAAGAAGGCGGAGAGAGACGACCCTGGTGGTCACCATAATACAAAGTAGCATTGTAGCATTAGCCGAAATACAGATTTCCTTTGCGTCAATCACTTAGACGACTGAATCTACCCTTTACTTCCTTATTTGCATCCGAGCACTCCGTTTCATCCCATTATCCGCTATTGTGCCTCAGTAGCTTGAGGACCTGCGAGAGGAAAGCTTGTACTAACCATTTCACTTCTCTCGTCAAAGTGCTAAATCGCATTGATGGATCTGCCTAATCGCTCGCCCATCATGTTTCAGTCTGAAAAGGAAAGAATCTTGAAGTTCTGTCGATCCGCTTCCGCGCGCTTATTGTCATGAAGTGTCAGAATCGTCCAGTCGTTCAGGAATGAGCTCGAGCGACATAAGTACGATCGTCCATATAGCAGAGTATCATTCGCATAGGTCACAGACATCACTCAGTATCCTCAATCATATAAAGGACTGAGAGACGTCAAGTACCCAGCAAACTGGTTTGAAAGCGGAGTATTGATAGAAGCTAAACGCTGTGTCACCGAGACCGGATCTATAGTCTGCGAACGAATTGCGTTGGGACGGCAGTGAACATGCCGGATTCTACACTATACCATAACAACGATCTCAAGGTAGGTAGTTCTTGGATATGGGGAAGAGGACAACATATATCTGAGCTAGCCGTACAGCCTTCTGAGTTTGATAGCGTCGGAAGGAAGGCGGAATGGACTGGCACTTCCTACCAGTTCAAAGACGACAAGAAAAGAACCTCAGACTTGAGTCTACTACCTCCCGGTATGTATAGCAATTTCCGATCACTTGAATGTTGAAGAGGGGGGTATCTTGAGTGCTGACCGATCGGTTCCATAGTCTACTTCAGTCTGTCCGTACATCCGGTCTGGAAGCAAGCTTGGAGTGTGTCTTAATTTTCTCGCCTATCGTTGTTACTAGCTGAGAATAGCTTCCCCAACACAGTCTCCAGATTAGGCCGAGAAATCGAATGCCCTGAATATCCTGCATCACATTTCCACCCTTCCCGTACTTCCAAATCTGATCTGATCGATGACAAAAATCAACTCGAATTGGAACCCGTGGTCACATGGAACGTGGACTTTCTGGTAGTTTGTGGGAACGACGCTATAGGTTTGGACAAGGCGGATGACGAGACACTAGACCGGCCCATGTGAGTTGCTATCGTTCGAAGACCCCTATACGTGAGCGACTGAACATCAGAATGCAGGCATAAGCAGGACAGCGTGATCTTCGTAAGCGGGATCTCACTTCGTACAACCGCTTTGTGCCTAACATGTGGCTGTAAAGATTGTTTCTGAATCGTGGATTATGGATAGCTTGGAAGATGACCAAGTCAAGGATATCAAGCCGTACATTTTGCATGGTAACCACTCTGCTCGAGCTCTGTTCTGGAGACATTGCTAATTCGGGATCCGATTCAGCACCTAGGAATTACAGTACCATCGACGTGATAGAGCTGAATTACGGTCTTCCAGAATCTGTGCTAGATGAGTTTGAAGCGTATCTAGCAGAAGTCCAGAGGACACAGGACGAGAAGTATGGATCACCTCGGTGGTCCCTTCCGATGACCCCCGATGATACTCCACCAGCGACAAAGAAGCGTAATCAATACGGAGGACAAGATGTTAGCAGGGTAGGCTCAGTGGGGAGAAGAATCGAGTACGAGCATCCGTTATCAGGGCTGGATACTGCGACGCCTAGCAAGACCGCCGAGGAAAAGTTCAATCTCGATTGGAGCGTAGAGACTGAACTCGCCTATAGAATTCGCGATAGCTCTCGGTGAGTGAAACAAACGCGACATCGAAAAAGCGTGAATGAACGGCATCCGCTCTTCTCTATAGTAGAAGATCTGGTATGAAGTCACTATTGGAATCGTTTTTGAAAGAGGATGGATATCTACGACAATGTTCAGAACTCCCCGACTTACCCGCTGGCCAATCGTACGCTTTCGCCACACCTTCCGACACCTCGGAATCGGTGGTATCGACCCGAAGAGTACAAACCTATTTGCAAATGGATGTCGATTCGGCCTCCGTCACTGAATCTCAACCACGAAAAGTTAGGTATATCGTAGAGGTCACAGGTTCAGGACCGCGCAGGCGGGTCATGGTAGAAAATACTTTCCTGGCGGAGTCTGCGTTAAGGTGTCCAAAGGATCAGTCAAAAGGGATAGAAGAATTTATCGAAGGTGAGAGATTCTATATCCCAGAGTGGTCGGCCCGGAAGGGGTTGACTGGAATCGTAGTTTTTCCAGAACCAAGCGTCTCAAAACAGTTGACCGATCTTCGATCGGTACACGCCGCGAGCTCCAAAGAAAAGCAGAGGCCCAGTCGGGTCGATCCTCGAGTAGCCAACGGCAGGTCAGTCCTACTGACCACAATATGCCCTTCGAAAGGTCTGCTAGCTGAGAGGTGGATTGTCGACAGGTTGTAGTTTCGAGGGCGCACTAAACGTTTCAGGATGACCCACTTTGATCACGTGAAAAAGGAGGATGACGAATGATCAGGATCGATCGAGGAGACAAGTTGGATTTAGATATCCCCGACCGAGACTACGGTCGTAGCAAGTTGTATTCCTACACAAGAACCTTTTGTACAGACGAAATGAGTACCTCAGCTTCATCTACATTTCGTCTGGCATCCCTCCTGCGTCCGAACCTCGCTCGGCGGTTTCCTTTACGGGTGCCTGCCGCTTCTTACGCATCTATCGCCTCGGAACAGCCGTCCTTGTCGCAAGCACCTGCGCCGTTTGAGGTCTTCGACAGAGTGGCTAAGAGAAAGCAGAAAGACAGGGCAGCAACCAGAATAGGTCAGGATGGCAGTCCAGGTGGCAACAGTCGAGTGACGGATTATCTCAAAGATGAGGTCGCCGACAGGATGTTTGAGAGATTCGAGGCAAGTGTCACTGCTTAGCATACCGAGTTTTCTGCACTCAAACCTAATCCCTTGTGGCACGATAGGATCTACGTAAACCTCCGGCATCGGTACTGGACTTGATATCATCATCGGGTCATCTGAGTAAGCTCATTGCAGGCTTAGGGACTACGAAGGAAATCAGAATGCTGGATTCGAGTGGTGAGACTAGCGATCATTTGGCATTAATTGCTTGAAATTGATCTCGTTGTGACATATCCCTGTAGAACGAATGCTGTTTAGGGATGCAGATTCCGAATTCGACCGTGAGCATCAGCGACTCCTCGTATCGTGATCACCGCTGATCAAGCCATACGTTCGCAGTGGCTCCTAATCGCTCAGTAGTAGATGAGGAATCGCTTTTGCAGCATGTCGAGGCTGACAGTCAAGAAGCGATTGTCAGCAATCTTGGCCTGCACTGGGTCAACGATATCCCAGGTAAGTTATATTTTACTGGATCAGCGGAAAGGACTGAAGTCGACGTTCGCCATCACAGGTGTGTTGAAGCAAATCCGAGGAGCTTTGAAACCCGATGGGTTCTTCCTGGGTAGCATGTTGGGCGGTGATAGTATCTTTGAGTTGAGGTGAGTTTTGTCAGTGGCGAGATAACACAGCTTTGCTGATGGACGATTCGATAGAACGGCATTGCAAATAGCTGAGATGAACTTGAGTGGAGGTGTTAGTCCTAGAATATCGCCCATGGCAGGTGAGTTCAGTCCAGCTGTGGTATCCTAGTCACTGCTGATCATTTCTGTGCTTCCTCCAGACCCTAAGGATGCCTCGAACCTGTTACAACGTGCCGGGTTCACGTTACTGACGGTCGATGTAGAGGATATCACCATCTCTTATCCATCGATGTGGGAGATGATCGAGGATTTGCGAGACATGGGTGAAAGTGGAGCTGTTCTCGGAAGGATGCCATACGTCAAGCGAGACATTCTGATCGCCGCAGAAGCCATCTACAAAGGTGAGTCGAGCGTGTGCTACGGGTGTCGATTGATTGTGGACACAGTTGACAAGCTGCGCTGTAATAGAGTTGCATGGACACGAGGATGGAACCGTTCCCGCTACGTTTCAAGTGATTTACCTCGTAAGTGGACCTGCCCTGTTCACAAACCGCTCCAGCTCATACCTCCCGCTCGTGTGCAGATCGGATGGAAACCCAGTGAATCCACCCCAAAAGCTCTTGCACGAGGTTCGGGGAAGACCAACCTCAAGGATGTACTCTAGAATTATGAATTGTTATACAAACCTGCGCGTTACTGTTCGTTACATAATGTTGATGACGATGATACCTGTTTCCATCTTACTGCCAAGCCGGTCGATCGACGTGATAGTCGTCGTTTACCGATTGCAACGCGATGGTGTGCCACAAGAACTACCCCGTCCCCCATGCGTCAGTCAAAGGGAGCACTCTTTGCGCACGACTAACATCCCGGACTCACCTTGTGCCATTCCTCCACGACGCCTCCCATGCCATAACAATAATGCAAACAGTCGTTCGGAGGTAACAAATGACTATCCGGTCTCTGCACGCTCATCCCCCACGTATCCAAGTACCTTATCGTCGACTCCCCCCGCGCGACCTGGGACTTCCAAGCGTCGTTCAACCGCTCGAACAGGTCCCAGTTGTATCGCATGAAAGAAGGATCGGTCGTCGATCTGAAATCCGTCCGGTTCTCGGCGGAGGATGAGAATTCGCAATGAGGATGACCTGGGGCCGTTGCGCGCCAGAAGACGCATTGTCTCGATCGAGGGATGGAGGATAGTTTGGATTGTAACAGTTCGATCTGAGAGGTGATCGTGATCGCGGCTTGTCGTTAGCTCGTCGACCACTCGCAGGGACAGTGCGACGGGCACTCACGGTCTTCCCCCACCCACTCAAGAGTTCTTGATAGAAATCGACCGGGTCCAGGGTGAATTCGTAATTGACCCAATGAGGACCGCTGTTCAAGACGAGCACCGTGTCCTCCTCCTCCACGTCGTCCTCTACGAACCTGACCCTATGCTTCATCGCCTGTTCGTACCCCTCGAACCAGATACTCTCACTGACCCAATCGACCAAGCCTTCCCCCGAGGCGAAGGATCTATACCCTACAGGGTGGGGGAGCATGACCCGATCCATCTCTTCCCTACTGATCAGATGTCTTTCCAAGAAGAACGTCACGACGGGACGGGCGGCGCGGGAAGGATGGACGCCTGCGTTCCTCAGGATCCCGGGGGTGAGGGGGTGATTGGGGTCCAGCAGGATGGTCTCTTTTCGAGGACGATCGCCCTCCGAGGTGCTGATGAAGGGGGAAGAAGGGTAAAGGAGTAGGTTTTGGATGACTCGGTAATGTTGTTCCGTCAGTGAATCTCCGGCCAGACTGGGCGAGGCGAGGCGAAGCGAGGCGTATCAACAAGAAGAGAGAAACCGATCCATCAAAAACCCAAGCCCCACTTTGAGAAACGAAAAACCCAACTCACACCAGCCCCCCCCGACTCCTCAATAACCTCTTCACAAACGCCCCCTCACCCAATTCTTTTCTCCTACACGTTTTTCCTCTTCCCTTTCCCGCTCCCTTTGCTCCATCTGCTCCATCTGCTCCAGTGGCTCCATTGGATCCGTTTGGGGCACTGGAATTCCTCAGAGGAACCCACTCCCACTGCGCCTCGTGTAAGATCCGCGCGAGGTGGTCTGTGTTCGAAAGGTCCGGTTCGCCATGGTCTTCCACCGGGTAGGAGAGGGGGTGGCATTTCGTTGATGAAGTTGACTGAGGGGTGGTGGTGGGGTCGGGTTGGGAATCGTGAGTTGGAGGTTGATGGGATTGGTCGAGGTGGAGAGGAGAAGAGGAGTGGGGTGGGGTGGGAAAAGAAGAAGAACGATTCAGAATCTTCCCCTGTCCATCCTGTGGGCGTTGACCCGGTGTGACCGGACCGACTCACAGTGAGAGAATTCAACAACCTCAGTTCATCCATATCACTCGGTCTATGAGCTCTCTCCCTCCAGAACCCCGAAGCGTATTCCTCGGGGGTACAATACTTGTCCCCCGGGTTGCGGGAGGTGGGGGTTCTTGAATTTGAATTTGAGGAGGAGGAGGTGGGGACGCCCGATCCGAGCCGGGGAGATTTCTTTTGCCGAGTGTACACCTCCTCCTCCTCCTCCTCTTGCTCGTCATCGTCATCGGTCTGAAGATAATCCTCCCTCTTTCTCAGGGGGACGACCCTCTCCACCCTCTCCTTCTCCCGGAGCACCAGTTCCCCCCTCGGACCGGTCCTTCCATCGTCCTTGGTGTGGGAGGACAGGTTGTCGACGAGGAGGAAAGTACAGGCGAGAGCTAGGAAGAGGTTGATGGTCCATAGGGTTCGACGGGTACGGAAGGTGTACCGGAGTGGACGTTTGTAGGGGTTCATGGTGGTGGCTGGTGGTGGGGTGGGTGGGTGAGTATGAGTGAGGTGGGAGTGGTAGGTGTGTGGATGTTACATGGCTATACTACAGTGACCTGCCTACAGTGCTATCTACCTACCATCCACCCACCTGCTACGCTACGCTCTACGCTCTACGCCAGCCAGTGCCAGTGCCAGTGCCAGCTGCTGCTCTGATAAAACGGTTCGAGACAAAACGAGGAACGGCGAATGACTAAGAACGCCCTCGACGTGACAGCGTGGAATGTCATCCAACCACCCAACCCACGTTACACCCGCGCGGCGCTCGTCCTTTCCTTCTACCGGTTCCAGCAGGTTCGGATTGGAAAACCTACGAGCCGGCCGTGGGTATGGGGGGGAGGTCACGTGACTAGCATCACGATCAGAGGGACTTGTGGGCTACGTCATCACCCCTGTTTCGATCATTCTGTTGGGGTTGGATTGTTGATTTTTAGGTAATTGGATCCGCAGACACCCAGTTGCGACCTGCCAGTCAGTGCGACTACTGCTACTGCTACCACCAGCTGGCCACTGCCTCCACCTGGGCGATGCATCGTCAATAGAACTAGAACCACCATCACCCACGACTAATCAAGAAACACACAACAACAACAACAACGACAGACCTGTACTCTATCGACAGATCCACAGACGAGATATACCGTCTCCCCTAACAACCATCTCCAACTCTCAACCTGCAACCTGAAGACAATCCACCTCGACCTAATCGAACAACAACGCCCGCATCATTCGTACTTGTGTGCTTGTGACACGTCGCACGTCGAGATTCAACGTGGATCGGATTGATCGGGAAACCGTCTTTTGATCTGAAACACGTGGGTCTCCCCAACCATTCCATCCCCTTGAAACGTTCCACGTCGAGGTCGGTACGATTCTGATCGACTCCTCATCCCCTCAACCACAGTCGATCCAACTCGTTCCTTCCTTCCTTCCTTCGTTCGTTCCTGTCTCTCCCTCTTCGACCTCCCCTTAGATACCCGTCGTTCTGGTGAAGAAAAGGATGACCACCTTGACCCCATTCCGGTTGTTCCAACTCGCCAAATACGTATTCAACACGTACGCATCCGCCAACCCACTCCTTGTGCGTTCCAGGGCGGCGGCGAGGGGGGTCGTAGCGGCTTTCAAGAGCCGGGAGGCGGAGGGGACGGTGGGGTTTCATGTGGAAGAGAGAAGGGGGTGGGATACTGGGCAAGTCAAGGAGGAGAGGAAGGAGGTGATGAAGTGTGAGAAGGACGGGGAGGGGAGGGGAGGCGATGGGAAGCGATCTGGTACGGTTTTTACTTCTCCTCGTTCCCCTTCCAACACTACGACCACCACCACCACCACCTCCCCTCACCCCAACCCTAGACCAAACCCAAACCCCTCCTCCTCCCACCCCTCGGAAATCCAACGCCTAATGTCCCACCCCCTCCTCTTCCACCCAACCTTCCGTCCGCCCTCCAACGTAATCGTCCTCTGCCACGGTCTCTACGGTTTCTCAACGGCCACTCCCTTTTCCCTTTTCCCCTCCCTCAAGCTACACTACTGGGCGGCCATCTTGAAGGTCCTCAGGGAAGAACTCGGGTGCAAGGTCATGGTCGTTGGGGTCAAGGGGACGGGGAGTATTGAAGAACGAGCGGGTCAGATGGATGGGTGGTTGAAAGAGAGGTTGCCCAAGGGCACGGGGGTCAATTTCATCGCTCATAGTATGGTACGTCTCCCCGATCCTCAGCGCACGAGCGCGATCGTTTCCCGCCGCTAATGAGATCACTCGATCACGCTCCCGTCTACTCCGGCGATCACTGCTTACACAGGGCGGATTGGATTGTCGCTACTTGATCAGTCATTTGAAACCTCAGAGTTATAAACCGCTTTCGTTGACCATGGTGGGGACACCTAATAGGGGTAGTCCGTTCATGGATTGGTGTGCCGTGAGTCCTCGGCTCGTCCCCTTGCGTCGTCAAAGAGGATGACCGAGTCGACGCTCTCCCCTTTGGAACAGGCTAATATAGGAGTGGGCGTCCCTTCGATGACAAAGGCCGCGATCAAGGCGGCCGCTACTGGAAAACTCCCACCTTATTCGTTGAAATCGCCTCTCCTCTCACGAGTCACTTCCGAAGGGAAGAGCCCTATGCAGCGGGAACAACAGGCCAGGGAGGATGCGGCGGAAGCTGCCGAACGGGCCAAATCAAAGGTCCGGGAAGGGTCCGGTTCATCCTCCTCCCTGTTGGCCTTTCCGAGCATGTTCGGATCGACCGTGACGGATTACCTGTTGGGGATATTGGATTCCCCCGCTTATGGGAATCTGACGACGCATTTCTTGAACGAGACGTTCAACCCTAGTACCCCTGACGATCCGTCGGTGAAATACCTCTCCGTCGCGGGGAGGACGAACAAGTTGTCCGTCCTCCATCCCTTATGGTTCCCCAAGCTCATCCTGGACGCCGCGGCCGAACGGGGGTACGCGGAGGAGGAGGGGAAGAGTGGGAGGGAGTACGAAGGGAACGACGGGCTGGTCTCCGTCTCCAGCGCCAAGTGGGGGGAATGGTTGGGAACGGTGGATAAGGCTCATCATTGGGATCTACGCGGTGAGGGGGGACTGTTACCCGATCTCCCCACGATCGATGATAAACCCGAAGGGAGACCGGATCCGAACGCTCCTGGAGGGTGGGATTGGGAATGGCGTAGCGACAGCGCGGTCAAGAAGGTCAAGGAGAAAGTCAAGGGCAAGGAAAAGGAGGGGGAAGCTTGGTTGAATAAACAAGCCATCGAGAGGATGCCGGAGATGGTCAAGAAGGCGACGGACAGTATTCCGAACGGATGGGATTTGGCTCAGGTGGGACAGGTCATCGATTGGGTCGGGGACCTCATGCCCGGATCCAACCCGGACGATCGGGCTGGGAAACGAACGAACGGTTCGCCGGGCGACGATGGTCAGGCAGGATCGATCGGGGCCAGACAGATGGCCGATGCCGCTCGAGAAAAGGCGGGGGAAGATCAGAGACAGACTCGGCGGGACGGTCAGAAGGACAAGATGATCAGGGACTTGGCCAACGATTCCAACATGCGTCAGACGGGCGAGATGGGCAAGAGGGAACAGAAAGTTTCCGAGAACACGGGTCATTTCAGGTTGGACAGGTTTTATGGCGGGCTGGCCGCCAAGTTGAGCGAGGAAGGGTTCTGAGGGTACGGCAAGGCGGAGCGGGTTGGGGTTTGTTTGCATCGATCATGGGTCTGTCCGCTTTAAGGTTGTAGCACATTGTAAGGATTGAGAAGCATATATAGCATAGGTCATCAGCAGGTGTACGTGTGGAACAGACCTTCCTGACAGGGTTGCACTTCAAGTAGCGGGGCCCCGCACTCGAGAACGAAATGCATATGAGATATCGCCTTCAAGTCATCTCGACTTTGAGGCTTCAGCTCTCATGAGTAATCCTGTACTCATATCGCTCCTTCCAACTTCTGAACGAAGGGCCATCGAACCAGGTCTTCTAAACCAGACTGCAGCTTGTCGTCCCTGAATGGTCAGTCTCAGTCTAGCCATGTGCGGAACTTGTCAAACTCACGATTTAGCGTTCTTAAAGCTTCGGATACCTCAGACCCGCTATGCGGCGGCAAGAGGTTTACGGGTCGGTGGTAACTCGTCAATATCAAGCCTCCGAGGATTCGGCTCTTCTAGTTTACTGAGAGAAGAAGGGTTTATGGCCGGAGATGGGGTCTGGGTCAAAAGTCCTCGAGATGTAAGCCTATCTGCCATCGACCTCTATCGTCAATCAAGTCTAACATTTCATCCGTTCCGTGCCAGATCAATCAACATCTAGACAAGTATATAGTGGGACAGGAGAAGGCGAAGAAGACCTTATCTGTTGCCGTTTTCAATCATTACCATCGGATAGTACATTCTCGGGAACAAGCTCAAGCCGCACGAGATCGAGAATCAGCTGCGGTGGCTGCAGCAGAATCGTTGGCCGAGGCCGAGGCGGAACTTGAATCGTCGAAGAAACCAGAGACCGTGATCCCGACGCCTGTCAAGAGACGGAAGACTAGAGATACCGCTGCAGAGGAGCAAGAACAGAGGAGGATCGAGTCGAGGGTCGTCGAACCTGATCCTACCAAGATTCATGAACCCTCCACATGGACAGGTACGGTATCCTCGCCGTCAATGCTTCCAGTAACATGAGCTGATCAATGCCTCTCGAAAAGGCCGGAACTTTTATACGGCGAGGTATCCTCCGTCTCAAAGTGCGCGCGCCCATGAAGAAACAGAATCCTCTACACTTCTGGGCCGGCTTTCTGGTGCCTTTACACCTTCGTTCGCGGAGAGCCTCAGGATGCCCTTCACAAGAGATGACGCTTCGGGAAAACACCAAACGATGTCGAGTTACGAAGAGAGTCAACGGGAGAACAAAAGCAAAGAGGCGATGGAAGATGAAGATATCGATCTGGAGAAAAGCAATGTTCTGATGCTGCAAGTCTCACCGCATGCTTCCTCATGACATAGGATCTATACTGACTGACGCCGATTGATCACTTACAGCGGTCCTACAGGTTCAGGTAAGACTCTACTTGCCCGGACCCTTGCTCGGATCTTGGATGTACCATTCGCGTCGTCCGACGCCACCAGTTTCACTCAAGCTGGTTATGTCGGAGAAGACGTCGAGAGTGCCGTCGGACGATTACTGAAGAACGCTGAATACGATGTCGCACGGACTGAGTGAGTAGCTGATCGGAGGTCCCCGTCTAGGATCTGATTGTGAAACTCCTTCACGTGTAGGATCGGAATTATACATATAGATGAGGTCGATAAACTTGCAAGACGCGGCGGAAGTGGTGAAGGTGCGAGTTGGGGAGGCAGAGATGTAGGAGGAGAGGGCGTTCAACAAGGTGTGTCATCGAGTCGACCTGACAAATCGCAGAACCAAGACTGATGAAAATTCTGTACCGTCCCAAAAGCTTTGTTGAAATTATTGGAAGGGACGTCCTTGACACTACAAGCTAAACCGGCTGCTCAAGTTCCAGCCTCCCAACCTCCTGTTGTACCATCATTTCCCTCTTCCTCCTCAAGTGAAGGTCCTGTAGGCCCAAAAGGACCTGGCGTGAGCGAAAACTGGCAGGCGAAAAAAGGGATCAGAGAAGGTTTGCCGCAACATGGGGCGGGAGGTGGTTCAATCGGGGCAGGAGGTGAGTGTACATATGCCGTATCTCTATCAGCAGTTGTACTGATCCACTGTACGTTTTAGGCAGCAAAGGAGAAACATTTACGGTTGATACGTGAGTTGCGATTGGCTGACCTCGACTGACGCTCGTCATGCTGATGGTTTCTTTCGACAGAACAAACATCTTGTTCATCCTGTCCGGCGCTTTTGTGGGAATGGAACAAGTAATAGCTAGACGTACCAATAAAGGCGTAAGCAGAGAAGCAGATTGTTTCGATTTCCGCATCTAATCTTACTGGATGTTTCAGTCCATCGGATTCAATGCTGTTCTAGCAGAGAAATCTACTGACGATGATGAAGTCACTGCGGAGAAGGTCGATGAAGGCGACACGCACAAGAAGAAGGATCTTCTGTCTGGCTTGACTAGCCATGATCTCGTTGAGTACGGTTTCATTCCAGAGTGAGTTACTTATATGTGAGACTTGAGACAAGTTGGCTAAAGTTCTATCGTCATCAAGATTTGTCGGACGTGTACCAGTGCTTGCTCCCCTCCACCCTTTATCATTGTCGGATTTGATGCGAATCTTGACTGAACCTAAGAATGCGGTTATCAAGCAGCAACGGAAGTTGTTTTCCCGATGGGGATGCGAGCTACAATTCTCAGATAACGCCTTGAAGGCTATCGCAAAAGAAGCGGTGAGAAGGGGGGGAAGCGCGCGGCATCTAAAGAGTGTCATCTCCGACCTTTTGTTGGAGGCCAACTACGAATCGCCTGGATCAGTGAGTACCTTAGGCAGAGTTCTAGCTGACCGGGAGGGCTTACAGGACTTCTTCTCAGTCTGTCCGATATGCGGCTGTGACTGAGGCTGTTGTACTCAAGCAAGTCCCTGTCCTATATTTCTCAAGGGGACAAAAATCTTTGTTTGAGCGGGCTCTTGCCGACGATACTTTGTCTCAGTCTGACCCCCAGACTGTTCAAGACACATATTCGGGTCCGAATGAGTCGACATACCATCCGGCACACAACACTCCCTCAGACGAGCCAGAACCCGTTCGAGCCTTCGGGCAATTGAGCAAGTCGCGCATGGACCGCAAAAACGGTGTATATGGCCAACGTCGCCTGTACCACGCTTCAGCTTTCCGAAGTCAGCAGCCAAGCCAAAAGAACAAACCTAACCGACCGAACCCTGGCAAGCCAAAGTCAAATGCGAAATCGACGAAACGCCGACAAGCAATTGCCTCACAAGACCTGCGTTCGACTCGATCAGCCACGCGAAGTCCCGTCATGCAATGCATCGCATACTCGTCAGCGGAACGTTATGATTTATTAGCTGTGGCTCGTGAGTTGAACCGACAAGAGGTTCCCTTTACTCTTGCTTTTGAGCAAGACCGCACCGACCAAGCCATAGTTGTGTCCGGCTGGAATTTCGGACTTGGCTCCGCAATGAACGCCCGTTCAGAGGAAGCCATCAATCTTGCTAAGCTCGCTGAAGAAGCTGCCAAACAAGTGGACGTTCCTGTAACGACAGAGCCGTCTGTTTATCCCAATGGCAACTCCATCACAGACACAGCCATCTATGACCAAGGTAGAGACGGGGAGATTTGGATTTTCAAATCAGGTAGTTTCGTCACATGGGGTATGTCTCTGGCGGAGGGTAGGACCTTCATTAGGGAAGTGATCAGGAACAAGAAGGCGAGGATTGAGGTCGGAGCTATTCCTCATCATGATATTCAGACTGAAGAGGTAGACTACGTCACTGACCCAAGCGAGTGAGTCATTTCGCTTCTGAGCATACATATGCTGGGCTTAATCTAGAGCAATTAAATTCCTAGGGAGACAAGAATTAAGGGTAATCTGATCCTTTTAGGTCGCCCCCCGGCTCTGCATTCCTTTCAGCAATCGCCTACCTATGCATCCTTCCTCACCCGCTACACTTTCAGTGTCGCCTTGGCACGATCTTCGGCTCTCGCTTTGGTAGAGGCTAAGCTCAATGCACACCTCGAGAGTGTCGGCAAAGTTCCCGGACTGCTTGAAACGACTGGAACTCAACCGCTCAAAAGGAAAGAGGTCATTCGGAAAATCGGTGAATTGATGGTTCTCCGAGAAGCGGTGAACTTCCGGGGAGGAGGTTTGGAGGACACGCCTGAAGTAAGACGAACCCATGTTGTTACAACAGGAATTTAATTTGACAGCCATTCTTTTAGATTTACTGGTCAGAACCGCAGTTGGAATGTGAGTAATGGTTGATTCACGCCTAAAGCCAAAAAAGCTGAGAAATTGCGCTCTCAGCTTATTTCGATGCAGTATCGACGGAATTTGAGATGGAAGATCGAATCGAGACTATCAACCAGAAAATCGATTATGCGAGCGAGGTTCAGAGTACTTTACGAGCTTTACTCACTGAGGTACGCACGTCCTGCTGCATGGTCGGCTTGCGATTGACGGTCGAGACCTATTTACAGGGATCCGCTCATCGTATGGAGGTCATTATTATCGCGCTGATCGCAGTGGAAGTTGTCTTGGTAGGTCCTCTTCGACAAAAGGAGGACATACCGATACTGATGTCAACATCCTTACAGGCACTCATTCGAGAGGGACCGGAGCTTATGCACAGCATCGTTAACCTTCTCACCGGTATGGACGTGGTGGGTAGATGTAGAATAGCGCCAACGTTACTTGACGCTAATACCTACGTCCATAGGTCAGCAAGCAGTTTGCTATACCGACGGCGATCGCGGCGTTGTCGCCCTTTTCTTCCAAGTCGACATGGGCTCCTGCTTCATCTGAGAACCCCTTACCTATTGCTTACCATGTTCTGAGCAAACCGTTGCCATATCAAGTCGGCTTGGACTTGCAGAACTCGATCATACAAGCTCGACTTCAAGCAAGGCGGGAAAATCCTAGAAGCGACTTGGCTTTGCAGGATGTAATTCTTTTGCTTGGCGAGTTGACTTCGTTACGATTTTCTTCTCGATTTGCAGCTGATAATTCGAGCTTTAACAGAACACACGCCGACCTATACGACAGGTAGAAGAGATGTTCAATTTGGCGAAGCTGACTCGCATCCAGAGCAACGAAAGATCATGCAATCTGGTGCACAGTTCTACTACACCAAGCGGGGTGGTCAGGTGACATATCATGGCCCTGGTCAACTCGTTGGCTACCCTTTGATTGATCTCCAGCGATCGGATGTAAGTTTGGTATGATATTCGTGCGAAACCAGGGTCTAACAAACTTGTTTCAGATCACAACTAGATGCTATGTCTCATATCTGCAGGATATTCTGGCGAGCTATGCACGGGAAGATCAGAATTTGAGCGTTTTGGCGCCTCATCCTGACGATCACGTCGGCGTCTTTGCAAATGCCTCGGAAAAAGTGAGTTTGCCCGGTTGCTATAGCTAGCTAGAGCTGACCGAGATCGTATGACAGCTCGCTTCTATTGGGATCCACATGCGCCACAGGATATCATCTCATGGATTTGCTATCAACGTGACGGAGGAACCGTTATCGTGGTTCAATCTGGTCACTGCTTGTGGTTTAAATGACGTTCGAGCGACATCAATACAGAAGATGTTGTCGTCTTCGGCTTCGGCGACACAGCCGACTGTCCGCACAGTCGCCGAGGACCTAATGCCGTACTTTTCTAAAAAGTTCGGGCGCGATGTAGTCCCTCTTTCTACGCTGTCTCAATCCAATGCTGGGGCAGAGATTATCTCCAGGCTGATTGGACAAGCTGAAAAACAAGCCGAATCGGTCACGAGCCAATCACGAGAAGTTTTAGCACGAACCCATATCAGGTTAGCGATTTCCTAATGTGTTAGGAGAGCGAGTCACCATGAAACGGTTCTGATTGATTCTTTTTTGTCGCCCCTCAGCCAGCCTTCCTGAGCAATAGAATCAAACAGCCAGAACCGAGCCAAGCCAGGAAGTGGCCCATCGTCACAACAATCATGAGTATGAACATTAGAATTGTATAGCATAAACCTGCCATCGCACACCACTGAATATTGTAGTACCCCTAGCACCACTACCCTTGTACTGCATCTATATCGACTTTGATACGCGCGCGCCAGAGCTGCTCCATGGTTCTTACCTATCCATCAACTGGTCTATAAGCACAAGCCCCTAAGAAACGATAGAAACAACGACCATGTACTGACGAAATTAGAAAACCCGTCTTCATTTAGAACTTCTGCGACAACATTGCTCAATTCCTCGCTAGACAGCGCGTATAGTCCTGTTTTGGAACGGATTTCTACATGTACAGCATCTTTGGATGATCTGGCATGTTCATGTGTGCTTTGAATTGAGTCATATTTGCGCTTCTCACCAGAACTTGGCAGACTTTTAGGTGGGGGGTATGACTGGGCCTGAAGTCTTGCGTCCCTATTGATCCGGATCGTAGATGCGTCGAGATCGATCAGAGGCGCGTCTTTGTCCGATACTGGTCGAGGATCGTAAATCCTTTCAGCCGTATCGTCTATCAACATGCGTCCAAATTCTCCCCTTCCTCCTGGAGTAGGTGAACTACGTGGAGGTAGCGTCAATCTACCATGAGGTGCGCGAAGACTAGACGTAGGGTGTAGAGGCCATCGCATAGGAGGGACACTGTCCGTCTCGGGTTGAGTATATGATTCAGGTTGAACCGTCCGGCTGTTGTAAGAAAAATCGTTTCCCAAGCGTCCGGCTTGCTTGTTTACAGTCTCGTACGCAAGTATTCCGTTTGAAGGGGTGTGATCGCTACTTTCTGCTTGTCGTTCTACCTGAGAACCATTCATCGGACGCATAACGTACGATCCTTTTTGCTGGGCATGATAGCCATTTAGAGGAATCGGCGATGACCCCTGATGTGGAACTCCTTGTTGGTTACCGGGGACTGATTCCGCTAGAGTCCCAGTTTCCCGATAGTTGGAGATTGGTAGTGGTTGTCGAGATGTTGCAGTTTGAAGAGCGGAATTATGAGAGGGATAGCGATGGGGGGTTTGAGGCTTTACAGGATATCGTTAATCTCAGCCAAGTTACTGAATTTCCGATTGAAATCCACTTACGAAAAAGCTTTCCGCTCCATCCACTCTAGTGCCGTGTATTTCCCTCGATTCACGCATATGAATATCATTGAGAATCGATTCCTGCATCGTATCCCCTCTCGCGACTTCTGCTCCACCAGATTTGAACGTCGAACCCTGCTCGAGCTGAGTAGCAGGCTGTGATTTATCGTCGACCCTCAAGCCGGAACAAAAGTTTTTCAAAGTTTCAGCAAATTTGTCCGTATCGAATTCGTAGGTGAAGCGTAATTGAATTCTTGTATATAGCTGAAAATAGGGAGAGTTTTTATCGATAAGTTGATCGCTGACGAAAGAGGAAATGAAAATGGGGTACATGGTTTTCTTTAGGGACCTCCTGACTAGACCTATAACTGAGTTGAGACAATGGTACCAAAGCTCTGAATCATAATCGAGCGAAGCTTCAGTGACTTTATCTGTCATCGGTTCTTTCGTAAAATCACTTCAGCAACACCTTAGCTCCACCTCGTTTCATATGGAGGAGAACGTTCCCGGCATTAGGATGATTCCAATTTCTAGCGTATTCTGCGACATCTAATGTACACTGATCGAAGAGAAACTCCCTGATCAAGACAGTAGCCCTAGGCTGAGACGGTGGCGAGCGAGATGGACATACGTAACAACTACTTCCGCACCAGACGGTTATCTTGCAAGTAGGTCTGAGCGAATCGCTTGTTCCAAACGTTTGTGATTCAGGTGTATCAGTTGATAATGGTCGATAAGTCTCGATCCGAAGCTTGAGTCGGTCTTGAGGAGTGTTCGAACTGATAATTTGCGGTCAGTCGTCGATGCACCGTAGGCAGGATAGAATCCGATGTTATGATACTCACTAGTGGTTATACCCCTTATCTGTGGCGTTATCTGAGAACCGTAAATCCTGCTGAACTGGCAGTGACAACTTGTCTAGAGGTACTAAGAAGCAACGAAGATGAAATTGTTGTCCGTGCTGAGTTTTCTTCCGTTGTGCTGTTTCACTTACGCTCGACAATGCTATGCCCACGTTGTGCGGAGTAGACAGCCATTGTGACTAGTTGTCGTCAATATGGGTATCTTGGATTCTTTCCGAAATATATTTGCAGGTGGCAGGTCGATGGTAGGCCCGGAAGGACTTATGAGAACAGATGGAGACTGGATCATGCCGGACAGAATGACATGTGTTTTGCATCCGTTGCGCTAGCTCTAATGGATGTCACACGAAGAAGCGTTCATTAGACGTCGATACCCCTTCATCGACGAGGTCGTTGTAGCAATCTGCAGCCCTTATGAGTATGGATTATGAATGTATGCCAGATGTTCGTAATGTGTCATATCAACGGTCAATGGCGACATGGTCAAGGTAGTCTCGAAGTATCCTTATGTACGTCACTGAGCTGTGCAGCTACGTGCTATCGTACGAACAACGCCTGCAATCGAGTAACGGTATGCAGCTGAAGCTGAACACTTCAGAGAATCAAAGCATTTAATCGAACATAGTAGTGTCATTGCGATGAGGACTCTACATGTTGTGACAGCAGCCGAGGCAAGGACATTGCTCACATCGCACATCTCTAGCACTCTACGGCATCCATAAGAAACAACAGTCGAAACTGCTGTTTTGGTAATTTCCATCTTTGGCTGTTCACTTTATATAGAATGGGAAACAGCATGCAGAACTAGCTTGATTGCGGTCGGTATGTACCAAGCACGACCCTCCAAAGCAATTCGAAAGTCAGGATCGGCTGTGTCTTTCCTGTCCGCGGTGCGCTTTAGTCACGACTATTCGGTCTTGGCAGCCCGGTCATTTGCTGCCGTCATCGTGTAAACAAACAACAACGGGGCAGGGGGAACACGGAGTTCCAAGCTCAAAGGTAGAAAAGTATTGAATCGGCACAGCCAACATCGCCCCCTTCTCTTATCCTTTCCCATCATCCATCACGCAAGCATACATCACTACCACTCTACTTCGTTAGCTACTCCACACTCTACACTCTTTCACTTCGGCAACACACATACCGCCAAAACAAAACTACCGCGACAACTCTCGAAACAACAGATCAATCAACTCGTATAGATAAAATGTTCATCAAATCCACCATCACTGCTCTTTTCGCCTTGGCTGCTCAGGGTGTTTTGGCCCAGGAGGCTACCACTCAGGAGGTCAACGTCCTCGTTGCCAACTTCGAGCGTATGTCTTGGTTCCTGACTTCATACCATTTGACGGGACGCGTTGGCTGATGAGCCCAATCCTAATTTCTGCAATCAGAGGCCGACCTTGTCCCTGCTCTCTTGCCCACTTTCAGCCCCCAGGGTGTTTTGGACGTAGCTTTCTCTGGAAACGAGATCACTACTGGTCAAGCTCTTGCTGCTGATGGTCAGTCTCGATTAATATTCCCCTCTAATAACGTGCGCGGCCTGATCGCGTTCTGATCCCCTGTTCAGCCGTTGCATCCTTCCCCTCGATCACTGTTGAGCCTGTCGAGGGTGCTACCGAGATCGGCATGGGATCTGTAAGTCGATCGGTCAGGGGAGTTGCCCTATCTTGCTCGTACTGATGGACATCCTCCGGCCATGTAGGATTACGTTTACACCGCCATGATGGTCGATGCTGACATTGTTGGAACCAACGAGATGACCACCAACCAGGTCCGTTCTACCGTTTCGGACAGGCTTCGAGATCTTTATTCGTACTTATTCGCATATTCGCTCGCCTCGCAGACTTTCCACTGGTTGGCTAACGGTGCTACCATTGGAACCAACAACGCTTTGGACTTGACTGCTGCTACCACTGCGTGAGTTACTACTCGTTAACTAGAAGACCGAGCATGTACTGATAGCAGTCGCACTCTGCAGTATCGATTACGTTGGGCCTGGACCTTTCGCTGGTACCGGTCCTCACAGGTACACCGTACTCTTGGTTCGTCAGTACTCCAACTTCACCGCCCCTACCGGCCTCACGTTCGGAGCATACTCTACCTCTTCTTACTTGGGAACTACCGGTCTTGGACCCGTCGTTGCTGCCAACTACTTCACCGTAGAGAACGGTGAGGCTACCATGTCCATCTCCTCCACCATGGCCGTCGATACCGCTACCGTTGCCGGAGCCGCTTCTACCACCGCTGGATCTTCCGCTTCCTCAATGGGATCTGCTTCCTCTATGGCCTCCATGTCCATGTCTTCCATGGCCTCCAGGACCAGCGGTGCCGCTAGTGGAGTTTCCAGCTCCGCTGCTGCTTCCTCTACTGGTGCTGGTGTGTCATCTGTCAAGCTCGGTGGAAACGTTTTCGCTGCGGGAATCACCGTTGTCGGAATCGCCATGGGAGCCTTCATGCTCTAAGTGGATCGTTTAAATAGACTGGATTGCCGATCTAATGGAATATAACGACGATGCTCTGCTTTTCCTTGTTGCATGACCTGTCACGAAACCCTGTTTATCGCTCGTTACGCAAGTGTAGTATGATATACCACGACATTCATTTTATTCTTTCCGATCGACTGCATTCGCTTTCACTTCTGACTTTACGAGTCCGTTAGAGATCTTATAGATAACGATTGCGGTAGTCCAAAAAGATAGGTATTCTTTTGATTTCCGGCTTCGGAGATCGCGCTTTTCACGCGATAGTTGATAATTGGCGAAGGAAATATAGCTTCCCAGGCTCAGGATGACCTTGATCACTAAGCTCGTACCAGACGCACCCATGGCAATGACAGATACTCGAGCTCGTACATAATACCTAGACACCATTATTCAGTTTTAAACCGATAGGAGCTGTTTGGATCGTCCGCCATGGTCGCAGCGGGATTGAGCGATCCAGAGCATTGGATCAATCATGTAAGCTTCAAGCTCATATTAGCATGCACTCAATTATCACCGGGACCCTGATGGAGATCGAGCGAATCTATATAGTTGTTACAATGCAAACATCTACCTGAACGTCAGATGAAGGCTCTCTGTAGCCGAGTCAGGGACATACTGCTGGAGGAAAGCAATGTGCATCAGGTCTCTGCCCCGGTCACCGTCTGTGGGGATATACATGGCCAGTTTTGGGATGTGCACGAGCTTCTGAGGCAGGGTGGAATGGTTCCTGATACCAGTTATATATTCATGGTCAGTACTGCTCATGCCTTGAACAAGCCGGCAGATGTGCTCATCTTGCAGAATGTTTGCTTCTGAAAGGGAGATTTCGTAGATAGAGGTTATTATAGTTTGGAGACCTTTTCCCTTCTCATGGCTCTGAAAGCACGGTTAGTACATTGCTTCCGAAATGTGCTGGGTATCGAGCCGGTTTACTAAAATGATACCCTGAACGTTCTCAGATATCCGGACAAAGTGACTCTCTTACGTGGGAATCATGAAAGTCGACAGATTACCCAAGTTTATGGATTTTATGGTAGCTGTCAGCTATATTGCGACGCCTGCAGACATAAAACTGAATCAGTAGTAATTACAGATGAATGCCAGACCAAATATGGAAATTCGTCAGTGTGGAAGGCTTGTTGTCAGGTGTTCGACCACTTGAACCTAGCAGCTGTAAGTTCAGCATCATCTAGATTTGTGCCGTCATCAGAAGTTGACCAAAACGAACGTCTTTGTCAATCACTTAGGTCATCGACGGTCAAGTCCTCTGCGTACATGGAGGTCTCTCGCCAGATATACGGACGCTTGATCAAGTCAGGGTGATAGCGAGAGCACAGGAAGTGCCGCATGAAGGTGCCTTTTGTGGTGAGTATGATGTAGCTGATCTGAAATTGCTTGAGCTAACTGTGTTTCTACTAGACTTGATGTGGTCAGATCCAGATGATATAGATACATGGTCTGTCAGTCCGAGAGGTGCAGGATGGTTGTTTGGCGGACGGGTGACGCATGAGGTAAGCGCTAGTCGTCGAGTTCCCCGTGTATAGTTTCTAATCTAGGTTTTCATAGTTCAATCATATCAACGGTATATCGTTGATTGCACGGGCGCATCAACTTGTGCAAGAAGGATACAAGCATATGTTTGACGAATCTCTGGTTACGGTATGGTCAGCCCCCAATTATTGCTACAGATGCGGTAATTCAGCAAGTATTATGGAGGTCAAGGAGGATGGCACAACAAATTTCAAGGTCTATATGGCGGCAGAGGAGAACGATAGAGATCCCAAGAACGAGGCTGCTCGAAGGGTGAGTTGCGGTTTAGCAATGGCAGTACCGATTCTGTCATCTAACGTGTTTCGATCAATGTTCAGGGTATGCCTCAATACTTTGTGTAGCCTGTACAGAGGAGCTTTCGTGGAGTGGAGAGAGGCAGGATTGTATCTACTTACGAGTTCAAACTGCAGCCAGTCTGCCCGTTGTATAAATCACTCATCGAATGCATCGAGACCTGAGTCTGCGCGCTAGCCGGAGTTGCACCTGCAATATATCGACTTCGATGGCCATGATTTCGGCACGAGCAGTGCTGTTTGCGTTCCAAAAAAGGAAATCTTTACAAGGCAGAACAGCTCCTGAATGATAGGATACTGCTCAACCTAGCTTGACGTGGTTCGCATCAAGGGCGATCGCTCTGGTAGCTACCGATCTATAGGCAGGAGTACCGACTTAGATGAAGTGAAAGGCTGCTAGACTTTCTTACCAGCTCTCACACTACGTCGGCACCAAGTTCAGGACGAAGATCCTTCTACAATTCTGACCACCAATCAATCAGAGAAAATTAGGCTTGTCTAAGATATCTGCGTGCTGATGGAAAAGCAGCAACAAGCTCCATCGAACGTCCAGTTTCAGTCAAACATGGCTTCAAGTGTCGGTGGACCGATGGCTCAAAACCAGGCTCAGCGACCACAAGGTCTCGCTCAGAATCCTGGACCCGGTAATCCTGGGCAAATTAGACCACAAGGCACGATGAACATGACCGGTTTTGAGCGGCTTATGCCGCCCGAGGTGAAAGCAATGACACCGGAACAGAAGATGAATTGGATAAAGAACCTGATGGCAAAGCAGAAGGTAAGAGATCTCGGACAAGCGAAAGAGACATCCTTTATTGTCCATTCGATGTGCCACATCAAATGGCTCTTTGTTATCACCCTATCTTTATCATATCCATCTGCATAGAACTGATGAATCCATGATACAGAACATACCCAGACCTCAAATGCCTCAAGGTCAAGCCGGTCCTAACGGGATGATACAACAACCGAATACCAATCAGATGCCGAATAATGGTCAAAACATCCCACAGGAAGCGAACGGGATTCAAAACGGGGTACAGAACATCGCTGCAAATATTCAGATTCCCCAAGAAGCTCTAGCTAAACTGGTCGCCAACGCTCGTAACAATCCAGCTGCGCTCAACCAGTTGAGTCAACTTTTGACAAAGAACGATTCACCAGCCGGAGCAGCTGCCCAGAAAGAGCTGTTGATGCGGCTTAGTCAACAAGTTCGAGCAGCACCTCAGAATGCAGCGCCCGGTCCTAACGCTGCACAAGCTCAGTTGATCAATCAAGCGAGACTTCTACAGGCCCAAACGCAACAGGCCCTAGGCAATGGGGGTGCTCCGGTACAGGCGCAACCGAAACAGAATCCAAACGGTACTGCACAACCACAACAGAATGGGCAAAACCAACCACTGCAAGTCCAAGCGGGAGGCCAGCTGGGGACTGGCAACGGGAACAGTCGAGCCTCCCTTCCTGGACCTATCGCTATTCCTGGACAAGGACAAGCACAGATGCAAAGTCAACCTGTCCAGAATATTCAACCCACAAACATTCCACGACAACAGTTGGAACAGCGACTGAATAACATCATGGCAAACTTGGATGTCTTCATTCAAAAGAAGGACAATAACGAGCTGGACGCTGAACATTTGAGATTAGTGAGTTTACTTCTTGCTGCTAGAAGCGTCAAATGGCTAACGATGACGAGCGCAACATACTAGCTTAATCACGTTATCAGTATGAAAGGCCCAGTCTTGTTGCAACAACAACAACAGCAACAGCAGCAACAACAACAACAGCAGCAGCAACAACAACAACAGCAGCAGATGGCTCGACAATTACAGCAGGCCAGGCTGAACGCGCAGAATACCAACGCCATCGGCCAGGGAGGTGTTCATGTTGGCGCGCAACATGCGGCTTTCCGGCAATTACAGCAGGCACATGCTGCCCAGGGTCAAGGTTTGGCTCTGACCCCTCAGAATGTTGGAATGTTGAACATGAACCAAGCCGCAATGGTAGCAACGCTCGGTCAGAACGGTTCCAACCAAGGTAGCCCGATAACTCCAGGCCAACATGCTAGAATGCAAATGCAGGCGATGAGCCACCAGGGCACGCAAGGATCTCTCGGCGGTTTGGGAGGATCTCCGGCGTCGAACGTGGACAGTCCCTCTTCAGGACAGGTCCTCAATGTTAACCAGCAGCAAATGAACCTGGCATTTGAAAGGATTGAAGGTTTATCCGAGGAGAAACGAAATGAGGTATTCAATAAGGTAAGAAACCTTCATCCGCGTCGTTCCGCGTCTCTATTTACTGACTCGACCGTCTTCTTCCTTCCAGAATCCTCTAATTCAGAAGTCTTTCTTGCGGAATCTTGCCGTTCAAGGGGAAGAGAAGCGGGCGGCTCTATTTCAGCGAGTAAGTGCCACGAACAGCCATACAGGACAGGATCTTTTCATGTATTGATCATTTCGTTCGCAGCAACCGGGTCTTGGCGTTATGTATGAGCAACACATCGAAGCCGAACGTACATCTCAAGATCAAACATCGCAACAACAGCCGCAGCAGAATCAGAACCTCAATCCACAAAATCAAGTCTTACAAGCAGGGCCTCTTCCAAACCTCCAATTGCCCGCAGCCCGCATACGAGCTCAGGGAGGCGCTGTTACCGCGCATGCACAGGGCACCCCACGACAAGTCCCTCGGGGTGTTGGTCAAAACGGAGAGCCAAGGTCAGGCGGGGCAATGTCGCTTCAGCCTAATGCAGCTTTGCAAGCACAGATGAACGCGGCGAAGCAGCAGGTACTGGCTGCTCAGCACAACCAAATGTTGCAACAGCAGCAGCAACAACGTGACATAGCGTCAGCTTCTAGTCCAGCATCTATGCACGGCACACCACTATCACGGAACGAAGCTGGCCTCCCAATGGTTCGCGGCTCTACACCAAACCGAATGGGATCGTTGCAAGGAGGCCGCCCAGGCGTACGAGCGTCTCCAAATGTCACGAACGCAGCTCCAATGGGTACATCGGGACTCAGCCTGCCGCCTCAGATGAACATGCAGCAGCCCAACAGCACATTGGCTGCACAACAGTTACAACACAATCAGTTGCAAGCTCAGCTCCAGCTTGCGCAAGTAGCTAACGCTGCGAGGGCGGCATTGCAAGCCTATCCTTCTCAGGGACAAGGCCCACCCACCAATATGACGGGACATGTGCCTATGAATCTGCCTCCTGGTGGTCAAGGGTTACCCCCCAACGGCTCTGCGGTGCTTCCACCTCAACACATGCCCAATGCCGGCAACTTTATCCCCATAACCACGATTGAGCCAACCACGATTCATAATTTGATCATTCCTGAGGTTCTTACCGAAACAGCTCTGCGACCGCCAGAGCCTGCCAAGTTCATCGGCTTCACAAGGGCATCTCGACTATCTCTGTCGAACGGTCTCGGAGCTAGTCCATCTATGGCTATGCCAGTCTACTCTGCTCGACCGCCCAACATCGAGACGTTAACTGCCATTCTGAATGGCCGAAATGGAAGAAATCAGGCGTTGAAAGGCACACTTTTCGACAAGCCCATGAACCTAGATGCGAAGGAAGATCGGGAACAGCAAGGAGAAATGGACCAGAAGGTCGTGCTTGACGACGAAGATGTCAATATGAGCGAACCAGAAAAAAATTCGCAGGCATCTCTAGACGAAGTTGAAGAGGAGACCATGATCCATCCTAGAGTCAAGCGAAGAAAATTGGCTCAAGTAGCTAAGCTGACAAAGCGAGACCTCACTTTAAGCGAGGGGTCCGAGGAGGTATGCAGCTTTCTTCACCGAGTGTAGGGCTTATTGTTTACTATAGTGAACACCTTCTAGTTTATGTTACAACTGTGCGATGAGTTTATCGAATCGGTACTGGAGACAAGCTGCCGTCTGGCAAAGCACCGCAAAAGCAATAAGCTCGAAATCAAGGACATGCAATTCTTACTAGGTATGTAGACAAGCCCAATCGCCGATCTACAATCCTGACTGAACAAGATCGCCTTCAGCCCAAAACTATGATATACAGCTCCCAGGTTATGCATCCGATGCCATCAGAGTAGAACAGAACAGAGCTGAACTCAAGGCCGTCGCGAATGCCGTTCCTAATGCACGAGCATCGAGATTGGCTGCTGTGCAGCAAGCAAAAGCGGGAGGAAAGGTCAGGCCCTAATCTTCCTGAAGCAGAATACGCAAGTTTGCGTGTGATATGAGGTGTTGACACTATTGCTCTTGTAATTATTCGAGTTGTATCACTTGCGCCAAGCCAGCGTTTCATGTAGCGATTCACAAAGTCAACAAGCAAAGCGCGTTTCCGTACGCGCCAGTTCAGATCGCTATCCTCAAGCGCCTTGCAATCGCTGCAAATGCTTTAGCTTCATATTCACAGACAGGTTGATATTTCTAGTTCCAGATACTCAACGGATTCTTCTAATCAATACCAGACATTTCCGGATCCTGCTTCAACGTCGATCGCGATACCCTCCGCTCGTCTATCGAGCACATCCCCCCTATTTAGTCAGATCGCACTGCTTTACTCAACACAGACTGACGAGATGTCTGGCCGTTATTCTTTGTGGGACGATGTCAATCCTCAGACGTCTACACCTGTCCGTAGCATCCTGATTCGACAGGATTCCGATAGCTCTTACGCTTCATCCCGAGCCTCACTACCCAAAATCACTTTCCACATCCCAACTCCGACCAACATCGTTGATCCTATTCTCGAGCTGGAAGAAGAGCTACTCGGTTTCAGCTCCGAGATCTGCAAAGCACGAGAGATAGTTTATAAGGTCACTCCTTGCCGTTCCAAATCCTTGAAGAGGATCACGAACATTCTGCAAAAAGTCGGGCTGAAATCACGTTCGAACTTCAGCGAGCAGGGAGAAATCACCTTTATCGACACTTCCCTAACAAGTGATCGAGTTCCAGCCGCCAAAAAGCGAAGTAAACGAGGAGTCTACCTGTCTAATGGACATTATTACGGGAAAAGGACTACTAGCGAAGCGCCCCAGATAGGCGAGATCTTATCCATATATTCCCCAGAGGAAGACACCTTTACCTTGGAGCAGGAACTCGATAAACCGAATGTCCCTCTATCCCACCGGCTTGCGGATATCCATTCTCGCCTCGAAGCCATCGCTAGACAACAGGCCACTGCTCCGCCTCCCCGTCGAGTGCAAGAACACAGCACCATCAAGCCAGTTCAAACCGAAACCCACGACGTTTTTGGCTCTAGACTATTCTAAGCGGAATGGCGCAGAGTTCTACTGCCGGACACCGACGACAACATATAATTCCACAACCCATTATAATACAACTACACCTATATCTCTCTATCGAGCAACCCCAAACGCCAAACCCTTATCCTGAAGCCAATCCGTCACCCCGGCATACGAAGCGATACTGTTTAGGTAGAGGCGGTCGTGCCTCGTCATTGTATTTTCTAGCATATACGATATATGTCTTTGGCTATATCAAGCGCCATATGGTTCAGACCGAGTGAGCTTCCGAATGCTAGATTTCTGCTCACAAGAGACTATAAGGTAATCCATAAGCCGTAGAGAGATCCACAAAGTCCTGTTGTGATTAGATTATGAATCATCGCCAACTTGAAGATCTAAAGAGCGGGCGGTACTCACTTCTACAGCTGTCTTGGGCGTGGATATATAGCCAGCGAATAGCGCCTATAAGATCGAGCGCAAAATCAAATCAGCACTTCAAACAGCCATCTTCCCTTGATTGACCGACTCACAGGACTGGGGAGGAAAACGTATCAGCTATCCGCCAGAACCTTCGATTTTGAAACAGTCCGACTCACTTGGCTAACAACCCCCTGGCCGCCATGACCCCCTTCACACCCGTCTCTCTTCTCATCTCCTCGGCATCCCTCAAATCCCAAATATCTCCGTTCCCTACGCAAGGTACTCTCCCCTTGGCACAATCTACGGCGAATTTGATCGAGCTCAGGGAGACGGGTTCGGTTGATAGTTGATGCCGCGTCCGACCATGGATAGTCAAATGGGTTATATCACAATGAACCGCTAAGGGGAACAAAGAGGCATGAACATCGATCGCAAGATCATGCGGTAAGAAAGGAATGATTTACCGGTCTGGACCAATCGTTCAGTCAGTTTCAAATCATCGTCCACCCGGATCTTCACGCTTATCCCAAAGTCCGAACCCATCCTCTCGTTCACTTGTCGGACCATATCCGCCACGATATGTGGTTTTCGAAGGAGAGCGGAACCTATTCCTTCGGAATAAGCCCAGGGTTGAGGGCAGCCCTGTAGGTGAAGAAACAATGGGTGGGTGTTGGATTTGAAACTAGGGGAAGAGTAGGTGCTCACGCAATTCAGATCCACTCCGTCGACTAATCTTCGACTCTCATCATTTTCTTGCGGCTGAGAAGTCCGCTTGGGTCTCCCAATAAACTCCCCTGATCCCACTTCGCTTTCGCTTGAACCTATGGTTGGTTTCACACTGATGATCTCGCACGCGTCTGCCAGACTTGCTCCGTTATTGGAAGCGAATTGAGCTATCAAGAGTCCCCTTACAAGCTCGTGGTCCTTCGACGGACGGGTTGTAGGGTCAGGTCGTCTAGGAGCTGATTCGTCGTACAAATGGAGGTTCTCCCGGACGTGTTGGTTGCCATTCTGATTACTGGATTCCGATCCTGATCGATATTCTTGAGCTTCGTCTAGATCATTGGAGAGAAGATCACTCCGTCTTCTCCTCCTCCTCATCCAAAATGATCCCCGTTCTTTACTGCTCGTCTTGAAATCGCTTATCCTAGCCGTTTGAGCTCGAGAGAATTCGGGAGCCAACATCATTGGGGTATGGGTGATCTGTAGAGATTTCGCGATGACGTTTGGTTTAGAAGGACGAGATCGATGTAGGAGAAAGATAGAGTAGGGATTGACGGACGTACATGCGTTTCGTACATCGAGACTAGGTGTCGGAATGGTACTGGACGACATTACAAGCAGAGCATCAGAATAGCTGAACGATCTTATAGAATGAGATCACTTACGTTTGGAACACCTTACCAAGGGAGCTGAGTCGGTGCGAAGATGCGATAAGAAGCTGTATTTGAACCGATGGACGGGTCGGAACACTCACCTAGCACGTTCACATCCTCCATCTCCTCCAACATCTCGCCTGCTCCCATGACCAGTGAAGTTGGTTGTGGTTGAGCATGTTGTGTGTGCATGATTGCTACGCTGGTTGTCCTTTTGTCGCGTTGTCGCTCGCCATATACAAGTTCTCGACATGACTTATGGATGTTCTACGCAAAGGTGGAGGTCGTGCGGATGCAAATCCAGTTGATCATATCGATATCACCGTTGACCAAAGTTCAAAGCAAAAGCAACAAATCAAGTCGTTTCCTGATCTCGTCCTCAACATTTCCAGCTCAAACTACAGCTTCAGTCATGGAATTGGAACAAGGATTCCCTTCCCCGCCGCCGCAGCGAGTTGAAACCGACCTCGCAGGACCATCCACGGCAGAGCAACACACCGTCCCAGATGTCAAACCCCCGGGACCTCAACGCGGGTACAAGCGTAAACTCGGTAACTCTCGATCAGCAACGCCCGGAACGGTACAGAACAGCGACGATGAAGCGTCCAGAAGATCGAGCGAAACTCCTGCCGGTCATCGTTATGGCTTGACCGGTCCGGATGAGGATGCGAGGTTGAGAGCCTGTGCGAGGATGGGGACGAAAGTTGCGGGGTCGGGGGATGGTGGTGAGAGGGGAGAGGAGTGTTTCTTCTGGATCGACCTACCGATGAATAGAATGGGTTCGTTCCCCTTCTTCTAACCGTACTCTGTCTCGTTGAAAAGCTTATTCTAACAATTCTTACAGGATTCCGTTATATCCCATGCGCAAACGGTCCACGATCATTCCAATCCTCTCACCCCGGTGTCGTCCCCTTCTTCCGTCGCATACCTCAACCCTCCATCCATACCTCCCTAGAACCTAAATCGGAAGATCCCCCTGTACTAGGCGACTTGAACTTCGGAGGGGTCCATATCGATTGGCAAGACCGATCCACTTTCCTCCGAATGTCCCCCTCCGCTTTGACAATCACGGCAGACAAAGGGTTTCGTAGTGGAAGAGCTAACGTAGGAGTCAAGGAGGGGAGCTGGTATTTCGAATGTCATATCCTCAAAGGCGGCGGTGAAGGTGGTTCCGGTCCAGTCGTGACGAATCATGGTGAACCTGTCTCAAATTCACTCAACGCTGGGGAGGCTTTACCGAAAGGTTCTGGATCAGGGGACGGAGCACATGTCAGGATCGGATGGGCGAGAAGAGAAGCTTCCCTAAATGGACCTTGTGGATTAGACGCCTATTCTTATGGAATAAGGGATTCTTCGGGGGAAAAAGTAACCATCTCTCGTCCCGCACCGTACGGGGTCCCGTTCGGTTCAGGTGACGTTATAGGATGTTTGATACATTTACCGAACCAGGACGAACTCTCCGAGGATATTTCGGATATCGAGGAGAGGGAAAGGGAACGAGCGAAGAGGAGAGGGGAAGAGAACGATCCGCTCGATCCCAAGCGGATAGCGAGGAAACGCTTTCCCCTTCATTACAAGGGACAGCATTATTTCGAAATGGTCGAGTACCCCGTGATCAAGGAGATGGAGAATATCGTCGCTCGGGATGGTAGGGTGATCGAACCGGCCATCGCACCGGGGACGGACGTTAATATCGGAATAGCCGTTCCCGTAAAGGAGACGACGAGGACCGGTTCTCCCGTAAAGAAACCAAAAACAAAGGCGGCCACGAAGAACATCGCTGATGGGAAGAACGGAAAGGCCGTCAAAAAGGGGAGGAAAACGCAAGGGACCGAGAACGATGGGCAGGAAGATCAAACCAATAGGCAGAAGGAATTACCAAGATTGGTTGGATCGAGGATTAGTTTCTTTCTCAACGGCCAGCCCATGTCTCCTGATAACGCCGCAGCGTTCGAGGATATCCTGTCTTACTTGCCTTTACGACAGACGGAGAAGGAAGCGAAAGCTCGGGCGGTATTCGAAAAGGGCACGACCGCGGATGCACTCATGAAACAAAAGGAAAATCCTTACGACGATGGGACTTTAGGGTATTACCCCTTCATCTCCTGCTTTGGGAATGCAAAGGTGCAATTCAATCCCGGTCCAGTCTGGGAGAAACCGGTCGATCCTGGTCTATGGAATCTAGGACAGAAAAAGGGGATGGATGGGGCGGACATACCTATCAGGCCCCGTCCGATCAACGAACGATGGCCTGATTTTCGGTTGGAAGAGCGATGCTACGATGAGATAGATGACGAGGCGGATATGATCAAATTGAAAAAGTTTGAGCTGGAGAAACGAAAGGAGAAACGAACGAAACCGGAACGAGGGACGGCTCGAGGAGGAAAGAGGACAAGAGGTACTAAACGTGGTGGCAAAGTCCCAAGCTCTTTGGCCACGGAAATCTTTGACCGTAATACCCCGGGATCAAGTCCTATACCAGAAAGCGTCGGGCTCGACCAGACAATGTCGAGAGCCTCAACACCATCTAATATTGATTATGCGATGGATATCGATCACGTCTCTACACAGGGGTTGGGTGGAATTACAGAATATGGGATAGCCGGAGGTCCAAGTTACGAAATCGAATGAAATTAAGCATGTCTACCCTGGATATGAAAAATACACAGTTGTATCGATCTTGCCGCACGAAAAGCAGCCTGCATATAAATATCAGCATCAGAACATCGGACGATAGCTCTCCGATGAAGGAGTTCCATGAGGCCGATCCGCTCGGTCTTGATTGAGCGCTTCCGCTAGCGTCATCTTCTTGGCTCGAGGAAGACCGGTAACGCTATCGATGCTGCGACTCCTTGTCCGCAAGGGAATAGAGTTCGTCGACAACATATCTGAACCCTCGCGCTGATGCAACCAAGGTTTGGGATTGGAGATTGTACTTTTACGGGCCGGTTTGAATCCTTTCATCTTGCGCACAACGACTGGAGCGCTGGCGAAGAAACTACGATTCTCTAGCTGTCGATCTTTGCGTTCCTTGCGTTGGTGCAGGGCAACGATCAATAAGATCACTAAAGCAGTAACTGCAGATATTCCGACAACGACTGTCGACGGACGCTTATCAGTATCCCGTTGCTGGGTTAGTGTGGACTAGCAAAACTCACACCATACGCGCCAGTTCCAATGGAAGACGTAAGGCTCGTCGAGCTTTGCTAACACGGCAGGGTCTATTCCCCCAGCACTACTCATGACTGGTGCTGCCGCACTAGATGCCTGTGGTGCTTGGACTGCAGCTGCTGCTGGGGTGCTTTGCGCGGTAGTACTATAGAGGAAAAGGTGTACTTCAGATCTGCTGCCCGATATTCATGCAAAAGGATGACTGACTCGTTGGTGACAACGGCGTAATCGAAGTATAGTGTTCTTCCTTTATTCGTCATCCTCAACTTGTGCGGGACCTTGGGATTTAACCCACTAGCACTGAATATCGTCGCGTTCGGTGTAAAGGTCGCTGCCTGTGCATTATGATCTCCGCTTTTTTCCTGACCGTCGATCGATACTGAGAAACCACCCGCATCCGGTCCTTGTGCGCCGTAGATGATGATATTCGAGCCTTCAAAGTCGATCTCGTTCCATGCATCTGCAACGCTAGTACAGCTGTAATCGATATGGTATGAGGAGGGGATATCAGTGCAAGGCTTCTGGGGAAACATACGAGATAGAGGAATTGTAGAAATGATCCAATCCGTAATCCTGCAAAACGCCTACGACAGTGGTATTGACTGCCTCAACCCTGCCTGTTCGGATCATGTTCCACCTGTAAGGTTATACATCTAAGCCATCATTTCTTCCCGTGTACAATGAGTGACCAGGCTTACCCATCGGAGAGGCGCAAGGGTGGCGTATTCCAGTACGAGTCATCAATGATGATGGCGAGAGTAGGCGAACTACGAACAGCATAGACTTCAGTCGCAGTACAGTAGTCAGCAATCACTACATCTGCTCACACCAACGCTAGAGGTAGGATGTATGACGCTTTCATTGTTCAGTTCGCGCTTGGGGAAGAGGACGCTATAGGCTCAAGTAACTGGTTAATCGTTCGTTTACGGTGCGTCCCCATCATATCTACACTCTTTCCTGAACCCTTTTCATTCGACAGTTATATGTCTGGGATACATATGATCAATACAGCCGTCGATAAAGGATGCGGGTTTTCTTCCTTCAAAGTGGGGATGAATCGGGCTTTGGCTTTTGATGGCGATAAGTGATCTGAAACACGACGCGGATCATTCCTTTCCCCTACCGAAAGATCGGGTACGCCCGAGTCGTGCATGCGATGTGATCATCTATATCAAATCTAGGCTACAGATTTCCTTCGATCGTCTTGTACACCTTTCCAGAAGCGATTCGCCTTCGATGCTTGTTCCCTCCTCTCCTGCCGCCCCACCACTTCTTGATATTTCCAACCAGTCGAGCGATAGGTCTCTCGGCATACCGTTCAAAGGCAAAGGATGATAGGATGTTGACGATCACGATCGCCAGCAATTCAAACCTGAAGCGGTACGTGAGATCGATCACGTCGAGGATGAGCGCGACAGTTTTAGAAGGTGCCAAAAGAACCCAGGCGCTGAAAGCGGTAAGAACGACGAAGCAGCCCACTAACGAGACTGAGACATGCCAAGTGCAATCAGTGACAGTACATGACGTGAGACACCTCCCACTTACCATTAGAGTAGATAGGTTTTCGATAAGGTGGTCCAACGCTGAAAACGACTGCGACCAGGATATACTGGAATGATGACACCAAGAAAAGGGCGGTATTCTCATAGTTGAAGGTCTCCAGCTTCTCATCGTTGACCGGTGGCAACGTGTACCTACAAAAAGCCAGGGCCGTTAATCGTGTTCGCTGCAACGAGATCTGAAGGGGGACTTACCAAGGCTGTCGTCTAATCCAAAAGAAAACGAATACTTGTACCGCGAAACAGATAATGGTCTGTCCGATGATGCTAGTCAATACCTTTTTCGAAACCAAACTGGCCGTAGGGCGTTTGGGATGTATCTTGGGATACGGTAAGGTACGTCCCACTGGTAACGAGGCAACGGTTAAATGGTGCTCAGATTTCTACGTGAGAAGAGCCTCTTACTGGCAACCGCAATGGGAATGATGATGAAGAGATCGATATACAAGAACCTGTAGAGGACCGAACGATAAGTAAACATGTGAGGTGAGTTCCACTCGAAGGACTTGCTGGAAGTCGCCCAAACTCGATGCAAAGGAATAAAGCTGAGTGATAACAAAGGTAAGCTAGGTTCTTCGAGCATAGACCATCAAGCCTACCAAAGTGACGGTCGTGAACTGGATCAACGAATACAGGGCCATATACTTGAAACAGCTGAAGCTGGTGACCAGAGCAGCTCGACCCTCCCTGTATTGTCGATAGATCAGCGCTATAATTCTGCCGCGTGTCCTTGTGTAGCGACGTACTTGATGACCTCGATAACACACGAAATATCAGTGATATGACTGGTGAATGGGGCCGCGACGGAAGCTTCCGCCTCCGAAAGTGAAATTCCAATATCCGCAGTCTTCAAAGCTCCACAGTCGTTCGCACCATCTCCACAGAAACCGACAGTGTATCCGAGACCTTGTAGCCGCTCTACGAGTTCGGCCTTTTCATCTGGTGACATACGAGCGAAGATAACACCTTTGACTAGCATCTACAGATTAATGGATAAAGTCAGCTAACAGTATCAGCTGATTCGTATTGATAATCACCCTTTGTAGCGTTTCTAGAGGCGCATACTCTAGGACCCAACGGAAGACGTCACCGGTAAGCGCCAATTGGTAGTCAGGTGCTTCGATCTCGCCAGGGTCGAATCCTAAGGCATGCTCATGGACAATCGGTTTGAGTGTATATGCATCGAGCTTGTGTTTCTCATCGTCAACACTAGTCCATTCAATCTCAGAGTTTGGGTTGTTGCTTCCTCCTATCGCACGCAAGGTCGACTTGGTCAGGGTTGTCTTTTCCGCTTCGAGCATTGGCTGTATGACTTACCGGTAGCGAAAGTTGGGATGTACACGCTGGCCGAATGCGATACCAGACCGCATTCTCTAGCGACACTGATAGCGGTTCGCACGTTGTCTCCGGTTACCATTCGACAAGCGATATGTGCTGATCTCAACGAATGAATAGCGGGTGTAGTGGCCTCCTTCAGTTTATTTTCAAATACGATGAAACCAAGGAATTGAAGTCCACTCTCTGCTTGCTCTCTACGTATACGACCTTCAATGACAAGTCGTTCCAGCAACTCGAATGTGACTTACCGCTTCATTCTCTGAGCTTTCAACCAAGTAAGACCCTCAACAGATTTTCCAGCGATTGCGATGACTCGGAACCCGTTTCTGGTGTAGTAGGACAGCATATCGTCATAGTCTCGAGGGACTGAGAAAACGCAGAGTCAGGCAGCTTTCAGATCAAGTGAAGTCTGCATTACCTACAGGATTCTGGATCACAGATGTCTGGCATGACCTCAGGCGCCCCCTTGACATAAACTTCCATGCTATTGGCTTTAAGTCGCTTCACGATGACGCTCATTCGCCTAAGAGCGGAAACGAAGTCAAAGGTACGGATTACACCGAGTTCCAAGAAGTGGGCGTGCTGGAGTACGACATTGGTCAGTGATGGAACTTAGCTCGCGTTCATCGAGGAAACTGGTTTACCTTTCCGCCAGATTTTAAGGCATCTTCCAGCTTCCATTTCTCGGTTCCAGGCGGGCGGACAACGGTCTGTACCAACGTCTGAGGTCGGTCAACAACACGCGCTTCTTTTGAAAGCGCATCTCCGTTGGCAGCAGCAGCAGGCTTGCTTCGTCCCTCATCGAGCATCCATTGGGTCCATTCGAACATCTTGATATCAAGTGGGTCTCCCAAGATCTCGCCGTCAATCAGCTTGAGTGAATGGCACGTAGCCAACGCATATAACAATGGAGTTTTGCCGTTGTGTCCACCTCGATCAGGTACATCTTCTACCTCTCCATGAAGCTCGCTGAACCGTTCGCTGTATTTGTCGACAGTCCTTACTCCAAGAACGTCCAAGCCGTCTTCAGTGAGAGTTCCAGTCTTGTCGAAGCAAAATACGTTGACCTTTCCACCGATATTGACTCGATTAGGTGAGATACAGAAGACACCCAATTTCCTCAGTCTGTCAATAGCGAATGTAGTTCCGATCGTTAAGGTAGCGGGAAGGGCAGGAGGCACAACAATCGTGATCAAGTCCAAAGCGCGGATCAGAATTGTATGCCAGGCGATCTACGAGATGCCATTCATCGGTGAGGATTTTTGCGCGATGAGCTTTTGTTGACGTACCCCTATACGTATGAACTGAACCGCACTGATAGCAAATCCAAATCCAGCAATCATCGCCAACACCCCAATGAAGCGCATTGAATCTCGGCTGTTCAATGTCAGATTAGATCTCGCAAAGTGTACGATGCTCTTAGCGATTGCATGACTCACTAGAACTTGAAACCCATAGGCTGTAGTCCAAAGAACCGTGAGTATGCATCATACAACATGGCAAACCCAAGCTTACCTTGGGGAACAGCATCGAGCGAACGAGAGCTCCTTTGGTAGTGTTGAATCCTGAGAAGAACTGCTTAGTGGAAGTACAGGTAGACTGATCTGTATAACGCACCAGTGCGGGTGACCATCGCAAGAGCACGTTGAGCGTCGCTTTTCCCGCTCAAACCCATAATCGAACCCCCGGGTCGGACCCGGATGATTTTAGTACCAGAGAAAAGGTAATGCTTCGCAATCTCAGCGTCCACTTCCGTACTGCCCTTCTTGTCCTCGCGAGCCAAAGCACGTATCGCGTCGTCCTTGACTGGTACTTTACTGACAGGAACTGATTCTCCCGTCAACATAGATTCGTTGACGATGGCGTCACCGGACAGGAGTAGAGCATCACAAGGGAAGACAGTCAAGCTAGGATCGGAGGCTTCGAAGATATCTCCAGGAACGAGAGATGCCGAATCCATAGTTTGCCCTGTATACCAAGATCAACACTAGTCTCATTCGCGTGTTGTAGGGACACGTACATTCGCCATCAACCAGAACCCGTACGTCACAGCTGAAGCGGGACATCTCCCTCATCCGCTCGATAGTCTGATTGACGGAAGATTAGCACTCTACTTTTCAAGTATGAAAGTGTGAGGACTCGTATGCTTACTCGCTTCGTCTCGATCAAACTTGACAGGATGGATGAGACACTGATTAGAGCGATAGCGAAAGCATAATAATAGTAATCATCGATCGACCACAATGCGATCGAAGCGATTTGAAAAACGTAAAAAGGATGTAGTACCTGCAACAGACTATATCAGCCGTCCTGCTACCAGAAGACGCTATTCCTACGAACTCACTTCATCGAGCAGAAGTCCCACTACACCTTTCCCTTCAATATCAACCACATTATCTCCGAATAAGATCCTACGTTGCGTCCTAGTTTCGTGGTCTAAGCCGCTAGCGACGGCTTTCACGCTAGTCCATTTAGGGTCTCTCCAGTCTCGGACCATGCACCACGTGCCAGTGCCCGGTTGTAAAGCGAATTTAGTATACCTGTACTCTGCCGTCTTCAAGAAGCCCATGGTCTCCTCAAAGTGTACCTGTCCCTGCTCAAGATCAACGTTCATAAGGTCCTTTGCACCGCCTGCTTGACTGTTGTTTGATTCGCTTCCCTGAAGTGAAGGGGGTACGTGCGATCGAGCGACAGCTGTAGCGGCAATGGAAGGTGCACGAGAGGTTGTGGTTGTAGGAGGGTGCGAGAGGATTGGCTTTCCGGAAGCAGTTTGAGGGAACACGGTTGACAAGGGGTATGGGTAAGGGATCACGTTCTGAGGGATGATGTGCAGGTCTCCGAAGGGCGTCTAGCAAAGGTAGAAATCAGGCACAACATCCATCCAACGCTTATACCTTCACATACCTCCACGACAAGCCAGCCGTTGTCCCCCGATTTCTCAAAGTCCGTCTCCCGCCCACACCATCTGACCCAGAACTGTGGTATCCATCGTCCAACCAATCCCAATATCCCTAAACTCAAAATACAACCAACCAACCAGATAAAGCTCTTCAACTTGTCCGTGACATACCCTCTGAATCGGATAGTCAGATCCTCGTCGGGGAGCAAGATCGTCTGTTTTGAAGCGGATGAGACATCATTAAAGTGATCAAGCTGGATTGAGTCGTTGGGAGCTGAAGGGTCCCCGAAGATTCCGTCTGAGGGAAGGAGAGGTATGGGTGAGGAAGGTCGAGATTGAGGTGGAAGCGAGGTGTCATCTGCCAGAGATGAGTGAAACGACCCGTCATCATGAGTCCTGTCCGAAGACTCAGAGTAGGTATCTTCTTCGTTGGAGGAGTACCCCCAATTCTCTTCTGATGAAGGAGCATCGGTCGATGCTCTACGCGAGACAGAAGATCCTCGACGAGATGCAGAGCGAACACTTCTTGAACCCCGTCTTCTGTTTCCAGCCTCTTCGTCATCGTCTTCCCTATTCTGATGGAATCCGAAGGCTGAGGCGATACGGGGAAGAAGACCGGGACTGGGCGGAACCTCATCCGGATCGGCAGGTCCTTGATCATAGTCGTCCTCTCCATCGCTAAGGGCAAGCGACCTGCGAGACCTTCGGCTCCCATGTCGGAAGATAGAAGGACGATCGCCATAGTCTTCTCGCTCGTATTGGTAGTCAGAGTAGTTGCCGGAATTCCGTCTCGAGCGCGAGATGTCTCGGCTGTATCGCCTGTCATCCCCATAACTTAAATGAGCTCGAGAGGAGGATCGCCTCAAAGACATGCTGGGGCGCCGAGCACGTTCCATGTAATGCATAGAAGTGATTGAAGAGGGTACGGAATAACCTGCTTCCCCCGACCATATGGCTGGTGATCCTATAGAACGAGAGGATCAGTTGGCTTACTCGCCTTGTGAAGAAGTTGTCTCGGACGTACCAGTGTCTCCAATACCATCTCCATTCATATTCTGTCCCATAGTAGCTGCTTCCTCATCTTGCTGTTGCTGGATGGCTTTAGCAATGTCATCAGCAGAGGCGTTCTCAGTGTAGTCGTATTCGTCGGCAGAACCCTGCTGTGAGGAGGACCCTGCTTCATTGTGGAGGACGCGGCCAGCGTCCACATTGGAAAAGTCGACCATGCGGGTTGGTCTACTGCTGCGACGGTGGTCTCCCCTAGGTATCGCACGGAATGCAGGGGTATCTCGGTATGCAAGTAGACTGCTATTGTTATCAGCGATGATCAGCGATTTCAGGTGAATCGGTCGCAAGTTTCAAAGACCTTCGCAATAATCCGATGGTTGACTGCAAGTCTCGGGTCAGCGTCAGCCACTTACGTACGCGACATCTCTTCGAGCGCTGCAAGTGTTTCAGTTACGCTCGTGCCAAATTCCGAATATGCGGCGAAATGGCGGTATGTGATCTAAGAGATACAGTATAATGCTACATAGTTTCGTGAAAACATTCATTATGCATGCTTCAAGTCTTTCGTCATAACCAGGCAGCCCAACCAACGTACATGCCACCCTGGAACGAGTACAATTTAGCCCCTTTCGAAGCAATATGGAGCATCTAGCGAACGAAATGGGCTTACCAGGTTGATTGGACTAACAGCCTCTTTAATAAGGACTTCCACTTGATTGACTACGCTCATCGGCGGCGCTAATGCTGCAGAGGATCGCTCATCGCCCATCTTACCCTGTAGCTTGAGTCTGATCGGGATCATGGCCTTCTCGGCAAAGTGCCTTACATCGGAGGTCTGCTTCCTATTCCGCCGTTCCTGCGAATAAAATTCGCTTAGTATGGTACCGACTGCTAAGAGCTGTTCGACTGACCTCTCTACGCTTGGCTTCTTGCCATTCTACCAGGGGATCGTGAATGAAAGCCTCCAGGACGCTGATGAGACTATCTTTGTTTTCCCTCAGGAGTTCCATAGCAATTTCACAAGCACGCCGGAAGACCCCGTCTACACCTGTCGCACCAAGTGCATCGACGAGGTTCGGGGACAAACGGAAGGGGACCTTCTCGGAAACTTCGAAAGTTTTTCCCTATTTGAGCAGCTTAGCTTCGCTACACGTAAGCGACATATAGTTCAACCATACCTTCTCGAAAAGACAGTTAAAGTCAACATGCAGGGTATCTCCTGTTGTGGAATCAAATAAGATATTTTCTCCGTGCCGATCTCCGAGACTAGACGGAAAGAGTTAGGTTCATTCGTTTCGAGCATTATAATTGCAATGACTACTACTTACCCGAGCACGAATCCAACCATGCTCATCACTGCCAGGGTTCTCGCGTAAGCTAAACGCGCTGCAAACCAGGCTGTCGGCTCAGGCCAGGTTTGGAAGAACCACTCGTGAAAGACACATGGGGAGTAACGAGGAAGGACTTTGTCCTTGAAGACTCTGCCCGACTCTTGAGGGGATATCATCCTAGCAGCGTCTAACAAACTATATATCTCGGAAGACTGAGACAGATAGATCAGCTTCGCAAGTCAGGAAAAACGGCTGAGCGAGGGTCACTCACATATGTCTTGACATCGCGACGATCATAGCCCTTGATCACGATGGCTCTCATAGGTACAGTATTGACGACCCACTCCAACATACCACATTCTTCGTTCAAAGGCATAACCGCGTATGTTCGAATGTCTTTCAAGGTCGGATAAGCTTTGCGCATCCATAAGAAAGGACGACTGAACGCTTACACATATTTCGCTTTCGGGTCTCGCTTCGACTCTTCAAGAGCTTGTTGATCATCGAATTGAAGTCCATCAGTCTAGCGTCTTTTCTCAGATCGTCATGCGGCTTGACAAGAAAAGGGTAATCTTTCCCGTCATCCCCTACGAAGATGATCTTTTTCGGCCTCTGCAAAGAAGGCATTACATCAATCTGATCTCGCATCCCTGTATTCATCGTACAGTGTCAGACAATTCAAACCTTCGATAAGGTATCGCACCAATGCTTACTGATGATCGTTGCGAAACCTTGGGAAAATGGGTTGTTGGTCCTCAAGTTCTCCGCAGAAGACGGTAAAGTACAAGTGAGTGCTTCTTGAGTAGGAACAATCATCGTTGTAGGAAACGTGTTCTTCAGCCACTCGAAACTTTTAGTGAGGCTGAGGTTGAGTGACTGAGCTTTAGTTCGCTTGTCCTTTCCATTGAGTTCTGCACCAGGGTCGATCGATAATCTCAGCATGTCTTTGGAGAAAACGATACCATCATCCAATATCCTTCTCGCCATCGGATCTCCAGTCTTGACGGCCTGTAACCAGTAGACGTCAAGATTTGCCGCTCGACATTTGCAGTGACCATCGCCGACATACCCTGACTTGTTCGAAAACGCTGAAACACCGCTTCGCTCGTTCGCTTTGGCCCCCATTGGAATGGTATATGCCGACCATCAACCATGTTGCCTGTCTCGGAAATTCCGTAACGACGTTGACCATAATCTTCATCAAAATCAATTTGACCTCTGGTTGCGGATGCCCGATACGTGATACGATCTGCGGATAAGCAGTTAACCACTGTTATGACGGGATCGCTCAAACGGAATCAGCGCTGGCTTCCACGACGAGGGTGCTCGGCCTACCTGGTACTTCTGAATACTTCGTCGGGCTCGTTCGACTACAGCGTTCATGTTTGACAATGCGATGACCGTGTCACTGTCGGCGGTTGTATGACTGTCGGGCCACCTTAGCTCATGTAGGTCCAACAGTTGTGCGCAAATTCAATCTCACCTGGCTCTCTTCTTTTTGCCTTCTTCAGCGGCGATTTGTTCTCCAAGGTCGAGCCATATCGTTAACAACCTAGGTAACATCTGGTAAATATGCTTGGTCCCGTATTTGAGGGCTTTGCAGTAATTTTCCACCACGGATTGTTGACATGTCAGGCTTCATAGACAGACCGTATAAACAATCCTGACGATATGAACGGATGCACGCCCTTGACTAACCTGTCGATCCGACCTTCTAAGCTATCGTAATAGTGTCCAAGCCGGTAATATGGGCTCTCCTCCCTAAAGATTTCATCTTGAGTACTCAAGTAAGCCAGGTACTATTGACTGCTTACCGAGGTGCTAATGTTCTGGCTTCGTTGAATCGGCTGATGATCTCGTTCGAATCGTGTCGACCAGTTTCGTGAGCCCACCTTGCGCTCAATATATGCGCCTAGTCACCCATCCCCGTCAGTCGGTCGAGATGATTCAGTTGATAGAGTTGCTTACCTTTGCAAGCTGCAAATCATAGATGGCCTGGATGCTCGTGTTTTGCCCGCCATCCAATGTGATCGGAACGGTCCGAGTGCCTCGAAGGTGTTCGGCTTGCGCTTGAACATATAATCCACGTATCCCATTTTCGAGCTCATTCAGAGCTTTGAGAGGATGACCAGTCGCTTTCAAAATCTTCGTCTGCTGAAAAAAAACATCCGGTGCTGCTGCGAGTTTAGCTTGAAGAGTTGCGCTGTATGCGGTTTGTTCATGGCCCGCTTTTCTAGCGATCTTCGCACTGGCAATCCAAGCGGCTCCGACTTCTGCTTTGAGGGTAGCATTATTGGAGGGACTTTCTGCGTAAGCTGTTCTCCTGATGGACAGCACTGATTCTCGGATTCGAAAAGATGGCAAGGTAGTTTCCAGTCGATTTGCTAAAGTTTGACGAACAATATCGATCTTGTGTATCACAGCTGCATCTTTGTTGGGACCCTGCATGCCCAGGGCTTGATCGATGCTTGCGATGTCGAGACCTGCTTGTCGAATCAGTGCTACCTCGTGTAGCATATGTAAGCGAAGGATTGCTGGATAGGCACGCGCATATTGTCGACTACTGGCGGTGACAGCAAAACCCAACTCCCGTCTCGCTTCGTAAAGAATGGCTGGCATTCGATCGTGATCGCGCTCGTGAATGGCCAACAGGACTTTCGCCATGCTGATCTCGGAGCCGACGGCATCGCTTTCGACTATGTCCCTGACGGACCGCCAATCGCCTACGACCCAGGCAGCTTCAATTTTGAAGTTCGCCAGATCTGGTTGCCACTCCGGATGCCGTGTGAGTACTCCATCTATATGAGTTCGCAATGTATCTTATAGGCCACGCCTTTTAGTCTCAGACTGAAATATATCAGAATATCTGAACCTGCAACTCACCATAATGCCCTAGACTTCGTAGGCACCGTAACAACCCGATATGTAGTTGCACATCGTCAGGAGACTGTTGCAATCTAACCTCCCAACAGCTCTGAGCTGAGGTCCATCGGCCTACACTCTCGTGCTCCCTAATTTGGTGTTCTAGCGAAGGTTCAAGAACCTTAGAAGTCACACCCTCCATGCCATCCGGCTCATCCAGATCCGCGTATATGCGGTGAAGATGCTCATAGTAGGCTTGGAGGTCGGCGTCCTTACGACCTTGAGTATTTCGAAGTTCAGACATGCGTTGCTCGAAGCTGCGTAGCGATCGTGCGAAAGCTTTGCATTGCAGCGCAGCCTGTGCTGTAAGCTCCGGATCGATCTGAGCGTTCATTCTATCTACTACCCGGATCTGATCGGCAATCAAAAGGTAGTTCTTGTCTTGGCGTGGATTAAGCGTTTCCTTGCGAATCCTTGTTTCTTGTTTCAAGCGAGTTTGTTGCTCTTGAAGCCAGCGACTGAGATGATCCAGTAGATCAAAGATAGCCTGGGAAATTCGTCAGCTCTATAACCAACAGTCTTTTTGTTCTTTCCAAACCTACCTGCGCACTCAAGGTACGTCGGTCACTGTCGAAATTCCCCGTCGGGTTGACTTGATCCTGCAGAACGGAACCGATTTCCATGACAATATTTTTACGAATCGCTTCATCTCCAAGGTTGATCACATACAAGACCAGGTGAGGCAGAAGGTGGTGAGCTACGGCAACATCTTGCCCTGAGCGTACAACTCCGCGGAAACTGCCGAAAATCGTTTGTGCATCTCGCAAAGCCTTGCTTCGTTCATCAGCGTCATTCGCTGATGGTTCTGGCTGTTCTAATACGACACTGATCAGATCAGTAGTCCACGATCTTATCCATTCTCGATAGGTAGAGGAAGAAGCATAGATAGGGTATTGAAAGTGCTTTATCGGAATCTTCTCGACGCCATACCGACCCTCCAAGAGAGGCGTTATTGTTTCTAGTGTCTGTTTATTTCTTGTAAACTCTTGCCATCTTTGACGAACTTTTAGAGCAATAGAACCAGAAGAGCTGTTGGATTGGAGAAGTTTTGGGCTGAACCCACAGAACTTCGTGAGTTCTTGTATCGCATAAGCCAATTGGATTTGTTGCTTGGTGTCATTTGCCGTCCGAAAGGCACCGACTAGAACACGGTCGACCAAGTGCAATGCGAAGTCCCGGACTTCATCCGAGTCAGTGAAATTGCTGAGCATCATGAAAGTCTTCTCTTTACTCGGTAAGGTAAACCTGTCAGGATCGAGAGCACCGATGATTCCGATACATTCGAAGCTGCCGATACGGATTTCTTCTGTATGTTCTCCGTCCCTTCCTGCTACCTCTAATAGTACCCGGTAGATCTGTCCGACTAACACGTTGAAGGAGTCCCCCTTCGCCAGTTCCAGTATCTCGGCCTGATGCGCTAGAAGGACTTGCTTCATGTCATAGATGGACCGAGTTGCTAACGCCACATTGTCGCTTCGACATCTTCTCAAGATAGCGGTAACCCGGTCCTTGAAGCTCCATTTGGCGGTATAATCAGCTACCCGCTTCGCAGCAAGAGTCAGTTCGGGAATACTGTCCAGGGAAACGACTTCGTCGAAGAAGCCTCCGAGCTGGTCGCTGTTCTCTACCAGCAGATAATCGAGCAGCTTCGCTGCATGGTTCGCCTCTTCCTTGGTCATTTCGTGCCAAACCACTACAAAAGCGGCTGCAGTAGTTCCAATGTGAGGTCCGACATCGGGAAATCGCAAAACGGTAAAAAAGGTCAACCATGTCCGTAATGTGTCCAAGCGTAACTGCGGAATTGGAAGTGTGCTTTGTAAAATCGCCATGATCTGTCACAAAACAAATTCAGTCGGCAATCGAAGTCTACAAACGCCATACCGATGCGTACCTGGGAAGAAAATCCAGACATAGCTAATCCGACGTAGTCAATGAGTCCGCCCAGACTACGGATCACTTTAGATTTCTCCGACGCGGTCCGTTTACCCCTGAGGTCGTGCATTATGTCGCTGATACCGATCATAATTCCAAGCATGTTGTTTTTCAGCCAGTTTGACATAGCCTCCGGGCCGAAGGCCTGTCCTGGCGGATGTGATTGTTGCAAGAGTCTCTCAAGCGCGACTTCAGCTTTTGGCTTTGTGTAGTCGTCGCCGAGATCTACAATGATCTCGACAAGGAGGTTGACCAGGTTTTGAGATACCAGATTGCCCATACTAATCGTATAGGTTCCCACTCGTAAGTCCTGAAGGGAATCAACGAACCAATTCGACTTGCGTTTCACCATAGCGTTGTCTTTCTGCATGAATATCGCCTTCAGGATGTATGGCATGAGCATAGGGTGATCAATCAGCAGGATACCCAGAGCTTTGTTGACGACATTGGCAATCGTTTCGAGAGTCGATCTATCCTCTCGCAAAACCAGACTAGGCACTGTGTAAAGGATTGTCGATTCCACAAATGATGCTCGTGAAAGTCCCAAAAATTGAGTCGCTTCGTTGAGCGTGTCGAGCTTGCCTGACACTAACACAGTGCTGATCTTCGGGAAGTAAGGGGATAGCATACTGTAGGGAGATTTCCCCCGAGATCTCGAGATTTGTGTAAGCTGTAGACGATGTTAGCCTCAATTGTTACGGAAAGCGATGGTCAGGAATGACGCACTTGAGCATGTGCTAGGCCACGAAGTGCTATGTTTGGCCGGCCTAGAGCTTCCAGCAAAATGGCCATGAGATCGGCGAACAGAAAGCCTTCTATTGATCTACAGACACACTTAGACCTTTGTTAGGCATATCATCTCGATGCCGGCAGGCACTTACTTTGCGATTTCACCGATCATACACAATGTAGTCTCTTGCACAGGTTTTGAACTGCTTTGGGCGTTGGACTTCATAGCTGATAGGAGTTCGCTGAAGTTGGAATACCCGACGATACCTTTGGTTGACAATGCTTCAATCAAGGCGATTGTTGCTTGACTTTGAGGATCCTGTCGTCAGAGCTTTTCATACCGAGAATAAGCGATATACTCACGCTGCTAAGACCCGAACTCTTCTTTGAGGGTTCCGATACGCGCTCAATAATAATTCCTTCATAACCTTGTTCCGGTCAGGTTCAAAATCTCCGGAATGCCGAGACACGGCGTGCCTTAAGAGATCGCGAAGGGATTGTAAAAGTAGACAAGTGGATGCATTGAGTGTGGAAGCGTCCTCAAATTGCAATGCCTTTGCGAAACGCATCCAGGACACCAGAGATATCTGTGTCAGCACAAACCCCTTCTCACTAGCGCACTGTGTTCGCCTTCCACTGAGATCCGCTCCATCACATCCGCGGCATCTAGCAACGAGACAGAAGAGTCGAGATAGTTCGTTATACCAGCGGTGACGGGTCTTTGCATCTTTCAAGGTCGTTGAGTGACTGTCAACCGGTACTTTTAGTAACGTTGTGTGTGACCGTTGTCTTGACTTACGGGCCTGCGATATCATCAAGCGCGCTGTTGACGACCTCCTCAAAAGATGCTTGGGAAGCAAGCGAGAGTAGCGATTCGATGGCTTCGGAAGTATCGAGCTGTAGCGACTCTGGCAGCGGATCGTCCGCCGCCAAATCATTAGCGAGTCGAAAAATTGAAACCAAGCTTTGCCATGCTGCCAATGGGATCGTAGACAATGGAAGGGGCATATCGCCTTTGCTTGGTGCATAATATGTATTGGAACCTGAATGCTCCTGGGTATTGAGAATACCTATGTCTGCTACACATCGCATAGCATCGTCGTTTGCTGTCCGTCTTATAGACCAGTCGCTCCTGCTTAGGCCGGTAGCACTTCTGGTCCCTTTTCTTTTTGTGCCTCGCTGTTGCTCAGAAGCGGAACTGATCTGCAGGACTCGTAGCCGTTCGACGATCAATGAGATAGGTCCATATGTTTGTCCGTCGCCCTCCATACTTAGTGATAACTCTGATACCAAACTGGGAGGGATGAGACTGCAAAGCTGTGAGACGGAAGCACCTGGGGCTATCAGTAAAGTACGCAATGCTGCTTTGAAAACCTGCTTTTCCGCATAATGAGCTCTCCGTCCTGTTACCGCCGTGATATGGGCTTACTGGACTGCTCTTCTGGTGCCGCCCATGCAACATATAGGTCTCAATTTCCCTCAACAGCGCTAGCCAAGCACTTCCGTTAGATCGGCCTGCTCTCTGCTGGTTCAAGTCATCTAATGCTGAACAGATAATTCGGTTCATAACACTGGCATTGTCATCCTCGGTATCACCGACGTTCATCGCTGTATCCTCGTCGGCTTCGAACCGGGTAGCAGCAGATTGTATCAAGATTGAAGCTGCGCGATCAGAGACCGTGTTCGGAAAGACTTCCTTCCTCCTCAGTATCACTTGCAAATCCCGGTGAAAATACACATGTTGGCGCGCCGCAACTGACTCAGACAGGCGTTTATTGAACTCTCTCGGATTGAAGCGAGAATCCAAGAAATGCCATATACGGTCGAGGGAGATCGGAAGAGAGAGGGCGACGTCCGCAAAGAAATCCTTCCAGGTTCCTGAGTACATAGGTGTATCGAACGACCGGATGATAACATGATTCAAGCACAACGCCAGGTTAACACGCTTTGTTGGATTATCGATCGAGACAGGGTACAGTGGATTTTCTTCTGGACCAGTCTGTTATGCGATTTATCAGTTCAAGTTACAATACATCACAAGATAAACTTACTTTTGATTGCACATTCATCATGTATTGGCTGGAGACGGTGCTACCACTAGTAGTTGCGATCATAACACTGGACAAGACTGCCGATTTATCGGATATCAAATCTGTTTGAGATGTCACTTTTAACGGTCGATGCGATAGTATCTGGCTAGACACTTACATGAACAGCTCTCGCTCAAACCACGCAAGAGCTCGCCAGCTAGATTCATACATCCGACTTGCTCGTTTTCCTCTACTGAATTTCCGACGATCCTTACGATACTTAGGACTGCTTCCAACATCTTATGTCCTGTAGCTGTTCGTTCGTTCTCGAAGCACAGCACACTCGCTCCGTGAAGTAGTCTCGGAACAAGCCAACGGTATAAAGGCAACCGCAACTTGTTCCCAGGTAAACCCTCAAGGGGACTAGGAGTGGCCAAAAGCAGCTTCGGGAAAGCCTTGATGCGGTTCTCTAGCAGTACTAGTATGCCTGGTGCTTGTAAAACGAGCGTATCTCTAGCTGTAGCATCGCTCGTGTCCAGAAGCCCCACGATACATTCGCTTACCAGCGTTCGGAACAACGATTGGAACTGCTCGATCTGGTTATTGTCGTTTTCTGTATTACTAGTATCCCCAGAGGTCGCCTCTTCCATAGCGGCTTTGAGAAGGTTTTCCAAATCACTCTGCTCCATTGCTCTTTGATGTGCTGGTGTCCCGGCCATCATGTCGACCAGATCAGGCCGCCGAGCTGGCGTAGCCGGCATCTTCGACTTCAAACAGTTGGTGTCATATAATTTGCTATGATAAGTGTTGATATTTTCGACCCAAGAAGCCTAAAGATACAACCTTTCGACCGGTACGACTCGGAATCGATGGTATGCAACTCTCCCTCAGAGATTCTCTGAAATGGAGGTTGAATCGCTCAACAGGCGACGCGTATACGCAAATGACGCGTTCGAGCTCCAGCTGACGCGACTTGCTCATGCATAGGTCATCCAGCATGCATCGCTCTGCTTTACATTCACACAATTCCATATATCTGGCCACAGGACCGATATATATTGGCCCCTTGAAACTTCTAATGGCTACCTACCCCAGCTTGTGCCTTGACCCTTTTCTCTGTCGTGATATTTCTCCCATCGACGGCGTTCTTTCGCTCTTTCTTCCTCAAAATCGTATTCCTCGACTTTGCCTCGAGCATCTCGGCGTGCGGGCCTTTGAATCCACCCATGATCAGCAACAGCAAGACTTACACATGTTTTCAATTTTGAACATACCGATCGCTACGCCCGTACTCTCTCGGTGGGGTCCTGTCAGTAAGACCGAGTCCTCTTCCTTCCACCTTTCTACCACAACCATCCTCTCTTTTGATGATTGGACTTCGACTACGTGATCTGTGCCGATATGGACGCTCCTCTAGCCGCTTCGAACCACGTTCCCTGCTGCCATCTTCTCGATTGCGTTGCTTCGTATGGTTCAGCTCGCGGTCCCTTGAATCCCAAGATCTAGATCGTATACGATAACGATCGTGCTCTCCTCGATCTTCCCTTCTCTTAGCTTTCTCCTCATGCTTGATTTCTCGCTTAGCCTCCTTTTCGATTTTCTTCAGTTCTTTCTTTTGAGCCTTGAGCCTGTAAATCGAGCGTCTCAGCTATGTAACCCTGACGCTGGTGATGGGAGAGAACTTACTCTTTCCGTCTCTTCTTCTCCTCAGCTTCCAGGGCTTCTATCTCAAGTTCCTTCTCGCTTTTTGGCACGACAATGCTATTCGCTCCCGTCCCTTCCTCCCCTTCCTCCTTCAATGTAGGTCCATATCCCAGGGCGATGCTCAAGGCGTTCTCTTCCAACTCTTTCTGACGTTTGATCTCAGCCTTACGCAGCCTTTCTTTCTCTCCTTCGTCTCGCTCCAGATCTCGGGCATACCAGTGAACATCTTTCTTATTCTGCCATCTTCCAGTGGGAGCATTGATTGAGTGACCTGTGCATGCGAGTGTTTAATGGGTACCACGATTGTGCTTGAAAGTCATCTGCTCACCAAGATAGTTTTCCCTGTCAAACAAGTCAACTATGGTCAGCCGAGATTTAAGATATAAGGCGACCACTACTCACCTATCCTTATCTGCTTTGACCTGATCCCATCGAAATTCTCCCGCTCCACCTCGAGTTCCTAATCGTGATAATGCAATAGAGCTGACTTAGTATCGGATCTTTGATATTGCGATGTCATCTGTCTCACCTCCTCTAGTAGGGTGGTATAAATCTGCCATGTCTTCTTCTTGTCAATTTCGTTGATTGCTCCGGCAGTTAGGTACCTAGATCCACCCGTTATGTTCCCTTCAGTCACCTTTGAGAAAGAGGGATGAGCCGGAGATGTCATGGCGATTATGGAATTTGCTTCCGAAATAGCTTCCAACAAAGATCGCTCGACTTGTACAACTCTATCATGTATATCATGTATCATCAATTGCTCGACCTTTCAAACTCAACTCGTACCTAAATTGTGTGCCAGCCAGGGACAACAGACTGAATCTCATTGGATGGTAGCAAAAGACGCCATCAAGACTAAGTAAACCCGACCATGCCTACGATACTGGAAAACGTGAAGACGTACTTCGAAGGTCGAATCGTATGTGATGGGCCGGCTGGGGAACAGTATAATTACTCATGAGTTTTGCTGAGGCGATCGATCTATCATAGGACTTTGAAGGGCAGAAGCTTAGCGAAAAGATCGCCTACACCTCCCTTATTGTTTTTGGCGTAAGTCTCGAGCTCTTGCGATCGAGGAATGTCAAAGGAGCTAGACTGAGGGATACAACGGTTTCTGCAGGTCCTGGCCTATGTTATCGGTTCGATTTCGTCATCAGTACAAACAGCTATGATGGTTTTTGGAGCTGGATATATCTTGACTCTGCTGGTATGTTAGGCACCAAATGCCGTGGAACCTAAATGAGCTGAATCTAATTGCAATATTCTCGCAGGCTGTTGTACCCCCTTGGCCAATGTACAGAAAGCATCCCGTAACTTGGCTTCCACCTCGACGACTGAAGGTGCAATGAAACGGACTTTTTTTATGATCATCAAACCACCAGAGCAAACTTCAGTTGGAAGAGATCTGAGGAGACGGCCACCATTTACTGCACTTGGTAATCAAAATACGCTCTCCATTCACTCTTCAGTTCATTACCGTGCAGATTCTGGGCACCTATATAATTGTTGTATACGCTTCACCCACTATGTGAGATCAAACTTGATTTCGAGCGACCCACGGCGTTTATTTTCTGGTGCACAAGGAACCACCCGTCTCGGCTGCAGTAGTATATGAACAGTCGGCGACAAGGGATGTCGTTTGTGTCAGATCTCTCCAGTCAGAGGGGCACGCAGGTCGTGCTCTGTGAGCAGCAAACATGGTATGCAGCCTTGAATCAATCGATGCATATGAACATATCGGGGACCCAATTCCAAACTTAGATTACTCGAGGGGCATCTTGCAAGTCAGAATGTCGTGTACCTGTACTTCAAACAAGATCGTTGACGTGTGGGGATGCTATGAAAAGAGAGCCTCCCATCGTTGCGATATGGACTGAACGACTTCATCAGCACGATTATCGACAGAAGACGATTACGACCCGTTTAGGTGCATGCAACGCCCTATATAAAGCTGTCCACCTTGTCCACATCGCAGATTGATCAGAGCAAGACGTGATATTGATTCATTAAAGGAGTCTAGCTTACTTCATGAACCATGGTCGTGTAAACTAATTGGCGATAGACATTGGTGTTTTTAGCTGGTTATATCAATAAACTCAAGAAATCATACTCGATAGAAACATAGACGTCAGTATCATATGAACGGATCGATCGAGGAGGCAGTGGAAGATCCCTTTCATACCGCAGACCGAAAAGAAATTCGTCGGCTCGCACGGAGTTCATGAATTGAGCGATGCACCTAGTCGTCATGACTCAGGATCGGATTTCGACAGAGACGATCTGTTGCGAAGATGGGTTTTCACTCGTGTGTGAAGGCATACAGCAACAGGTCAATAAACTGCAGGCAGCGTTGTCACAAACGTCGAGGAATACTAGCAGCTGGTTAATATCAGCGCAGCAAGCGATATCGTCATAAGAAAGAATTTTTCCTCTTTCAACTGTTGTCCGTATCAAAGGGCAGGCCAATGACGAAAACCAGAATGTTTCAAATAGCAGTAGTAGTGAGCGCTTGCTGACGTGTTTCACGTTGTCGTGTCGCGCTTGTGTTTCGCGCCCGGGAGCATGACATGGTTTTCAAACACGAACCATTATCCGTTAGCGATCTGCTTTCCTACTGTCATTATTTGGCCTCAAATGGTATTCTCGATATTCTCGTGGCCAACTGGAATGTAAAACATCTATATTATTTGGCAATTTTGTGACGGAATGAAGATCGTCGATTCACGTTTGAAGGGCCTTAATGCAAGGCAGTCCTTACAGATAGTGTCTCGCTTAGGTATACATGATGGTTGGTCATGGTTATCCTTACCCCACAGATGCGATGGAAACGAGATGCGAAAGTGACACTTGTTTTACGGGACTTAGTTGGTCGACCCATGAAGGGATAAGAAGCGCGATGTTACGCTCGAGGACCACTTTGTGAGCGACGCGCAGCTCGGTGAGTTGTAAGATGAACGTCGCCCGACTCGGTACGACCGGACCGGATATGCTTGTAATTGTCTAATTCTGTGATTTCCAGACAACTTGCCAGTATTGCTGATTGCTGGTCAGCTATCATCTACATCGCTTCAAGCTTATATCTTTCGACCTGCGTCCTTCGGTGTGATAGCTTATTGTTGTTATACTACACACGTCATAGCAATGTCTAAAGCTAGAATACCAGCTTTGCTCCGCAAGGATATCGCCTCATCCAATCAACGCAGGTTCATAACATCGATTCATCACAGCACAAGGACAGCAATCAGATCCCATAGCCGACAACACTCATCTGCTTCTTACTCCACTGAAAGCGCTTCGTGGCAAGGCAGGCTTGGATTTGCACTCGGGCTGGCTATCGGGGTATGTCAAATTCGTCCTGCTCGATGAGCTATTTCGAGCTCACACCAGTTCATTGGGATTCCAGTCAGGATACCTGTTATCCCAGTCGCCGGTCTTACTGGAAGCCCAGAAATCCGACCGGAAACTCAAAGGGTCAGACATCAACGAGGATGAAGTGGAGGGAACGAAACAGCCCAATGAGCAGAAGTTAATCGATATGAAAGAGGTGGCGAAGCACAACACTAAGGAGGATTGTTGGGTGGTTATACAAGTCAGTGTCACCCGAATGAAGCGAGAGTAGAGAATGCGCTCTAACTCTGTCTCCATCGCAGGGAAGTGTCTATGACGTGACAGGTAATGTGGTGATTACAAACTGAACACATCTACCTTCCGGTTAACTGTTCTCTCCGTAGACTTTCTTGAAAATCACCCAGGTGGTGCAGGAGTCATTCTGCAACAAGCTGGAAAAGACGCCACGTGAGTTGAATCCTTTTCAGCCTGATTCCTACCCATTTCCTTATCATTGCTTCTTGTCAAAGTGAGATATTTACCCCTCTCCACCCTCCGAACACCCTCGCCGACAATCTCCCTGAGGAAGCCTACCTAGGCCCAGTCGATCCTACGACCGTATCTCATGCGCCCAGAGAGCTCACTACTGATGAGATCAGAGTAAAGGAAGCTAGGGATAACATGCCATCGATCGATTCTATCCTGAACCTACAGGATATCGAAGATCTGGCTGAGAAGGTTCTGTCGGAACAAGGATGGGCCTATTATAGGAGTGCTTCGGACGGGGAGGACTGTAGGCATCTCTTCAGACTTTCAAAATGATGCAACCTAAGACCTAAAACGCTCCCAATGCAGCTTACAGGAATAACGAAGAAAGCTGGAAACGATATTACTTCCGACCGAGAGTGTGAGTCCAGTATTGTGTTTTCTAGCACCATCCAGCGTTGGTTAACGATGATACATGACAAAAAAGGCTTCGTGACGCCAGTATCAAAGACCCCTCGTCAGCCATGCTCGGCATGCATGTATCATTACCCATTTATATCTCCCCTGCAGCCATGGCAAAACTTGGACACCCCCTAGGAGAAGTGAATCTCACCAGAGGAGCGGGAGAATGTGGTATAATACAAGGGGTACGCACAAGGTCATGTTTGTTGATTCATATCGACGCTGATCTGCAGCGCCGCGGTTGAACAGATCTCGGCTAATGCGAGTTGTAGTCTCGAGGAGATGGCGGAAGCACGTGTCCAAGGACAGAAGCTGATCTTCCAAGTAAGAACCAACGTTGATCAATCAAAGTATCTTGTTTTGTTGACGGTTGGCCCTGTCTCAGATATATCTCAACAAAGATCGGGCAGCCTCAGAACGTTTACTAGAGAAGGTCAATGACTTAGGATGCAACGGTATCATGTTCACGGTAGACGCCGCTGCTCACTCCAAACGAACTTTGGATCAACGAGTCAAAGGAGCGACTAATATCACTGCGCCTCCGTCGAATGCAGAGAAAAAGAAAGAAGGGGAGAAGAAGGGACCAGTCGGAGTTGCCCAGGCTATCTCCGGATATCAGGATGACAAGCTTGTTTGGGACGATGTGGCGTTCATACGGAAAAACAGCAAACTGCCTATTTTGATCAAAGGTTGGGACTCCGCTCATAAAGGAAAATACATAAGAGGCTGATAAGGGCTGTTCCACCCAGGTATTCAATGTGTAGAGGACGCAGAATTGGCTGCTGAGCATGGAGTAGAAGGGATCATTCTGGTGCGCGATCAATGTTTCTCTGAACCTGCGCTAAGAAAACTAATATTGATTTCCTTATGCCAAAAAGTCAAATCATGGCGCTCGGCAGCTGAATTTGTGAGTGCTGGATCTCATGAAACGCTCCAGACATACAATCAGAAGACTAATCGTTTTGGTCTGATAGTGCGCCTGCATCGATCGATGTCTTATACGAGATCCGTCAACGTCGTCCGGATCTGTTCGAGAAATTAGAGATCTACGTTGACGGTGGGGTCAAGAGCGGAACGGACGTGGTCAGTATTGCCTTCCGAGGTGAATTCGCGCGTGGCAGCTGATGACCCAACCATAGGTCAAGGCACTTGCCTTGGGCGCTAAAGGAGTAGGATTGGGAAGGTCTTTCTTATATGCAAACGCTTGCTATGGAGAAGAAGGCGTGAAGAAGGTGTACGAAAGTAGGTCCAATTAGCCGCATCTTCTTGAAGCACCTTGACTGACAAGGCTGTGCCCCGTAGTCCTGTATTCTGAAGTTTGTGCTGCAATGGCAATGGTAGGAGCTCACAAGGTGACTGACTTGAAACCCGAGATGGTGGAGCGTGCATGGTGGTTGCGAGGGGGACAGTGAACAGAGTGAAACGCGAGGTTGTACCGACATAGAAGCGCATCGTTCCTTGTATCACGTAAGCGCATTCGTAGCTATCAGTGACGTCACACGTGGACGATCCCATACGAGGCTTTCTTTCTCGAAAAGCCAATCTGCACTTCCAGCAATCGCTGTCGACTTGACTTTGACTTCTCCTTCTCAGCCTACAAACCACAAACTTGTCACTGACACACCACATTACATACCTCAAACTCAAATCAACCACATCAATAAACAAAATGTCTTACGCCGTTCACGTATGTTTAACTCAGAAAAAGCTGATCTTGACAGTTCGGAGACTAATCATGGTGCATCGTCTTTTCTCATCAGGTTGCCGGTCTCTCTTCTGAAACCTCAGAGGACAAGGTCAAGGACTTCTTCCTCTTCTGCGGAGCCATCTCCAGCTTGAAGAAGGAGGGTAACACCGCCGATATCACTTTCCAGAAGGAGAGCGCTGCCAGGACCGCCTTGATGCTCAACGGTGGAACTGTGAGTTGACTGGATACGATAAGATCGGGTCGTTGCTCGTGAGCTTATGGTCATCCTGCGCTTCTACTTACTAGCTTGATGGAGCCCACCTCGAGGTTACCTCTGCTGCTCCCGCTGCCTCCGCTTCTACCGGTCTCCCTACCGACGCTTCCAGCTCTACTCCCATCGGTGCTTCCACCACTGACGAGCACGGTCTGTCCCAGGAGGACAAGCCTAAGGCTGGCATCATGGCCGAGTGTGAGTCTCTTGGTACACGGCAATGCCGTCCCAAGGATTGCTGTGCTGATCGAGTTGCGATAATTTTAGACCTTGCTGCGGGATACCACGTCTCTGACCTCCTGATACAGCGTGCTATCGAGGTTGACCACAAGCAGGGAATTTCTTCCAAATTCTTGGCTTACATGAGCAAGTTCGACGAGAAGGTCGGATCCACTGGTAAGTTCCACCCAAACTCGTTATCTTAGGACAGTTCAGGTACTCACCCCCTCGCCCGCGAATCCTGCAGTTGCCAGCCAGCCAGATGTCAAGGCTTCTTCCATTATCGGAGGCCACGTTTCCACTGCGACTGACAAGGTCAAGGAATTCGACCAGCAGAAGGGAATCACCAGCGTCTTCTTGGACTACTACTCCAAGGCCATGAACACCAACACCGGTCAGAAGTGAGTTCATTGCCTCGGCTATCATTTTGCTGTAAGAAATCTGAATATCTAACTACGATCCTTCATAGGGTTTTGCAATTCTACACCTCTACCACCAAGCAGGTCAAGGATGTCCACGACGAGGCCAAGCGAATCTCCAACGAGAAGAAGGCCGTCGCTGGAACCACTGGTGCTGCTCACGACGTTGCCCCTACTCTCACCGAGAAGGTCGACCAGGCTACTGCTTCTGTCCCCACCGCTACCCAGTAAGGGAGAGTCGTATAGAGTTTGGTATTTTTAGAAAAGGGAAAGGAAATAGGTTGTCATGGTATTCATTGATACCATCCAGTTGTTTGTTTGTTACGTTTACGTATCACACGTTACTTTGTAGTCTGAAGTCGCCTTGACCTAATTAATATCGCCGTTATACTTGCCGTCTGCGAGTTCCGCTCGCTTATTGCCTTATTGAGCTCATAATGATTGAAGCAGTCCACCCCAAGCTGCGCAACCTGGCTGGGTTGATCCTGGCCAAAGACGAAGCTCTTTTTTGATCAGCTACGTAGCTGATCAAAAAAGATCTTGTGATTGATTTGCTAACAGATCTTGACGCCCTTCCGATGTGATGCGCACCCCCGCTCGTTTTCGATACGTCGTTCTTTTAACATGCCGTCTATTTTGTTACTTTCTCTTCGGTCGATCATATAGGAACATTCCGACTCAACAGGATTGGATCTGAATCAGAATGGCCTATTCATGAAGCCACACCTTCGCTGAAAGTAGCCGAGTCGGTTTCACCTCGAATGAGAGCATTATCGCTCGCGCAGTGTCATCTCCCTCGGGGCTGAGATGCTGAGTGATCACGATAGCGAAAGGCGAGGCAGCTAGCGGTCTCTCAATGTGTGACAAAGTGAAACCGGTAGCGGCAGGACCGTTTCCAGGGCCAAACATGGGAGAAACTCAGCATCAACGCGTCCCTTCCGCCTGCTCGTTGTCAATTAGCTTCCGAAGCGAGCTGTTGAACCGCTTTTTACATCCGTGAAATCACAGAGACCGGGTGATGACGGTAACGGCTGAAGCGGCGGATGAGGCTGTGTTCCAAATTACGTTGTTGATAATTACAAGGACGAATGGGATTCTGAAATCATTCACAATTATTGCTCAGCTCATTTGCGTCGAGAACGATAGGTCAGGAGATGGAAGGTTGAAGGACTGGCTCTGTTCGATCGACTTGATAAACTTGTGAATTTTGCTGAGACGGCGGTTGTTGGAAAAGGCAGCCGCCGTGGCGAAGGGTAGAGTGATGAAGGGCCGTGACATGTGCGGGATAGACAATGAACCAACGTTCCTTTGAGCACGCGCGGGCGGGGCAGCCGCGAGCGATCGAACGATCTGGGTTTCCAAGGCGATGACTGACTTTTATGACATTCCGGACATTCCATAAGCATCATCGTTCCTCCCTCGCTCAGCCTTTTATGACCTCTCGACCTCGACAACGGCCAGAGGATAGTGTCGCCTGCCACTTATCACCCCATAGGCATCCAACAATTCAAGAAGGCATTCTCAATTCATCAGCTCTCGAAGTGGAGGCAATCACAAATAGACTTATAGATCCTTTCCCAACAAATTTGATCGCCTAATATCGCAAGAGCGCAAGACCTCGATTATCTTACCATAGAAGTAGAATTCTCAAGGTGAGCTGATATTCCGTTTCAAGCTACGAGGTTTCTAGAGCGGTTCGGACTCGCTCGGGAGGCGATGACGCACAAACTGTTAGGGCCGTCCGTTGGCTGTGCGTGACGATGTGCAAGAAGGAGGGGGATGATCAAAGCGATGCGATGAAACGTCGGACGGAAGAGCCTTTCGCAACCATTCAAACGCACAATGGTAGGAAGGAACGGTTCCATCCGATCGGGGACAGTGACTCAAATCGCTTTATGTGATGTGTTGGGGATCTCGCGGCTCAAAGGAAGGAAGAAGAAGCGAGCAAGCGATCATTCGCAGTTTCCATCAAAATCGATCAATCACACCGCAACGCCTCGCACAGCCTGGCCTTTGGCCCGTCGATACCGTTCAGATCATTTTCCTCTTTTACGGTAGCTTACGCTCGTGATCACCTTCCCACAGTTTGTCCAATCACCCTACCAGCTACCAGCACCGCAACATCCAACTACCCTACCTTACTAATCACCAATCACTAGCTAATACGCCGTCATCAAGCGATCATACCCCTCATCTTTCCTCTGTTCAGCAACCCTAATACAGTTTATACCCCAACACAAAGCGATAAATCAGACTCGAAAGCTTCGATACCGGCGGCCTAGCTTTCATCACATCACCTGATCACAAGTTGGAGTAGTACGACTCGTTTGCATTTGGCTCAACTTGCAATACGAACTCGACTTCGATTCGAACAAGATCCTCAAAGTCTACAGGCTACAGTGTTCAAGAAAAAGACGAGCATTACTGGACGGTGCATCTGTGTCACTGGTGAGTTGATCTCTCCTGTCACTGTCATTCTCAATTCAGGGGAGGAAAAGCATATCGGACCGCCTAGATCACTGTCGATACCAAGAAGGAGAGAGCATGGGGTCATCGATTGACTCGCAGATGGGCTTGGCCCAGGAGAAAGGGCGAATTCACCCCGAGGGCATCCCTTTGACTTAGCGTTCCTTGGACGAGGCGGAGAAATACAAGCCGAACTATGCTCGATTTACTCTTACGAAAAGAACTATCAATGGTGAGACTGTAACTGATGAGGAGGTTTTTGTATGTTGAACAGGTGTCTTAATTCGCAATCGATTGAAACTCAAGATGATGCAGAACGTCTAAAGAAGGTCTCATCAAGGAAGCATATTCCACTGATACGCATAGTGAGTTCGCAATAATTCTCCAGCTTGGTAGTATCTGGAACGATCTGACTAATCTGCTTTCAATGCCAGGACTGCTCATTCAATCGACACTAGACTGGCATATCACATCCAGAATGACTTCTGTCAGCCTCAACAGATCTCGACCTTCTCTTCATCCTATTCCCGCTGCCTCTTCTTCCATCTCTTCAACCGAGTCGAGCCAGACGCAACCATCGATATCTCAATCTTCCGAAAACTCACCTCGTTCTTCCGCAAGCTCCTTGCCCCCCGGCACTCCCGATTTCAATCCCGTTCTCGCTGGAGGACAATTACAAACTCTTCCTCTCCTCTCCTCAACTGGGATCGAGAACGGCTCATCGAACTTCCCAAGTTATTCCAAGACGAATACTAGTTTACCGGATCAGTTGCCTTCCCTGAACGAACTCCGATTCGACCCTTCAGGAGGGCCATTCCCCGTTTTCGGAAAGGGATCTCACGCAGCCGATCCTCATGGTTTGAACGCATACTTGTTACACCCTGAAGACAATATCTGGAGTTATTTACATCCTCAGCCTAGGACTGTATCGGGTGATATCAAATCTAAGAATGTAACGCTGGAGGATGAAACGAGGAGGAAGAGTTTAGGTCGATCGCCACTCAGTGGACCACCCATGAGTGTCAAGGCTGCTGCTCCTCCAGTCCAACCGATTATTACTCAGGATTTGGAGAAGGAACATGCAGTCGTAGCTTCGGGGCCGATAGGGAAATCCAAGTTCGGAATCAAGCTGGGGAAGAAGTTTTCTAAATCAGGAGTCAACCTTGCGAGTATGCACGAAGAGGGTTCTACGAGACCTTCCAGTTCTAGATCGGTCTCTCAACCGGTTTCGCCGTTGCTCAAAAGTATGAACGATAATAAGGCGGTGTTGACCAGTCCGGATGAAATGAAGCTGGCTGCGTTGAGCTTAGCTAGCGAGAAGATTGAAGAGAAACAGGTAGAAGACATGATTAAAGACAAAGACGCCAACGCTCGTTGGAGTTGGTTTGGCAAGGGACCCAAACACACAAGAAAGAAATCAGGTCTCTTAACAATCAAGACTCCTGCTAAATTGAACAAAGCTCCAGAGGTGGACACCGGTCTTTCCGCAGATCCTCTGGCGGGAGTTCTACCAAGCTCTATACCTGTTGGTTCTACTCCTGCAGTCAACGACTCGCTTCATCTACCTGCAAGAACTCGCTCGCCTATGCCAGAGAGTTTAAGGGCAGTGAGAATGATCTCGATCAAGAAAATGTCGGCGCTTCGGGCTCCTAGTCCTCATCCTATCTTACCAGAAACCAGTATCCCTTCCTATATGGCGCATCACGGGTCAGAATCGTCGTCTTCTGTTAGACTGATGAAGTTCCCTCGAAGCGTCAATTCACAACAATTGCCTGGTATGGGCCTTGGTCCGGCGGAAGCTGGAATGAGAATCGATATTGGAGTTCGAGCTTTATTACGAAAAATCGATCATGAGAAGAATTTGGATCTGCAGGAGATCAAAACGGCGGGTGCAACCTTTACTGTCAATGGGAAACGCATGCCGAACGGGCTCGCGGATGCGGCTAGGATCAAGGCGAAGGCGGAACAGAGTTCCAGAAGAGGACCTGGAGTTCCTGCGTTCTTGTCAAGGCCCGGGTTTGAGGACAGGATGGTCGTTTACTTGGCCGACGGGAACGCTCTACCGGTTCAAAGCGATAGGGCGGTCGAGGAGATCGAGTTCTCGCTCGGATTGGAAGCTTTAGGGGAAGAAGCAGCTAGAATAGCTAGGGAGGGTCGACCGAAAGTGTCATCATCTCGGTACTCGTCCTTCGATCTTCCTCAAGATGGCAGACAAAGCTGGGCTCCCATCAGGAAATCGTCTGAAAACGACTCGCCGGAAGATGGGAGCAGATATGGCGAGCCTGAGACCCCTCGGCCAGGCGGCGTCACGCCCACCCAGGGTGACATGAGACCTTCATTGTCTCTGCTCAAATTCCCCTCGGAAAGACCCTCTGTCTCGATTGGCAAGCCTGCCGCATCTCGAGCCAATACCAGCCCAATCGCGTCCCCCATCAAAAAGCCAGTCCCTACTAACCGCAGGTCGTCCACGATCAACTGGAGAATGGCTTCTGATTCGGAAAGCAGCGAAGATTCTGAGGAGGAGGAGGAAAGTGAAGATGAGAGACAGCCACTGAGCAGTATTGCTGCTAGTAGGCAAAGGCCGCTTACGACTTCATTTTCGGCTCCCCTGAGACCGAACCTTCTTTCTCGTCCGGCCTCACTTGTAGCACCTAAAATCATTGCTTCTGGAGACGTCAGCACCCGTCCAGCTGTCGATCCGCGTGTCGTTGAACGCCGTATGAAGAACGAGTCGGAGACGGCAGCGAGATATCGAGAGCAGGTGATGCAGAGCCGAGAACGTAGGGATCAAGCAAGAGTCGGTGTTGTGGAGAGGGAACGACAGAGTGAAGCCATGAGAGAGAAGGAAAGAGAACGACGTCGTTCCGGTCTGCCTGGCACAATCGATACTCACGCTGCCCGCTCGCTTCCTGTTGCGTCCGCTCCTGTCAGCCCAAACCACACTCGAACTACCTCAGGGGTGTCTTCCTTAAATATGCCTATCGATGGCCAAATGGCTAGATCAAAACGGCAATCTATAGCGGACCCCTCCAACAAAATGTCGCCGGCAGACTTCAACCGCGGACTCAGCCGGCGGTCCATGAGTTATGCCGACGTACGGACTTCAATGCACAACAACTTCCCGCCACCTCTACCCTTCATGCCTCACTCCATGTCCTTCTCGGCTCAGCCACAGGTCATGTATGTACCTGTGCCGGTCATGCCTTTCCCTCAACCTTACATGCCAATGATGCAAGCTCCAATGGGGTTATCGCCCTCTATGCCTACGGGATTGGATCGCCAAAGACGTAAATCATATGTCATGCCATCCACCTCCAATCCTACCCTCGCCACGCAAAGGAGAGATTCAAATCTGTCTCAGCAACATGGCCGTCAGCCTACAACCAAGCGACATCCCGTCCAGTAATAATAACCGAAATTGCATTGCTGGATAATCACCTATCAAAATTGATTGGATGGAGCCTCTTTACAAAACTCGATCTCCTCGTTTTTCACCTCATGACTTTCCACATTTCCAGTACGTAGTGTAGCCTAGTTAACTTTGCCCATGTTGTGTTAGAGCACTATATTTTAACGACACATTCTTTATGACATCTATCTGGGTCTTGTACATGAGCCATGGGCATTGAAGACCGGTATTTTGGTAAAGTAGGTGATTTGAGATTAGATACAACACGCGCTGCGCGCGCTAAGATGATATCCAAATCTACTGCATTACGCGATATCGCGTCATCACCCGGATCTACTACAGCTACTATACATATATCGTGTCCGTAAGAACAGGATGTAGAAGCTCTCTCTAGGATCTCTAGTAGTGTTTCGACCAGCTAGCGATCTACTTCACTGCTTGGAGGTCTTAGCTACCGATGCAACGGAGTAAAGACCCGCAGGTGAGCTCAGGTGGTGATCCTTACCTGACATTTTAGATTCTAAAACCGCTTGCCTTTCAGCTGTACCTCCCACCGGACACGATATTCGACTCGGAGAATCCACGTCATTTGCAGACTCCAGAAAATCTTACCCGCGAATCATCTCCGGTTCCAAGCAGGCATGAAGCTCAAACCATCCATGAAGAGCAGCTAAAATGGTGGGAAGCAAGCCTGCTGCTGAAGAATACAGGTAGTGTCGCTCGGGATCACCTAGCTTCGGAGCGAACCTTCCTGGCTTGGGTACGGACGAGTTTATCGATGGCGATGGCAGGGATAGGTAAGTTGACAGAGGATCTCCGATGGGCAAGGAATCAAGCTGATTGGCAGTGATCCCATCCGATCGTAGCGGTAGCCCAGCTTTTCAACCTTTCCCGAGCGAACTCGGCATCACGCACAATGCCCGGCGGAATTGATATCGACCCGGAAGGAACAAACGCTGCAGCTCAGCTGAAATTACTAGAGACCCTGGATCGATATTATGCCCTGCTTGACCGAGACCTTCAAGCTTCACTCGACAACAAGCGATTTGCAAAACCTCTCGGAGGTCTTCTCATCATCTCTGGACTCTGTGCCATGTCTATCGGTCAGTCCAGGCAGAATCATACCTCCACAAATAATTTCAGGAACCGAACAAGAAGCTCTTCTAGGTGTATACCGATACTTCTTGACACAACATCTGCTGACCCAGGAGAAGTACTTAGCTACTAGGCTCCCGGTGCTTTTCGTCTCAGCGCTTAGCGGGAGTATCGTGGTCATCGTCTTCGGCTGCTTGCTCGCCAGCTCTCAATAGTCGAAATGGCCGTCGATATTGATTAGACAATATCAGTCGTAGGATCAACTCGATTGTGAAAACTTCTTTGGTGGGACAATCTCCGCAGAGAGCCCTGGGTGAGTTGACACTGAATCCCTCCCCTCTGCCCCAGCGTGACCTGATACTCTGTACTATGTAGCCTTGTCTCGGCTCAATTCCCTTTTATCGAGTAGGATGTGTAATCAATATATGGTATATCTCATATCGCTCCCCACGTCCATATCGTCTTTTGCTCGTCACAAGATCCTTGGCTTGGTCGCTGTGATAGCTCAGTCACCTCCGGCAGCAGACCTCCTTCTAGTCTTCTCTACAATAGTCGAGATGGCAAGCACGAGCCAATATACCTCGTCCTGGCTGATACATGGTTGGCGTGGATTGTATACCCCGCCTTGAGTTTTCAACGGAGCCAGATGGAGCTTCCCGTAACTCCCGCCTAGGGCATTCAACCATATACCCACGACCATCCCATCGTTTCTGTCCACTACCTTGAAGTTGTGGAATGCCAAAGCTCCTTTAAGCCCTTTGACTCCGTCTTTCTCCGACTGAGTTCTGATGAGATTAAAGGTCCGACCGCTGTATCCGTGACTGCTAGGGATAGCCAAGGAGTACCTGTTGTGGCCAAAAAAGCTGCTATCGTTACTGAGAGTGACAGCTTCAGTATCTCCTTTGGAAAGAGGCGGCTCCAAGGTCATCGTCGCATCACGGTTGTATCTGAATCGCGAAGTACCGATGATTGGGCCATCCTTCGAGCCGCGATGCAGGATTATATCTGGCACATTCTTCCATAAAGACACCTCGCCCAGATAGATCACAGCACCACGAACATCTTTGATTTCAATATCCTTTCTCAGAATTCCAGGTGAATTGAAATACAGGTCGATACCTGCAGGTTGATGAAGTAATGAAGCTAGATCGGCGTCTTGATCGATAAGCTCTTGATGAGCTGGAAGAGAATTGCCGTGTTCCATGGGTAGTCTGGGCTGGTAAATCTCTGGCCTACTTTCTGTTGGAATTTAGATGTCTTATGTTCGAAACGACTGTTGTGCGTACAAAATACGTGTTGATCGTGATAACTGCTAGCTGCTAACTGCTAAGGACCTATCTAACGCGCCGTTTATACGAAACGCCGGACCCGAAAGGGTCAAACCGGTCAAACACACGTCCTTATTCAAAAGACACGATAAAAAACATTGCGTGCCATGGCCTGTTCCCGATCATATCGCGGTAAACCATAATCTAGTATCATAGACCTTCTAAACACCGCTTGTGCTATCAATGATGACAATCCTTGAGGCATTCACACCTCATCACCCTGATATCGCAACAGCCCGCCCACTGCCCCAGCTATCTCTGGCTGTTCCAAGTTCCCGTAGCACATGCACAACGCCATTTTCTTGTGTCGTACTAGGCTGTATGTCGATCACGCCGGCGGTATCTTCCTGATAATTCTCGAAGGTCGGCTGCCTTCCGCCCGCGGATATCGGTTGAGTTACAATGGCGGGATAAGGGAGCAGCCCATGGCGCAGAGGTATGAGTAAGATCTCCGTCTCGAACGGTGTATCTTCCTAGAAGAGGTAGCGATGGGTCACCTGTCAGACAGACATAACGACGGACAAGTCCAGGACATACGTCTGCAGGGTAGGTACCCCGTTTTGGACCGCCGACAAGCCATCCCTCTTTATCCGCGATAACGTCATACAGCATCATAGTCTGTCCATTTGGCACGCCTGTAGCCCAGGCGGAAGAAGTGCGTATTTGTACTTTCACGGCGATTGGATCTCCGACTCTACCGCCCTTTTGAGCGATTTCTAATCGGCTCTGAGAGATGATCTAGAGACCATTGAGACTATCAGCACATGTCGTGGTTTCTAAGGAGCAGTCACTTACGTCCATCGAGGGTATCTCAACTGGGATACTCAGAGTTCTCCAAGAGTCAGCTGCATTGTCAGTGGCGAGTTGATAGGTGAGTACAAGTTTTAATAGCTTCTCTTGTTGGGTTTGTCGATTCAGATCCTGGCTGATCTTGAAAACATAAGGTAAAGGCGTATTGCTTGTCACGGACTGAGCCAGAGTTCAGCTCTCAGCGAAAGGTATTCAGAGGGTTTGGGCATACTGACAACTGTCTTCTCGATTTTGGTAAACGGGAGGATGGCGAGGCCTGTATTCTCTGAGGTCACGCTCGCCGAACGGACTCGAATATCGCCTTGATTGGCGGTCGAGACAGTGAATTTCGATATCAGGCTGAAAAAAAGCGCGGAGATGAGATGACACGTCGAGGCTGTATGTCTTCATTCACGCCAGGCGAATACTCACCAATCAGGCCTGAAGAAATCTTGTACATTGACAGCAAGGGGGAGCGAAAGATCTAGCCACTGAGACTGCCTGAACTGGCGTTTGATGGCTGGCTGCAGCTTCGTGCGGTAGTCAATGTTGATGCGCAACTGCGTACGGCGAGTTCAGCTAACAAGGTAAAGGTACAGACTTCATTTAGAATGGACATACTGTCAGCTCCTCTGCCCTCATATCAGAGCTATAAGGGATAGAAAGCACCGTTCGGCTGTCTGTCGAAAGGTCCTGTATAATGATCCCTTGTGTTGAAGGTTGAAACGCTGTGGTACTGTCATATGTGAGCATTGGCAGCAGGCTAGACAGAACGATCTCGACCACTCACATTTGTCACCATCAATCAGTGTATTTGCGTAATGAAACGTCACCGTCTCATTTTCCGACATCAGGTTGATTGAGGCGTCCCTCAAATCATTACGACCGGGAGAAAGACACAATTCTAGCCTCGACTCGGCCTCAAGAGAAACTTTTCATATCTCGTCAGTTCAAGCAGTGCGAGCCCTACATACCGCCGCGGATAACGAACCATCATGAGGTACCTGCAGGCTTGCGTGAAAGCCTGAGTGGTCGTGTGGGATCTTCAACATCCGACTTCGCAAATCCGTCGTTTCAGAATCGTTCCGATATTCGAAGGAAAGGTGGCCTTTTGAGATACGGGTTGATTCCATCTGAAATATACCCTCGGCCGGCATCTAGGATAGAAGTAAACATTCCAGGACCGCGTCAAGGACTTCAAGCGAGTATACGCTTACAGGAGAGGTCAGTTGTATCTCATTGAGACCTTCGGCCAGTATCTGACAACCCGAAGAGAACCACAATTGATCTACGTTCCGACCCACTAAGCATATCCGCACGTCATCGACCTCAATAGAAGCCGGTGCGGAGTTCTCGACTATCAAGCTGATCTCGCTTCCATCTTCCGTCTCAAGAGTTCGCGCATTTACCGATGCAAGCGATACATGGAACAGGGGATGCTCCAGTATGTCGAGCTCTAGATGGAATAAACTCGATTTCAGTTGGAGCTTGCATTAAGGTTAGAACACAATGTACCTTGATCCTGCACTGTCGCGTTGAATTGCTCAATAGCGGTCAAAATCCTCTTGACCGTATCTGAGTCTTCCTGCCGCCTCTCTTCTCCCTCAAATGAGCCCGCCGAGGAGCTGATCAGACTGAGATACTCCAGCAGGAGCATGATGTATACCTTGTCAACCGTCGTATCCAACCGACCCCTGCATTCGACTGCGCGGGAGAGAGCTCGAAGGCGGATGGCGGCCCATGGAGATCCCGTAGCTCCGACCTGACGTGCTTCATCAGACAAGTAATCCTGGCATAGTTCAAAGAACGCTTGTGATGCAGATTCCAGGTCATTTACATAGCTACAAAAAGGACAGTCAAGTTCCGGGTGCTTCCAAATCGTTTATCACTTACTAGGCTAGCTCTGCAGTCTTTTCTTCGAGGTAGAGTCTAATTCGAATACGCCCACTTCCGTTTTCTGCTATTCTCGCCTTTTCGAGATTCGCCTTGTATAGACTGTAGAATTTTTCCTGCTTTCGAACTATATTCAATAGCTGCCTTTCCTGTTGGGTGGATTGAACGGTACCCCTTGGCGTTGAAACGCTGTCAGGCACAACGGGGGAAGCTGGGACATCAAAAAGGATGGAGTCGGTTTGAGGCAGCAGTTGCGCCGATTGGTTGAAGGGATAGGTTGGAGGGAGAATGCCATTCTTAATACCTAGCCTGTCCATCTGCAATGCCGTATCAATATATAGTTCGCCTTTTATCGACAATGACAGACCTGCAATATTCCTACACCTAGTATAGAGCCTCTTCCTGCTAGGAATGCTTTCAGCTCGGATAGTAAGGTCTGCTCTTTGGCCAAAGCGGCGTCCGTGTAAATCCGAGCTTGGATGTCCTGACAGATGTGGTCGATATCCTCTACAGCGTCGTAAATGAAGGCTTCGATCGTGTCATTTAGATTTGCAGGCTGTAGATTTCGTTAGTGACCCTACCAATACTCGCAGCTATACGTTCAGGCTTACTGCGTTCTCTCGTAGCCATCGGCCCATTCCTACGACCCATTTCAACCCCCTTTCGACGATCTCGATAGGTACTGATTTTCCTCCGGCTGAACCGATTCCCATCTCCAGACTCTTTGAAAGCATTTTGATTTGACGTCGGAAGAGATAGCTGTGATAGTCGTAAATCGTGTACCCAGGCGAAGGTAGAGGATACGACGTGGTTGACAAGGGCATACGTCCTGCCACAATGTTCTCTGCGCCAATCTTGCCAATAAACGTCGAATTGTCTATGAAGGCACTCGTATCAATCGTAAATAGACGTAAGATCGGCACTATAATTATTCAGCTTACCTCTCTGTACCTGGACCATTGACGCCTCGAGCTCGTCATAGATAATGATTGCATCCTCCCATAAGCCAAGTTTCTCGTACGTTATAGCTAGAGACTCTTTGGCAGCGAAGAAACGATTCCAATTCCAACCTCCAGTACCTCCGCCCGGTACCCTCATTGCCGCTTCACCTCTACGTACTGTCTCCTCCCTCTCCCTGACGATATCGTCAAGGGAACCAAGTATAGAGTCTTTCAGCGATTGAACCACGTCGACAAACAAGCTAGGATCCGGTACGACAGTATGCTGGACAGTCGGAGGCTGTGATGGAAGAGGAAGGGAGATGACCCGTGTCACAGGCGAATCCAGCGTACTTGCCAGGTTTGTAGAAGATGATCCTGGCTTATCCGTGGTAGTTGAAATGTGACCGAAATCGGACTTCAACTTGGAGAGCAGAGCTGATGCTGTGCTTCCAGTTGCAGCTGATCTCAGGTTATTGAACATACTGCCTGCTGCTTTTCCTAGCTCTGCTCCTTGTCCATGTGCAGGTGTAGCAGTATTCACCAGCACAATCAGGTTTTGCGCATGAGAGTGTTGGGCAAGAGGAAGGGATCCTAGCCAGGAGGATATGTATGGTTTCGTTGAGGACTTGTATACTTCGTTGTCCTGTGCAGATCGTATGAGAGATTTGCAGGCCAGATTAAAAGCCGGAATAGACTGACCTCGCACTCGACGAAGCAGATATGTACTAAACACCCTCCTACTAAACTACCTGCTTGAACAGCAGCCGGCAGCTTCCATTGTTCTGATTTTGTCTGAGCTTCTGGCAGCTTATGAAGCTTGACATCACATTCTTGTATGGTCTTGACTGATGGTCTTGTAGCTGATTTCCAGTGTAGGTTGCGAAGGGGAAACTGGGAATTGAGGGAAGATAGGATGTACGGTAGATGTTTTAAGCTCGTCGGACTCGATGCGTATGTCGCATTAATAGGGATTTCGTCTGGCATACTAGAACTAGCGAAGGAATGGCAATGGACTGAACGAGAAGAGGACTTGCAAGCTAACCGAAGGTCTCTTTGTCGATCAAATGCTTTGTTGACGATGTCGCGATGGTACAATATGCTCAAGATGACGCGATGATACAGTATGCAGCGTACAAATTATCCACTATTATGCTGTAGGTATACCTAGGTGGTTCGCAGACCGTCTTCATTTCCTTTTTATCAGCCTATCGATGTGCTCAGCATCCTCAGCTGGTGGAGTCGCGGGTACCGCTGGCTCTACAGCGGTTCCACCAGTGACGGCCTCTTGACGAACAGCCTCATCTAATGGCAGACCTTTCTCCAGGTCATCGGGGATCGCACCGTGCTCCGTGTCGGAGGCAGTGGAGTCTTCACTGGCCTTGCCTCCAGCATTTCGCTTCAAGGAATAGTGCTTGGTCCAGAATGATAACTGAAGGGATCTACACATGAGTATTCTCGTAGCGCTAGTGATTGAGATCCTGACATACCAAAAACGCTAGTCCAAGCATAGGGGTCCAGATGATCCACAAAAGCTGCATGACTCGCATCGTCAGGAGCTGCAGCAGTTCCCTATGATCACTTCAACTCACCCTTATAGAATCGGAAAAGGCGTTCAATGCATCATCGCGCTCCTGTGCGTCAGACAAATTATGGATCTGATGATAACCTTCAAGGTCGTGAGGCGTGTTGAAGTCTGTGCCGTAGCCTTGTAATTTGGGGAACCTGGACTCCAACCCGGTCGAGATGACGGCTTGGAAGATGGCGATACCCAAAGTTCCTCCCAGCGATCGAGTGAGAAGCCACGCGGAAGTAGAAGCGGCCATTTCCTTCAAGGGCATGGCCTGGAGGCGAAGAGAAAGTCGAAGTTGAGCATGAGCTTCTAAGTCACTACTCTTCCAGAATAGGGATCACTTACAGCCTGAACACACAACAAAGGTACGGCGAGAGAAAGTCCGACTCCCAACCCGAGCACGATAAAAACTCCCATCTGATTACCAACGCCTCCCTCATAAACCAAATACTGAATGCATAGCCCGTATCCAAGAGCGGAAATGCCGTAGCCGACCCATACGACAGGTCTAACGATATTCAAACGAGAGTTGATTTGTCCAGCAATGACTGGAGAGATATGCATGTTAGCGCTCTGAATGCCATATCCGATCGGGCTCCACTCACTTGTTCCGATAGACACCACCAGCGAGAAAGGAAGCACGTACACCTGAAGAGAATCCGAGATTAGACTTCAATCGGATAGAGCATCAGGACTGGGTTGTTCTCCAACTCACTCCGCTCATGAGAGGATCAGCGCCCTCTACACCCTGGAAGAACACAGGGAAGTAGAAGGAGGCGGACAGGAAAGATGAAGCGTGCAAAGTGCTGCAGATAAGCCAAACAACCGTCGTCCTATTTCTCAAGATCCTAGGAGGAATGATGGCGTTTCTCTTGGTCAAGAGGAAGTTCACGATACTGGCGCAGAAGAGAACGAATCCCACGACGAGGAGGACGATGGTCTTCTTTGCTCCCCATCCTTCGTCACTTGCGTTGGTGAACCCAACAACAAGACACGCGCAACCGGCCATGATAAGTACGAGTCCAAGGAAGTCAAAAGTCCTTGCTAGCTCGGACCAGGTGGTACGTTTCCGAGCGGGAAGGTTCAAACTGAAGTATAAGGCAGGAATGGCTATTCCGCATGTTGGCAAGTTAATGTAGAAGATCCATCTCCAGGTCGAGTGAGTGGTGATTAATCCTCCGAAAAGCGGGCCCAGTACAGAAGCGCTATTGGGTGAAATCGGGTTGAGCTCTAGCCCACAAATCGACAAGTTCAGAATCCACTTACATTCCCCAAACCGAACCAAGCCAAGAATTGAAAGCCTACAATAGATTCGATCAGCCACGGCCATGACTATAGAGACCGCAAGGCGGACCCACCCCTCGCTGTTGCAAAGGGACAATGTCCCCAACGATAATCTGGGTCAAACTAAGAATGCTTCCTCCACCGAATCCTTGCATTGCTCGTGCTCCAATCAACCAGGTCATGGATTTAGCCGCACCGCATAGAGCTGACGAGAAGAATTCATGACGCGTAAGATTTTTCCCCTAGTGGCGTGTAACAGAGCAAAGAATGAGGACGCACCAGATCCGATCAGGAAGATAACTACGCCTGGGATGAGCAGTGTTTTTCGTCCAACGATATCACTGAATAAGGAGAAAACACGATCAAAAGGAGATTTGGCGCAGCAGCTAGGCTTCCTAGACATACGAGACTGGATGGAAGGAAAGGCCGAGATCAGTTCAAACATCGCTACATCTCTCACATGAGACTCACCTCTTCCCCAACAAGGTACCATGATCGTGCTGACCAATAGGTAGGAGGTTCCGACCCAAGAATACTCTCCAGCTATAGGCGAGGTAAGCATTAGCTCATATCACGCGACGAAGCTGAGAGAAGCTACGTACGAGTAGCATTGAAGTGACTGGCAATGGTCGGGAGTGCCGTCGTGACGATAGTGTTGTCCAAAGCCGCCAGGAAAAGCACGAGCATCAAAGAGGGCACGACCAGCCACATATTATTCTTTGGAATTTCTGGGGCGTCTTTATCTGAGGCCATCCAGCTCTTCTCTGCTGTATTGTTAGCATCATCATGAGTGTCATGAGTTTCTGAGTGAGGAAGATCGTTGGTCGGAGTCGATGAATGATCTAGATCGAGCGTCATGGTGGCCGGTGACTTCGTCGATTCCGTAGACATTCTTAGAGCTGTTGGAGCTCTGAGTCTAGTCGACAAGGATATCACAGTCGAGAGGCCCAGTCAAGCCTTACAGAAGGTTGTTAAAGGTCGAACTTGGCCAGACAAGGTCTCGCCTATCACTATGCCGACCCGCTCTCGAGTGACTCTTGTGACTTGAGGAATGAGAAATCGAGCCGTCGGATTTGGCCGAGTCAGCGAAAATCGCCATCCGGACCAGATCCGGTCCTGGATCCCGATCTGAATCGCATATAGTACCTCAAGACGTCATTATGCGATTCAACAGATGTCGTTGCACTAGCCGCTCTACTACTGCTTTGCGAGTACTCTATCGTCTACAACAGGTCCCGTCATATTCCCCCGGTGATACATATTATACGGTATGCTATACCTAGATCACATAACGATCATCCTCGTCCGTCTCTTCTCAGCCTTGGCGGCCACGCTCATTCGACCCGCAGCGTCTCTCGTACCGGCTAATCGGTTCATCAGCCGTAAAGCTTCGTCCTTGTGTCGTTCGCAGACCTTCATCGTAGAGACCTCGTAGTAGTCTTCCATCTTGTCTCGACATGAATGCCTTCCGTACCGATCTCGATGATCACAATGCAAGTGGCCAGGGTGGTATCGCGAGTTCCCAGGCGTCAAAAGACACGGACCTTCAATCGGTTGCTTGCATTCGGATGAAGCACATAGTGTTCCGCTGTAACGAAACGACAGCATCAGCCTTGCCACCGAGCATAAAAATCGTCTGTCTTCAATACTCACTTGCGATCGTGATAATGCAGTTGGCAGTACGGTCTGTCCTCGAAGACGTAGAACGAATCCCCACTGAAAGGGGATTGACAGTCGTGACAGGTGAAACATTCGCGGTGCCATTTGCCCTTCAGCTGTCCATCCGACGAAGAGATGGCGGAGGTCTCGATAGGAAGAGTACATCGGCGGCACTGTGAGAATAGGACATCAGCTACCGATCATATGGAAGACGATCCTGCAATCGACTCACCTTGGGCAAGAACATTTCCTTCCAATCCGTCTCACAGAGCATGATGCCATCCCTCTTGACATACCGCTTGCCCTTCAAGCTCATTCCGCATTTCTGACAATCCTTCCTCCCCTTCACGGCAGGTCTTATAGCCTTGAACGAGTCATGCGGTCGGTTACGATCCGGGTAACCGGGTACCGAAATACTATCTGAAGGAGCGACGAGATCGGATTGATATGATTCTCTTCCGGATTGATGGGAGATATTGGGGGATAAGATTCCTCCCAATCGATCCATATCCCTCTCCAGTTCGTCCGTCAATGCCTCTACCTGGTCCCCCCTCGTCCTCGGCTTGATAGGATACGCCGACTCGGTACCTTCCGCGATCTTATCCAGCTTGTTCATACTACCACTAGGAGTGATAATCGCCGTCTCGTCCGATCTACTCCTCTCCTGGGTAGATCCAATGGAAGACCCGCTTCCACCCGAATGACTGCTCTCTGAGTTAGGTTCCAACCGGTTACTAAGCAATGAAGCGGAAGATGCCCCGCTCAACCTAGCCCAAGGGAGTGAAGATTTCCCAGCTTGATCGTTCCCATCTTCCAACCTCATCCTCAAGGGAGAATCCACCAAGGCTTTTTCCTCGTCCAACATCTTGCTAGGTTCCGGCCGTTCAACAGGCATACCGGTCTTTTCCAAGGAAGCTCGTTTCGTCTCCTCCCTGACGCTGATCTGTCGAACCATCAAAGTCGCGCCATTCGTACGTTCGGCCATCTGCTTGTACCTCTCAAAGAAAGGTAATCTAGCACCTGACGAGCCAGAGTTGAGTGGTGATTCGTTTGAAGGGGATTCGACCTTTTCGTAACTCGAATAGGAGTTCGTCCTCGACATGGGTAGGGAAGGGATGCTCAATCTCATAGGCTCGTTCTTCTTGCTGCGGTTCGATTCGGAAGTATCGAGTATCTCTTCTTCAGGCTCGGGTGACAGGTTGGCGATCCTCAATACCAACTTCTCCGCCTCCTCAACAGATCCTTTCCTCTCCTTCTCCTTCGCTCCCGGTGCATAGGTATCTTCCAACTTGTACCCCTTACTAATCGATCCGGTCGGTCGGGTCGAGGCGGTAGAAGCGGCAGGACCGCTAGATGCGATGGAAGGCCGTTTGATGATATTGAGGGGAGCCGTCCCCCCTTGTTGCATCTGTATTTGTTGCTGATGATTCCTATATTCACTAGGCGTGACCCCTGGTCTCGGATAACTCGCTCCTCCCCCGCTCATCCCCGTTCCCCCCGTACCGATCTTGGTAGATCCAGTAGCAGGTGGGATCCCCAGGGAGTTAGACCCGGAGGACGACGAGGTGGCCGTTTGAGGGACCAATGGAGGTGAAGGTTTACTTTCCGGTAGATAACGGGACGAGGGGTTGGGCGAAACTTCCAATCGGATTGGGATTCCGGTACGTGATTGGGGCGGCCGACCGGGTGGGTTATGGTTCTTCGCGCCATTATGGTTGTTCGGGTTGTTGGAGGTACCCCATTCCCCAGCAGGCATATAAGGACTGACTTGTCTCTCCCTATATCCTAATCCTACTTTCCCTTCCCCATGTTGTTGCACCTGGCCAGACCCCGCTCCACTGGCTCCCACACCCGTACCGCCAGCAGACCCAGGTCTGTTGAAGTTCGCATGCGAAGCGATGAAATAGGGCTGGGACTGGTTCTGGCTATCGACGTTTATCGCCGGTGGAGGGGTCGCCATTACGGCTTGTGGAGGGGKATGGGAGCGGTAAGCTGGATTGAAGATTGTGGTGTTTGGAGTCGTCGGAGAGTTGCCTGTGGGAACGAAACGAGACACGAATCGATCAGCGTTCGAGAAGGGATCGAAAAGGTATCAGTGAGAGACCTACTGGAAGAAGCAAACGCTCTCCTCCCAACCCCAGCCATCCCTGCCTCTCCCTGTCCGCTGAACTCGGGTGGTCTCAATTGACTCATATCCAACCTCAACCCCGCCTGTCCAGGCTGTTCTCTTCCCGCAGAAAATCCTGAGCGTCCTGGTCCAGAACACAAATGAGAACCAAGATCATCCATCGGGATGGAACGGGAACAAGATTGACATTTGATTTCTGGGAGTGATTGAGTGGGGCTTGAGTGGGAGGGGGAGGAGAAGGGGTATGGTCTTGGGCTTGCTATCGCCACCATCTTGCTGGAATGTGAATGTTGAGGTATGATGCTTGAGATTTGGTGATGCTGGTTTGAATAGGGCGATCGATCTAAGTGAAGACGAAAGCTGTGCTGTTTGCGCTGTTTATCGATTGGTTGTTTCCAGGTAGAGACCGTAGTGAGTATGTGTGATCGGGGTTGTTGTGTTTGTTTGAAAGGGAAAGGCGTTGTTATGAGGTATATATGCCTTTAAGGTATCGGAGGAGGAGTAGTGTCGCTGCTGAGAGGTAACAGTCAATGCTCGGTCGAGAGTACTCTGAACGAGATACCTCTTGCAAGTCGCTGGTCGCTGGTCGTTATCCGTCGCTAAGTCTTTGTTGTTGATTGATCCTAATCAAAAAGGTTGAACAAAGTTCCAAGTGCGATTCGCCTCCGAGTCAGAACAATCTCTTCTAGCTTCTCATGTGATGATCGCGATCGTAGAGATGAAACACAATTCCAGGAGCCAGGAGTAATTGCGAACGGGACAGTCGAAAGGCAATCGAACAGGATCGCGCTATTGTTCTTCCGAGCAGAGGATGTTTATTGCTTTGGTCAGTCGGCCTGCGACAAGAGTTCCAGTACCTCCAGGATGTTTATCGTCTGTCTATCTGGACGATGGTAGGTACTGTATGGCAAGTGAGGGGTGAGGAGGTTGTAGGATTGAGGATTGCGAGTACGCTTCCAAGTTTCTGGAAGTAGAGAGCAAAGGGGGAGGACGTATCGATCAATTCACCCGTTCACGCGCGATTACGGCATCACACGAGGATCAATCGCCACAGCTTCCATTTCACCCGGAGAGAAAGGGAATGTTTCACTTTGAAAGCCTTCACTTTGATCGTGGTCATCAGTCGCTTGTCAGCTCGTCATGATCTTCGCCTCGAGCTCAAATTGGCTACGAACAAGGCGTATAGAACGGAGGACACGGCCTGTCAGGTGCATCAATTGGGAGCAGCCAAGGACATTCTAAGTGGGTGTACGTCGAAGGCTTAGCAAAGTCCGGCAGATTTCATTTTGAAGTTGGTAGGCGTTCAATACCTCATTCCCGGCACAACAGCTACAAGACACGATTCACATATCACATATCGCAATAAAACAGTCTTCCCAAGACCCAAACATTCTCGATCGGCTAGACCCGCCTAGGCTCATCGTTCAACCCCTTGAAAGGATCCACGATCCCTCTGATCGACCCCTGAGCGTACTCCGTCCTTCCTCTTCTTCCATTCCCATACCTATCGCTCGTATCAAACGAGTCCACCTCCCCCAATCCAGCCAAAAGGGTTTCCCTCGTAGGAGAAAGGACCGATCCGGACTGAGAATGGGAGAGAGAGATGGAAGCTTCCCTCGGTCTTGCAGGGAGGGGAATGGAGCTTGGCCGAGTGAGCATTTCGTGTTCCTCCGTCTCGTCCGTCGCGTCGAGATACCTCCCGCTGCCCACAAGAGGAGAACCAGGGAAGGACCCGCTGGTGGCGGTGGATAGGGACCGATCATGCGTTCCACCTCCAGATCCATTACGAGCATAAGACGAACGACTCGATCTGGCAGGAGAACTGCCCGACTCCCTCTTTCCCCCTGCCACACTGGCAATGCCAGAACTCTTGGAATCCGACATGCTCCAGCCGGTAGGAGGATAAGAACTCTCCCAAGCTGAGATCCTAGCGTTACTCTGTCTCGTCGATTCCCCCGTCCTAGCCGATCCTCTCGGACTTCCATGCATAGCATCATCATCCCTGTGTAGAACGGGTACCTCCCCGGTGGCAGAATCGTCATAGTCCCTCGATCGGAACGATCCGATGGTATCGGTCTTGCTATCCCCATCCCCTTCGGCCCAAGAATCAACATCGAAATCGGAATACCCATCGATCATGCTCTTCTGCCTCTGCATACTTTTCAACTTTTTCTGTCTTCTCGCCTTTGTCACGACGTCCATCGATTCTTCCTCCTCTTCCGCGCCGCCTTTGCCTGAGGCAGGCAGTACAACTCCATTCCGTCCATACTTGTGTCGAAGCCAGAAGAACCAGGCACAGAATAATCCTCCTGCCAAGGCAACGAACCCGAGGACTACACCTAGAGCGATGATTCCTCCACTCGCGACGTGTTTCCCGGAAGCGACCTCTGCAGAGTTGTTGGGCGAGGGGGAGGAAGATCCGGTCGAATCCGGTGTAAGCGGGTTATGCTGGTTACGCACAGAGTAGAACTCTTGAGCTGCTTGAGTACCGTTGGTGAGGGAGACGAGTCCCACCAAGGGAGGCGTGGATCGGGTCCGTACAGAACTAGAAGGATAAGTGTACACCGAGTATCTAACAACCGAAGAGACGTGTCAGCACATCGTTCACCATCCCCTTAATGTTGGACACTTACACATTCTTCAAGAACGAACTACCGAGAATCACATCCCCGGCCGTCAAGCCAGCGGCATACTGCATACTTCCCAAACAATTACTGGACCCGGTGGTATAGTCCGACATATCGATAGGATGGACAGGGTATTGTTGCCCGTTAAAGGTGAATGCGATCCCGATGATTTGGGTGCAAGACATATAGTCTGAATGACAACGGAATTAGCTTCAGATAGAGGGCGCCAATTCCAGTTCGAGCTACTCACAGTTCCCGTCAGAAGAAGCAGAGACTGTCAAAAGGAAAGCGCATCAGTCTCCGTTCAAACATGACACAATCTTCTCCAACCGGGACAACTCACTCCCATAAACGGAATAGACCGAATCCAAGAATTGCCTGCTCCCGAACAAGATCTGACTTCCTCCCGAGTCCAAGACCGCCACGGGGAAACTCTGACCGGTCGTCCCGCTCGAAGGCATCTGAATGGTCTGATATGTCACTCCACCGCTGGCAGGGTCAGAAGAGGAAGGCCAGACAGCTAGAGTATGCGGTCAAGATCAGGCAACCTCTTCACGCTCGCAACCATGCTCAGGGAAACTTACCGACTGTGATCTCCTGTAACAAGATCCTCCAGTGTAATGGCCCGTTAGGGGAAGTGACGATCGAGTTGTAGTTCGGTAAACAAACTCCCGTGCAAACGTCCTTGTCAAACATGCCCAATCCAAAGGTACTCTTTGTCCTCGTATCCCCTCGTCTCTCAAGGGACATCGTAAAGTACCTCCCAATAGGCGCCCCTACCCCCGACCCGAACAGGTTGTCCAAAAAAGTCGCCCCGTCCGGGTTACCGGTAGTCGTTCCGGGAATGATCGACCCGATCACGGAATTAGCGGACAAGGCCAGCCCAACGATCCCATCGAACTCCGCCCCGTTGAGATCTTCATCCGAGATCTGATCCGCAGCGATGAACGCTTGGTAGGCTATATCGAATCCGTTCGAACCACCGCCACCAGTCCCATTCACGCTTGTAGCGATTTGTTCGGCAGTCACGCCGACTTGAACTTCATCCCAATAGATACTACCAGAGATGGCTCCTTGGTGGAAGGTCAGGTTGGCATAGATACCGGAATCGATCGCCATGGCGGCGTTGTACTTGACGACACCGGATCCCTGACAACTAGAAGTCGTACAGGTTGAAGCAGCAACCCACTATGGACAGGATACATCTTAGTCGGCCGTCTCGCTAGAGTGATAAAACGAATGATGTACTGACCATATCGCTACTTCCCAAATCAAGTTGCATCTTCAAAGTCTGATATACTCCCGCTCTTTTCACCGTCGAGGCGCTACTACTCGCATGACCTAAAACGACCGGGATGGAATACGACCTGTTCCTCGTCCGCAGCATTCAGATTCGTCTTCCTTTGACCTCACCTCGATTGAGATGGAAGGAGATTGAGAACTCACGCTTCGCCCACGTCGTCACCTCCCAAAGTCATATTCATCAATAGCCCATTATCACCCTGTTCTAGAGGTTTTCCTGCAGCCGGGACATAGACTTTCAAGGTAGGGCCTGGGTTGTATGTACTTGATGAAGTTGGGGTATAGCCTGATGAGGTGGTTGTAAGAGGAGATGTGACGGGAGCGGTCGGAAGGGGTGATGAGATCGTGTTGCTGAGTACTGAGGTGAGGGATGTACCGTTGGAGAAGAGGGGAACGGAAGATGTTGCGTTGCTCAGAGTGGGTGCAGGGAATAGATCGATTGAGGAAGAGGTAATAGTGGGCGATCCTGTCGGAATAGCGCTACCCGTGGAGGAGGCAGTGGAGATAGGCTGAGTAGCTGGTTCTTGACGACGTTCCATCTCTTGGTATGATCTCCATCGTTGTTGATCTTGTTGTTGTTGTTTCTCTACCTCTCGGTCCGCAAGAGTTCTGGATCGTCCTCTGTTTCCTTCACGTTTACTTATATGATCCAACGATGCTCGACATCGTAGTGTAGAAGGGCCTGGACCAGGGGTAGCTGATCGCACGGTTCTCGTTGTGATAGGAGGACCTGGATCGAAGGGCATCATCGTCCGTGAAAACCAGATCCCGGCTACCGAGTACCCTCTTCTACCTCTTGAGAGGTATGAGTGATACTAGCGGAGGTATCGTGACTGGTGACTGGATGTTATGATACGAGGAGCTGTGTATATTGTATCGAGTATTATTGATGAGGAGTGGTCGTAGCAGTGTCAGTGGCTGAATGGACGAGTCGAGTTGTTGTAGGAAACTTCCGGGACCAAGCCAGGCCGAAGTGTGGTCGCTTGCTCGACGCGGGGGGGGATCAGCCGGGGTAGAAACAGGGTGCACACGCCAAGCGAGGTGTACCGACGGGTTAGTGGCGGTCAAGGGTCAAGGGTAGGTGGTTGACCTGTACAATGTATGAACTACCAGCTGCCATCCGACCAGAGTACCCAGAGTGAATGTATAAGCTCTCGCAGTTCGCTGTGATCGAATGGTTTGTCGGATTTGTTGTTGACTCTCTCGGGGATCACACACTTCTGCCCGTTTCCACATCGCTCGGTTCCGAAATCAACGCGTTGACCCTGCTCAAGCAAACGCCTCAGGAACCACAAACTCGACCCTCCTCACACGATCTCGACCACTGTAGCTATTCGACCTCCTTCGATGCCGGAGGTACCAGACTTGGTAGCAGCTAGTAAGTATGGTACCACAGCATTCCGACTCCGTCGCAACCAAAGAATGGCCCACCATAGATAACGAGTCAGATATTGCTGTGCTGTGAACGTTTGGAACTGTTTCACCTCTTAGCGCTGGCTGTGTTCACGCATGGCGCAAATGACATGTCACGCAGAAAACGACAAAAAAAACGACTTCTTGTAGATAGATACAACCGTTCGAAACTGTTCAATTCCATTTTGTACACCCTTCAAACCCCTCCGATCCTCCTAGGGGTAGCCGACATTCTCGCTCCCGCTCCGATCCCTGCAGATCGTCGAGGAGTCATCATACCCGGTCCAGCCATCCTAGGCGTTCGAGCGGCCACAGCGGCCTTCTGAATCTGTTCCGCTCTTTTCCTCTCGATCCTTATCACATGCAAATCATATTAGCTTCGTTTACCATCCGTACGATACGACCCTCAGGTCCGTCCAACTCACTCTTCACGCTGATTAGCCATTTCCTGCTCAATCTCCGCCTTCTTGCTAAACTCCCTGGTCGCTCTCACTTGAGCGAGTCCATCCAGGTTTCGTTCTCTGATACTATAGAAGACACCTCCTAGCTCCGCTAGCCATTCTGCCGAGACAGAGGTGACACACATCATGTATTCTGAGGATGAAAGAGGGATGATCAATCAGGGAGAATATATGTATTGCTGCGAAAGTACTCACGTTTGGAAGTCATTACAACTAGAGACCAAAGGAATCATTTCCATTCTTAGCTTGAGGTACTGGCCGCTAAAAATGTTCAGCAGTCGGACTCACGTTCATGGTAGATGACGAAATCAGGTTGATATCCTAGACCTGACAGCGCGGAGGTCGGATGCAAAATACAAGGCACCTGCACACAAGGGCAGGAGGATCAATCCCCGCAACCCATTGACACCAGCCTGACCAAGCGAGACTCACTCCCGTCCTGATGTTGACATATTCACCGATACCCTTGACTCTAGCCGCCTGATGGAAATACCCTGCGGTGATACATTTCCTGATGATATCCCAATCCGTCCCGACGGATGAGGTACTATCCATCTTCTGCGTCTTCATGATATCTTCCAGTTGTCCTCGTACTTCCCTGGCTTTTCTCAAAAGTTTGGGATGGAGGAAGTGTCGCATCGCCCAATCATCTCGATATCTGTATTCCAGGTCATGATCAATTGGACATGAGCCGGGACGGAGAGAAGGATCGCAACTGACCCGTGGCTCTTCCACTGCTGGTAAACGTGCAAGAGAGTAAGATGATCACTTTCAGGTACGAAAAACTTTTCCCTTGCTGCATCACTCTCCTCCTGTCTCTCTTTGGGTCGATAGAAGACGGAAGGCACCGATAACATCGAGACGATGGTCAACATTTCCGAAGCGCACTTGTATTCCGAAGCAGTAATGAGCATTTTGGCGAGTGAGGGTTCCATGGGGAAATCAGACATTCTCTTGCCGTCGCCAGTCAGATCACCGATATTATCTAGCGCCCCGAGTACCCAAAGCTGGTACATCGAGTTCAGGATATTTTCCTTCGAGGGAAGAGGGTGATTAGCCGACGAGGATAGGTCCTGCTCGAATGGATAGGCATACCTGAGGAGGAGGATCCATAAAGTCAAATTCGAGCAGGTTCTTGACTCCGAGCGACTTCAGCAGAAGCACAGTATTCGCTAGATTGGTTCGCTGGATTTCAGGAATATTACTTGGGAATAGCTCGTTCTCGTAAGCGGTCTGAGTAAAGAGTCGGTAGCAGAACCTGTATACGAAAGCCCTTCAGGTCCAGCCCTTATTTGACGAAATAACTACTAATACTCACCCTGGGCCCGTTCGACCTGCACGACCGGTCCTCTGACCGCAATTCGCTTGACTGATTGGGGTGATTTGTAACGCGTCCATACCGACTCGAGGGTTATACATCTTCAGTTTTGAGTAACCAGAATCCACGACATAGAGAATACCGTCAACTAAAACATAACGAGATCGATAAGCCTTTGTCCAACATGCGTTTTGCCACATTACTTACCAGTCAACGAGGTCTCGGCAATGTTGGTAGCGACCACGACTTTTCGGCGCCCATCGGGCGTAGGCTGGAAAATCTTCGCTTGCAGATCAGCAGGCATCTGCGAGTAGATTGGCAGGATCGCAAGCGGTTCCGGATCATCGAGCTGGTTCAGTCGCTCTAAGAATAGCCACGAGGATCAGCAGATATCGTGTATGCCAATCGTCATTACTCACCCTCAATAACCGAGCACGTTACTTCGATATCTTCTTGCCCAGTCATGAAGACAAGAATATCTCCAGCAGGACTGGATAAATGAATTTGTAATACTTGTTTGATAGCGCTATCCACATAATCTTCACACGGCGATTTACTGTGGAACGTCTCTACAGGAAACGTTCGTCCTGGGATAGTGAATGTCGGTGCCAGACCATAGAAATTTGAAAACTAGCCACACGAGATACAAGCCAGATCAGTATTGCTCATGACGGTGTCGTTCACAGAATCCGGTCGTACCTTTTCAGCATTCATAGTCGCCGATGTAACAATCAATTTAAGATCACGTCGTCTCATGAGGACTGCAATCGATCGCGCTTAGCTGTAAATAAGTCGACGGTTCCTAAACAGAAACTCACTCTTCCTCAACAAACCCATCAGCACATCTGTACTGAGTGATCGCTCGTGTGCCTCGTCTAAGATGATTACGGTATATCGGTCCAAATCACCCTCGTTCAGTGACTCTCGCAACAAGACACCATCAGTCATGTCTACTCAAAACACAGTTAGCCTGCTGATATGACCCCTTGCCTCGGCTTCGACTCACATTTGATTTTTGTTGCTTTTGAAGTACAATCCTCAAACCGGATCGCGTACCCTACAGTCGAACCGAGATCGCACTGACAGTTGCTTCCAAGGTCAGTGAAGGACTGCATGAAAGTCGAGTAGGCTTACCTCCATCTCCTCGCTAACTCGTTTGGCCACTGACATCGCAGCAACTCGACGAGGCTGTGTACAACCGATGATACCATGGTTGCAGTAACCGTCCTCATACAGGAACTGAGCCAATTGGGTGGTCTTTCCTGATCCAGTCTCCCCCACGACGATTGTCACTGAGGCATCACAGACTGGATTAGAGGCGCGCAAGGACCGTGGCATAGTGTACGTGCGTACCTTGGTTCTCTCGGATAGTCTTCATCAGATCCTCCCGCACTGCGAAAGCAGGTAAATATTCCCGTTGCTCCTTTAGTGTACGAGTCCTTGCGAAGACAGAGGCTCCTTCCGATTTCTTCATATGGGATGCGAATTGGGAGTCTGCCTTGTAGTTGCCTTCGTCGACTCCAGCCCTTTGGCCCTCTGTCGTTGATACAACCTCTTCAGCTGAGGAGACCTGAGTGGGTATCCGGACCTGACCATGACCTACCTGCTCCAAGATCGGGTTCGTCTTTGACTCCCATAATATTTCCAAGTGTCGTTCCAGTCACTCCCGCAACTTTGGCCGCGGCCTTTGGGTAATAGAATAATAAACGATCCACTCCGAATGTATCGGATATGCTGAGGCTTACTTTTGCTCGCTCCGCCTGCTCTCGCTTTTCCCTGACCAACGCACTACCTTTCTTGCTAAATACGGCCAGATCACTCGTTGGGTCCCTGATAGGACTGATAGGATCAAGCTGTCGCGTGTAGGAGACTCTTCCGTCCAAGAATGGTGGCTTAATGTCGTGGACCAGAACGTGTACACGAGAGCCAGTCTCATCTTCGAAATCTAAATCCACCTGTCCCTGTTGCAGTACTCCAGACGTTTTCATCCTGTTGTTTTCCCACGCATCGTTGTCGGCATTCTGTAAAATTGCATGAGGATCAACGTGACGAACAGGTAGCGTCTGGCACTGGCCAGATACTGACCCATTGAGCTTGCTTTGCTGTCAACCGTTTCGTTTGCTTCGCCACAACCTGTGCTTCCTGTTCTCGGGTCATATCTTCATAGCCTGAGAAAGGATTATGCTCCTCATCTCCCGCCTAATTGCCGAAAAGCAACAAGTCAGCCGTCTGCAAGCTGGCAGAAGCGGGCCTCCCGACGGGCGACTTACAACTGCCCCTTCATCATACGTGTTGTACCAGTCTCTGTCTAGCCGCACTTGTTCTTCTTCCCATTCCCTAGCATCGAGGTGCATTCCATCCTCGCCATCAGGACCAGGCGATCCTCTCACACTTCCTCTAGGTGTAGGAGCATCCCACTCGCGTCGAGGCGTGCCTTGGGGACCACCTGCTCCCCGTCGAAGCGTTTCCTCCCAATTTCGTCTAGGGGTTCGGCCATAGTCTCTCTCACTCGGCCGAGTATTTTTGGGTGTGGCGGGCTCATTGTAATTCCGCGATCTCCCAGGATCGTCACGATCTCTTGTATCTCGGCTTCGAGGATAGTCATCTCTCCGATCTCGGCTATCTCGCTCATAGTCCCTAGAATCTCGACTGTTCCGGTCATACTTTTGATCATCTCTGTTGGATCCTCTGTTTCCCCGTCTGGCGAACTCTCCGAGACCTATTTCCCCTTGCTGACGATCCCTCATATCCTTCGTATTCGATGACAGCCCGAACGCTCCCCCAACAGCTAGATTCGTGGGTAAACTTCGAGCCTTAAGTCGTGCAGCCAATCGCTCGCGAGCTGCTGGGGTTATGCCACTAGAAGGAGTCTGAGGTTCAATGATGCGTTGCCTGATGTTCTCCTTCTTGATGGGGAATGCCGGAACTGTCAACCCAAAGCATGAGCTATCATGACAATTGTGTCAGGTCATGATTGCTTACTTTTGAATACACCACCTCCTGATCGATCAGCAACATCATCGGCGTCTCTAGCCATCTTCTGTCTCTTGCTAGCCTGTTCGTTAGACGTTGATGCAGTCGAAGAGGACTCTCGCTTTTCAGCAGCAAGCCTATCTAGACCTAAAAGTGATACACGCGGTTCGGATTTAGGAGCCTTGAAAGTGTGCTGTATTTAAATCATAATTAGCTAGAGCTTTTGTAGTGTCACCGAAAGCACTTGCATCTCCGGTTCGCATGAGACCGCCTCTCTGCCTAGAAGCAGCTGGCTGCACATCGCCTGAATCGTGCCTCATTCCATCATCCATAGTTTCTAGATCGTTCCCAACATGTGTATTTCCCCTCTCCATGCTCGGCCCAGCTCCGTTTTCACTGCCCTTGGCACTATGGCTTACTGCTGATAGATATGCCAGAATTTCGCTATGCAGTGAAAGCAAGAAGTCATGGTCGAATTTACCGAAAGACGATGCAGCCTTGATAAACCCGTCTCCAGTATGGTTATGCCGAGCGATATCTATTACCCTCTTTGCCAAGGTATCGTTAGGATTCACCATGTTGAGTTTCCTCGATAGCTGATAGATTGAAGGATCGTTACGTCGTTAACGGAAACAGTGTAGGCTCCTGACCTCCTAATACCCACCTCGATCGCCACATGGTGAATGAATTGCTCGGACTCTTGGCCCTGACCTTTTGCTACTTCCGACATGGTCTATCAAAATGTCCGATGGAGGCTGCAAGCGGCAGCTGCAGATAGCGTACGAAAAGGCTGTTAGACCTAGAATCGTTACCGCTGAATTACGAGTGGTAAGATATGCGCAAGCATTTGACGTGATCCTGCGCGACCTTCGATAAATAGGTTCACACATCTTCGACTTCTGGTGCGAACCGATCATTCATGTCATTCACCTGCTCAATTCATACGCTAAATTAAGTCACTTTACCTTCGTATTCAGCTTCTACATAATGTATAGCGGGATCAACGGAGCGAAACCTAAGCAGCTTCAACGAACCGACAAGGCACCACCCTCCACAGTTTGTCAGGTGAGTTCCAGTATGTTTACGATGTCCTGCAGGTGCTGAGCAGGAATTGCTGTCCTCCAGAAATGTATGCAAAAAGGTCATTATACCTACCAGTGCAAGAATTCTAGACCATACCAGCCTCGTCCAAGTCGAACACAGCAGCTGGAGAAGGGATTAGGTGTTGGGGACAAGAAGAGAAAAGGGGACGGACCTATGGTGGAATTGCCGGACGAGTTCAGGACAAAGTATGTAACTTTATAACCATCCTCCGCAACGACTCTGAGATCTCTTCGTAATAGGAAAGGGTTGGCTGACAAGATTCTGGCGGAGAGAGAAGCACAACGCAAGCTGGAGGAAGAGAAGAAGCAGAGTAAAAGGTCTAGAAGACGTTCGAGGTACGTGTTTTTGAACTCGGCTTGATCAGTTGCCAAACCCAGGTCTGACATGCTTTCTGTACTTTTGTCAGCTCCTCTTCTTCCTCGTCCGATTCAGAGTCCGACTCTAATTCTGAAAGCGATTCTGACTCACAATCTGACTCTTCATCTCATCGCAAAAGGAGTTACCGGGATAAGCCTAGGCAAAGATCTGTCTCTCCCTTCGATCATGCCCGTGCTAAGCGTCCTGAAGTAAGAGACAGGAGCCAAAGTCCTGTCAGAAAGCCTAGGTCCGATTGATGGTCTGACGGCTGCTGGGACAGGCTCGTCCTGCGGGCTATGTCCGCTGATTGTGTAACGAACTTATTCAGCGAATGTTGTAACTCACCGAACTCTTTCAAGAGCTACCGATCCACCGATATCAACACTTGAAGTGGATATGAGATATCGTTTTGGCTCTAAACCGACGGTCTGAAAAATAGGGGATGCCAGCTTGTCACTCATTCTGGTTTCCACCGCGTTAATTCTCGATCGGGCTCGTCGTATAATTGATCAAGTTGGTATGCCCGGCATTCAATCTTTCCTTGCAGTCGCAGGTGATGTACTAATACTGATGGCCCAGACATCGCTCTGCTTACGAATTATCGGGACTGGATTTTCGACGTTTTCGTGTGCCATGGTGTGCTGTTTCACATGAACACGCCCCGTCAATATGTTACGATATTCGACAGCCGTTGTCAACGGTTCCTTCCGTCTCGGACAGGATACGGAACAGATAGCCTCGAACAATATGCCTGCTGCGACCATTCGATAAGTCTTGCCTGATGTTGCCCTCCTGGGTCCTCATCTTTCTACGTCTCAGCGCCCTCGTTCAGCGGCGTCTGGCTCGCGATCGTTCCAAGCAATGTCAAGAGTCACTTCAAGGGGAATTATACTCAACGCCGAAGCTGCTGAACGTCTTGTCCTGTGAAGATAACGATTCATACGACAGGGTATACTAGGAAGGCGTAGATCTGTTTCAAGATGCTACCGCGACCGCAAAGATCCAGACCGACGGTTTTTCTGCCTTGTCGATCGCCAACAGATTTGTAGGTGCCTGTGTCAGTGTTTCGCTGAACCATTGATGAGTAACGCAGATAATCATGTCCAACCGATGTACTGGTAAGCTTCGACATAATTGCCATCCACTGCTGACAGACGTGGCGAGACCACTACAACATCGCCTGCAGTTGCTCTCATTTCCGCCTTGTCATTCATCAGTATCGACGATATGGCAGGAGGTGGATCGTTAACGGTTCCTCTGATCGCCATCATCACTACACCGCGGCTGGATTGGCATACTTAGCTACCTATCATCCTGACTTTCCTAGGTCCCAAGTCAGTGCACAAGCTGACTCTCCCTAGCTATATCAGATATGGGTACCCGAGCACGGTCAAGGCCACTGCCAGTAAATTGACTGGACTGCGGCTACTGGAGGCTATAGTCTCCTCCTCGACGAAATATTTGACTCGGTCGCAGGCACCGATTCGATGAATTTGGGTCGCGAACAAGGTCGACTCGCCCTAACCCTGGATCGAATGGTCGTTGGCTATTCAAAAATACGGCAAGGGCTCTCGCTGTCGACTCCAGTATGTCCCATCATCTTTTGTCCTTTCAACTCAACCCTAACCTCAGATCCTGAAGAGGACGACAGGCTCAACGGATGAAACGCGGTATGAGTAATATCCGCGTTAGCTACTCGAACAATGGACAAAAAGAGTGAGACAACGGTGAATCGAACACCGGTCAACCGCTAACAACCACATAATGGAAGGCGGTTATTCTACCATTGAACCATTGCCCCTTGCTTGTGACCGGATATCCAAACCGACTTGTGAAAGCTCAATCTGCACTGCTAATTTCATTATACCTCCCCTGATCTCGTAGCCCGGGCTAAACTTATCTCTCATCGGCCACGCAGCCATGAAACCGAGATTGAACGCTCCGACAGCCGAATTGGCGAACCGAGCATGCTCCGTGCCGCACGCCATCGACGTCATCTTGGAGACCCTCGGCGGCAGGAACGCGTCGATCTTCCTTTGCACGTGGAAGGCGATTCGCTCCATGGCGTCACCGTCTGGCGAGTCGTGTCTCTGGCAGAGGGAAGAGGGAGCTGTGGGGTGTTGCAAGGCGAGTTCCAACAGAAGCATCATGGGCATCGTCATACCTGATCATCGTCGTCATAGCATACAACGTCCGACGTTTCGATTAGAGCACTGTTGCGCACCGCTTGCCTAGACGCAAGCCATTGGACGGCTGTTGGTAATCAGAGGTTATTTACCCTCAGCAGCTCAACCCTCCATAGCAGTATCTATCAAATCGACCTCGACGACGTCCTAAGCAAAAGATTACTACTACTACTCTAGACAACCTCTCGCATCTCATTCCAGCAACGAAACACGAACGTCACGATCAACTCAATTTTTCGAAACCGTGCAGTAACAAACAGCTGTCGAGGAATCGGTCTCATTTAGCGGACGCTTCAGCAATCGGAATCTATCTCATTTACATCGCAAGCTAGATTACACCTTGAAGGAGAAGATCAACAGCTCGTCTAGTCTGAGCATCGATACCATTATTACCCCAACCAACTAATCAATAAACAACACATCGTTCAATATGCCTGCAGGTGGAGTCGTCATTGACGCTTTCAAGAGTACGTCAATCATCACCCTTTCGTACGCGTACTGCGTAATCGAGGCTGACCGCATTTGTTTGTTGAAATTACAGACTTGATCCGTCATGGCAAGAACGCACAACCGGCAGCAGCTCCTGCTCCTGCTCAGCCCACCACTGCCTCGAGTTCAGGACATCATTCCCGACAGCAACAGACTCAGACTCAGCAGCATTACCAACCCGCTCAAACTCAAGACTACCATCAGTACGCTGGAGTACAGGGTTACGGACAGCAGCAGCAGGGTTATGCCAACAACGACAACTTGAATGGTGAGTACTCCGAATTCTGTTGTCTACAATTCCAAGAGAAAAGTCGGGGTGGCGGGTATGGAATCGCGATACCAAACGTACGCGAGACTTGATGGAAGAAACTTGATTCCACCCTTGAGACCGAACATCTTCGCACGGTCGTGCGACCTCGAAGTCGGATCGAACAGGGTGCGAAGAGCAGGATGAAACGGAATGATGATCATTCGGATGGTTGAAGTTTGTTCCGTTACTGATCTGCATGACGTCACCTTCCCTTTCTTCTGTCTTATCCATCAAATCACAAACCACTCTTCGACCTTATAACCATCATCACACCTTTGACAACGTATCATCACATCATTATATCGTCCTCTTCGCTCCACTTTACGCACTTTACCGGAATGTCGTTGACTACCAAATTCGCTGCCTTTACGCTGGGCAACCGATCTCCTCGCCGCAATCGCTTCGACCACGATATATCACCAACAGTTCCCCATCAATCTCAGCACAGTTCTGCACCATTGGCCTCGCCTGATTACCAACGGGAGGCCGAGCAGATCGTGAAGGAAGAGAGGGAGCAGAAGGAGAGGATGCCTGTTTACGCTGTTAGTGACACAATCTCATGCACTAGCTCGTCCTTCGACTGACTCGTTCGACGCATGAAGGGTTTGGAAGGATTCAAGCTGGTCGAGAAAATGGGAGATGGTGCCTTCTCAAACGTGTACAAGGCTATTGACAGGACCAGTGGCCAGAAGGTTGCCGGTGAGTGATCCATGTATCGATCAAGTAAGATCGGGTGCTGATTTCATATCGTAACAGTCAAGGTCGTTAGGAAGTACGAACTCAATGCCAGTCAGGTCAGTGCTGATTCCTCGTTATACATCTGTTTCTCCTTTCCCCTCCAAGATTTCGGCCTGGCGATAAGTCACATGATACATCCATCTCCTGCCCTCACCTAAAGACATTCGAGTGATCTGTCTTTCAAGGCCTGTCTCATGCAGCTTAGCTCTGCTTCTGCAGCAGTGTGCGCAACCATACTTTGATCAGCTTGCTGATTACTTCCCTTTCACCTTTACTCATTGCTTCCTTGGATGTCGCTGCTACTTTCAATACTTTCAAACCGATTCGACCTACATAGAACGGAAACAACAAGCACTTGAACCCTAACTTCAAGAAGAGGCCTAGAGTGACGGAGGTTCGTCGAATCTTCTTAAAACCGGTCCATCCGTTTGAGCCTTCCTGGTTTTGGGAAGGACTTGAGACTATGGCCGTTTTCATGGATAGAGCTAACGATAATTTGTTTGTCTATGTAGCGTGCGAACATCCTCAAGGAGGTTCAGATTATGCGAGGAACCGACCACCCCAACATCATCAAGTTGATCAGCTTTAGCGAAAGCGATGAGCACTACTTCTTGGTCCTCGAGTTGATGGAGGGAGGAGAGCTGTTCCACCAAATGTCAGTCCAGAATGTATTTATTTGACTGGAAAGAGAAAAACATCGTCTGACCCTTGGCCATCTATACAGTGTCAAGTTGACTTACTTCAGCGAGGAGTTGTCGAGGCACGTGATATTGCAGGTAGCCAACGGTATTCGTTACCTACACGAGGTGCGCGGAGTTGTTCACCGGTTAGTAACCCCCTCTCTTGCACGCGTATCGCGATCGACAATCTGATGCCGTTTTGTCTCAACGCAGTGATATCAAACCCGAGAACCTGCTCTTCGAGCGAATCCCTATCGTTCCATCCAAACACCCTATCCAGCGACCATACGACGAGGAAAAGGAAGACGAAGGTCAATTCGTTCACGGACGAGGTGGTGGTGGAATTGGCCAGGTCAAGATTGCCGACTTTGGGTTATCCAAGATCGTCTGGGACGAGGTTACCCAAACTCCTTGTGGTACGGTTGGATACACTGCGCCAGAGATCGTCAAGGACGAGAGGTACTCAAAGTCCGTCGACATGTGGGCTTTGGGTTGTGTCTTGTACACTTTACTCTGTGGTTTCCCTCGTAAGTTTGTTACCGTAACCGGCAGTGACCTGTCAGACACTGATCTCACCTCTCGCTTCGATCACTCAGCCTTCTATGACGAGAGTATCAGCGTATTGACTGAAAAGGTCGCTCGCGGATACTACACCTTCCTGAGCCCATGGTGGGATGACATTTCTCACTCTGGTTAGTATATTCTTTTACAAGGTCAAGCGAAATATCATTGCTGATCAAACCTTTTTTGCCACAGCCAAGGACTTGATCACCCACTTGCTCTGTGTCGACCCTAACCAGCGATACACCATCGACGAGTTCTTGGCTCATCCTTGGTGTAACGAGAAGCCGGCTGGCGCTCGGCCTCAGGCGACTGGTCCCCCTACCACTGCATCAAACATCCCCATCGATTCGCCTCTACTCGCATCCGTACGGGCTGCCAACAGGGAGGGCCGATCTCCTGGAGTTAGCGCACTGAAGGAGGCATTCGATGTCACCTATGCAGTACACCGAATGGAAGAAGAGGGTGGACGAAAACGAGGAATGGGTGCCAATGTACCAGGTGGAGCCGGACGAGGCTTTATGCAGGAGCTCAACGAAGAGGACGAGGAAATGGACGAGGAGTCCCAGATCGAACAGGCGAGGCGAAAGCACGGAGAGGTCGTCGCTCGAACGATCAACGAACACCGAGACCGAGCAAAGGCTCAGGCCGCAGCGGGTGTCGGTTCCGCACCCACCACTAAACACTACCAGGGTCGTGGAGGCGCTGACCGACGACAAGCTGAAGCTGCTTTGTATGACGGACGGGCTGGTCAACGAGACCGTGGCCGAGGGGGTAGCGCCAAGACTGGATTCGACCTCAACATGGACGCTGCTACGCTGTTAGGGCGAAGGAAGAAGCCTGTCGGTGAATCGCCGCTCGCCAAGCAGGTCGTAACGAACAGCATTCCCGCCAGTCCCATGCACTATTAACCAACCGCCTCCGTCCGTCATGAAGTGTAGAGCAAGGGCCTTACCTGCCCTTTCACATGTAGCCTTTATCGTTCAGCCCATTATAAGACATAATAATCGATCGACTTAGCCACAGGTCGGCATGCTAACTGTAGATAGGCAGTCGATCAGCTGTTACGTTGTCATTGTAGCTATTAGTATGCAAAGTCCTTTTCTGCCCTTTGATCGGATTGATTGTGACAGGAACCAGATGACGCGGAGATCATTTGATTATCATGTCCGACAGCCTGAAACGAAGAAGTTTGGGAATACGGCTATCTTTCTGACATCCCTCGAGTGAATCGCTGTGCTAGATCTCGACGTCACGCAGACTAGAACGGCTTGTACATCAAAAGAGAATCAAATATCCGTCATGGCCAAACCAAAAGCAGTTCCAATGAGCGTGCCGAAGTCGAGAGAAACCGTCGAATCAGACAGCGATGACCTAGACCAGCTAGGATCGGAAGACGAGAGCAGCGAAGAGAGCAGTAGTAGTGGGGAGGAGGAAGTTGAGGATAGCGGTGCGCCAGTAAGATCTGCCTCAAACGGTTACGCTAAGAAAAAAAACGGGAAATATCCGTGAGTTGAAAGCGAGATCGTTGCAACCCACTAAATTGACAACAACATATATATCAGCTCGTACGAACCTCCTCCCGGGATGTCGGCCCTTCCTGTCAACGTCACGACAGCTGCAAGCGCTTTCGAGTGGAACGAATTGGCTAACAAACCTGGTGTGGAATTGTGGTGTGTCCGAGTGCCGCTGAACGTAAGTACTACGCTCAATATCCAATGGTCTCCTTATTCCAGTCTCATCGAGTCGGAACCATATAGTTCAAGGCAGCTCGATTACAAACTCTTAAGCTAGATAGTGCTAGTTTGAATACTCCTACCCCTACCAAACCTCTAGGAGTTCTCTCCACGTCCAAAAACACCTATCATCTTGTCCCATCAGCCCTTCCTTCATCTTCGTCATCCAGCTCGACGGACATACCGAAACACCTCAACTTGGAGCAAGAACCAGACCTTCGCCCTTCACTTGTCGACTCTATGCTTCCTGCTGATCAGGTCGGAAGGGGAGCTCGAAGCGCTGGCGATCATGATCGCGATAAGGCAAGGGAGAATGTTGTAAGAGCAGAATTGGGTCTTGACGGAGGAAAGGTTGCTGGTGCCGAAGAGATGCAGGGCCTGAAACTGGTGGTACCCGATGGTAGGCGAGCAGGATTTTACCTTGGTACGTGAAGCGAGAACTCGACGTCTTCAGCCTATGATGCTAATCGTCGACATGTTGAACCAGCCCCTAAACAACCTACAAGACACCTAATCCTCACTCCTTTGGTCGGACATCAACCATCTACCGAACCATCAACTACTTTGGCAAACCCCACGACGACGGAAAATGTTACTACCAGTGCGCCGGTCAACCGTCATCCCCAACCCGCAGGACTCAAATATCGAAATATACCCTTCGGCGCGAAAAACCCCAACACCTTGCACGCTATTGGCGGCCCAGGAAAGAACGCCGGGAAGGAAATCATGGTTGCTCCTAGTGTAGTAGGGAAGGAGATGGCTTCAGGAGCCGGGGCTGTTCCTGAGACTCCCTCGCGGAAAACGAAAAGCAAGGAAAAGGACGGAGAGAAGAAGAAGAAGCGCAAGTCTACTGGAGCCGATGGAGTAGAGGATCCCGCGGAGGCTGAGAAGAGGGAGAGAGAAAAGGAAAAGGAGAGGAAGCGGAAGGTGGAAGCTGCTATTGGCGGTAAATCCAAGAGGATGAAGGTCGAGTAGGACCTTGCATATTTCGACATATATCATTTTACGACACATCCTACCTAACCATTTCGATACCTTTGGTTTCCCTCTTTCTGATCCTCTTCTGTACCGAGTCCACATACTGCTGTATACCATTCTGCATTAACTTGACCTTTGCAGCTTCGATCCGATAAGTCGCACCAGTACGGCAGTCTTCTTCGCTGGATGAACCTTGGCTGGAGGTGCCGCTGTCGAGGTCGTCTGAGATTGCACTAGGTTTTCGTCCTTCAATGACCACCTGATTCAGCCATCTGTATGTGGAAAAACCCGGTCAGCGAGATGTTTCGGATAGAAACTCGAAGATGCGTACCTGTCATGCGTAACCAAAACAATTGCACCCTTGTAATGACGGAGTGCAGAACCTAACGCTTGTAAGGTAGCGGCGTCGATGTGGGTCGATATCTCATCCAATAGCCTGTAAGGGTGTCAGAGTCGACGTCGGCGCTTGAGAAAAGCATGATGCCACGTACAGCAGATGGGGAGATTGCCACAGAACCATAGCGAATGCTAAGCGGACCTATTGTAAGAAAATGGACATCAGTCTGGATAGCTGGCAGCCTGATCCCGCCTGACCCACCTTTTGACCACCGGACAACAAGCTGAGCGGTGTTAAACTCGCGGTCTTACCTTGTAAGCCGAATGATCCCAAGCACGCGCGGATAGCCATCTCATCAACCGTCTGATTGCGTTCCGCGAGTTTATCGGCGAAATACCGCAAGGCGGTCAATTCAGGTTGAGCGTTTCCGATTGCAGTCAAATCTTCCACAGAGTGTTGCGAGAAATGTCCGATACGCAACAGAGGGTGAAGGATGATGCTCCCGGCAGTCGGAGCTAGCTCTCCTACGATCAGCTTTACCAAGGTGGATTTTCCTTGTCCATTCTGGATGAAACACGTCAACCGCGCTGCCAAGAAGTACCGCTGGCATCACTTACGGGACCGATAAAGGAACATCTGCCATCCCGATGTAAAGTAAAGCTAACCCCCTCAAAAAGCATCTTCTTGGCTCCCTTATGACGAAACGCCACGTTCTCGAAATGGATCAGATCTCCTTTGGTTTTCAACGGAGGCGGATCCGATAGCTTGATCCGAACAGGTGATTCGCCTTCTTCAATCTCGATCTCGGCTCTCGCTGTGAAATGATACCCAGCAAGATCCCGATTGAGCTTGAATCGACCGCCTTTCGCGCTCTGTTCGAGACCCCAGCGGTTATCCAGTCTGTCAATCGATTAGAGAATTAGCTATTATTTTTGTCAAGAACGGTCCAGTGAACGATCACTTTTTTTGTCTGGATTTGACCATCCTCATCCTGGTATTCGGTGTAGATTGATGAGCACCTATTCTGTATTGCATACGCGTGAACTATGCCTGACCTGTTCTCATCCCCAGTCTTCTTCGCACTAGCGATCCCTTGTTTGATAGATTGCTCCACCTGAATCCGCATCCGACAAGTCGTCACTCTCGTCCCGCCGTCTAATCTCGAGAAAAACTCTGAACTGACATGTTCCCTCTTCTTGTCCAACGCCTCACTCATCGCCCTCATCTTCCTTCCCTCCTTTTTCTCATTGACCTGTAAAGCGGCGGGGGTACCGTCGAAGTACCGAAGCTTGGATTTTCTGATGTAGATCGTCGAATCGACCACGTTGTTTAGAAAGGTCTGATCGTGGGAGGTCAAGACTAGTGTTCTGTCACTAGTTGAGAGGTACCTTTCGAGCCAGAGAGTAGCTTCCAGGTCCTAATCCGCAAGTAAAACAACGTGACATGCATCAACACCCGATCCCGTTCCAAGAACCATCAGCAAAGAGACTGACCAAATAATTATTAGGTTCGTCCAACAACAAAACATCACTGAACATCAACAAACTCCGAGCGAGCGAACAACGACTCCTCCAACCTCCTGATAGATTCTTATAGGGTTGATTGATCGTTTCATCGGAGAACCCGAGACCTGAGAGGATTCGGGAAGCTTGATGAGGTCTTGCCTCGATTTCCATCTGAGAGAAAAACAACAAGTCAGGATCAGGTTGAAGCTGTGACGGGCTAGAGAGAGAAGGAGGGACTGACGGAATCCAATTGTATTTGATTAGAAGTCAAGATAGATAAAGCTTTATCAAATACCTCCGTATCCGTGGGCTCGGAATCCAGATCCATCTCCCCGCTTCCCCCTTCGTCCAACCTTTGTAACCTATTCACATCCTTAACGTCCATCTCCGCAACCTCTAAACCCCAAGCCTAGGTCCGAACCCCCAGCCGCCTAAACTCACCTCTCCTGCAACTTGAGCAAAACGTTCTCCCACTTCTTCACTTCCTCCCTAGCCGCCTTGCCTCGAGTCCCACTCCGCCTTAGGGCAAGATCATTCGCATCCCTCAAAGACCCTTGCGCAGAGTTCAATTCGATTTGAAGTAAATGGGTCCGGATTGAAGAGGGTGTGGATTGGATTATAGATTCCAGTTCTAGTCAATAACACGGGTTTGGGGTTAGTTGGGAGATCTGAGGACAGAGAAAGGGTATGGGGTGGCTGAGGATCACCTTTCGTCTCCCTCTGTAAACGATCCAGCTGTTCATCGCCTTTCAGAACGAAATCGAGCGCGCTGATACTTTCTCCTACACCCGCGCTCGATGGCGATGAAGATTCCAATTCAGCCTCCGTTTCTACTTGCGAGAGAAGCAGGATCTTGGTCGATTTGGATTGACCGGGGATGAGGTGGTTTGATAGTGCTTTCATCAACGCTATCGATCGGCGCGAGGAAGGTTTGGGAAGTCAGACGCGCAAGAATATGCGCAAGATACAAAAGACTTACTAGACTTCCCAGATCCGTTCCTTCAAAACCAATCGCACCGTTATCAAAATCACCTCGCTCCTCTGACCAACCAAAACCCTCCTCAGACTGACCTTCCAATCAAAGCGTACTTTCCCCCTTCCTTAATCCTGACTTCCGTATCGCTCAATACTTCATGCTGACCATCCTTTCCTACCGCCAAAGTCACTCCTCGTAAATCGATTTCCTTGGAGGAATCGAGGGTGTCGGCGTGGAAGCGCGATTGTTGTGCGGTACAGTGAATCGTGGGTTGTTGATGTCGTTGCTGCGGCATAAGGTGATCGAGTTGCGAGTTGATACTGGTTGATGATGTGTATTTGCGTGATATATGATTGTCAGTGCGTAATTCCAATGTTATAATATTAACACGAATTGAATTCTCTTTGAGGCGATAAACTATTTATCCCATGAATCTCGCGACACATGAAACGCTCTGACTTGACCATTTCGGAGCCGAAGCCGGATGAACCGACGGGGTCACGTGAGAAGATGACGTGTCATCAGATCAGCTCTTGCTATATCGACCCTACAAAATGCAACCTGGCAACTGGCAACCTGAGACGCATGAGCGAAATCAGCAACACATGTTGGAGCCATTCATATCGAATCATAGCGACTATAGAATGATCATGGTAAAGTAGTCGCCTGGATTGTGACAGCCAAGATCTACCACGCTGCGTTGTATGCGGATGCAGACAAGCTGTATGAGTCATCAAACATCAACTTCTACTTTCAGCGATACATCTCCAGAAGCTCGTACAGGCGTATAGGTCGTTCTCGATAGTTTCAGTTTTCATCTTTCCTGACAACCTGAACAACCAGCAGCCCACCACAATAATGCCAACGACCAGGTCAAAATCATCCTCGCAGCCAAAGATCGACCAAGTCCTGCAGTCGGACCAACCTGACGTCCAAAAGGGAAAGAAAAGGACTTCCAAACAGTCCATCTCTGATCAACCCAAAGCAGAGACTAAAGAAGATGTCTCTGAAGTCGAAATAATTGACCATGTGGATAAGAAACGCAAACCCAATTCTTCCTCCCATTCCTCATCCCCACCATCCAAGCCCAAATCCGATCCGGATGATAGCAGTAGTCCTCCTCATGACGCAACGACCAAACCTCAAATAACTTCGGCAGAGAAAGACATCACCTCCCATTCCTCTGTATCTGAATACGGTCGGATCCATTTCCTCTACAAACCTAGGGTGGAAACCCCTCATCCTACTTCCATCACTGACGTTCAGAGGCTACACATCATCTTGCAACCACACGACCGTTCTCACCCGGAGACGTTTGAGACGGGGACTGGGACTGAGGATCAGGTGAAGGAGAAGAAACCGGTATTGAATCGGTTGATTGGGGTGGGGAGGAAAGTTCTCCCCGATCTGGATAAGAAGAACGAAGGCACCCCTGCCGCTCCTGCTTCTACTGGGGGAAGAGGGAGGGGTAATAATGCAGGGAGAGGAGGCAGACAACCGTTAGTCCCGCTCTCTCTCTCTGTTTTCCCATCTTGTATGTGTCAAGCTGATCATCTGTTTCGTGTAATGATCCAGATTCTGGGGTTTCGTCTCCGACGTCAGTGAGAACATAGAAGACCTTCATTCAAGGTTAGAAGAAGTAAATATCATCCCCCACATCTCATCGCTTCGGCATCTCGTCTCATAAAGCTCGCCCTCTTTCTAGACCCAAAACGAGACGAAGACGAAAGGCACTCGAACGACCGGTTCGGACCGTTTGATAGCTTCCGGACCGTATTGTATCATCTCACATTCCCATAATCCCAAGACCGATTCCGGGTCATCTCCATCCCAACAAGACACGCTCTTAGTCTATACCCTCACGCTTCCTACGGAAATGGGGGAAGTCCAGAAGGCGTTCAATTTGAAGAAGGAAGGAGCGTTTAGGATTAGCGTGAAGAATCCTCAAGCCAAGAGGAGCGGGACTGGGGCTGGGTTCGGGGGACCGGGTACGGGATTGAAGGACAAGGCCCAGTTTCCAGAGGAACTTGAGTCTTCCTTCCTTCCGTCAAGAATAACAAAGGGTTAGGTACTGACTCGATAAACGCTGCGACGATGATAGTTCAAAGTCGAATGGGTCAACTACAATGGCACCCCCTAGACCCTCCTACTTACCTAGATTACCAACACGCCGAATTGATCTTCATCGCTACCCATCCCTCTGATCTCCCCGAGATTGCAGGGGAGGAGGTGATGCACGATATGGAAGAGATAGCCGATGAAGGCGATGTAGAGCTCTTGAGCAAGCAAGACGGAGAGCATGCGACGGAGGAAGTCAAGGAGGAGATCTTTGCGATGTTGAGGGCAAGGGAGGGCGAGGGCAAGGGTAAGATCGGTGCGGATAGCGTCATCACGGGGGAATGGGAGTGATCACGATCGGTCGATTTTGTGTGCTGAGACGCACAGATACGAGCGTGCTCTCGTCTACACCGGAATATCCATGCTATGCTATTTGTGTCTCCTCTCTGCTCTTGGTACAACGGCCTGTCTCATCTAGAATTATGCTCAACCATCGCTTCGTCTCTTCAATTCACGGAAGATCTCCTTGGTAGCCAGCTGCCTACTTTCCTTGAGAGCCTGCTCGGTCCGTCTTATAGCATCAGCACCGAACTGCAGAAAGTCGAATCAGCTCATGATCTGATACAGTTCCCCGCACTGATCTTACCAGCTCGACCAACTCCATCTTTTTGAACAGATCAACTGCATAGTTCTGACCAATCAACGGATCGCTAGCTTCAGAGGCCTTGAACTCTGTAGCGAATGACCGAACGAGGTCTTGCGACTCTTTCAGGACAGCCTGGACGGATTGAGCAACGGGTGCTGGGATAGAGGAAGTGGATTTTCCTTTGCCCTTTTTGCCGGTCTTTACCTTGTATGGCGTGATCGCGATTTCAAGCATGGCAAAGGCCTTAAGCGGATGGAAATCAGCTTGCTATAGCTTAAAGTGCTATATCGAGGGCGGACATACCTCCATTAGCGTCACAGCTTTCTCCATAGAGACCCAACCCGTAACATCAGCCTTCAACGCTGCTATATCTGCGAGTTGTCAACGATCGTTAACAATCGCTCTAGTAAGCAAGTCTCGAAGCTGCACTTACTTTTCAATGTCTGAAGCAGCTCCGCAATACCTCCAGCCTCTCCAGCTTGACATTTGCTGACGAACGAGCTCAGGGCGACAGTAAAGCCGACTAACTGAGTGTCTTGAGCCGACGTCTACGATTCGCTAATGTAAGTATACCTCGCTGGTGCTGGGGTTTGCATCATATATTTACCAATTCCTTCGAGACCTCCAACGGCTTGGCGTCAGCTGATAATATCGCACGCCAGGCATCGGCAGATGCCCTTATGGAAGCGGGCTGTCAGCACGCAGCAGAAGCTTGATTAGCTCGCGTTGCAGAATTGAGGGGTTTGCTAAACTTACAGTCGTTAGCGGACTTGCGTGGGTCATGTCAACTATAGTCTGCGAAGATCGACCAGAACTGAAATCAGGGAATAGATCCCAATCTCGAACATCGACAGCAGCGTCTGTATATCATGATTGCCTTAGCTCGTACTCGCCGACAAAACTAAGCAGGACTCACCTTCAAAAAACAATGTCAGGTTTTGTGCAATTACTTCTTTGTCGCTCCCAGTCAACTCATTGAAATCTCTCATAGCAGAATGTCGAACTAGTTCGAGTTCAGTTAACTGGCGTTGGTGCGAATGGTCAAATTTGTCTCCGAATTCTAACATCGAGGGTATCTAAGGACATGGCATATACCGTATCAGCCGTGTCAGTTTCAAGTGCGAATCGAAATCATCTTACCTGGGAATATGATTCTTGCATGAATGCCGTCACGGTGTTCTCGCCAACATCGCTCTGAGTTCGTTCGTAAACATCCTTCGACTGTAACAGCAGGCCTGCCAAGGCGGTCCTGGTTTTCTCGCCTCCAGCAACATAGTCGATACTCGATCGCTCGGCGACGAAATGAAGCGCAGTATCTTGCTGGAAAGTCCTCATCTTGAGAGGAGTCACTTGCTCTGGTACCAACGAAGGGGCACCTACAAGGCGTTTCCTGTATAAGTTTACTGCTAGACTTCCTAACAAAAATGGCTTACCGATCAACCTATATAACCGGATAAGCAACATTCTGGCTTGGCCATTCGCAGGACTGTCACTCAAAAGTCGCTCCAAAACATGGATTGCAGCGGCTAGGAGCGGCCTCGAAGCTGTTATCAATTGAGCTGATCAGCCTATGGTCTCTGGTTCAAGTCTCTTTCTCCTTACCTTTCGCATCGCGGTCTACGTTCCAAGCTGATACATAAGCTTGAGCTGCCATTATACCAAAGTCATCTGCAGGCTTGACCTCAGTTAGAGGAAGGTCGTTCCCTAGCCAAAGAGTTCCAGATCAATTAAGTCGACAATCGAACGGTCTTTGAAAAAACCATTTACCGTATTTTACTCCCTCGAAATACTGCTTGAGATACTCTTTTGCAACTACTTGCTCTTGTTCGGCATCGTTCTGGGGAGAGATGTATCGTAGCAACTTCTGGGCGTTGAGTTTGCGCGTGTACTGCTTCAGTTGGGTCTATAGTTTATCGATGCTCAGCATCTAATCCAGAATAGACGAAGTGGAAAGTACTCACATGCTCTGCCGATGCCATTTGTTCCAGGCCGACGGAAATCTGCGATAAATCTCCTGCACCAGATGGGTTTAAGCAGGCGACTAAATCATCCCGCACACAACCCTTGTGCCCGTATTCATCTAGATAACGTTGCAGCACCTCCTCACGACCAGTTCCAGATTGGGCATCTGCGTCGATCTGCAAGTTCATATCTCGAAGGCGCGTCTCAATGCCCAGCAGCGCGATCAGTGGAGCTCGTTCTTTCCTCGAGAATTTGTCACTCGCAGCTAAGTCGAGTAAAGTTTGTCGGGTCTCGGTGAGATAAGTTGCAGGCGATTTGGCAGGGTTCTTGATCAGTTCTGGTTGCGATAGCAGGAGGAACAATACAGAAAGGTGGGTCAGGTAGGCCTTATAGTTGGTTTCGCTAAAAACGCAAATCCGATCAGGACAATTTGGATAGGATGTTACCAAATCACTCACGGAAGGTCCTCAGCTCCCCTGATCTGATCATCGCCCCTTTCCCATTCTTTTTCCCAATCCCAATGATGAACCCAATCAACTTCATCCGACACAATCGACGGGATAGAGCTCTGATCCGTTGGCGGACCCTGGTCATCCTGCTCATCGGCGTCTGGAACATCCTCTTCTGTATCTGGCAACACATCCGCATGGTCCTTTGATCGCTGCTTCTTCTCGCCTTTGCCCGCTATCAATCGTTCAGCAACGGTAGAGACCGTCTCCCATCGCTCCCATTTGACTCGAAGGTCTCCTCCTACAGCTGTCCACCATCCAGCCTCAAATTCCGATCCCTTCTCAGCTTTCCTTAAATCTGGGGTTAGCGCTTCCAGAGCCTCCTTTTCTAGACGAGACCCGTTTTGTACACCATGAACCATCGATATTTCGGGTAGGAGACGATGTACTTGACCTGCTGACCGACATATCCGAACCCAGAGAAGAAACACCTCAGGTGTCCGGTAAGGGTTTGCTGGACTAGAAGTCAGAAGGGTATGAGCCAGGGAAAGAAGAAGGGGCTTGCGATCCACCGGAGTTTCCGGGTCGATGGCCTAATAAGGACTTGATGAGCTTCATCCTCTTCCTAAATTAGGCAAGGAAGTCTTACTTGTAGATATATAGCCGTCGAAGCCCAATGCGCCATCTTTGGATCTTTTCGTTGTTTGAGCAGTAAGAGAGCGGACTATTAAGGTAGGTGGTTCTTGAGCGATCTCGATCACTACTCCTGAGGCAGATATGCACGAACCTCCTGCATACCGAGCCAATCCCTCAATCGGACACTGCACAAGAAAGCTTGAGCTCCCTTCTCTAAGTTCTTCTCCATTTCTTCAGTCCCCTGCTTCTCGGTTTCCTTCTGGTCTTGTCCACTATTTTGATCACTTAATGCTTCTGGTTCGTAAATTCGATACCCGGCCTTCCAGGCATCTAAATATATTTTCCTAAGCTCTTCAACTGTTTGTAGTGTGAGCTTTGGCTAAGGGAGGTATAAGTCATATTTACTTACATTTTCCTAGGCCTCTCAAGGCGAATTGTATGATATTGATCACATCGTCGTCAAATACTTTGACATCGGATTGAACATCTTCCACTTTCGCAACCTCATCTTTGCCTTCCTCCTCTTCGACAGGCTCCTGAGATTTTTGTACTTTCTTCAACAGGGCTTTCCTCCCTCCCTTTCCTTTTGCTAAAGCCTTTCCCTTGCCGCTTGAGCTTGTAGTAGCTGGTTTCTCTTCCTTTTCCGTAGTAGTCTTTAACAGAGCTTGATACGCTTCCAAAGCTTCTTCTTCCTCTCCCATCCGCTGATAAGACAGACATAGCAACGCTTGGTATGTCGGACTTTTCAAGAGCCTTGGGGTAGCTTTGGAAAGCTTCTGAAGCAGTTCTACCGCTGTTTTTGGTCTACCGGCATCGATGGCCGCTATAAGGTCGAGTATTAGAATGGGCCGGATCACTGGAAGCTGCTCGCTGCAGAACTCACCAAAAACCGGCCTGTATTGCAATTGATCCATATATCTAAGTATGTTTGGTAAGATGCCCAAGACCTAGGAGCAATCTAGGCTTGTCATGGTCATATCGTTTCATACCACCCTTATTCGTAACGGTTCACCTGATTCCAACATACCGACCGAGGTGGAAATTAGCGATAGATACGGGGAGCGACATCTCCCTCCGAGACCATCCCGCTTCCGAAGTGTTGAGGTAGCTGGGTTGGTCGAGCTATGTGCGAACCTATGAAGTGGAGAGTGTGGGTTCATTGGGCGGTGTGTGAACTACAAGTTGTTGCAGTATCCTCACATGTCAATCACCGAAGCCTCTGTTCGTCTTCGCTTAGAGGTTGACCTCATGAGCGTCACTCAGGTTTCAGGTTCAAAGTAAATCGCCGGGAGGAGAGTGATCATGCCAATGAATTATACAAAACGCTTATACAGTCTTCTACAACCATATATTGCCTTGCTGCACTTCTTGTACACGCTTACCCATCTAGTTGACTGTTAGCGGCATCCCTCTTTGCCTTGACGTTAGAGCGTCTGGCCTGAACTCCGGCTCGCAGGTCGTCGAGAGCGGTGATAGTTTGAGACCAAGACAGACAAGCATCAGTGATGGAGATTCCGTACTTGAGCCTATACGTGGCAGAGTGTCAGCTATCATCATCTGACGCAATGGACAATCTTGGTGACTTACCCTGCAGGGCCCTCAGCCGGTACGCTCTGTTTGCCTTCGTTGATGTTGGATTCGATCATGACTCCCAACAGGTTCTGAGCAGTCTCGTCACCTTCCAATTGCTCACGCTACCGGAAAACCCAGTCAGTCCAGGGAAATTCAACCTAAACACGAATACCTGTCAACTCACGATGTTTTTGGCGACCTCCATCTGCTTTTGGTGCTGTTTCGAGCTGTTTCCGTGGGAACAGTCGACCTATCCATTGAACACGCTTAGCTTTTCTATCGATCACGCCTCTCCATTGTAGGCTCACCATCAACTTCGTAGAAACACCAGCCTTGGCCAACTTGGAAACACAGGCGGAAACGTGATCCGCAGTGTAGTTGGGTCCCTTGGACGATCCTCGAAGGATGACGTGAGTGAAGGGGTTTCCCTATTAAATCAGCCAAGTTAGTGCCAAGCGATTGTGATTTTTTCAAGAAGCATACACGTACCTCGGTTTCGACAATGGCACTCAATCCCTGCTTGGTAACGGACAAGAAAGTGTGCCCGGTTGCAGCTGCCCTCATGGCATCTACGGCGATATCGATACTTCCGTCCTAATCAAACCATACAAGTCTTAGACCAGTTGAAGACGTGCGATCTGTTTCCTCGCACTTACTGTTCCGTTCTTGAACCCAATCGCCATACTCAGGGCAGAAGCCAGTTCTCGGTGAATCTGGGACTCGGTCGTTCTAGCTCCAATAGCTCCCCATGAAGTCAACTCGGCAGTGAACTGAGGAGAGATGGTATCTATGTGATTATTGTCCTAGTTTAGTAAACATCGTAACTGTCATAGCAGAAATCGACCCTGTACTCACCGAGGAATTCACAAGCGGTAGGTAGACCCATCTCGGCCAACTCCAACAACAATCTCCGTGCGATCTTTAGACCCTTGTTGATCTGGTAAGTACCGTTCATGTCGGGGTCGTTGATCAATCCTTTCCATCCGACAGTCGTTCTTGGCCTGGACATATCGCATAGGGGTCAGCATAACGCCTCTTGTGATGAGCATATAAGAAAGTTAGGACTGACTTTTCGAAGTACACCCTCATGAGGATCAAAAGGTCTTCCTGAGCTGCATCGGCGTACTCCTTGAGCCTTTTGGCGTAAACAATAGCAGCTTCTGGGTCATGAATGGAGCAAGGTCTATATCAAGACCCAAGACACATCAATATCCTTCAAAGTATAATCTTAAGAATCTAGCAATCGACTCACCCGACTACCACAAGCAATCGGTCGTCATCCCCCCTCATCACTCGCTCAACGTATTGTCGTCCATCTAGTACAGTCTGTGCTCCTCTTAAAGAGAGAGGTAACCTGTTCCGCAATTCTCTGTCAGAACCAATTGCTCCCTCCAGCCGCCTTTCATGTTTCGGACTCACTCTTCGGTCAAGATCTGGGGGCTATCAGACCCGGCAGATTCCCCTACATCAGTATCTCAATCCAGCTAAACTGGACTGTGTCTTTACTCACGGGATCAAAGGCCTAACAGCCTTGACTCTCCTGTCATCCAAAAGCTCGGTAGCCTGTTCATCGTGTGGGTCCAATTCATCATTGTGCAAGGAATCGGTCCGTTGGTGATGATCATCAATAATATCGACAACGGCAAGCAAGGCAGAAGGGAGGTTGAGAAGAGCGGGGAGTGAGCTATTACTGTGCCTCCCGGTAATGATGGAGCGGAAGAAGGATGGCCTACCTGGTTGACGGTAACAGTAGGGAGTGTCATTTTCGTTATTCTATCTCTGTTTGGACAGTTTTGGTTTGGTTGGTATGTATGTGGAGAGTGTGCTGTCACGACTGACTCGAAGCAACGAATGGAGTCGAGGTTATAACAGCGAGTAAGTGTGAGTAGCTCCTAGAGCTCCTAGTGTGCTAGCACAATTCCGAGCCCGAGTCACAGAAAAGCTAACGGAAGCAGATCTCTCTTCTCCGAAACGTCATAGAGTTACTCTGCCGCACCAGCCGCACTGAATTCCGTTAGACGACCGAGGGTGACAGGCATGACAGGACATCCGGCCACGAGCATCACTATTCACATATCACACTTGTAGTACAACACACGAAAAGACCCAGATATCAGATTGTATCATTCACCGAGCCCTTGAGATCGATCCGAACGCGGACCCAAACAGGGGGAACCGGCGCTCGTCCAATTTACTTTCCTTGAACGCTATTCACAATCCACAGGAAAGACAAGAGTAAAGAGAATCAGACGAAGAGAGAAGAGGATCAGCTCATGCGTTCCTGACCTTCCGAAGCAATTAGGACTCCCGACTCACGCTTTGACAATAGGCACAACAATGACGATAACCAGGATACAGATACCGACTCCGACGATGATCCTCCACTTCATATCCTTCCACCTGCACAACATGAGCATTAGTGACGTAGATCAATTGAGAGAATGAACAAGAAAACAACATTCGCGAACAGGAACTTACCACATCTGCTTCCTCACCCTGTTCGCACCCCTTCTAAATCCCTGAGCAGAGACAGCAAGGTTATCTATTCAACCCCATTCAACCAAACAAAACAACAAACACCCGTAAAGAGCACGATATCCATCAGCCCGGATCTTCACGTCTCACGCGAAGAGAAGGAGAGCGTGCTAAAGCACGTAAACGTACCGGTCTTATCCTGCAAAGAATCCAATCTCTCCCCCCTCTCGGTGACTTTGTTGATGTTATCCCTCATGATCCCGACAGTCGAATCGATCTCTGCTTGCAACTCTGCCGTCTATCAAGAGGAAATCACGAAGACAGTACGGAGTAGAAGTAGATAGTTTGTACGAGGTGAAGGGAAGGATTTTAATCGGCCCAATTGATCGAAGATGACGGAAAGGTTGAGTGTCAGTCCCAAAGATAAGAGACATAGCGAGTCATACAAGCCGGACGAACCCTGTTATCTCCCTGCCTAGCAACTCCTCCTGCAGGTCCGGCGGAACTAGGACCGGAACTGCCAGCGGGAATATAAGGATCATAAGGTTGGCTCGACCTGTTTTGATTGTCATTATTTCGAGATTGGGGTTGGATTGATTTGGCGGGTGGGATTTGTACAACAGGGCGGGAGGGGGAAGTGGTTTGAGAGGACGTGAGGGTCGTTAGGTGAGGAGGGATCCAAGTTGGTTGAGTGGGTGAGGTCGGCATGTCGATAATTCGGAAAGGAGACGATTGTTTAGTCGCGTTAGTCGAGATGTCAGTGATCGTGATCTGCCAATCAAAAGAGGCGAGAGGTCAGGTATGACATACATTTTCTCTGACTATATCGATTGATAGTTTGCGAAGGCTGTCTTGATTGTCTGTTTTGAGACTGAAACTTTCCCTTTTCGATATAAAAGGGGAAACCGAGATGTCCTTTGGAACGATCGAATTGATACGGAGCTGTAGATGTCGATCTGCAGGAGAAGTCTGAGTTATCCGAAGCAGGTTAACGGGAGAGAGGTCGAGTCTTCAAGTGTGTTTGTCCGTAGTTGAACGAGAATGATTGACGTCTGGCTGGCACAGCAACAACCAGAACGTCGGCGAACAGTCTCATCTCTGATCGGAACCAAGCTGTCTCATAAATTACGCGGAATGTCATCAAAAAGTACAAAGTAAACAGTTTCGTCCAGGAGAAATTATGGATTTATTTTAGGGGAAATGCGGATACAGATTTTTGTGGATTTACGATTTCAAGAGGGTCGATTCTTCAATTCTTGTGAACCTCAAGAGTGAAACCGCTTCCACTAATTCGCTCACTTCCATCTATACCTCAACCACAATCACTCTTACCATGGATTCGAGTCTCTTGGAATCCTCATCTACCTTCGCTTCCGATTACCTGTCCACCATCCTAGACGCTCGTATCCTCCGAGCCCTAGCCGATCTCTCCTTCACCCACCCTACACTCGTTCAAGCTCAGGCAATCCCACTGATCTTGCAAGGAAAAGATGTTCTAGCCAAGGCAAGAACAGGAAGCGGGAAGACCGCTGCTTATGGATTGCCAGCTATTCAGAAGGTTCTGCTCGCTAAAGCTGTGAGTCGCTCGGACGGGAATTGAAGACGATGGTTTGCTGAGTTTACATAACGACCGTAGAACGGGGACAGTACGGCAGCTATCAGAGCACTCATCTTGGTACCTACGAGAGAACTCGCTCAGCAAGTCACTTTGTTCATCAAAAGCGCTATCAAGTACTGTGAAGGTGTTGTCGGAGTGATAAACGTTGCTTCAGGGAAATCAAAGTAAGCCTTTCGTGTCGACCCGTTAGTAAGTAGATATTGTCTGACTGAGTTATCTGTGTTAGCCTCGCCTTGGACGATCTTCCTGATATTCTCGTAGCAACCCCCTCAAAATGTCTTGCACTTCTTCAATCCAAAGTCGGTTCAATTCCCCTTCTCTTTCATCTGTAACTTCACTAACTATTTCTCTTGTACAGACAATCTCACTTCCTTCCCTTTCCCTCCTGATCATAGACGAAGCGGATCTCATTCTCTCTTACGGTCATTCAGCAGACGTCCAACGTCTCCTTGATCCCTCTCAGGGATATGTCCCCCGAGTTGGGGTTCAGGGGGTACTGATGAGTGCCACCATGACCAACGATGTCCAGGCACTGAAGGGGTTGGCTTTAAGGAGTCCTGTAAGTGAACGCCGTTTCGAGCGTTACCAAGATTTAGAAGCTAAAACACATCTTCCTGCTCTCTGGTAAAATCAACTAAATAGGCAATCTTGACTCTCTCCGAACCTTCCTCTTCCTCCACCTTGACCCAATATTCGACGCATACTTCGGAAATGGATAAATTCCTGGTCCTCTATGTCCTCCTGAAGCTCAAGCTCGTCAAGGGAAAGTCTCTTATTTTCGTAAACACGGTCGAGAGGGGGTACAGGATCAGGTTGTTTTTGGAACAATTCGGGATCAAGGCTTGTGTTCTTAATGCGGAGATGCCTTTGAATTCGAGGTGAGTGAGGCGGCGGCTGTGAAGTGGATAGTGATGGTGGTGTTAAGAGGGGGCCTTGATTACAGGTACCATGTTGTGGAGGAATTCAATCGAGGGGTTTATGATTATATCATCGCTACGGACGAAGCGGATCTTTCTACCGTCGATGAGATCAAGACGGAAGAAGCTGAGCCCAAGGAGGAAAGCACAGAGTTGATCCCCAGTGGATTGGTTGAGCCTGCTGAGGACGATGAAGAGGCTGAAGATGCCGAGGAGAAGGAGGTGGATCAGTCTAAAGAGGGAAGCAAGAAAGCTCAGAAACGAAAGGCGACGGAAGAGCCGGTTGTCCAAGGGAGATCAAGCAAGAAGGGAAGGAAGGAGGACAAATCTTACGGTGTTTCTCGAGGAATCGATTTCGTCGCCGTGGCATGTGTCATCAACTTTGATCTACCCACCACAGCCAGTTCTTACACTCATCGAGTGGGACGGACCGCACGAGCAGGACAGACTGGGTTGGCGCTCTCGTTTGTCGTACCAAAGAAGGGGATCTCAAAGGACAAGCAGGTCCAAGTGGACACCGCCAAACAGGACGAGAAGAGTTTTGCCAAGATCAAGGAGGCCGTCAAGGAGGATATGGGAGCCGATATCAAGGAATGGGACTTTGGGGGTAGGAAAAAGGAGATTGAAGGGTTCAGGTACAGGATGGAGGATGCCCTCAAGGCTGTCACTGCAAAACGAGTACAGGAGGCTAGAAGAGAGGAATTGAGGAGGGAGTTGTTGAACAGCGAGAAGCTCAAGGTGAGTCGCCATTCGAGAAAGAAGGCAATGGACTAGACTGATTCCTTGAAATCTTTCATAGACCCATTTCGCTGCCAACCCTCTGGACTTTGCTTATCTGCGTCATGATGCTCCCTTGAACCCTGCTCGAGTTCAACCTCATATGAAACACGTCCCGACTTATCTGATGCCGAAGATCGCCAAGGTCCCCATCAATGAGGCTACGGAAGGCCATATCCCATTCGCCAACCGGGGACGAGGGGGAGGACGAGGTGGAGCTAGGGGCGGAAGAGGTGGTGGACGAGGCGGTCAGGGAGGACGAGGTGGGAAGAAATCGAACCCGCTCAAGAACTTCTAAGAGCATTCCGTTCGATCTTGAACTTTTGTATTCGCTGGTTCTACAATATCAGATGTAGATAGTACAGTGCTACTTCGTGCTTCCATCCTCTCCAACTGTGTCTACGTCAAACCCTCGACCTCGCTCTCGAGACCCTTCTTGATCCTCAACAGTACTCCGGTCTTCCAGTTATCCAACTTGGTCACTTGATCGTAGTTGAAGACGGCTTCCTGGAATCCCTCTACGTCCCCTTGTTCGCAAGCTTCCATCACTTGCTGAGCGAATTTGTTTTCACGGGTAGAAGGGAAGGTCACATCCTTTGTAGCGAACGTTGAGAGCAGTCGCTGACAAGTGACGAGGTCCTGTTGAACAACAGATCATCGTCAGCACGCATTTCCTCTGAATTCGATCATGCTAAACACTCACTCCCATTGCCATACTACACAAGGCAGCACGTAGCCAGTACTCCTTCACGCTGTACTTTGTCAGGGGACTGGATAAACTCCAATCCCCGACCTGCTCGTACAACTCGATCGATTTGCCTAGATCACCGATATCTGCGGAAAATTCCGCAGCGAGCTGGAAACATTGGTTGGCAGTGCTGTTCACAAGGGTACGAAGTCAGATGAGATTGAACGGAAACAGGAGGGGAGCCACTGACGCATTGGCCTCTTCTTGCTTGTACCACTCTCCCGCTCGAACGTAACTGTCTCTTGCTTTAGCAACATCCAGGTTGTCCTGTGCGTATACTTGAGCGATCTGATTATGAATACCAGGTTAGAACAGGCTACCACAAGGTTAACTCAAAGGGAACTCGCCTCCTTCTCTCGGTCGGCTGCTTGACGGAAACTACCGGCTTTGATCAAGAGCTTGATAGTTTGATGCAGAGCGGAAATAGCGGCTATGAAGCAAGCTAGTTCAGACGAGCTATTCCATAGAAAGATTTCCGAAAAGATTCACCTTCGGGATCCGACTTCTTGTAACTCTTGGCAGCGTTGTGATAAGCGTTCATCGCATCGTTGTTCTCTCCACCTTTCAGTCGACAATCGGCTTCCCTAGATTTATAAAGTTATATTAGCTAATGGATAAAAATCATTTCTGTGCGATGACACTGACTTCTCGAAAGCGATCCCACTGGCTCTCCAGTTCTTCTCCACCTTGTAGGCATTCGCAGCTTGAGCGTACAGATCACCAGCATCTTCCCATTTAGAGGAAGCCGAGCTGAACCATCCTCCGGAAGAGTTTGCCTTTTTCTCGGCTGCTTTCAAGATCTTATCTGCGTCTGAAGACATGGTAACGTGTCTGATGGAGTGGTAAGGGCGGTTGGAATGGTTTGTGTATGTGCAGAATGGCTTGAACTATTATCGACGATCAGCATATCTTGTGCGCAGGAGCTTAGCAACGTCATAACAGAAGGGTCGTGATGATGAATGATCCGCGGTGCGATAGCCTCATCGCGTTTCAGTCGTTACAAAGGGCATGTTTCAGAACGACGCTATATAAGTTGGATTTCCACCAAGAGGGAGATCATCTCAACTAAGGAGACCTTCCAATCTAGGCCATTTACTCGAGATTATCGAAGTCTCTCGATCGATAACTCAACTTTGCTTATCAGGAGAGTCTTCTTAGCATTGCCTAATGTTCAAAAGCGGAGTGAGCCCTCTGCATATCCGAAGACAATTGCCATGAACGTTGTCCTGACGGCACAAATATAGAGACAAAGATCTCCTCCAGAACATAAGTACTCGACAAAAGGCTCAAAACGACGCCAAAGGCAAATCGAAGGTGAGGCCATCTCAGCTGTGCCAATCGATGATCACTACTAATCGCAGCAACTACTATAGCTCAAGCAGATGAAACATCCTTGAACAGTTTCTTACGATGGTTGGGATTTTGCTTCAATCGGGATGTCTCCCCTAGCTCCATGTTGATCATCATCACGGGAACTACGGCGTTCATTTCGTAAGTGTCAGCGTCGCATACGTACTCGTTAATTACGGATACTGAATCCCAACGGAAATAGGATCGTCTTCTCAAACTTGGCTGTCATTTTCTCGAGGTCTCTCTGCCTCCTCTGGTCGATCTGGACGATCGGACCGTGGTACTCCATCCTCTCCCGCCCAACCTCTATCCTTCTAGACGCGCTCTTCATCAAACTCGTCATGGCCATCTTGACGCTCGTCAACGAATCCATCAATATCGGTTCGATAGTCGGTAGTGGCTGGTATGTTCTAGTCCCTTGCCTTTTGAGCGCAAGGACGGGGAAGGGTTATACTATAGGACAAGCGGCGGGGGGATATGTAGGGAGATCATTATACCCCGTTCCTCTTTTCCCCCCGATCGAGTTCCCTCCAATTCAAGGTTGGGGGTTGGATTTCATGGCGAGTCTTATCTCGTACTCGAAATGACACGCAGCTGACGAAAATTGTTCCCCACAGCTAGCTCAGGTGGTGGGAGGATTACACGAATCCCTTCATTCGGTAGGGCGGAGTATCCAAATCCAAACCCCACCCGAATTAATTGTGAGCTCGGCATCCCTTTCAATTTCCCGAGCGACCCTTGATTCGATATTTTCCATCGAAATGAATCAGTGGATGGGCTGCTTAGGATTCCTAGCTGGTTTACAGTCAGTGAATCGCGCGTCATTTCGATCCCTTCCGGCTGAGTAGTTTCGTACAAATAGGTGTGCGGGGTACGACGCATTAACGTTCGTCCTCTACATCATCCGTGAGTCCGTCCACTCCACCGGCGCCGTACCAACGCTCTCACCCTCATGAATCGAACAGAAACGTTCAAGATCTGGTACACCCTCCGTCTCTTCATCCCCCCCTCGGTCCCCTCCCGACCTACCGTGGAGTCCAAGCTCATCCCCAACCTCTACTCGTTCTGGGTGTTGAGTGAAGTCGGAACGGTAATCGCATGTATCCCAGTCATCACGAGGGTGTTGGAGCGGACCGAGGTCTCATCACGTATCATCACCATGCTCGGCGTTTTAGTCCTAACCTGTTCATACCCTAGTCAAGGGCTAGGCGTGAGTCTCCCCGCTAATGAGAAACGAACGATGACCCGATCACAAACCCATGCATAAATTAGGTATCCCAGCGGATCGTACAAAAGTCCATCTCCTTGTTCACTACCGATCCGACCGTGCGCAAACGATGACGAGACGAGACTCGAACCTCGCCTGCCGGTTGTAACCCCTATTCCCCCATCCCATGGATATAAAACCGACCGATCTTTCCTCACGCCCGACCCGTGACCTCGACCGAGAGACCGTCCCGACCTTTAAGCCCCCGTACCGGCCCCTCTCATCCAATTGACGACCCCGCCCTCTCCTCCCCAGACAAACTCCTTCCCGACCCTCCTCTGATCGGCCTTGACGGGCTGCCAATCCACGGTCCATACCGGTTCTCCCGTCTGTACGGTGGATAGGCATGTCCGTTGAGCTACGTCCCAGTAACGCAAGGTCGAGTCGGCTCCTCTGTGCGATGGCAAGCGGGGGGGAGGATTAATTTCGTTTCCCTTCTCCTTTCCTCTCTCTCGCTCGCCCACAACCGCTCGACTCACCCACTGACCAACCCCCTTCCATCAGGACTAGCACCCAAATCAAAGACCCAACTCGTATGCCCCTTGAGCTCCGCGACAGCCGCGCTCCCCCTCCCCGCCGACCCTGCCGAACCCGCGCGGACGTCGTGCAGTACGATCCTCTTATCGTCCGACCCCGAGAAAAGGTACTAGAAAAAAGAAAAAAACCGTTAGGGCATGGGAGACGATCCGATCAGATCCGAAGAGATCCGAGAACGACGCTCACTTGAGAATCCCCGGACCAAGTCAGACCCCTGACGGCCATGGCATGGGACGTATGACTCGCCACCACCGCCCTCGTCTCCGCATCCAAGATATAAATCTGACCCGAATCGGTAGAAAGTGCCAGCGACCGTCCATCGGGGCTCTGTAAAAGAGATATGATCCAAAAAAAAGTAAGGGAACAGAAAAACCTTGACGGATCGATCGAAATGACCCCCGAGGAGGACGTACGTAGAGCAACCTCATCCCGAACCCCTTCTTCCCGACCTGTACGATCTTGTCCAATCTCCCCAACGCGTCGGGTGTCGTGGTATATCCTTCTCGTTCTCGTTCATGTTCTCGGTCTTGTCCTGATGATGACGATCGTTCCTGTTCCTGTGCTGACGATGGTGATTCCGACTCGAGAGCCTCAAGGGTAGAACTGGGGATGGTATAGAACCCGATCTTGGACCCTTGACCGGTAGATACCCAGGTGGGGGAGGTGGGATGGAGGGCGATGTGGAATGCCGAGACGCCTTGTCAAATCAAAATCAAAATCAAAGATCAAAAACCAAAAACCAAAACCAATTCCCCAACCCGTACTCACCCTCCCCCTCCAACCTCCCCTTCCAACTCTCACACCCCCCCACCCCTCTCCCGCGCTGTAAATCAGTGAGCGCCACAGTCCCCTCTACAGAACAAGTCAACCCCCATCTCGCCCTCTCGTCTATGGAGAGGGAAGTTATCCCTAGGGTATGCGGATGGAGGGTGGTGCTGGGGGTTGAGGGGTTGGAGGGGTTCCTTATGGCGCACAAAGGCGGGGGGGAGGGGAAGAGAGGTTAGCAGGTTCGGATCGCAGGCCAAGTGGATGGGAATGGATGAGGACCTACCAGATCTTCAAGGACCCATCGGCCGAGGTGGATACGACGTTGTTATCGTTGGTCCATTGAACAGCCCAGATGGCATCGTCATGCGCTATTCGTTCGCCGTCGATGCAAGGTTAGTTGAGACGACTCGACGTTTTGCGGACATGGACATGAAGGAGAAGGGAACGTACGTGCTGAAGATTGGTATTGCAGGTAATGCGTCGACTATCGAGGGAACGTGAGCTTGGAGGTTGAACGTGTTTTGAGGGAAGGTATTTACCATTTTCGAGTTTTCTAGAATTGTTGAGGGAATTCAAAGTTGAGGAGATTGACGATTCGAGGTAAAGTCGAGTCCGAGGGTTGATGACGATCGATCGATACGTCCGGACATTGGGAAACGTGCGATGTCCGTTGTGGCCGTGAGTCATGCACCGGAGCCCCGCATTTGGAGGTGTCAAAGGGGGTTTGAGCTTTGAACCCTTAGTTGGTACGGGTTTCACCTGCAGTTGGGGGAATCCTCATCTTGCTCATAAGCCGACGGCTTTACGGGCTATACTCTATCCAATTACTCGACTGAGCTGATCTGTCACTAGGAACAACGGGACTGCATCACACCTGTTCATCTCGTTTGGGTTATGTACCAAACATCCGAATATATACCAGCGTCAGTCTCACCCGACCAGCATGTTCCGTCATCTACCTGGACCCAACTACGATCTCAGAGCGCCTTCCCCAGCTGGGTACATTCGTGTTCGTCGAGCAGAGCATGAAGATTGTAAAATTGTTAGATGAGGGCATGTAATCGTATCTTCCGGATCTTCAGCATCTCTCAGGCGCCGTCCACATCAAGACATATAATGGTACAAGAACTAAAGAGGTTCCAATGACAGTGACGGCCCGAGGATCGACCCAGAGATCGAAAGGTTGTACGCGCAATTTCCGTGTGTTCGTTCGAGGTTGGGAATTCAGAGTGTGCAAAAGACGCTGATCAGGGCTTTCCCTTCTTGTAGCGCCTCTTGGAGAGGTCGGGCCGGTGGAGTATATAAAGATTCTTCTTGATCTGACGTTTACCCGGACCTTTTTCGTTCTCAGACTCGGTTTGCTCTCGTGCGGCTTGTGTCTGGTCGATCTCCCCGCTGCCCTCTTTACGGGAGGCTATCAGTTCGGCTATCTGACTGTCAATGTAGGATAGGACTTTCACGATGAAAGTCTCGGTGCTCGACCCTTTCCTAAACCGTACACTCCTCTCCTCGTCGTTCGAAAATGTGAACAATCGAGCGTACTCTTCCTCAGCCGTTGGACTAGGTAGATTTTCAAACTGGTTAATGTAAACCCAGGCCGCCAAGAGCGGACGTTCTGCTAGCTCCTCTTTATCCGTTTCGAGCGAGGTAGACTCCAGGAATTCTTCCCGACGACGATAGGCTGCTGCCTTTCTGCTTTTTTGGTTACCGCAACGCCATGTTCTTCTTCTCGACGCGACAGCTTGCGCTGGCTATGTGTCAAAAGTCAGCCGATGGATACCGGATTCTACTACCCCGCAGTGGGTCGAACGAGTATAGAAACGAACCTTGCAAGATCCTCCATAAATATCGTAAGGTTCCCGAGTATTCTCCCTCTGTCCCCACAGATGTGGGAGTAAACCGAACATCACGTTACCATCCGCCAGTTCTTTTCCCATACATCTGACAAAACCATCTTCCATCACCGTTCTATCTCGCTCTGTAGTCTTATGTTCGTCGGGTATCCCCTTGGACAACCGTTCCAGTTCTTCCCAATTGACCAGTTTTGGTCCACCGTCCTTGCGATATGAACGGGCATAAGTGTGAACAAAGACCTCACTCTGAGCAGGTAGAGGCTGTCGCTCTTCAGAAATCAGTTGTCCTTCAAGGTGCCCTTGCTCTCGGCCGGTAGGACCAACACGGTCTTTGGCTCTTGTGTCTTGGTTGGTATGATCGGGAAGGGTTCGTTGGTCAACTGATTGGAGAGGAGCGTTTCGTGTAACCGAGCCGAAAGAAGAAGACGAAGGGTACGGAGAGTATTCAGGGTAAAGGCGAAGCTGGTCACCGGGATCGAGTGGAGTAGAACACAATGGAGACGAAGTCCGGTGGTAGAGGCAAGTGGTAGAAGGAAGCTAGCCATCATCTCCATCAGGGCATTGTTGGTTTTTATCCTTATGAGAAGATGGAGGGCGATCTCGATATCGCTCAGCAAGGCTAGGCGAAGCAGAGCGATATGAAAAAGATGCAGAATGGGATACATCCCGTTGGGAAGAAGAGGGATGACCATCCGTCTGACAGCCGAGCGTTGGTCGAGAGAATGTGTGATGTAGAGCTTCAGATACTGGCTGGTAATATTGTCGGGAAAGCGCTTGCTGCTGATACTGTTGATCAGAACCATCGACCCGTCTAGCTTGATTGAGTGCTTGTTGCCTAGCAAATAAAGTGGAGTACAACACTTGGTCAACGCTCAATGATACACCAAAGGCATGTCTTCCTATCAACTCTATCGTATCATGATCATCCACTCACGTATAATGCCGTTCATGCGTGGTATCAGCATTTGGCTCGGACCGGACGGCGTCCTGATTACCGGTTTGAACAGGCGAATGCCTGTTCCTGGAAATCGGGCAACACAAAGGAGTTCTCAACCGGACTGTGTGTTATAGCAAGACAGAAAGTTTAGGTCGCTACGTATATAAGTGAAAAGCGAGATATCGACCTACACTTCAACCGATCGCATCTAGGAGCTACCCATGTCAGCTTCAGCAATCGGAGCTGCTTCTTGAGCAGGCTTCTGCTCGGTCCTCTCAAAGCCTGGACTCTTCTGGCCAGCTTCTTTTCATGTTTCTTGAGCTTGTTTTTCTTTTCCTTGCCTTTCTTCTGCTTAAGAGGAGCAATTGGTTGATTTCTGCGTGGGAAGAGCCAGATTGAGAGAGTAAAGAAAGAACGCAGGCGATCTGTTTGTCAACAAGCGTCATGATTTTGACCCGGAAGGATTCGACCCAATGACTGTATCTCAAACTCAGTCTGTGAGAAGAGACTTAAGGAATCGAGTATTAACTAACCCAGAATCTTCGTCTCCCCTCCTACCATAATTGACACCGTGAAGCGACACATACATCCAAGCAGCCAGGAGGGGATATTGAGTGATGACATCCAGAAAAGTATCTCTAGTTTCTGATGTTGCTGTAGAACCTTCCTTCATGGCTGCCAGACGAAGTAGCTTGCTTCGCGCATTACGCCTAGATTGCTTGTTGGTCAAGTGCGTGCTGGAGATCACTCTGTGCCTCAAGGTATTACGGGCCTGTTGCTGGTCTGCATCGGACTTGTCGGTATATTCATACGGTCGTCGCAGCGGGCGTTCTCGCAAGAGCACAAACGGACGAAGTTGAAATACAATATAGCCTTCCTTCAGTCCGGTGTCCTTCCATGGGATGAGTCCTTTTCTGCCTTCCAGCATGAACTTTTTGAATCCATGAATGGTTTCATTCATTCCCTTGGGCTTCATCAAGTATCTGTAGGGAATATGCTGTTGTAGTGCCTTGAGTTCGGTGATTCTGTCATAATCGATGTTTTTGACTCGATCACGTGGGTGAGCGTGCTTGAAGTAGTCGTCTTGAGCGGGTAAAGGAGATCTAGTAGTAGGAACACAAGGAGGCGGCGAGTAGGATCGACCATCAGCATAAGGGTTGAAAGTTGCCAATCGAGGTGGAGATCGGTGGTGATTATGGTAGACCTGGTTCGGCTTCGATTCAGTTGAGGTGTGATGATCCAAGTAGCGGTGGTTGGCTCGGGAGTGGTTCGATGACTGACAAGGTTCGTTGGCATATGTTTGTGGCGTTTCAGATCGAAACGAGGAAGTACGGCTTTGTGAGATGGATGAATACGGTTGAGCAGATCGCACTGAGGGGTACCCTAGACCATAATCGCGATCACGTCACCTGTCGGAGTACGATGGACTAGGCTGATATGAGGTGTTGGAAGGATATAGTCCTCTGATTTGAGATGAGTAGGGATGGTATCGAGAACCCTGGTAGTGACGAGTGTTGAGAGTCGGCGAGAGTCGATTCCTATCAACGGAACGAGATTCCAGATCACGAGGTCGTGTGGAGTGTTCGAGACGACGTGTATGATGACTGTGTGTGCTAGAAAATACAGGAGGTAGATAACAATAATAAGACGAGGTGATTCATCAGAGGCATGTACATACCTTACTTACGTATGACGATGCTGAGGAGTGCAAACATCAGTTCCCCCGGACACGACTGGCTGGCTGGTTGAGACAGAAGATGATCGATCTGGTACGGCTCCATCAATACCTGCTCAGCTGCTCGCCTGCTCTGTGACTGCACGTAGTTGATGATCGATTGATCGCCAGTTTCGCCAGATCACGGAAGCCTTTTCGTCCATTGTTCGACATACGCGTCGCGTCGCTCGGTTCCAGTGATATAGCTAGCTATATCTGTCAAGTGGCAGAACGTAGACTGAGATCACAGTTCTGGTTCATAGGCTGAATAAACGGACGGTATCTATGAGCTGGCCATGGCTAAACACTCTGAGCGAAAGTAAGGTAGAGTGACTTACTAAACGTAAAGGCTTCCCCTCACCATTTGGGACCGGGCCAAAATGTCACAGTCCACTTTCTTACTTGATATGGAATGCAAGTCGGTCTCACTTTCACTGGTATAAGATACACATGTCGCTCGCTTGCTCGTTATTATCTCATTTATCTAGCCCGTTCAGTGTAAAGATGTCGTCCAAAGCCCCCTTGCAGAATTCTTCTGCATAACGATCATGGAGAAGGGACTAGCTGCTGATGGATCCCCTCTGGAACAGAGTAGTAGACTCTTTCCGCTACGTCTTTGACCAACCAGTCGAGGCCATCCACCAGATGCTCCCCGGTATATGCCGAACATGGTTGTACAAGCCATCGGTGTGATTGAATGGATGGTAAATCAAGAGCCTGGAGCCAGAAAGGTCAGGATGGACCGTACTTCGTTTCAGCAAAATGAACCGCAAGACCGCATGAGGGTTGACTCACATCCCGGATTTCCGTCAAGGACAACGATCCTTCCAGATCTTGCTTGTTCGCCAAGATCAACAACGTAGCCCCAGCCAACCTCTGTCCCAATGACGGTTCCGTCAACTTTGCTCTTCCAATCAACGGAAAAGAACGTACTTCTTCTTTCAACAGCCCCTTCAGTTCCTGTTGACAGTCCTGTGTGCGCAAACGATCAGAAGAGTCCACCACCCAGACCACGGCGTCGGTCGATTCGAAGTAATTCCTCCAATAAGGTCGAAGTGTTTTCTGTCCACCAACGTCCCACACGTTGAGGGTGTATCTGTCAATAGAGCGATACACAACAACAGCAAACACAACAACCAAAAATCAGCTAGCTCTTTGACGGGTTTACAGACTTATACTCACCCTTTGTAACCGAAGGACTTGATGTTGAACCCGAGCGTCGGGCTGACGGTAGTGATATCCTCCCCGTTCAACTTTTTGAGTATCGTAGTCTTTCCAGCATTATCCAGTCCCCTTTAGATAAGAACCCAAGGGTTATTTGGTAGGTCTTAGTCTCATGGCTACTGGGATTGTCAGGATCCAACGCACAGAAAGAGAACACGCATTTCCTTCTCCTTGAGCCTATTCTTTCTGATGATCGTCAACAACCCTTGATCGAGAGACCATAGAAGTCAGAAGCATTCGAAACAAAGCAGAAGGGATTGTACATACCCATGATGCCAGATATGCCAGCGTAGAGCGAGTTTAGGACCGGAAAATCAGACAGTTCAGGTAACGGGTAGTTCTCCTCGTCCTGTCGCTTGTCGAGAGGCAGGTCGACTTTCAGTTTGCTTCCGAATTGTCAACACCGGGCGATCAGCGTATGTAATGCCCGATTCCTGTAGTCTGAAACGGTCAACTGCTTGGCTCAGGGCATACCTTTGATGGGATTTCGATGAGCGCTTATGGCCATGTGAGTGTTTCAGGGGTATCACAAGGCGACATCAAAGCCTGGTCAACTTGGTACACAGTGCGGCACTGCAGTTTAGACGTTTCTGAAGAGGTTATAACGTGCGTGCGAACGCCTGACCGTTTGTTTTCCACGGAAGCGATGCTGCGCCGGCCGCTCCCCTCAGCGCGAACAACCCGTAGAGCTAATGGGAAAGACGATTCGATCTCTTACTGTAAATTGGGTAACGTACATTGACTAATGCAGGCATATTCTAATCCTAGCATGCTGAACCGCTGTTACAGGGCTGCGGAAACGGTCCAGCGTTCAAGCCTAACAAGTCAACACAGGTAGCGCTTAATGTGTATTCCTTTCTCGAATGAATACTTTAACCAGATATCTCTGGTCAAAGCATCTCTTCCCGGGACAGGTCGACTCCAAACTACAAGTGGCTTCGCCCAGGACGGAGATGGTTCGCAATCTCGGTCGTTCGAACGCTCAGGCAACGTCTCGGGGGACGTACTGTACTACGTACGATCTTGAGGCACCTTGACCTCACGCTTGGTCGTGTAAAACCATACACGTCTTGAAAGCGATTCTTCAACTGAGACGTACCTTCTACACCGGCAAGCAATTCAGTACGTCTTCTTCCAACGTATGTTTCAAACCGTGCTCATTCTAGATTCCCACAGGAACGCTGGGGAAATGGCGGCAGCCTCTGGAACGTTGCTTGCGACTTGCGACTTGGGCTAGGGATTGCTGAATGCGTTTCGGGCGTTAAAGAGCATACAAGTATGGACTGGCCCTCATATTGTATGACATGTATGACATGACATGCCCTTCATCCTCCATGTTCTCACTCGTAACGATGGAGGACGAATGGATCAATTCTGAAGCGGTCTGTCGAGATTACGTAAGCGCGGTGTCCGACCGTGAATCGTCCTACTCGGAATCGTATGAATCGTTCAACTCGATCGATCAAACAAACTCGCAAACTTGCTACTCTGCTCTCCACTTTTCCTACTCGCTGCTTCTTCAACCACGACCTGCGCCTACTCGCCTACTCCATACACTCAACACCACACACCATACACCCTCCTCGCACACTCTCTCCGCACACATCACACCGTCCCTACCCCTATATGAAATGGGATCCAGAACTCGAGCCAGACGTAGAGCTGCGAACGCTGGAGACCATCCGCCATCCGCAGCGCAAGACATCGGTCGACGGCCAGATATCCATACCCAAATTCAGGGGGATTATCACCCAATCTCCTCCTTCAGGTGCAAATGTCTGATCTGTATCAGGACGCCTCTGGTGATGGCGAAGGATAGAGGGACCCCTATCTTTGTGAAGCCAAGAGAGGTCGTTGGGTCAGGGTCAGGGTGTACGGCTCTGTTCACAAAGCTGGCGGTTAAAACTCCCTATAATCAGCCGGCCAAGAAGTAAGCTCTCTTCGTCATCTTCCTCTTTCCTGGAGACTGAGTTGACTCGCTTCCCTCATAGACCCCCGAAATTGGACTCCCACACCCTCGCAGGTCGTGCTGATCTTCTTCGGGAATTCCTTTCGCGACCCTCCCCCCCCTCCGTGGTTCCTCCTCCTCCCCGTCCCCCCTTTCCTCTCCCTCCCCGTCCCCCGTCTCCTCCCCGGCCCGACAACCGATGGGCAGGGCTCTACCCCTGGTCCCGCTTGCTTCAAGGTCGTTCCTCACGGTACGACTATAGTCAACCGGCCCTTCCTGATGCGAAACGTCGAAAGTTATAATAAATGGAGCGGAGCTCCGGACATAAAATTATTTCGAACTCTGTTTCAGCAGCTGGCTCGGCCCTCCTTTGTCGTACACCCCTTACCTCCTATCGTGTCACACGCTCTAGACAGGCTGCCAACGACCATTATAAGTCATGCTAACCGTTCGATGATCTTGTGCCGACAAAGCACAAGATTACACAAGCATCAACATCGCCCGTCATGCCATCAATCGCAACCCTTGACATCGCATCCTTGCAGTCTCTCAAAGGCGACTCTTCTCGCTTATACATTCCTCCCCAATCCACTCAGTCAGCTCTCCCCAAAGCCGATCCTACTTTCTGCAAGAACTGTTACGCCGAGTTTGAGATGGGCACCTTGGACGCAGATTGGGCTCGAAAGACGGGACAATTCGAATGCAACCTGACATCTGATGGGTTGAGAGTCGAGATACATGATAGGAATGGCTGGACTTCCTACTGTCGCGATCACTGCGAGCTGGAAGTGGCCGAAATCGAAGCAGCAGACATCAGGTTGGCGCGGGATGGCAGGTTCGAAAGCATCTTTGTATAACAACTGTAACATATAGTGTACACGAGATGAATCGACTGTGGATGTTGGACTTGACAAAGGGGTTTTGCCATTGTGATCGTCTGACCTTAGAAGGAGAAAATACCTGATCCTCCACGCCTTCTTCCACCTCCAAATGGGTGGACGACAATAGCTGACAAGAACAGTCCGACGGTCAGACCGATCGCAACCTGCACAAGCTGCTGCGCAACTGTTGGGACACGGAAGTCAGCCTCGAGTATGGTAGCCACAGTCAAGTTAGCAGGTAAGAGACTGACCTTGAAATCCAGTACTATAAGAGCTGCTCGAGCCATCTGCTGACTCGGCAGCGAAATTGAAGAGACCTCCGTTTCCGAGACCAGAAGGCAATTGAAACAGTACTCCAACCAGCATGACCACGAAGCTGCCATATGAACGCATGTCAAACAACGGTTGCAGTTAACAACATCGATGTCAAGCTCACCTAGTTCCACGGTAGAACCGTCCCCAAATGTTTCCAAGCAATCCGACTACAAATGATCTAAAAATTGAAAGTTAAGCTCAAAAACTCTTCGCCGAGTCCGTTGACGAGTTACTAACCCAATGGCAGACGTAATATCCGCCCTGTTCGGAAACGCTCGAGCAGAGAAATGATTGGCACTCCATCCGGCACAAGAAATCAGCACCATCGCAGGCTATACGTCGTATTCACAATGAGTCAAGCTATCAACAGCAAGCCAGATAAAAACGATTACTGACCAATTCTTTGGCCCAGAGAGGCTGGGATTGCCTTAATGACAACCAGAAACTGTATCCAGGTACGATAAGGAAGTACCACCATTCAGGGACGGTTTGCAAGTACCATGGTGAACCGGCAGAATGGGTGATCGCGCAACTCCAATCCCGTCCATCATTGGCGATTTCCTTCCCGGTGATCCGACGGAATATCTCCGCTCCGATAGCGATTCCGAATCCCAAGAACAACGAATAGATGACAGAGTAACCCATCCTGACACTGCCTGAGGTTATGTTACGGCTCGCAAGCTCCAAAGACCCGGACAAGACGATATAACCAGGCAGAATGAGGACGATTGCAGATGAAGTGACCGCAGTGTAACAGAAGTAATTCGATGATGCTAGAGCGGCTGCCAGGAAAGACTGGATGGTAGCGATGACGATCTCGAAGACATTGGAGTAGAGGTCATTCCTCGCTGCGACGATTTGGATGGCGACCAGGAGCATACCCAGAGGGAAAGAGATCAAAGCGTCGATGAAACTTCCGTAAAACGCGCTACGTTGTTTGCTCAATCAATACGGAGACCGCTTCTGCAACACACAAAGAACTTACACGCAACAAATGAAAGAGCTACACATTCCTCCGATTAACATCTGCTCGTAGATGTTGTAGTAAGGCTTGGATGTCATCAGGATATCAAGCTGTTTCGAAGCCTCTTCTGCGGACAATTTGTCGTGCACGACCTCCCAGTACAGATGATGTGTCGCGAGCAGCTTCTGTAAATCCAATCCACCAGCTTGCTTCAAGAATTTGGTTTCGCTTGTGTGAGTAGCATCGTCGTTGAAGGAGATCAGGCATAGGCCAGGCAGCGAAACGACTTGACAGTTCAACTCAAGCACACGTGCCGTAGCCTGGATTTGAGCTTCCAACCTGTGAGTGGGCGAACCGAACCTATTTATCGAGATGTCAGTGTCCGATCGGGATATGGCACACCGTTAAACTCACATCATAAATGCTCTGATAAGCTTCATCAAGAACTGCTGCCGTGCCAAGATAGCAGCTACGTGCTGGATAATGAAAATTTCCTGCTGCTTCTTCTTCTCCTTGGCCTTCCTTCTCTTCTTCTTCTCCGCCTCCCATTCTTTCCTTCTCCGATCGTCCTCAGTCTCTCGCTTAGTATGCCTTTCTCCAAAGTAGTCAGACTGCTTCTCCCCGCCGTACTCGCTGGGCGGAGTTCCAGGCTGACTCCTGTTGCCACCCATGAAGTTCTTGAAATGAGCTCCTGGGGTCAAAGGGAGATGGGTCAAATCGGTAAACGATTTGATGCTGAAAGGTTTTCCAGATTTCCTGGCGCCAAGATCAAGCGACATAGGTGGGCGAGGCCTATTGTCCGTCGTAGCGGGTCGGACGAGTGGATGCGAGCCATTGACCATCTGAGTCTGACTTGTGGGCGAATCGTCCGCAGTTCCAACTCTGGTAGCGCTATGAGGTGTCTCGGAACGGGAGTAGAGAGATGTTGGTCTGGGCGATTCGGCTCTACTCTCACGGGCGTCGTTGAGAGAGAATCTAGACAGACGGTAACCCGGTCTCTTTGCATCCGGCACGACGCTCGATGCAGCAGGTGTAGCGACTCCGGTAAGACTTCCGGTGTTCTGAATGAGCGCACCGAAGACTCCACCTCCATTCCTAGCCGCCTTGGGCCTTTCGTAGTCGTCCATGTCCAGTCCTAGCTTATCGGCCGCCCTCTTGACCGATGCAAACAGCTTGGGGCTTTCGGACCGAGCCAATCGTTCAAGAGAACTATGACTCCTCGACTTCGATTCTTTGGCGAATGGAGCATTGGGAACGAGCAATTCCGATCTGTCCCCGGTCCCCGCTAGATCCCCTTCAGGGGCGGGAGGATCAGAGATGGCATGTTTCCTCCTTTGCTGATGAGGACCACCAAGGGGTGTTCGAACTTTAGGTAAACCTTCCATGAATCCTTTGCGATAATATTCTCCCGAATCCTTCTTGGCCCTTCGAGCATCCTTTGCCTCCTTCTCACGACGGTATCGCTCTTCCTTTTCTTTCCTCTGTCTCTCCTCCTTGTCCCTCTTCTTCCTCCATTTCCGTTCCTTTTCGCGCTCGTCTTCCGATTCGTCAGACTCGGAAGGCATCAGACTAGGAGGTCTAGAACTAGCTGGTGTGGATTGTCCCGATTGTCCGTTCTGTCCATTATCATAAAGCGCTAGAAGTGAGGCCAGAACACCTCCGCCAGCCAACGCTCCCGCTCCCATTCCCGGTTTCATTCCCATTCCCATGCCCATCCCACCCAACGAAGGGTTGGCTCCTACTGGCTTGTTCCTCCCCGTAACAGTTCCCGCTACACCGGTAGCGACTCCATAAGCACCCTTGCCCACTCCGGTCGCGACGCCAACCGCCCCCTTCCCAACCCCACCTGCGAGCCCCGCAGCTCCCTTCCCGACTCCTGCAACCCCAGAAGAAACTCCGTCGAAACCTTTGGCGAAACCCGTCTTCCTGTTCCTCAAGAAATTTCCAAACCTTCCACTCTTATGAGCTTTGACAAGAGCACTAGCTTGAGCATTGGTCATTTCCGCTTCATCGTAAGCCGCGGAGCCTTGTTGCAAGTTCTCGTGCCCAGGAGGAAGAGAAGGCAGTCCATCAGTCTCACCAGGATCGACGAAGACTGGCATTTCATCCCTGATATCGTTTTCGATTCTGAACGGGTCCTCGGGGATCAGAGCTTGAGGAGGCGGTAAAGCAGCAGAAGGATGAACGCCTCCACCTGCCGTTCGGACGTCGATCTTCTCGTCCTCCGGGTCGACATGACTGAGCGTCTTCTCTAAGTCTCCCATGCTGCCCGCCCTATCTCTAGGAGTATCGTCTTCCTCAGTCTGAACACTGCTTGCTCCGGAAGACCAAACAGAAGATCCGAGACTCCTCCTGGTAGGTCTGTCGGTAGGATGATCGGTCGTGTCTAATCGATAATCGTAATCCTCCTCGCCAGCTGTAAGTTCAATCTCTTCCCCCTCCTCGTCGTCCTCCCCTCCAACAACGAATCGAGGTCGATTACGTTCCTCCTTGGAAAGAGACTGGTGTCTCTCCAACTCGGTTGTCAAGTGCGCCAAACCGGAAGCGTTGAGGGTACGTTCGTCATCGTCCTCCACGGTCGCTCGAGTGGATCTTGCTTGAGGTGGTTGAGACTGGCCAAGCATGGGTTGTTCGTTCTGATCAGCTCGACCGACGTCGACCACGTGATTCTGATTGATCCACTGAACCCTCCTCGGCGTCCTGCTTCCGTGTCCTGTTAAGCCCTGTCCTTGTCCCTGAGGAGACAAGCCCTGTCCAGGAGCAATGGCAGCAAGAGGAGGGACGGTCAACCCGTATCCACCTCCTGTTCCTCGATGGATGGATTGAAGACCGCCCGGAGTGGATCCCGAGGCGGTACGTGGTCGGTTACCGTTGATCAAGAGGGAAGAGGAAGAGGGCGATTCTTCCCTTGTACGAGGGACGCTGTTGAATGGGTCGTCAGGGACGGACATTCTATGTTGAACTTTCGGTCGTTTTTGGTCTCTCCAGTCGCGTAATTAGTTTGCAGGGTATCTAGCGTCGTGTGACTATTGTAGCGAGGATCTCTATAAGCTCAAAGCGTGACAGCTCAGATTGACAGACTTGAAAAACTCACTTGATCGTATCCCAAGCTGTGTCTAAACGATAGCGATCAAGCTCGCCAAGAACGTAAAGAAAACCTTTCTAATCCCCTTCTTTTGAACGCGACGTTTTCTCGTCGGCGTTCCTCTATATGCGTGTTCTTCGTGAAAGAGCAATGGATATCCTGATCCTGATCCTGGTCCTGTTTCCTAGCCTTCTAATTTCTATGTATGTCTATGTGTGCGGACGTCTATGTATGCGTAAGAAGGTCCACGGCGTTGTTCTGGTAATGATGATCGGTAGAGACGTTGTGGCGTGCGGCGTGATGAGAAGAAGAGCAGAAGGTCGTTGATGCTAGCGTTTCTATAAGGTTGGTTTCGTTTAGTGTCGACTGCGGTGGATAAGGTGTATGGTATCAATGTATATTAAGGGAGTAGGAGGTGAATTGTACGTAGTCAGTCCTAAAATCCACGCTCCACTCTGCAGCAGCTACGACGAATTACTAGCTTGACCTCTTGTCAACGGGACAACAAAACAGCGGATGCAAACCCCGTTCCTCCTCCTTATTTCCTACTCATCACATTCGGCCTCGCTTATCAGAAGAGCACGCACAGCAAAAAAACGGGGGCACGCAAGTAGGCCAACAGGTAGACGTCATCCTCTACCCGTGTCATCCGGGGTAACATGTCACACCGCACGTACCACCTTGACCCAGACCATGTGAATATCGCCGACCACGACGATCATTGCCGCGGCGCAGCACCGAGCGAGAAGACAGCGAGCAGCAGATATGAAATTAAAAAACGCTACGATCACCGTCAACCACAATAAACGATTCTAACACGTCGTCAATAGTAGAGTAAACAAGCCAACAGAACAGAAAGGATAGAGGAGAGGTAAGATCGAGCCGAGCGAGATGTAGCAGTCGTCGGATGGGTTGTAGTAGGTAGAAAGCAACCGGTTCGTTTCTCGTAATCACTTTGCCTAGGAACATCCATCATCCCGCCGCCGCACCAGCTCGTCCCCAAATCACACCTGGTAAACCCAAACTTTCCATGAGCTCTGTTCGCAGATCAATATTATACATACCAACTCACCCCCAAACGCATACACCGACCTCAATCACCTAGAGCACAACACAACCCTTACTCCTCTTGACCTTCTTATGACCGACCAACAAAGCGGCCCTCGTAGCGACCTGGAAGACTTCCCGGACACCCTGGCCCGTTCGGGAAGAACATTCCATATAGTGCTTCGCTCCGATTTTGGAAGCGACGGCTTGACCCTAAGTACGGAAAAAAAAAGTTAGTTCGTTCTAATGACTAGATTGTTTTGGTCAAAATCCAAGCCGGGCCGGGTTCGATCTGGCATCATCCAGTTCCACGCTGGGTTTCTCTTGAATTCGCTCCACTGTGTTGTTGTCCATCAACGCCAGGGATATTTCCATCATATGCCCTGGTCTATTTGCTCTCTTCATCTCTGTCTTTTCTCCCGTGCTCTTGATCGTGAAATAGATCCTCAATCCCCCAAGCTTCCGCCGACCCAAGATCTCGCCCATAACCAAATACCACAAAAAGGACGGAATCTCGTAAAAACTCACCTCCTGAGCGGTCACAGGCTTCTGACTAGTCTTTGCGAGCTCGGCAATAGTCCTGTGGTCTCCCCTCAAATCGACCTTGCATCCAACAAGGACGATCGGTAAACCTGGGCAAAAGTGGAGAACCTCGGCAATCCACTGTAACAATGCGGAAGAATGAGGGTTAGTAATGGAACGTTAGAAAGAGTGAGAGGCAGAACGGGACGGACCTTCTCTTGAACGTTGTCGAGCGAATCGGGGGAATCGATTGCGTAACAGATCAAAATAACGTGAGAGTCGGGGTAAGAGAGGGGACGAAGACGACTGTGATCGTTCACTTGACCATCAGCAAGAATGCCCGTGTGATTGTCATGGTAGAGCAACCCACTCGTAATCTTCCTGACCAGCGGTATCCCAAAGCGCAAGCTCGACCCTCTTTCCATCCACATCAACATCCGCGACGTAGTTTTCGAAAACGGTAGGAACGTAGACCTGTTGCACGAAAGTCACAGTAGAATGTGGTTCTTTAGTGATCCACTGCGCCAAGGTGGTATTGGACAGCACGCACCTCGGGGAACATTCCCTTGGAGAAGACGATCAAAAGACATGTCTTTCCACACGCTCCGTCACCTTTTGAGACGAGTCAATTTGGTTGAGCGAAAAAACGGGACAAGAATGGTCGTGTCGTAGGGGGGAAGGTGCATTATTCAAGGCCCATTCCATCAGGAAGTTGTCGAGATTGCATGATCGTTTGTTGATGTCACCAATGGAAAGGGATGGATTTTTGTAGGCATGGGCGTGTTCAGTAGTTCGAGATGTAGATAAAGGGCACGAGGATGATAAGACCATAGTCGAGGCGTTGGGACCGTGTTTGTAAAATAGGTGCGCGATAAAGGGAAGCGAAGGATGGAGTATGTCGTTGAGGGTGGATGAAGATAAAAGAGAAAGGGTGAATCAGTTAACGTGTCGTCGGCGAAATGGGCGGTATTTTTCCGTTCGTTCTGCATGGGGTGTTGTCAAAGGGAGAAATCACGTTCCCATTCAGTTGGACTGCTCTGCAAAGGAGAGTATATGTAGCTTTTTGTTTGATCTGATCAATTCGTGACCATTTCTAGCGTTGTATGTTCACCATCAACGCTAGCCCTGGCGTGCATTGAGATTGACCTTCTGCATATTCCCTTTCTCGCAACTCAATCACCAACAAATAATTGAACCGCGAACTCACCGACAATAACCAACTTCCTTCTGATTTCAGACATCTCTCAATTCAATTTATATTATGTTTAGGGTCGATGCGGTCGAGTCGAGGAGAGACTTCGACAGGTGAGGGAATTCGAAAAGGTTTGATGGTTTGTTGTTCGTTTGCTTTGAAATTGATGAGATCCGTTTGCGTGATTTCGTTCGTGCGTTCGTAGAGCGAGTTCAGGCCGGCGAGACGGGGTTCAAAAGAAGTTCAGATGGAGAGAATAGAGTGACAAATGGTATGATATGTACAGGTGCAACGAAGAGTGATGGACGGTGGGAGCCCAGTTGTGTGTGATATGATGCCGACCGAGTAGCTTCCTCCCCGCCTCGCTCAGTCTCCACTCGCTCTGCTCTGCTCACCTCTCGCTGTGCTGCAATCGCGTATCAATCGCTCTCTCACGCGTCAATCAGAGCCACGCAGCTGTACGTAATCGGATCTCGCTAAATCATCACTAGCCTAGGTTGTTGTTCGGTGAGTACTCCTTCGCACAGCGTTATCTAAAGTTTCAGTACACACAAACAGTTATGCATACACCACATCAAAGGGTAAAGACTCTTTCTCTCAAATTACAAAAACAACTCATTTATCACCGCCAACTAACAAACCTCGAACACCCCTCTTCTCTGTCAAGATCATATCTGGAAGAAAGGCTGCTCACTCGCCCCGCCTTGTTGCTGCTGCTGTTGCTGCCTGTTGAACGGGTTGGTGTTACCGTAACCACCAGCAGCGCCAGACAGTACAGCTCGTTTGTTACTCTCGTGGAACGCGCTTCCCACAGGGATACCTGACACACGCAAATCGAGACATCAGCGACACGACTCTTCTGCCTCTCGAGTCAGCCAAGAACCCACGCATAGCACCGACATTTCCAAACGTATCAATTCCACCCTCCCTGTTAGCCCAGAGCGCAGCCAATTCGGGATTGGTATCCTTCGTCTTGACATTGAACCCAGTCCTCGCCTGGGGCTGAGGCTGTTCCTGTTGTTGCGGGACCGGAGCGGGTTGGAAGAAATCGACCGCAGGTGTCTCAGGTTGTTGCGTTTGGACGGGCATAGGGGGTGGAGGTGCCGCTTGAGACCCGCCAGGGGCGAAGGGGTTATTTGATCGATAACCCGTTGGCTGAGCTTGAAGAGCTTGTTGTTGCATGTACATCTGTTGTTGCTGCATCTGTTACCGTTTCTCGATCAGTCATCCCGTTCCTCTTTTATCTTTTCTATAACAATAGGCTCACCTGCATCCACTCTTGCCTCTGCCTTTCCTGCTCGGCCATCATCATCTGTTGCCTCATATACTCTTCCTGTTGCTGTTGTTGCTGTTGCTGTAACATCTGTTGACGCATGTATTCTTCTTGTTGTTGACGCATCATCTGTTCCTGCTGTTGTTGTTGCTGCATGAACGGCTGTGAGTTAAGAGAGATTTCATGAGCTTCGAGATCTTTCTAATCGAAGATAAATGATACGCACATTGAAACTGGTATACTGTGGTTGCCTGTACCCAAACAACCGTCGAGATACATCAGTCTTATGTTCCCTTCAGCAATCGAGCCTCGTGAATGAATGGGGACTGACATCTGCAGGCCATCATCGAAAAGAGCGTTCGCATTACTATCCTCAAGATTCTTCCGTCGCTTGGACTCCTCTTCCTCCGACAGAGCCAGGGCTTTGCGCAGATCGTCCTCCCTATTCGGAATTAGCGGGAGCGTCAGGAGGATACAGACAAGACAATGCACAAGCAAGATAAACGGGTTGACACTGACTCTTGATTCCGAGCACGTCTTCGAGCATCATCGTCGTCCTGTACCCTCTTACTCTCCTCGATAGCCCTCTTGAGATCATCGTCCTCGTCTCTATTCCTGTTCGGTTTGAACTGCTTCTGTTCTTCCCTCGGCGGTGGTCTCCTTCCCTCATCCCTATCCCCAAAGTCATCTTCCCCTCTCAATCCACTCTCCGCGATATTCCCTAACATCCTCTCCCTCATAGCTCCCCGACTGCGTCGCTCGTTTCGTAATCGATCCTCGTCTTGGAGAAGGTTGGTGATATCTTTGGCTTTCTGCCGGACGTTTGCACCAACGTCTTTGCCCTCTTCGTCGACATAAACGAACTCTTTGAGGGTTTTCACGATGTAGATATTATCTCGGAAATAGAGTACGACGTTCTCAGAGCCGGCGTGAAGGACGTAGTCCAGAAGAGTCAGGGCCTGAGTTGGGTATCCATCAAATCGATCAGATTTCTTTCTCCCTCATCTCTATTCGACCAAGATTCAATCTTACCTTGAAAACATGCCTCCAGTTCTTTCCCTTGTCGTTCAACCTCTTATCAAGCATCTCCATCACCTCGATAAACTCGTTCTGGCTATAAGTCATCTGAGCAATCTCGTTCATCTGAGTCCCCGAAGGTCCCCATGGATCGTTAGATGTCGCTCCTCTTATTTTGACTTGAGTGTCGGAATATCCTTTGGTGTAGTTTTTGGCTACGCGAACTGCTCCCCGACCGCTAAATGAAGGGTAGTGAAGGGCAAATCAGTGAACTGATCAGACAGACGAAAGAGCAGAATGGATTTACAGGTGAGACAGTGATTGCGCTGCCATTTCGAGTGTACTTTGGGTGGTTTAGATTTGGTATTAAGCTTGCAAGTTTAGGGTAGAGTACGATATGAGGTTCAGATCAAGATCGAGATCGATGGTATTGCTGTGTTGACTGTTGAGGTGAGATGCGAAAGAGCTGCGCTGTTGCGATCGAATTATGAGCAGCAATAGTCATCCTGGTTCTGGCTGGTTCAAGATATGACGCAGCCATCCCATCGCCTGCCAAGTGACTCCGCCTTAACTCTTGCGCATTCACAGCCACGGATCGTTTCTCACGCGCCAGATCTGCTCGATTTCATTCGTTCCAACCTTTTCAATTGCTTATTGTCATTCAGCGTCGCACACCTCACTCGCCGTTTCTACTCAAAGAGCAAGAGGTCCTCCCACAGCCTTTACCTCTCAAACACAAAAACAGTCTACGTATAGACCAACCATTATGAACAGGGGTTACGTCAAGCCTGAGACCGTCCTCAAGGTGGGTCAAAGGTCGCTCAGAACTGGTCGTTCGTATTGCTAAATTCAGTCATCACCTCGAGAATAGAGGTCAGAGGACTTGTTGGCTCTCGGTACACCTCAGTCCGAGCAGCAGGCGTTGGATAGTCTTACCGAGGTCTTCCAAAAGTGAGTCTCTTGCCGGGAGATTGCAATTTGGCATTCTGTGTCCTAATCGCTAACAACGCAACAAACAGCAAACGATTCAAATCCATCCCCCTTCCCGTCCTCGAACCCATCGTCCTTAAACTCTTGCAACTATGCACCAACCTCAAAAAGAACCGACTCGCTCGTGATGCGCTCAGTTTGTACAAATCCGCCGCTCAACAAGTCTCTATTCCCTCTATCGAATTGGTCCTCAAGAACTTCCTCGCTGGAGCTGAAGAGAAGCTCAAGCTCGCTCAGGAAGAGGCGGCAGGAATTATTGGAGAACAAGCTGGAGAGGAGAAAGCCAAGAAGGACGATGACGACGAGGAAGATGATCTTGAGCTTCCCCTTCAACCTCACACTCTGTTGTTCGAATCCCTCATGGGAGATGACTCTGCTTCTACCGTACCTACTACTTCTGGGGATGCTGGAAAGGACAAGGATAGGGTTGAGAGGAAGATCGTTACTCCTTGGTTGAGGTTCGCCTGGGAGGCGTACAAGACTTGTTTGGATGTCAGCAAGAACAATGCCAGGTTGGAGGTTGTCTACCACGTAAGTCCATGCTTTTAAAGGATCTTCCGGGGTCATCATCTGATCATACATGTATATTGGTGGTACAGCAAGTCGCCCTCCAGGCTTTCGGATTCTGCCGTACTCACGGAAGGAAATCAGAGTTCCGTCGTCTTACCGATCAACTCCGTAAAGATCTCGCCAACGCTCAGAAATACAACCAACAGACCCATTCCATCAACTTCTCCGACTCGGAGACTTTCTCCCGATTCTTGGACACTAGGTTCCAGCAACTCGAGGTCGCCGTCGAACTGGAGTTGTGGCAAGAAGCGTTCCGTTCGGTCGAGGATGTTCACGGGCTTTTGTCCTTGCCTGCAGCCAAGAAGGGTCTGAAGAGGGAGATGATGGCCAACTACTACGAGAAACTTACCAGGATCTTTAAGGCCGAGGGTGGAACTGGTACCATGGCTGTCTTCCACGCTGCCGCTTGGGCTCGTTACATGCAGAACGCCGAGAACATCACTCAAGGAGGAGTCAACGAGAAGGCGCCTGGGGCTGTTCTCTTGAGCGCTTTGGCTGTTCCTCTTAGTCAGGTTGAGGGTGTTAGTGGAGAGGGCAGGAATGGGCACAGGTTGACGACGCTCTTGAACCTGAACAAGATGCCTACCAGGGCTGGATTGTTGAGGGATATCGTGAGTACAGAGCTTTAAAAGTCATGGATCTAACATAGTATACTGATGTTGTCGATGGTACGTTTCAGATCAACAAGAACATCTTGCACCGAGTACCCAAGGATCTGTCCGAGCTTTACAAGGCTCTCGAAGTTGATTTCCACCCTTTGACCGCCTGCAAGACCATCGCTCCGTTGGTCGCTTCCATCCACCAAGACTCTGATTACGCACCCTACATTCGTTCCTTGAAGCCCGTCGTTCTCTCTCGATTGCTCCAGTCCCTTTCCGAAGTCTACTCGACCATCTCGATCAGCTACGTTATGGGTCTCGTCAAGCCTTTCGAGAACGGACCTTGGGCTACCAACGAGAAGGATTTGGAAACTTTCTTGATGGCCGCCAGCAAGAGGGGAGAGTTGGGTGTTGCCGTCGATCACGTCACCAAGGCTATCACTTTCCAGCAGGAACAGGCCGTCAAGCCCGTCGTTCTCAGTGAGATCAATAACTTGACCGACTTGTCCACTACCGGACAGTCTAGTCAGATCGCCAGGTTGGCTCAGGCTTTGCAGAACACCATCCAGTACTTGAACCCATCCATCTTGGAGGAGGCTCAGGCTGCCAGGACCAAGGCGTTCGCTGAAGCTCTCGCTATGGTCGAGGACGAGAGGAAAGCTGCCGAACACCGTCGTGCCATTGTTCAATACCGACGCGAGCAGTTGGAGAAGATCAACGCCAAGAAGGAGAAGCAGGAGGCCGATGCCAAGGCCGCTCGTGCCAGGCAGGCTTCTGAGGAAGCTGCCGCAAGGGAAGCTGAAGCTTACAGGGAGAGAGAGAGAGACAGGGTCAGGAAGGAGATCGAGTCCATCAGGAATGAGGAGGCTAGGAAGTTGGCTGAAACTCTGAAGGCTCGTGGTGGATTGAAGGTCGATATCGATGCCATGGACAACATGGATACCGATAAGCTCTTGCAACTGCAGAGTCAGCAGATCGAGAAGGAGCAGAAGAACATCACCGAGAGGATGAGGATCATCTCCAAGCGAGTTGATCACCTCGAGAGGGCGTTCAGGAAGGAGGAGAGGCCTTTGCTGGAAGCAGATTACGAGAAGCAGAAGCAAGCCGATGTCGACGCTCACAAGGCTTCCATCGCTGCCGCTCAGCAGGCTGCTCTCGAGAAGCATCAGTTGGATCTCGCTCTCAAGGAGAGGTTGAGCAGGATGATGGCTGATTACAACAAGACCAAGGAGGTCATCGAAAGTGCCAGGAAGGAAGAGTTCGCACAGAAGAAGGCTGAGGCCGACAGGAAGATTGCTGAGGAGAAGAAGGCATACAAGGACAAGGTTCTCAAGCAGCGAGCTGAGAAGAGGAAGCAAGAGGAGGCTGCTCGTGCTGAGAGAGAACGAGCTGAGCGAGAAGAGGAAGGTTAGTCGCTTTCACTATATTTCAAATTGAAAGATTCCTCTAATCGATCTTCTTGTTTCTACAGAACGTACTGCCGCTGAGGAGAGGGCCCAGGCTGAAGCTGCCGCAAAGGCTGAGGCTGATGCCAAGGCTAACGCTGACAGGAGGGCTGCCCGAGAAGCTGAGCGACAGAAGGACATCGAGGCCGCTCGTAAACGACTCGAGGCCGAGGAAGAGCGTGAGCGCCGAAGACAGGCCGACAGGGCTGGCCCTGTTCGGGCTCCTTACGCTGCTCCTGCGCCATCCGCTACTGCGCCATCTCCTGCCGCTGGAGGTGAGCGTCGCAGATTGAACCTTGCTCCTAGGACGCAACCTGTATCTGCTCAGGCCGAGAGCCCTGCCGCCCCTGCTCGAACGGAATCTCCTGCTGCCGCCCCTGCCCCTGCCCGTACCGCTACTCCCGCTGCTGCTTCTCCTGCTGCTGGAGGAGTTTGGAAACCCAGCAACAAGTGGGCGGACCGTTCGACATCTGGACCTGCTCCTTCCGCCCCTGCTGCTCCCCCCGCTACTAACGGCTCCGCTGCTGCTGCACCCCCTGCATCGGCGAACGCACCTGCTATGGGCTGGAGAGAACGTGTGGCTGCCAAGGCAGCTGCTGGTGGAGCCTCGACCGACGCTCCTCCTCCGTCTTCCGGTGGGTACAAACCTCCCGGTCGTAGGTAAAGATACAAACTTGTAACCATATGATTATGTTTGCTTCGGTATAAATCGCATTCACTGTTTCCACGACCGTCTTTGCCGTGCCGTTCTTCTTCGAGCTTGAGCAGTTGCGGAACTAATTGATCTCTCGGCCTCGAACCTTTGATCGATACATTCTGTGAAAAGCGATGGTTTTCGGTTTGACGGATATGCAATGTATGTGATATTTCGTTTTTGTATGATACATCAACCCCCTCTTTCTAGCTCATACCATCCTCCTTTCACCCCTAGTGACCTCGTTGATCCAAGTCAAATGAGGAGATTCCCTCTTGATCGCTGGACCCGCTTCGATAGCGATATCCTCCTGTTTCCCCGTCCCGATCTCCAGAGTCTCGCTCGTGCTAGGGACCGAGCTGTTGGGCCCAGAGACAGGAGTGGAAGAAGGGGAGGTGCTGGTGCTGGGCCTGACCGCGGGTGCGTTGGGAAGATGAGGATGAGCCATAACTTGCTGAGCTCTTCCTAGGAAATCGCTCAGTTGTTTGGTGACTGCAGGGACGACTCCGTTCCCATGAGGCGCAAACGGGCTATCCTCCGATCGACCAGACGTGGCCGCATCGGCCGATCCAAAGGGAATCGCCTTGATCTCTTCCTTCTTCACCTGATCCGCCTTCCCACCCATCCCCCGTTCAGCGAGTAAATCTTCCCATGGGGTGTAATCCGCTCCACTCTTGATCTGCTGTACGGTCCCCAACAGATCCTTGCTGACCTTTTCCACCCCCTTGCTCCAATCCCTCTCTGCCCTGCGGGTGACGGATTTCCAGCTCTCCCCCTCGTTCGAGAGCTGTTCGGTCATCTCGTCCTTGATCTTACGAGGAAACCCGATCCCTTGGTACCCGAACGCGGTGTAGGCTTGAACGATCGAGGCCCCCGCTTGAGCGTATTCTATAGCGTCTGCACCGGAGGAAATCCCTCCGCATCCGATGATAGGGATCGAAGGTGGTAACAGCGGTCTGAGCGTTTTCAAAGCGAGCAGAGCGAAAGGTTTGATAGGAGTTCCGGAGAGTCCACCGGTTTCGTGTTGATTGGCTAAGTGGATCGATGATTTACTTTAGTCTCTCCGTACGGCACGTTTACTGGTGTGAACGATAAAGGATTGAGTGACTTACGTGAAATCAAACCCAACCCTTCCCTCTTGACCGTAGTGTTGCTAACGATGACACCCTCCACTCCACTCCCCCTTACAGCCCGAGCGATATCTTCCAACTCGTCTTCCCCCAGATCAGGAGCGATCTTGACGACGACCTTTGCCTTGTCTTCCTTCTTACCCGGAAGGGCGTCCCGTTCCTTGGTAACGTCCTGTAACAATTTTGTCAAAAAGTTACTGGACTGGAGTGAACGGAGACCGGGGGTGTTGGGTGATGAGACGTTTATGACCAATACGTCCGCATAGGGGCCGAGGAGTTTGACACCGGAGATATAATCGTCGTTGCTCTCCGCTGCGCTCGTCTTGTTCTTTCCCAGGTTGACGGCGAGGAGATGACCCGGTCTCAAGGATTTAGGTAATCCGGTAGGGGGAAGGATCCGGAGTCCGGTGATGGGATTGCTAGGGTCGTAATCGGGGAACAAGGAGGGGTGTTCATTAGCAAACGATCTAATCCGATCTTGTAACCTCCAAAGCGTCTGTCGATGTCCGGCCGAGTTGAACCCGTATCGGTTGATACAAGCGTTATCCTCTTCCAACCTGAAGAATCGAGGTTTGGGGTTACCCGGTTGTGGTAAGGGAGTGACGGAACCGATCTCGACGTAACCGAATCCGAGGTCGAAGAGACCGTCGATCGCTTCCGCGTCTTTATCGAATCCTGCAGCGATTCCTACGGGGTTGGAAAGTTCTTTATCCCAGAGCTGTAGTGCAGAGAATCTAATCGGCTATTTGGTTGAGAACGATCCACGCAGGCGGACTGACCATAGCACTCAACCTCTCATCGTCCACACCCTTATCCTTCGGCCTAGCCCAAGCTCCTGCACCTAATAACCTGATCGCCATCCTGTGACTCTGTTCCGCATCCATAGTGGCCCTGATGATAGGCATGGCGACATGCTCGTGTATGATCGAACGGGAATCGTAATAGTACGCTACGAAAGCGAGGGAACCTCCGAGCAGACCGACCGTCCCCATACCTCTACGCAATGGAGAGTGGGTCTTGGTCGATGCATGGCGGCACGCCTGAGGTTTAGCAGCCGACAGGATTGGTCTTGTTGAATGGCGGTACATGATTTTGGTGGACCAGAGAGTTTTCTAGATTTATTTCGGAACAGAGCTCGAGTCGAATTGACGTTGAACCTTTGTCAAGTGATGTCACTCGGGGGGTACATTGAACGTACGGACATGCACAGGGATACGATGTCCGCTGATGATCTGACTCACGACGAGTTCGAATCTGTGGTCATGCCATTTACATTTTGCTCGTATTTATTGTCGCTAGATCGAAATGAACGATCCACTGTAATTAGAAATTTATAGCAAGATAGAAGACAGAGACATCGATTTGGGAAAGATAATCGGGCGAAAGTGAGATATGCGCATACATGTGGCAAGTACAGAGCTCACTCTCGAGGTGGTTGTACTGTCAAAGCTCATCCCCGATTTAACTACAGCTCGGGGTAGGAAACATCGGTAGTCTCTTCGCTCACAACATCCGAACCCGATTCCCTTCCGCCTCTCAGACCCCCATCTCCCTCATATTGAATCGGAAAGGACCTCCTCGTGAACTACCTTCCAATGACAAGCTGGACGATGAGCTCGAATCGAGGGAAGAACTATCGGGGTCGGATTTCGAGATAGATGTCGATCGGGATGGCAAGACGGAGAACTCCAAGGGATACGATAAGGAATACGTCGGAGGTGGCGTTCAAAAGGCGTACGAAGAAATCCAACGGTTATCAACCTTCAAGGTCGGGTATCTACAGAGGAGGATCTTGACGGAGAAGAAACGAGCTGCAGCGGCGATAGTCTCTGGACCTACCACGCCGGACGATCCGATCGATTCCCTTTTGGTGACACTCAAAACCTCCGACACTCTTCATGCGATCAACTTGATCAAACATAGGATCCGACCTGAGTCATGTGTGACGTTGCTCCAAAATGGGATGGGGATTTATGAAGAACTTTGTCAACACGTTTGGCCCGATCGGATGGAACGTCCCCAGTTCGTATTAGGAAGCACGACCCATGGAGCCAAGACAAAGTCGATCAAATATAATAATAACAATTCCCGATCGATCGTGCATTCTGGACTGGGGACTTGTTCATTCGGGATAGTCCCCGACCCAAGGGGAGAGATGGATTTCGATACGTTATTATTCCCCAGCCTTAAACATGCAAGAACACCCCAAGTCCCACTCCCTTCGCTTTCTCCTCGAGGTTCCACGAGGGGTCAACAATTACAACAAACCCTAAACGTTCTCCTCTCCCTTGAACCGCTCCAACCATCCCTCCTCCCCATCCGTTCGATGCACGAAACCCTTCTCCTGAAACTGGCCATAAACGCTAGTATCAACCCGCTCACGGCGATTTACGGGATCCCCAACGGAGCGCTCTTGCGTTCCGAACCTTGTGAACGGATGAGGACGAGGATAACGGAGGAAACCAGTCGAATCATCTTGGCTTACCTCGTCTCCATTTCCCCCGGAATAACCAGCCGGACCGAGATCCTCGATACCCCCGACAAACATCCGCCCGTCTTATCCCCCAAGACGGCCTTGTTATTCAGTCCCAAATCGTTACTCGCTCGGACGAAGGAGGTTCTGATCGCCACCAGCTCGAACATATCCAGTATGAATTCTCATATCAGGGGTGGCAAGTTGACGGAGATCGAAGCGATCAACGGGTACCTATGTCAGTTGGGGGAAAGGGTCGGGGTGAAGACTCCTATCAACGAGATGATGGTGGACTTGGTCAAGGGGAAGAACAAGGCCGTCCTCGATCTGAAGAGGGTCAGGGAGGTCGCGGCGGAAAAACAAAGGTCGGAAAAGTTGGCAAAGAGGGAAAAAGCGAGGTTGGCCGCGGTGGAAAAGGAAAGAGAGGCGGATCGGGAGATCACGATGAGGGAAGGAAAGATCAGACGAGCATTGAAGCATCAGTTGAAGAGGGAGATGAAGGCGAAACAACAAGCGGGTTTGGACCTGGAGAAGGGTGTAAAAACGACAAACGAGAGACCGAGTTCGTGAACCACACATCCCATGTATATTCTATAAGGACAGAAAAAATAGATACAGAAAAAACTCGGTCCGCGCCGTCCGACTCGTCTCCAACGGCCTGAAAAGAGGTAGTGGTCAGATGGGGTCATGCAGCAGCCTGCTTGAAGGTCAAGCGCCTTCTTTTTTCGACCTGTTCGCAAGGGCTCTCCTCCCTAACCCTTTTTTTACCTTGGGGTTAGGTACGTCCGTGGAAGGCCTCCTTTTGGGTCGGGAGAGGGCCAAGCTGGCGGTAGGTTTGCCCAGGTTGACCACCTGGCGTTTTAGAACTATTTGAACCCATTGTATAGCAATATATGGAGCAGGGTCTTACACCGGGGCAGCAGGTCCAGCAAATAGGATGCTAGCAGCAGAAACATTGATATATCATGTGTGTGCTCGTTTCGTGCGTTTCGTACATTTCGTATATGGTCGTCATCGCCTACCCCTTTCCCCGCCCCGGCCGCCGTTGATCATCTCAAATCGATCACCTCGATCGGACCTCGATCGATCAACCTCACGTGTCCCCTCTGATCAGCATCCGTGTAAATCCCTCCCTGTACGGTCGGATGTTCATGAAACAACCTAGACCGTTTACAACCCAAGATTACACCCAGTCCTCCAGGTTCAGTCAATCGGAAGATTCCGAACCTATCCCTCGTAGCGTTCAAGCTCAAGTCAGATCTCGTGCATCAAGTGACTAGGAAGAACGCACGGGGGACTCACGATGGGTCTTTTCGCGGTGCGCAGACGATGGCAATGGCTTCCGGTAAAGTCTGTTGGTAAGCGGATTGAGTATGGAGGTCCATGGAGGACATGAAACAGCTCTGCGTAGGGTGGGTATGGATCTATCGCAAAGAGAATCGCCAATTCATCAATCCAATCGATAGCCCTCCCCCGTATATCGCCCGCCCATGACTCACCCAACCCAAAGTCAAATACCCTTTAGATAATTGAACCCCGACCACCTCTTCTTCACCTATCATTTGACAAGTATCCCCTGTCCCTTCTTGCCTGGGGATCAATAACGCCTTGACGATCAGTTCCCGGGGGAAAAGTCTGTCCCTTCCGCCCTCGCCCTCGCCTTCGATCGCAGTGTGATTATGATCGTAGAATGCATGGTCATTGTCGTCCAATTGATGTAGGACCGATCTAGTCCTGTGTAACCGAGTCGCAGCAGGCGCATAAACCGGCCCAACCCGATCGCCCCCAACAGGCCGGACAACACCCAACAACAACCCACACATCTCCACCCCCCTCTCTGTGCATTCCCTCGCCACGTCTAGGAAGGTAGAGATCAGGCGGGCTGGAACGAATACTGGCCTTAGCGGGATTCGGTCGTCTGAGGCGGGGCGTTTTTTCAACGACGAGGAGATGGTGGTGCTGAGAGGTGAGCTTTGGGTGCCGATTGATGGATTTAGAATTGGGCCGGGTCTATGTGTTTGAGACGTTTGAGCTTGTTGTATGGAGCTGGGAGGGAGGTCCGTGGGGCGTCCGGTTCGGTTGAGTCGGATGTAATGAGAGGGATCGGGCATGGGGATGGGTGAGGGGCGGAATAAGGCGTGGAGAATGGGGGGTTGGTGGTTGTGACGAGGATGAGGATACGGTTGAGGAGGTTGAGGAGGAGGTCGAGAAGGAGATTGGCGAGAATGTGGTAGTGAACGAGAATTCAAACTCGGGTGTGAACTTGAATCAGCATGAACACTTTCCCTCTCTCCCCATCCTTCTTCTTCCTTAGAAAGGAACAAAGCCAACTCCCGATCGGTCCTCTCCATCTCTTCCCTCTGGTTCTGTCCTCCTCCATCGGTCCAGTAATCTTTCCGAGCTGGGACCACCAAGTCATCCTTCCTGATCGTCAGCACGGGGACTGTAGATGCTCTTGATACAGAGGACTCAAGGGCTAAAGGACCCGACCTGGGTGAATCGGCAGGGATAGGTCGGTTAACTGCAGGTGGAAGTTGATGGGGTACGTGTACAGGTTGAGTGGGACGAAGGATAAGGTGGGATTTGATCAATGTCAATTGATGTAGAGCTTGTTCTCCTTGCTGTTCGTTTGAATCAAAGGCGGTAGATGAATATCAATATGAACTGAAGCCGATTGGTTGTGATTGACGGTCAGCGAGCGACTTACGAGCTTGAACGAACGGATCAAGAGGGAAGGGATGGTTTGGTATTCCGGATGAGATGGGATTTTCTCCAACCATAATCTGTATGTCGTAGTATCGTAATGACAGAAGAGACAATTCGATGATGAATATATAGGGAAGAGTGTACCGGGCTGAACGGTTGAACTCACACGGCGGCTCTGGCCATGAGGATGAAGGCCTCATCATATTTCTCTCTTCTTGTATGTTCTTCTGATTCACGGACGAGTGCTTGAGCCGATCGATCCCAGCTGCGAGTCCAAGTGTAACAGTAGTATTGTCAGTGCAAGGGGGTCAGTATAAGAGCATGTATGACGGAGCGATTTAACATCTGACAAACGTTTGAAGAGCATATCGAGTTGAAAAGTGTAACCCCTCGTGAGCGATCTCGGAGAGATGATAGATTCGTGACCGAGCTGGGGGGTTTGACATTGAGGGAATGTGATATGTGATATGTGCAATGTATCGTCTCCCATGATCGAGAACGTTGTACGGTGTTCCCGGTGAATGCAACAGTCGCTATGCTGGTCGTTCCCCCTTTGACGACCTCTCACCCTAATATAATGCGGGGCTCCGATATATGACTCACGACGAGAAAATTCAAAAATGAATCATAATTCATACGAAAGATCGCGATAAGCACAGTAGACAGTAGATACATAGATGCATAGATACAATTTCGCAATCGATAATCGATAATGAGACATGAGATATAATAGTAGAACGGAAGGTTCGAGGAGTCAGCAACGGTATCAGGTGATCAAAGAAATGTGGCTTACGGGGTCTAACATCGTTAGCCCCACCTGCAATATGGAAGTAAACGATATTTTATGACAGTACGCATTCTAACTTATCATCAATCTAGTCGCTCTTCCTGTCTTGAGAAACCCGATGACGAATGTCAGAATCTTGAATCTTGCTCACGTTGGCGAATCCAGAGATAAACCGGGACTTGAAGTACACTGCGCAGAAAGCGTTGTTAAAGACAAAGGCCCCCCACCGCGAGCGGACACACTGGTCGGAGACCTGGCATCCGCTGTAGTGGTTAAGACTGGCAATTACGGGGCAAGCCCGCACACGTCGAAGTTCCGCTATGCTGGAGTCAGGGTACGGTGTATAGCCACAGCCACCTTATAACCACTATTTAACAACGCTGCGCAAAGAGTGAGTCAGTTATGTAAGCCGCAGTGGGGAGTCGACGTGAGTTTAGCCTATGACTCACATAACTGCGCAAAGTGTACGTAGAGGCGGCTCCTGCCGAGAAAGAAGATTTGTCGATCTTCCACGGGCCCCTTACTTCCAGGATCTGATATTGAGATCGTCCCCCTTAGGTAATTATAACTCCATTGCTCTCTTCGCGGCCGCAAGCACCATAGCGACAGGAGTAAGGTACTGCGATGGCAACAACCGCATTTATAGGATCAATAACAGCTAGTTTGGGACCCTAGACAGTCACCCCGAGGGGCTATGCAAAGGGTCGCACGCTTTGACCAGTGCGGTTCTGAACAAAGAAGGCAGGTAAAAACGCCTGCTGATAATAGAAAAGTACTATGAGACTTGCGTTGATGATTGGTGACCCGATTTGGATGTCGAAGGCGGAGGTCGAATTGCTGGAGAAGCTTACACATTGTCATATCTGCGAGTTGGACGTTAAGAATAAAGCTCATGACTTAGCGTGTTGTGGATACCGTATCGGGTCCTACATTTAAAGAATGGAATAAGCATGGGTCAGAAGGAGATTAGAGGTGGACTCACAAGGTGGTGTCGATCGTCGTTGTAGAAGGTGTCGATAGTCGTTGTAGAAGGGAGAGGTTGAATTGTGGGAGAAGTGAAGAGGAAAGTGGAAGTGGGAAAGACGAGAACGACTGGAAAACTGCCAGCATTATATATGTTTCTGTATCGATGCGCTTCTTGCTGGCGTTGACGAAATACGGCCAGGAAGCGGCAACAGAGTCCCGTCTTCGCTTTTTCCTATTGGCTGGAGGTTGCGCGTTTATGCCATTGGCTGGAACGTTTCGGCTTTATTCCGATGCAGGCGATGTAGGAGAGCGTCTGGGTTACTCGATGCATTCTGGGTTCCCGAGATGCGTTCTGATTGCTAATTTCCCAGAATTCGATTTTTATTCCGGTTTGGTTCATGCTCAAAGGACCCTTATGAGCCGAGGTATGAGACATCGAGTTGTAGAGCAAGCAAGATGTAGGTCTTATAACCCATGAGAGAGTAGCCCTCTTGCTTAAGAATACGTTCGATGTCCCGATCCTCACAAGACCATCCATTTTTAAACGACAGGCCTGGTTTCCAGGTTAAAAACCCAGGTATTTTCCGACATTCGGCGGGTTTCTTCCCGCTTTGTCCCGTAAATCTTGAAAATCCTGCGAACATGTCTCGGGCGCGAAACAATCGATAAAGCCGAAGATCATCGGTGATCGATCGGAAGATATGAAACATTGGCGAGTTTCATCTGAGGTATCACTCACAGGTCCAGTACCATAAAGGTTGCTGTATGCTTGTGCATACACGTATAGTTGTGTTGCCGAGATATCACATGGCCGTTGAAAGCAGATGCGATACATATTGCTGTACCCCTTATGGCTGAGTGGATTATGGTTCCGCCGTTGTGCTACACTTCCGTGGGAAGTCTAGGCGAAGGTTTCTTCAGGGGCGAATCATCACCACTCGAGATGACCTTTTCAAGCAATGCTCCCCAAGTTGAGTAAGATTGGGACTGGTTGCTCTTTTCTCTTGGTCCTCCTTCTTGCATGATTATATGTCATCCAGCAAAACCGAAGGAATCCTGCGCGGAGCATACGTCCTAGGAAGGCGATACGGCTCAAATGACCGAGCCGATCCTTACTTGGAGGTCGAGGTAGAACCCTCGAACCTTGTATCCAGTGGGACCATTCAAGTACCGTACGGCATCTTCAAGTACCATGATCCCCTGCCATAGCTACCCTCCGGCTTCATAGCCTACGGGTAGGCTAGTCAATTCAAGTCGCGCGCAGTGTAGTTGTTGCAGTATCCTATCCTGATAGACGTCGTCCACGAAGTCATGGCGCACGTATCTTCTGTGTTTGATAGAGCAAACACCCAAGGTCCCCGAGGCAATGTCGTAGCTTGCCGGCTTACATCGATATGAGACGGATCAGAGGGCGCGTGAGCATCCCATTATCAACCCTGCAGATCTCTCTATAAGCGGCAGCACGCTCTGGGACCACTGGCTCTTAAGATAGAGTCATCTGGGATATGGTTGACTTGAATTGCTCATACTCGGGCTGATGCGAGTCCTACCATGTGCGCTTGCGTGCGAAGGGCTGAGCGGCAGTTTACCACGGGAAGCGCTGGGTCCACGCGACAACGAGCTGCATCTGGTAATTTGATATTCGCAGACGTGCGCCTATCGACTACCAACATCACCAAGCATAAGGACCAATGTTGCTAGAGTATAGAACAGTTTGTTCAAAGAAAGAAACACCTAGCAAGCAGAAAAGTGGATCGCTGATCTCAACGTTCTTGCGATGCACCGCCCCTTGGCGTTCCCAAGGTGTCGAAGAAAGACTAGAGCAGGATCGATGGCCATGGTAGCTTCCTTAAACCAGACTCAAGAGATTCTTTCAGGTCTCGCATAATCAACATGCGGGGCATTGCTACCAAGCTGGACGATCAATCATCAGGCTCGATGGCCATAAGAGCGGCACGATGAAGTCTGGCCGGCAGCTGGAACTTCGGACGAACTAACGCTTAATGCCTGGCGCAGCACCAATGTTACAAAGAGCTATGTGCATTACATTTGGAGGCGTAAGACTTCATGTTCAGAGGCTTGAAATTCCCTTATAGAAAAATTACTGGTGAGTATTCTTCATAACGGTCCGAGTTAGCACTCTCACTAATATCATTTCGCTTCAAAGTAAATAGAAAGGCATCTCGTATTCTAGCTATCCTAGACCCATATGCATACTTCGACTGGAACTTTCGGCGGTCGATTACATTCTCTTCATCCCGTCGCAGTTGTCTAAGGCCTGAGGGGATCCCAACTCAAGTTACGTATAAATTTGGCCAAATTTTTACGTAACTATGATCCGCGGTTTCCAACTCGAAATCGTTACTCGGTTTAATCGATCAATCTGATCCCTCTCCCTCCTTCTCCATGCTCGTAACCCGTAACATAGCATACAACTGCAAACTGGCCAATTAAGTAACAACTGACTAGCACTCTTCCTGGCTTCTACATCATCATCAACATCATCGTCATCACAATCATAAGAATGGAATTCATCCGGGACCTACCATCTCGCTCGCCTACACCTTTTCAAACACCGCCTTCTCGCATACTGCCTTCTCGCACGTCATCACCTTCAGCAGCTGTTAACCTGGAGGAGATCGAAAGGCCTTTGCCTTCCTCCACCATCAAGGCATACAGCTCTAGCTGGATCATCGAGGCATACTAGCTGGACCATCGATGCATACAGGTTTGACAAGAACCTTGAGGGAAGGGAGATGGTGGGAGACGACAGACATCACAAAGGTGGTTATGGAGGAAGTGAAGGAGGAAGTGAAGGAGGAAGAGGAAGAGGAGAAGTACGAGGGGAAAGGGAAGGGTCGTTCGCGTAGAGGAGTGAGTCCCCGTATCCACATGTCGACTTGCATACATACTGATAGTCGAGAACAGGTAGCGGACACAAAAAGATCGCGGACAAAAATGTACAAGCAATAACCATGACACATGACACACCAGAAACTCCTATTCGCTTTCTTCGCCTTCGTGTTCATTATCCATTTCACTCTCGCTACTCTCCTCCTTCTTTGCCTTCGGTTTTTCCCCTGCAGATTTCTTTAATGACGACGCAGGACCGGTGTAGGTCGAAACGGTTGGACCGGAGGGGGTGCTGGCAGAAGTGGAAGTCGGATCGGAATATTTGACGAGAAGATCGTCAAGGAAATCGTATGTTCTGTTCTGGGTTGCCAGTCGTTTTCTGTGAGAGAAAGGGTAGCGATCAGTGATCTTGATCGAGAAATGGGCGACCGTACGGAGCGACGACAAGTCGGGTTACGAGATGATGAAACCGTGGGGGAACGCAGGAAAAAAAGGAGTGCGGAATGAAGCGCGAAGACGGATGACGCAGAATGGGGTTGAGAGATGACTAGTGGTACTCACACATGAAACGGCATAATCTTCTTTGACCCTTGACTCGCAGCGATGGCGGTCGACTCCAGCACCAAATCCCTCAAGAACAACTCCAACGCTTTCGCTATTTGAAGTAAGTGTAACCAGAAGCGGACACCCGATAAGCGCGAGAAGAGGGTGAGCTTTATCAACCGTACGAACAGATGACTATAGGAGCTCCAGCTGCTACTTTCCCTATCTCCTCGTCCTCCTGCATAATCTTCTTGATGCGTGCCGTCGGGAACTGATTGTTTACGTTGTCAGCATCGAATAGTGAGAGACCGCCGGTCAAAGGAGCACCCACCTTTGATTGAATAGCTTTCTTTCCTTTCATGTTGGCTGCGCGATTCCGTCGAGAATGGTGTTTCGGTAGTGTAGGCTGATGTTGTTATGGATGTGAGACTGACATATAAAGATCTGGTTCGGTCTCGCGATACTCTTTCTGTGACCGTAGGACCAGAAGTCTACGATCTACTTCCCGACGTCCCATTCCCCGCGAGCAAGAGGGACGGACAAGGGTGGAGCTTATATCCACTCACAACCACTCGATCGATTATCATCACGTGATGGTCAGATCGCCGTCATTCGGTCGCTGAAAGAAAAATGTTATCACGCGGATACAAAAAAATGGGTACGCCCACTGCATCCGCACGGCATCCTCACCATCCTACGACCACGCTTTCATACTCTTTCATTCCTCTCCCAATATCGTTTAGTGATCTCGCTTCCCCTTTCCTCTCCTTCTCTTCTCTCTTTCTCCTTCTCCCCAGGAATCTACCTACCATCAGAAACCTGGGAAAGGTAAAGAACAACAACTCAATACCTCTACACCACTTTCCGTAGCTTGCACACCTTTGGGTTAGCGCAAAACCCGAAAAACCAAAAAAAAAACCGTATCGTTACTTCTTTCAGAAGCCTCGAACTTCCTCTTTTCTACGCAGATCCCCCCAAATCTACGTACTAAAGATCGATCCGAGTAGTTGTGGTTTGTTGAACGAAGAAAGAACGAGCTCGAGAAACTGAAAGAGTCTTGACGACGGAAGAAAAAGAAAAAAAAGAGGTGAGCTCTTTTCATTGAGCTTCAAAGACGGCTTATTTCGGTCGATGCTGATATGCTGATCCTGCTTGATAGAGCTTGACAAGATGGATAAGATCATTTCCCAACCCATCCCCAGTGCCACTGCGGCTGCTCCACCCGTTAGCTCTACCCTCAAACCTTTGTCCCCCAGCACTGCTGTTATGAGGTCTGGACCTTTTGCTCCTGCTTCGTCTCAAGGTTTTGCCAATGCTGAAGAGACTGAATGGACTGACAAGGAGGAGGGAAATATGGTCCTTGAACTACAGGATGGACTCGTCTTACGAGGAACCTCCTTCGGTGCTGAGGGCAAGGGCGTTTCGGGAGAGTGTGTCTTTCAAACTGGTTAGTATTCCACTGGATGCATGAAAAAAGGTATAGAAGGAAGTAGAACACTAACATGATACTCGTGTTCCTGCAGGAATGGTCGGATACCCCGAGAGTTTGACCGATCCCAGTTACTCGAGTCAGATCCTCATTCTCACTTACCCTTTGATCGGAAACTACGGTGTTCCAGAACGTCCATCATCTGCCAAGGAATCTTCTACCACCGGAATCCCTGCAGACGAGAACGCCCACAACGTTCCTCCTACGTCTGATCTCCTGGATCAGCTACCTGCGGAGTTCGAGTCTAGCCACATTCATGTGTCCGCTTTAGTCGTTGCCAACTACCACCCCTCTTACTCTCATCACCTCGCAAACAGTTCTTTGGCCAAGTGGCTCAAAGAACAGGGCATTCCTGCTATCTGGGGTGTGGACACTAGGATGTTGACCAAGCGATTGAGAGAAGGAGGTTCTATCCTCGGTCGTGTCTTGGCCAAGAAGGATACCTCTGCTATCTCCGCCGATAGGGGTCGAGATGAAGGTGTTGTAGCTGGAGTTCAGAAGTTCTTGGGAGTTGGATCTGCCAATCGATCCGAAAGCTCTGACCGTCAGGGAGACGCTGCTTGGAGAGACGCTTACCACGTGGTCCCCTTCGCCGATCCTAATGCAGAGAACTTGGTCGCAAAGGTTTCTACTCAGAAATCCGTCCTCTACGCTCCCAAGCCTATGGAAGGACGAAATGTTATCTCTCATCCCACTAAATCCAGGACTCTTCGAGTTCTCGCGGTTGACGTGGGTATGAAGTGGAACCAGATCAGATGTTTCAGGAATCGGGGTGTCGAGGTCAAGGTCGTTCCCTGGAACTACGACTTCAACTCTGTCACCGAGGAGGACTACGATGGATTGTTCATCTCGAACGGTCCCGGTGACCCTTCCATGGTCAAGGAGACTATTGAGCACTTGAAGAAGGCCATGGACGCTTCCCGAGTTCCCATCTTCGGTATCTGTCTGGGTCATCAATTGCTTGCTCTCGCCTCCGGTGCCAGGACTAGCAAGATGAAGTACGGAAACCGAGGAATGAACTTGCCTTGTACTTGTTCCACCAGCGGAAGGTGTTACATCACCTCCCAGAATCACGGATACCAGGTCGATGTCGACACCCTCAGGGACGGTTGGGAGCCTTTGTTCACCAACGCCAACGATGGATCGAACGAGGGTATCTGGTGTGGACGTGAGGGCAAACCTTTCTTCTCCGTTCAATTCCACCCAGAGAGCGCTCCCGGTCCCAGGGATACCGAGTTCCTCTTCGACGTTTTCATCAGTAACATGGTCGAAAGCGCCAAGGCTGGAAAGTTGGTTCCCATGATTATGCCTGGCGGAGAATTGGTCGAGAACGCCAAGAAATACCCAAGGGAGAACGTCAAGAAGGTTCTCGTTCTAGGATCTGGAGGTCTTTCTATCGGACAGGCTGGAGAGTTCGATTACTCTGGTTCGCAGGCTATCAAGGCGCTTAAGGAAGAGGGAATTTACACCATTCTCGTTAACCCTAACATCGCTACTATCCAGACGAGTAAGGGCCTGGCTGACAAGGTCTACTTCTTGCCTGTCACCCCCGAATTCGTCCTGAAGATCATCAAGCACGAAAAGCCCGACGGTATCTATGTCACTTTCGGAGGTCAGACTGCGCTCAATGTCGGTATCAAGCTCAAGGACGAGTTCCCTAAGCTCGGAGTCAAGGTTTTGGGTACTCCTATCGATACCATCATCATGACCGAAGACCGAGAGTTGTTTGCCAATGCTATGGCCGAGATCGGAGAGAAGTGTGCCGAATCTGCTACTGCTGAGAGCATTGACGATGCCCTTGTCGCTGCCAAGAGCATTGGTTATCCCGTCATCGTCCGTGCCGCCTTTGCTTTGGGTGGACTCGGATCGGGATTCGCTAAGAACGACGATCAACTGGTCGCCCTCTGTACGAAGGCCTTTGCCACATCTCCTCAAGTCCTTGTCGAGAAAAGTATGAAGGGTTGGAAAGAGGTCGAGTACGAAGTCGTCCGTGACTCTCGTGACAACTGTATTACTGTTTGTAACATGGAGGTGAGTCCTGAGAAAGCGAGCCACACAATGAAACCTCTCACTGATGAAAGCTTTTATAGAATTTCGACCCCCTCGGTATCCACACCGGAGATTCCATCGTTGTTGCTCCTTCCCAAACCTTGTCTGATGCTGACTACAACATGCTCCGTACCACCGCCGTCAACGTGATCCGTCATTTGGGAGTCATCGGAGAGTGCAACATTCAATACGCGCTCAATCCTTACTCCAAGGAGTACTGTATCATTGAAGTCAACGCCCGTCTGTCTCGTTCGTCTGCTCTCGCTTCCAAGGCCACCGGTTACCCTCTCGCTTTCATCGCCGCTAAATTGGGACTGAACATTCCTCTCAACGAGATCAAGAACTCGGTCACTAAGGAGACCAGCGCTTGCTTCGAGCCTAGTTTGGACTATGTTGTTGTCAAGATTCCTCGATGGGACCTGAAAAAGTTCACCAGGGTTGACCCTACCTTGAGCAGTTCGATGAAGTCTGTCGGAGAGGTTATGGCTATTGGCAGAACTTTCGAAGAAACTCTTCAGAAGGCTATTAGGTGTATCGATGACTCGTTCCCCGGATTTGGAGAGGTCAGTCTAGAATGCCATACTTTGCGTGACTTTGATCCTTGACACTGACAGTACACAACTCCACAGAACAAACTCGTCGAGGATATTGATTTCGAAATTGCTAACCCTACCGACAAGCGTTTGTTTGCCCTGGCTTCTGCTCTGCACCGTGGATACTCCGTCAAGAAGCTGAACGAAATGTCTTCCATTGATCCCTGGTTCTTGGTCCGTCTTGAGAGGCTTGTACAGATGGAGAAAGCTATGAGTCAGCGCACTGCTGCCACTATCTCCTCTAGCATGCTTCGTCACGCCAAACAGCTTGGTTTCTCTGACAGGCAGATCGCTAAAGCTGTCTCCTCGAACGAATTGGCCGTCCGACGTCTACGTCTTGAATCCGGGATCATGCCCTTTGTCAAGCAGATCGATACCGTCGCGGCTGAGTTCCCTTGTCACACCAACTACTTGTACAACACATACAACGCCAGTCAGCACGATATCTCGTTCGACGATCACGGTGTAATGGTGTTGGGATCCGGTGTTTATCGAATCGGTTCTTCCGTCGAGTTCGATTGGTGTGCTGTGCGAGCCATCAGAACCTTGCGAGCCAGCGGACGAAAGACTATCATGATCAACTATAATCCCGAAACCGTCAGTACCGATTACGACGAGGCGGATCGTCTGTACTTCGAGACTATCAGCTTGGAAACCGTTCTCGACATCTACGACATCGAACAGTCTGCCGGAGTGATCTTGAGTATGGGTGGTCAGACTCCCAACAATATCTCTCTTCCTTTGTACCGACAAAATGTCAAGATTTTCGGAACTTCCCCCGAACTCATCGACACTGCCGAGAACCGATACAAATTCTCCCGAATGCTCGACAAGATCGGTGTCGATCAGCCATTGTGGAAGGAATTGACCAGCTTCGAAGAGGCTCGTGGATTCTGTGACAAGGTGGGATACCCAGTCCTTGTCAGGCCCTCTTATGTTTTGTCTGGTGCCGCTATGAACGTCGTCTTCTCTCAAGATGACCTTGCCGCCTACCTTTTGCAAGCTGCTGACGTTTCTCGTGATCATCCCGTCGTTATCACCAAGTACATCGAGGAGGCCAAGGAAATCGAGATGGACGCTGTTGCTAAGGATGGAAAGATGGTCATGCATTACATCTCGGAGCATGTCGAAAACGCCGGTGTCCACTCTGGAGACGCCACTTTGATCTTGCCTCCCCAGGATCTCGATCCCGAAACTATCCGCAAGATCGTGATTGCTACTCAGAAAATTGGACAGGCTCTCAACGTCACTGGACCTTACAACATCCAATTCATTGCCAAGAACAACGAGATCAAGGTCATTGAGTGTAATTTGCGTGCCGCTCGTTCGTTCCCCTTCGTTTCCAAGGTCACAGGTATCGATGCCATCGAGATGGCGACCAAGGTCATGATGGACATCCCTGTCGAAGCATACCCTGAATTGAAGATGCCCCCCAACTACGTCGGTGTCAAGGTTCCTCAGTTCTCCTTCAGCCGATTGTCTGGAGCTGATCCTGTCTTGGGAGTCGAGATGGCATCGACTGGTGAAGTCGCTTGTTTCGGTAAGGACAAGTACGAGGCCTACTTGAAGGCTTTGATCTCGACTGGAATCTTCCCTCCCAAGAAGAACATCTTGCTTTCAATCGGTTCTTTCAAGGAGAAGCTTGAGATGCTTTCTTCTGTCCAGAAGTTGCATCGTATGGGGTACAACCTTTTTGCTACCTCTGGTACTGCTGATTTCATTCAGGAGCACGGTATCCCCGTGAAATACCTTGAAGCTCTCGGCGAGAATGATGAGGAGGATCCTCAGAAGACGGAATATTCGCTCACTAAGCATTTGGCCAACAACTTGATCGACGTCTACATCAACTTGCCCTCCAAGAACCGATACAGACGACCTGCTTCCTACGTCTCTAAGGGCTACAAGTCTCGTCGTATGGCTGTCGACTTTGCCATTCCTTTGATTACCAACGTCAAGAACGCCAAATTGTTCATTGAAGCTGTTATTAGGAAGCCCACTTTCGACATCTCCAGTGTAGATTTCAAGACTTCTCACGAAACGCATACTTTCCCTGGTCTTGTCAACGTTCAGGCCTTCGTTCCTGGTATCGCTGCATCCGGCTCCGATGACTTCAGCAACGTGTCCCAAGCTTCTGTCCGCGGTGGATTCACTTCGGTTCACATGTCTGCTCAGGGATCTGGTAGTGCTATTGAGGACGAAATCTCGCTACAAGTTGCTCAAGCTAACGCTTCGGGAGCTGCTCATTGCGACTATTTCTTCTCAGTCGCCGCCAACCCCGAGAATGCTTCCAGAATTGGAACTGACGCTGTTCTTAACGGAAGCAAGGCATTGTACATTCCCTTCAACGATACCTTTGACTCTGCCAACAAGGTTGCTGCTGTCGCTCAGCACTTTGCTGCCTGGCCTGCTGAAAGGCCTATCGTCACAGATGCCAGAACTACCGATTTGGCTTCTCTCTTGCTACTCGCTAGCTTGAACGGCCGAAGCATTCACGTCACGAACGTTGCTACCAAGAACGACATCGAGCTTATAGTTTTGGCTAAAGAGAAAGGGTTGAAGGTCACTTGCGATGTTGCAGTGTACTCCCTCTTCTTCACCAAGGAGGACTTTCCAAACAGCACTTGTCTGCCGACGGCTCAAGAGCAAAAGGTATTCTGGGACAATATTGAACACATTGACATGCTATCCGTCGGCTCAGTACCTTACCAGCTTGCTAAGGAGATTGGTGAACAACCTTCTAGTACTGCCGGAATTGAGGAGACCTTGCCTCTTCTTCTTACTGCTGTTGCTGACGGCAAGCTGTCCTTGGACGATATCACTGCTAAGCTCTACGAGAACCCCCGGGTCATCTTTGATCTGCCAGAACAGCCCCAGACTTACGTCGAGGTTGAGATTTCTCGTCAAACTACTTTCGAATCATCGTCTGGGTGGTCTCCTTTAGCGGGCAGAGCCGTTGCTGGTGGAGTCCATCGCGTGGTGACTTATGGATCCTCTGTCTTCCTCGATGGCCGATCCAACACTATGCCCTTGGGACGAGACATTTCCACTTCCGCTTCGCGTGTCCCTGCAGCCAGGGTCTCTCGAAGTTCATTCTCTCGATCTCGATCTTCCATTAGCGGATCCCTCTTTGGAAACGTCGGATCCCCAGCTATTGGACCCAAGAGTCCTGTTCTCGAGAACTCGAGCTCGAACCTCATGTCTCTCGCCTCTGTCCCTCATCGACCTGTTGAGGAGCGTTTGACCCGCGAGGTATCGCCTGTTCGACCCTTCGCTAACTTGCAGGCTCATCCTGCATTCTCTCGAAGACACATCTTGTCCGTCAAGCAGTTTGCTCGCGAAGACCTTCACTACCTGTTTAGTGTCGCCTCCGAGATGCGAACTCAGGTTGAACGCACCGGATCGGTCAACACCCTGAGCGGACGAGTCTTGGCTACCTTGTTCTACGAGAACTCGACCAGGACTTCGACCTCGTTCGAGGCCGCTATGAAACGATGTGGCGGAGAGGTGACCCAGGTTGCTGCTGATCGCTCTTCAGTTACCAAGGGAGAGTCTTTGGGTGACACCATCAGGACTTTGGGTTGCTACTCTGACGCTATCGTTATTAGGCACCCCGAGGTCGGTAGCTCGCAGACCGCTGCAAAGTTCTCTCCTGTACCCGTCATCAACGCTGGGGATGGAATCGGCGAGCACCCTACCCAGTCCTTGTTGGATGTATTCTGTATCCGAGAAGAGCTTGGTTCCGTTAACGGTATCACTGTCACCCTGATCGGAGACTTGAAAAACGGAAGGACCGTTCACAGCTTGGTCAAGCTTTTGAGCTTGTACTCGGTCACTCTCAACTTTGTTTCGCCTCCTTCCCTGGCCATGCCCGACTACGTCAAGGCTGAGGCTACTAAGGCTGGGATCCAGTGGAAAGAGTACGCCAACCTCGACGAGGTTGTTGCCAAGAGTGATGTTCTTTATGTTACCCGTGTGCAGAAGTAAGTCAGCTGCGCGTCGGTTGAATAGTCAAGTGAACCCATGCTGATCACACCCATCCCTTAGGGAGCGATTCGCCAGCGAGGCTGAGTACGAGTCAGTCAAGGACATGTACATCATCGACAACGACTTGTTGCAGCGTGCCAAGCCTACGACTATCGTCATGCACCCCCTTCCCCGGAACAAGTAAGCATTGCCGGATGTTATACGACTGCTAGTCAGGCCCTGACATCTTCGCTTTCACCTCCACAGCGAGATCGACCCTGCTGTGGACTTCGACGTCAAGCGAGCGGCTTACTTCCGACAGATGCGATACGGACTTTTCGTAAGTCTTGCTCCAATCGGTTTGGGTTCTGCACGTGCTTATGTTGTATGATCACTTCTCTACAGATCCGTATGGCCCTGTTGACTTTGGTCCTTGCGCCTGGTAGCTTGAACCCTTCCGCCTAGCTGCGGACAGGTTTAGCTGCCTTCAACAACAACTGATACAGTCTGCGCCAGACGTAGACTTGACGAAAACATATCAACAATTCTCATTTTCTCATCGCATGTAGAGATCGAAAATGGCAGGGACGAAGCTCCGGTGTGTTGGGGGATACAGCGGCGATGCGACTTTCTCACTGTTCTCGATGTTCTCGAATAATCAAAAATCTTTGTATAGATAGATATAGACATGGCATATTCCGTTACTGATGAAACCGATTGGAGGCCTATTACGGGAATTACTACTGGAAAATTACGGATTCAGCTTCTGACTTTGCAATTCGTTTTCGAAGTTGATCGACTCAATCACGCGCTAAGCGCTAAGAACAACTTTGTTATCTGTATACTACTGTTTGCTTAGCTCTCGATGTATTCGGATATCACTCTTCGGAAGTCGATTTCTCTCCTTTCATCGCTTCCGCTACGCAGGACAACAGTTAATTAAGCAAAGCAGTATTGTTAGACAACATGCCAACGGCTATGTCCGAAAAAGGAGATAGTCCATTCCTGCCTCGGTCTGCAAGCATCTCCGGAACAAATCCTGCTAGTCAACTGGCTCGCCATGGGAAATACGTTCTCATGGGAGGACTTGGATCATGGTGGTTCGGCGTGACAGATCTGATACGGCAAGCTCTGGATTTGCAGGCAGGATTTGATGGGTACGCAAGAAAGGGTACAGCTGAGCATAGGTTAGTGGTCGCGGCGTTTTCCGGTCGTGAGTAACCGACTGACAACCGCTCGACTTAGGGGAAGGAAAACGATGATCCTATCCTTGGGACTTCAAACTATGACGATCGTGAGTCTTAGTGCCCAACCTGCGGTTCTCGTGAATGACTGTTTTCGAAATTATGCCAATCCAGTCCATCTTTTTATACCTCGTACTGTTCTTACCATGGCTAAGAGGATACATGCCAAATGTAAGAGAACTTCCTTTACTCGGGACGAAATTCTACCTACCACCTATCTGTAATTCAGTACCCTCTCTGGCAACGCTCTAAAAGACTAAGATTGATGGTTCCCGTAAGTCCCAGTAATTTCGCTGTGCTGATTGTTTCGCAATTGAAAATGCCGGAGCTTTTAATTCAGATTCTGACATTCTGTATTCTGGTTGGCTGGATTACTTGCGTAAGGGCATTGAAGATTGGGAGCTCGGCTGGTTCTTCGAAAGCAATGTTATCAGGTATGCCTGTTTAGTCTTCACGAAGAACATAAGGTGGATGCTGATCGATTGAGTGTGACTAGCTACATCGATACACCTCTTAATCTTCGGACTCATTGGCCTGATCCCTTCCCCCAAAGTACCGCTTCCGAGCATAATTCCTTCCCTACAGAAGGAACAGATGGATATGGAAGACGTGAAGACCAAATAGACAGCTTTGAGCATATCTTACGACCGACACACATAGCTTTACGCCTCTCGCTGTGTACGACAACTAGACTTACGTGGAGAAGCTGGGATATCCACACGCAAGGAATCTGTAACGATTGGATGGTACTTTCTGTTTGTAATTCTGCAAATCACATGAAAAGATTATCAAGTCTTTGAGTGTTGTCAGCTCGTAGGCTCGTCCCGCAATATCACCGGTCAGATCGATCAGATGGGTTCCAATACCTACCACCAGCGTGGACACTCCTGCCGTTCCAACACCAGGCGTTCCTCACCAGATCATTTAAGGCGCCCAATCCCCTCGAACAAGGAGGGAGGAGATAGTTAAGGAGGAAGAGGCATGTGAGCCGTTAGCAAAGAGCAGATGTTTCAAGTGGGAGTGGACTGAGCCGGCAAGTTATTTGCAAAGCACGGTCAACCCCCTCTGATCATTGTTTTCAGGCCGCTTTTGAGGTCAGGCTATGACGTTCCCGCCCGTGCGAGCCCAATGCTCCCTCTTACTGGAACTTAAACGACGGAAGAGAAGAGCTCAAGATTGATCGCTTGCGAGGGAGGAACTTGAAACTCTCTGCGGAAGGAAGAGTAGAGTGCCTTGTCGCCACCTGAAAAAGGCAGAAACATCGGAAGAGATTGACTATTTGCAGAAACGTAGGTAGAAGGATCTGGCTGTGATTTATGAGGCTGGACAAGGGAAGAGGGTAGGACCCCAATATTGGCGGGGCATCAGAATCACTCTTGCTTCCCCATTCAGTAACCCATCAGTATCGAGCCTGTTCCCGAAGTTCAAAGATGCTAAATTTGTCCGGGAGGCTGGCCTGCTACAAGGACCCCCTAACTTCAGTTCCGACAGCAGGGTTCTCCGGTTCGAACATTTCCGAACTGATCTAAATCTGAGCATTTCTATCAATTTGAATGGGTATGAGTCAACGCCTCATCGGCGAGCAGTGTAAGAACAAGCCGCAGGGAACGACAGCGATGTCTATGTATGGTAGAGGAAGTCTATTATATAGCCGACATGATCGTGAGCCATAACCACATGATACCACCAGTCAGTATCGGTAACGTCAAGTTATCATCTAGCCCGATATCTAAGGGAAGACCAGGGAGTGAGCGGTTGAGCATTCTTGACATTCAGTCTCAAACAAGCAGCTCACCGATCGCCTCTACAACTGCGCCGACAACACCTAATACTGAGGCCGTCATCCAGAGCCTTATAGGTTTGCCTAGCACGAGCGTTTCTTTGGATTGTGCATTGAGGAACCGCCATGACCCTAACCTTTCACCTGTCCACCACATCAGATCTCGATTTCCACCCCAAGCATCTCCCCAGCCCCCGTCAACATTTTTACCATTCCACCACCACCAAGTCCCAATGCAGAATCCTGTGACGCAAGCGGCAAGAAATCCAGCGAGAGACTTCCTACGAGCGAACGGGATACCAAGGATGGGTACGTGATCGGGAAGAGGAGACGACCAAGGCGAGAGCAAGCGGCCAATCGTTGAGGCGGCCGTATCTGACCATGACAGGCTGTAGATGTAAAGACGTATGTACAGTCAATGTGCGAAGAAATAGAAGACAAGCGGGTTCAGATTTCCACCACAGTTCAGTTTCGGAATGTTATGATACTCACGTAAGAACGCTGATGACTGCAACATCCCTAGGATATACACCTAAGGCTCCCAGACAACCGAGAAGGTACCATATTACGCCGTTCCAGCTCTTCTCTTCACTCTGTCTCATAAGAGGGCCGCAGACTTGGATATATAACAGATTGAAGGATTGTGACGAAAACCTCAAAGCATCGGTGGTGGTGATTACAACCAGCATGCTGAAGAGGGTCTTCAGCAGTGGCCAGAGTGTTTGTGGATTACGCGAGTGGAGGTAGAGCACCAAGAAACCTTTTGTAACAACGAAACAGATCGAACTGAGCATTCAATAGCCATTGACGGAACAGCTTGATTTACCTATTGACGCGTGTAAACTCTTCCTAGGGATCTCCCAATCCGTCTTCTTCGGCACTACTTCTCGATCTCTCATGCCTAACTTAATACCTGTGTTATGGTGGTGATCTGTTCCGTTTGCAGAAGCTTGTCGCACGACTCGCAAACTGTTTCTTCTGCTCGCTTTCTTGAGAGGAGGAGTAGCAACTCTTGTCTGCCGAACAACGCCATTCGGTTGAGTAACGCTTTCGGAAGTTGGGTTCAACTGCTGTTTAAGTGATACGTCATTTCCGTTCCCGTCTTCGACAGTACCGTTCGGACTGGAAAGAACCCTTGAACGTTGCGATTGCGGTTGTGGTGTGGATTGAGGTAGAGCAGTCGAGCGTGTCCCAGATTCGGGTTGGCCCCCTAAAACAGAGAATCTGTTGACAGTACTGAACGTACTGATAGATTTTGCCATAGCCTTGGTGGTTTGGCAGTAATGGTAGCTGTAACTGACAAGTGAAGTGATATAGTTACAGTTTCTACTTATAGCTTTTTGGTTTTGTGATAGTCTACGTCGCCGGTAACGCAGTCTAATAACGAGAACGCATATCCTTATCTACTTTGAGATTTGATTTGCTATCGTTGATGAGATCGATGAGATGAAGAACTGGGTATTTGCCCTTTTCTTTAGCTAGATAGTCCTCCTCAAACCGGAAACAGAATAATCGAACTTGCAAACATGTCTAGACCTAGTGCAGGACCTGCCAGAGGTCCTTCTGGCCTTGGCTCTTCGTCTCGTCAGTCAGCTAATCCCGGTAACGCAACCGGTCAACCGCCGCGACGAAGTGCTGGTCCGTTACCAGGTACGCTCGACTTCTTACACCTGAACACACTGATGGTGAGAGACGGCTCACGTTCCACTATTTCTCGTCTTATTCAACTCCAGGCCTTGCTAGAGCGGCGTCCGCCTTACGCCAGCATCAACCTGTACAACAATCTCCACTTCTTTCCCTTCCAGCTCATCTACGTGCTTCTACGGCTCCTCGAATACCATCTCCTTTAGGAAGAGGTACACCTTCGAAACCTCAACCCAAACAATCTTTCCCAGTGCGAACCTCCAAATTGACGCAAAAGCACGTCTTGCTGCCTGAAGAGATTCAGACTCGACCGCTTGCACCGTCAATCGCTCCCGCTCCTCCACCTTCAAGTAGACAGGGTCAACCTCATGATGCCAGCTCCAGCTCAGGAAACGTTGAAGACGAGAGAACAGAGGCGGAGAAGATGAGCAAAGCTCAAAGAGAGGAAGCTGGTTTATCGAGACTGACGGCGTATGCGACTGCGGAGAGTTACCGGATCAAACTGTTACAAGCCTTCCTCAAGCGAGAGCATGGTGTAGGGGTTGTCAGGGTTTTTGACGATGCAGTATATGCAGTAAGCTATCTCTCAGTTTCCAGCATATTGTACGACTGATATGCAACAATGGTGCTTGTAGGTATACTCTCTACCATTATTGCCAGGTTATGGAGCTGGTACAAAAGTTAGATCATCTCCTGCTGTCAAGTCTCCTGGCGGCGTTTCGTTGTTAGAACGTATGACTGAAGCTGAGGAAGTTGGGTACCATGATGGCTTCTTCCCTTCGCAAGCACCAGAGGACGGCGGCACTCAGGATCACACACATTCGAACGAATATCTGCTTTCTACGAGTCCCACCGCAGGAGGTCCTGAGGATACGCAGAGATCGCCAGACGATGCCACATTTGACGGTCATAATCCTCTACCAACGTTACATGAAGAAAAAGAATCTACGACAAGCGATTCGTCATCCGAAAATACTGCAATACCCGGTCTAGACGGGAGTGAGATAGATGAGCCATCCGTCTCGATACATCAGGACTCAACGCCTCAAGAACATCTCACTGCATCTCGTGAGGCAGCCCTCCGTGCTGTAAATGAAAAACACGATAGACAAGTGAAACGATATCAAGATCAATATCGTCGCCAACGTAGACGAAAGTCTTCATCCTCGGCGAAGGTTGGCGAAGTGGTATTCTTCGATTACGGTGTAACGGTCTTCTTCGGCTTGACAGAGAGAGAAGAAAGAGATATTCTGGAAGATTGCGAAAGTGCTGGAACTTGGTCGAGAAGTTTGAAGGAAGAAGATTGGGAAGTCGAAGAATGCCATTATGTGAGATTTGCAGAGAAAACCTTGAAGTGACATGATCCGCACATTGACAATATCACTACAAATAGGTATATGATCCAGATGCTAGTTACCCACGAATCTACAACGACATGTTCAGTCAGTACAGGTAACCTTATTCAGCGGTCAGTCAAATAGCTAGCTGATTTGCTATGTTGTAGCTTTCAAATCACATTCGCATCTACTGAAGGTGAGCTTATCGCTATGTCAGCAATAATTACATCTGATATGACCGCTTCACTAGCTTTCGGTATCACACGCTATTGCACAGTCGACAAAGCTTAGCGTATACGAGAGCGTCATGCAAGATTCGTTGGCTCTGACTGCATCTTTCCCGAAAGAGTTGGCGGAGACTGGAGAACTGTCTCTTGCGCGAAAGGAAGCCTTGAAGATGACGGGTCGGCTCTTCACATTGAGAATGGACGTCAATCTCAGTAGTGGAATTTTAGGTGAGCATGGTGCTACCTGGATGACTGAATCGGGCCGGCGCTCAACAGCTTCTGTTATAGATACGCCTGAGCTATTCTGGTCTGAAGCTTCCCTGCTGCCTCTTTATGAGGCGATCCGAGATTACCTAGAGATCGGCCAACGGGTACAAGTCCTTAACGATCGCCTTGCCGTTTCCGGAGATCTGCTTGTGATCATTCATGAATATATCGATCAAGGTCAGATGAACAGGATTACTTGGATTGTCATCATTTTGATTAGTAAGTCGGTTTAAATGGTCGATGCGCGAGGTTCGGCATCTTACCGATCTTCGTATCACAGTCATCGCGGTCGTTGTAGCTTTCGGAGAGGTCACAGCTAGAGTCATGTTTTACCGAGCAGAACGAGAGAAAGGCCAATTCCTACTTATGCATGTCGCTCGAACTGGATTTCGAGCACTCGCACCGACCTCTGAACCTCCGATGGCGGCTGAGTATATTGTCTCTTGAATTGTATGTTTTCTTTCATGAAGGATTTGCTCTACTGTATCGATGATTGGCAAGCTAGCAGTCTGCTCTCTGATGGACTACGACTGATATTACCACGTTCGACATGGTAACCTCTGCCGTCGCCTTGCCTACTGCGCTGCGAGTTGCCCTCGCGCCCATTCATAAGCTCCCCATCCGTCGTCATTGTCCTCGGGTTCGACTTGTGAAACCAGTTGGTATGGGCTGTCGTCCCCATTACCATTGTTCATCTTGATGGACTTATTCTTGTCGCTCTCACTGTCACTCTTGCTACCATTGGAAGACCCTCTCTCATCGCCCTCATGATCCTTGTCTCTCTCATCACCCTCCTGAGGATCTTCACTTGATTCCGCCTCTCCCATATCTACGTCAGATGCAGTCTAAGTCAAATTAGATTGTTAATCACGTCAACTTGGTAGTCGTTGTCCACGTAGAAGCACCTGAGCTGTCGCAGTCGACAATCCTTCCGAACCTGAAGAAGTCTGATTGCAGGCGAAGCGTTTTGAGACCCAGCGTGGTCATCCTGTTCTATGTGAACTACTGCGTTGCTCAAGCCGAGACTAGCCATTTGACGTTCGACATTTTCGACCTCCATACTAGAACCGTGAAATTCGGCTTGAGCGGCAGTCAGGGATCGATCTTTGCGATCAAGCAGACCAATTACTGGCCTGAGATTTCCTTTTGACTCATCGCGATAGATAGCGCTGAGAGAAGAGTTTGTTATAACAGATGTCCAATGAGACTGCTGTTTACTGGTTACTGGACCTCTGGATTGAAGGGTTATGAACGTCTGGACAGATGTAATAACGTACTAATAACGGTGGTACAAGTGATGTGTATCATATTGATGCAGATGACAATGCTTGATTCCGGTGATCAGCTGAAGCAGGGATCGTTCGTCTACAATCACGCGACCTGGAACATGTATAAATCGGATTTTGATATATTCGCTGCTAGCATTCTGTCTATTGGACCTGCTACCCCGGTGTAAGACCCTGCTCCATATATTGCTATACAATGGGTTCAAACAGTTCTAAAACGTTAGGTGGTCAACCTGGGCAAACCTACCGCCAGTTTGGCCCTCTCCCGACCCAAAAGGAGGCCTTCCACGGACGCACCCAACCCCAGGGTCAAAAAAGGGCTAGAAAGGAGAGCCCTGAGAGCCCCTGCAAACAGGTAGAAAAAAAAGGTGTTTGACCTTTGAACAGGCTGCTGCATGACCCCATCTGACCACTACCTCTTTTCAGGCCGAGGCTGTGGGAGAGGAATTAGATGCAAATGACGGGGACGTGTCGGACGAGGAATAACAAGAGCCAACACCCCAGTAGAATGCTAGGGCTGAGACGAGGGTGACAGAAGCTCATGCAGATCTTGCAGATCCATAATGATACGAGAGCTGAGACGAAGATGATACTAGCAGCAGCGCTTGCAGATCTTGCAGATCGACAGTAATGATACGACGCGCTAAATGAACGGAACACAGACTGCAAACTAGTACACGTACGCTGTACGCTGTACACTAATGATTCAAAACCGAAATAGGTCGAAGGAAACCAAAGCTCGAATTTTCATGCAGGTCTCGTGACCCGTTCGTCGAACCGACGTTTGCGGTGTTTATACATCGAAGGGCCAGATGTTCTTGCAGACTTGCGCCGTAACAGCAGAACGGTTGTGATTATGATATTCTGCCGTCACATTCACATAAAATGTCAGCTTATGCTCCCAACAGCCCCGGATACGTATATGTGAAACCCTCCACATAGTAAAGCTAAGGACATAGGACTTTCCGCATAGTGTCTCACTCTCTGGTCTCCAGTCCCGGCCGCATAAACAAAGAGAATGAATCCACAAGAGAATCGAAAGATGTGGAGAAGCATGCACGTATGCAATCTATGCAAGTGTTGTTTGAAACTACCAATTGAAGTTTAAAACATTGCCGAGGAATTTTGAAAAAAAACGCTGACAGCCTAAACTCTCTATCAGTTACCGCTTCAGATGTTTAGATACGCCCGGTCGACAGGACCGCTGGTGAAACGCCAAAATTCACAAAACCGCGTAATTTTGACGGAAGCTTACGGAAGCTAACGGAAGACAGCAAAATTCCCAGAAATTCGTCATACGACCTGAATTCGCTGACCATGCTGACCATCGATAAATCGATTCACTTTTCAGACTATAGCGTACCGGAGTTGGACGTTTCATCAATTGTCGACAACCAGTTACTGCAGTATGCCTAGTAAGATCGCAAACCATCATGATTACGTCTCTCAAGTTCACTAACTTGTGCTGGCGACAGAAATCTGCCACATCGTGGTAGGTCACAAACTGTGTCTTCCAGCTCAATAAAGGTCTAATATACTTGATCTATATCAGCTATGGAAGTTGAAGGAGGGTGTCAGCCTTCAATCTGCCCAGTCCGCAGCAAATAATCTCAAGGCTCTCAAAGCTCCGGGAAGATTGGCTATCGCTATTGGACCAACCGTTGGCCCACAAGAACGAGTCCAGGGTTACGACTTGGGAATGTATTCGACTTTCGAGTCCATGGATGCCTTGAACGTCTACACTGTGTCTGAAGAACATGTCAGGCGAGTCTTTCTTTCTTAGTCGAGAGATAGCTAATAAGCAAGCTGAAAATCGTTACGGCAAGCAGTTGCGTCAACGACCATGTCAAACCGAACGTATCGACGGTCTTAGCATATGATTGGGAGATCCCAGAACAGTAAATCGAAAAAATCGGAGAAACGTACATAAGGTCAACTTTGTTTAGCGATTATGTGTGATTCACATGTCGATTACGGCTGTGCGACGATATCTGTCTTCCCGACCAGCACGAGCGAGACCATCTGCGATTGAAATTCTGTTAGGAAACTGCTAATACGTTACTTGGAGCATCTTGCACTGTACATCTTGCCAAGCAGACCTGTCGCAAGTAGGCGAGTAGGCGAGTAGTAAGTAGTTCTACTAACCCCAAGAATCCTTTAAACGCAACCTATCGTTAAATCCGGACCACAATGATCCGATAATCGTACAAGTTGCTCCCTTCCCAGCTCTCCATGCTCCTTGCTTTTCATTCATCGTTTCCTTGAGAGATTAAGCTTGATAAAGCTTTCCGCTTCACCCTCGACATGTTCAATGGTCGCACTATACTAGACAATGTCATATCAGCTGCTATCGGGATCCTGATAATAGCCTATTTCTACAGCCGCCTAGCCGCACCGACGCCGACAGAAATAGCGACAATACAACATCCACATGAGTTAGGGTTCCCCAAGTGGTTCGGAAGTGGACCAAGCCCTCATGATGTTCGTATAAGACATGTTGCGAATGGGTTCGAGAAGATCTTGGTTGAATACGGTGAGCTGAACGAGTTAGATGCTGCGATTAGTTTGTTGACAGGTTGCCATATTGCCATACCGATAAGCAGATGGAAATTATGGAAACGACTTCGCGTTCCCTTTGATCAGGTATCTCAAGGCCTTATCAACTTCATACCAACCGTTGACAATACAAGCTCGAGGAAAGTCTTTGGATCGATATGCACCTGAAGTATCAAGTTCGAGTGAAGGAAAATGTAGCTGGGACTGGATATGGGCTATTGGGAGAGGTAAGCAGGGTCGTTCGGAATCTGTGATGCTGCAAGCTGACCTACAACGTACAGAGCCGCAAACGTCAGACCTGTCGGGTTGTTCCACTGTGGTCGTATAGTAGGTTATAAGAAGCCTCATTTGTGTACCATGAACTTAAATGAGTACCTGCCAGCCAACCGGACGGAGTATTCGCTGAGAACATCGGTCAACTTGACATCAGTGCCGGCGTAAGTCAGTCCAGACTTTAGTCTCTTGGCTCCAGCGTTGACCAGTATCGATGATGTAGGTTACGGTTCTTGACAGCTCGCTTTATAATCAAAAAGACGTCGCTGCGGTACTATACAGCGACCTCACGTCCACGTATCGTACAGACGAGCATCAGAAAGTAGGGTTAATAGGTAAGTAGCTAAGCACCAAGATACATACGTTCATCTCGAGTACTAAGTCGCTTGATGGTCAGCCTTTGCATTACCTGCTGTAAGTCTAAGCGGGTTTGACATGGTGGTCGAGGAAACCTTACCTGCGATTTTCCGACTGCTATCCTTTTGCAGGCGAAGTAGGTTACTGAGACTTCGTCCTGCGTCTAGACTTATATGCTTAAGACCCTTTCATTTAGTCCCGATGTGTTTTATCCCAAACGTCATCTGCTCGCCACCCTACGCAAGCAGGTGACGTACTTTACGCTGAACAAGACATGGTCCACTGAAGCACAGCTAGCTGACACAATGCCGCTAGGTTGGAGAAGCTACCATGGTATTTCGTCAGCTCGACCTGCGGAAGCGATTTCATACTGAGATACTTCAATCAGTGCAACCTTCGCGCGACCTAAAATCGGAAAAGACAAAAGCAAAAGAAGAAGACAACTTGGCACGCCAGATGCGTGGTAGCGGGATATGTGTCTTTGATGACTGGGAAACCGGCGTTCTGAATGAACTGTAGGGTGGTTAATTTGCGTCTACAGCGTGGCGATGTGATACTGATCCGAACAATAGGATGGCCCAGGCTATGCTATCAGGTTGTGTGGTAGCTGCCGCGCCACAGAAATTACTCTCAGGTTAGTTTCCGGAGAATTCGAAGAGAAGTCTCCATAAAATTGGTAACCTATCATCACAGATGAGCTGCACAAGCTTTTCATACCACTAGGCCAAGCCCGAACGCCGGAGGAGTCTCTTTTCACGACCGTGGATCGCGCTCTATCAGCCTATACGCACGCAGAATTAGACCGGAAAGCCCTGTGGGGTTTCATCTATGCTCGAGAAAAGCTGACGTTTGCAAAACGATTACATGATGTCGATGGCTGGGTGAGAGGCTATTTAGAAGGTCAGCGTGGGGTTCTGGTAAGTTTTTCCTCGAGAGTTTAAAGTTGAAACTATTCTTAAGGCTGATGGCGACCTTCTTGCCTCACGAGCGCAGATGCCATTTGGATTCAATCATGAGATATGAATGGCGCTATGTAGAAGATCACTCTACGCCACATCGTATGTGGGAAGTGTTTTACTCAATCTTGATGAACGCACGAATGGCGATCTAGGCCGCTATGTGGTCTGGAGCTGGAATTTCATGAATCGAAGAGGAGAGACGGGAAGATCATAGTACATAGATGTTGGGAGCAGTGTACCGAGCGGTGTTGTAGACCTTCTTGCCTACCTGAAGAGCACCGATAAAAATATACATTCAGCTGTTAAGTCATATCAGTCGACTTAGACCCTCAGTGCGACTTACCTCCCAATCGGGCACATCCTTCATGATCTCCTTCTCCCTTGCCAAGGCTGCTTCGTTCCTCCTGTATGCGTCTCGGTCTTGTTCTGCTAGAATAAGAGGAACCAGATGAATTCTTGACCAGGCGGCCTCTCGTTTGAGCTCTCTATCGGAAACAAATGAAGCTAAAATCAACAGCTTGATCTTCCGCAAGTGAGACCCGAAAGAGCATGGCGGAACATTCTCTGCATGAGAATTCAAGGGACTCCGTTTGCTGACAGAGCTGGACGAGTTAGCTTACCTCCTTTCCAAGTTCCCTTGTCCAACTAAGTAGAATCCGTAGGCACAAATCGCGGTGATTCCACCGAAAATAGCTGCTCCTCCTGGACCCCTGATGGGAAGGTTACGTTTGTATCTGACGGGTTCGAACCCGCCAGCAGGGGGCATATCTCTAAGAGTGGAAGATACAGTAAGTAAATTGAGTGGAATGTATAGTTTTCCAGACAGGTCAGAGCTGTTAGCACGTACTGCCTAGGGGGTACAACCACTGCAAACCAGTTTTGACCATCAGTGAAAGTCCGCAAGAGGTCTGCTGTAAGGATTTCTGGACTTACTTTTAACCGGTAAGAGCTCTGGTACTGATCCTTTTGTGAGTAGTACTAAGCTTGAGAACAAACAGGGCACTCTGTCTTCACCTCTCAGTTGGATGAGATGGGATCGATTGGCCGAGCAGGAATTGATAAGCTAATCAATCGAATGACGTGTAACCTCACGACAGCCCGTTTCACCTGACAGGCTAGTACTGATATATCTGAATGGGTCACAGCCTGAACTAGCTGTTCTATTGAGTTACCTATGCTGGAAAGTAGTGTATATATCGTATAGTCGCTTTCGGGTTACAAATGGGGAACAACCTTCTCTATTAGAACATCTGGATTGCCATCGCGGGCAAACCCTCGAGCAGAGATTTCGAAAGAATGCTATCTATAAGCTCTTGCCTTTCCCCTTCTTAGCCAACCTAACTATGGTAGCCAGTTTCTCGGTTGATCTCGATATCGATTGTGAAACCATGATTATAAACTTACTTTGACGGTTGAACTCTTTGATGCTTGAAAAGCCTAAAATGAAAGTCATAAGACCGTACTTCATCTATCGAAGCATGGACGTATATTTAGGACGTCGGTCATATATGGACAAGAAGTGATGGAGTTCCAAACTTACGCTGACTATTGGGTCGCATTCGTGCTTAATACACCTAGACAAAACGTAGAACGCCTCCGCTGCGTGCTACTCAATTGCACAAAGCATCAGTCAGCTTAGAGCGAAACCCAGATAATGTATACTCACTGCTCCGATAAGTAGTCTGACACTGGCTTCAAGGAATCCTGCACCCATGAAACTTTCCACTCGATTCTTCACCAACAGCGCTGGCGATTGGGACGAGAAATATACGTAGAGTTGAAAGGCAATGACCACCACGGTAACGGCAGGAACGGGAACCAAAGGCGGAGCAACGAAACGTCGCAGACGAGCGGGTCTCGGCAGATCTATGTCCATGTTTATCGAGGTGGTGTTCTAAAGTCCAGTATCTGACGTATCTGAGGGGATGGCATTTACGTTCGGGAGTGACGTTTCACTTATCACTTAGTCTTGAGCGATCTGGTTATCAGAGCCAAATCGCATGGAATATCGCATATCAGAACGTCCGCTCACGTGACAAAGTCGCAACCTCATGCCCTAATTTCAGTTCCAAAAGGTCGTCATATAGCTTCAGCAAAGTCAGAGCAAGCAAGTTACGAAACTCTTCTCGTCAATCTTCGAATATGGTGGAGGCTTTGAAGCGTAAAAGGGGCGCTCAGGACTTCGTTCAAATCGCTGGGGAGGGAAAACCCAGCAACGGGAGACAAGCTAGGATCTGCTCGACGGGGAAAGATGTGAAAGCTGCCATCGAGTCGATGAGCAAAGATGGTGAGTATGCAACATATACCCTACAAAAATCCCAGACAGCACTGATTATCGTTTCTGTAGCTATATCTGATGTTGATAAGCAGTTACGAGTCCCTTACTCGCTGCAAGCCAACATTACGATCACTCATCCTAGCGTCATATTGCTTCAGCAATACATAGCATTGTCACCCAAATGTGAAGATATCTTGACGAATTGGAAAAATGGAAGTGACGTGAGCTGATCGCCCATGGCAAAGTCATATCCAACCGCCAGCTAAATCTACTCATTTCTAGCGAAAGAACATGCAGCTGATAGAATGCTCAGTCCACCTTCTCACCACTATCTTCAACATTCTCGTTGCGGTACCCTATTTTCGCCCGACTTTACAAGGTGTAGTTGAGAAGTTTCTGGACAGCTCTGAGGTTTACGGTAATCTCGTGAGTAGAGGTAGTCAACGGAAGAAGGATCTCGCTGATTCCGGACCCTTGATTACAGTTGACGCGGATGATCCTAAGCACGAAACGAGAACATGCGCAACTGGGTATCACCTTAGCTGCTACTCTTGTTCACGTTGATCCGGGATACAAAGGAACCGTTAGCCGACTCAACAGCAGGATCTGGACAATGATTGCGGACAGCGGGTGCTTGAAAGCCCTCCCTAAGCTTTTGAGTATGAGAAGGAAAGGCGGGTTTTCAGCTCAGGCGGATCCTCTCGATAAGCCAGGCACGTCGGTGTGCCATCGCATGAGATGAAAGCGTGCTGATTTTACAACGCGATACTTACAGACATCAGGCATTCCACAATTCATTTCCTATTGCCGTTCCTAGCGCATCCACTGTTTTTGTCCGGATCAAGACCGATTGTCGTCCCATTCTTCGCAAACCTCAAAGACGACCCGGCTGTTACTGTATTTCGGATCCTCAATGCTATCTGGGACGCAGTCAATGTTTCTCCTTCTTCTGCTGTCAACCGGAAGACGTCGGTATCTCTCCTGCACGAAAACTCGATCGATGGGATCATCAAATTATACAAACGAGACGGAAGCGATGATGATGAAGACCTGGTCTCCGAGGTATATCCTGCTGAGATGGCTCATCAATTCCTGATGAAGACATGTACGAAACCTGGAGTTGGTGTCTGTTTCCAAGATCAGGGATGGTACAAGCGGAAGGGGAAAGGAAAGGCGGATGACTTTGGCCCAGCCGACGATGAAGCTGAAGGTGGAAACGAGGAAGGTGCAGAGAACGACGGAGCTGCTTATGGTACCAGGATGCTGCACAACCACATTCTCGGGAACGTAGTCCGCAGGGTGGGAGCTCGTGCAGTAGAGGAACCGAAAATTGCCGAATTGGTTCAATCTATCCTAGGTGCATGTCCAGAATTGGTCGCGAGCTTTTGGCCTTATTCTGGTATCTCCGTAGACCCAAGGCTTTCCGCAAAGTGGCTAGCGACGATGTCCTTGCTTGGACACGTGATTTCGCTTCCCCTACCGCTGTATCAGACTTTCCAGGTGCCTACCGGGGCTACACAGCAGGATGGTTCACGGGAATGGGTGGCAAAAGCCACGCCTCCGGCCATGCAGGTCATCATGGAAGCCATACTGCCGTCCCCCCTCACGAAACAGCATCTTAGCAAAGGTTTGCAACATAGTGTCGGACTGGTCCAACATGAGACCGCTTTGACACTCGCTAGATCCCTGCAGAAATTGCTCAGTGTGAAAGCAGCTTTCGACAAACTGGGCGCAGAAGTGCGAAAAGATATGGGAAACGATAAGCTGGACGACTCCTGGTCTAAATGCCTGAGGGAACTTGAGGTGGAAGCTAGGAAAAGGGTGCCAGAAGTACCAGTGATCATTGCCTTTGCTCAAAACTCAGCTGCATCACAAGCGTTACAGGCGTCCCTGGAGGATGCGGACGAGGGTGAGAAAGCGAAAGCCGTTCTTTTAACCGAAGCAGCTTTGAGGCTGTTCAGGCTGTACTATCGAGCACTTCCAAATATGGCCTCAGAATTCCGTTTCGATGTCGGAAAGCTTTTGGTGTCATCTTCAAGCGCGAAACAAGAGGCAAACGCCAGAAGAATGGCTAGAGAAGGCAGTGTCATCGATGACGCAGGAAGTATTGCCAGTTTTGGTACGGTAGGCAGTGCGGGTATGGGCGGTGGCTTCGGCCAATCTCGTGGAGATGTGGCAGAGTTTGATGCGCTCAGCCAAGTCCATGTGCTTGAGTTGCTTGCTTCCGTACGCGAATGGGACTGGACAGCGAAAGCCGGTATGTAGATCGGTATCCGATCTCGCCGGAGAGGAGTACTGACATGTAGGGCGTCCACAGCTGGTTCTGCATATACATATGCTTATCACATATTGCAATTGCGTTTGACTACCCCGCATGAGAGGACCGTCGAGGTCACAGGAACGCTCCTACATGCGATGGTCGCCGACTCCATCATGTTCGACCACGATCGTTACGAGTGGGATCTATGGATGCAATGTCTGCCACGAACTAGGTCACTCGCAATCAAGACTTCTGCGACTCTAGCTCTGGAAAGACTACACCTTTTGGGTTTCATCGATGAGTGCATTCGTCGATGCATGAAAACGCCGTATCGGTACATAGAAGAAGCTGCTGCTCATGCGGGCGAACGATCTAACGAAGCAAATCCAGCGGCGTTGCCATCCCCTCTGCTGTTTGCCATGTTCGAGCAATTCCAAGCTAAATTGGCCGGTCACCACATTGCAACCGATGCCGCAGAGGTCATAATCATCTACTTGCGACAAGTGATCCTATCACTTACAGCTAAGCAATTAGATACCTCTTACATACAGTCCCTCTCGCATCGTCTAGAGACCTGCGTCATAGCGGCCGAGATCAAGCGCGAAACGCCTTTGTTAGCTCTGAAAGCTCAAACCAACCTATTGGCTGCTCAAGTATCGTCTTACGAGAGTCAGCAGGTGACTTCTACCAAGTCACTAGAACATAAACTCGTGGAAGGCAAGTCGTCGATGCGGCATTTGATGCGACCCTTGGCTAAGATCGAGATGTTTCTACAGGTGAAGACGAAGCTGAGAACATGCGTAGGCAGATCGCAGGTCTCGTGCCAGGCGATATGACTTTCTTCAATTTGTTAAAGAAGAAGGTCTCGGCACAGGATCAGACAAGGTACGTGCGGCTCTTGGCTATCTATCAGGCATATTGCTCATCTTCGGTAGCAGTATTCTGTCTGTCACACCTTTCGCAGTATCGCTCTCTCATGTTACAGTTCAGAGTGATGCATCAGCTGGGTTGAAAATGCTTCAGGCAGCATACTTGAGTCGATCTGAAGGGGAGAGGTTGAGTTATATCAAGACCATGATGACTCGACTCTCCGCTTTTGCTGGTTCAGCCGATCTTATCGGCGAGGGTCTTCACTTTTTAGGCCTGATGTTCAACACACAGTGGAATAATTTGAAGGAAGAGCGCGATGCTTTGTTGCGTCGCATCTGGCATATCTCGGCAGTAAGGGCTGTCATTTTGAGTAACGATCGGAAGATCCGACAGGGTTTGTCCGCTCAGCTGTTTTTATATTAGCCCGCAGACTTATCTTTTCTTTTTGATAGCGCTCGTCACTCTTCTTAGACTGGTTCGCGTATCTGATGAGGGCATGATTCGAGAGATCGCGGAACAGGTTACCGACGATTATCTGAGCCTTGATCAAGACGGGCAGAATACGATCGCAACTGCTTTCATCCCATGGATCAAATTTGTTTCCAAGAACCAAGCTGGCCGTGCCTTCCAGTCTTTGGCATCTAAACAAGGTAGAGGACATCAAGTAGCGCAGGTCATGGGAAAATTACTTCGTCGGAGCGAGTCCGCACCTATAGTCATTCAGAACCTGTCCTTGATCCTTCGCTGTGGGCTACAAAAATCAGCCGTCCTTGCGTTGAGGACAATTTCTGTGTCTCGAGGCATCGGCAAGGGTATACCTGACTACAACGGAACGGACTTGGAAAGAGCAATGGCGACGGGCAGTCAGGCTGTTTCACTTGATCTCGATGACATACAGGTCTCCAAGGCGTCCCCGAAATCGCTGGAGCTTTTAAGACTCTGTGCAACGATATCTTGTGACGGGGCAGAAGAGCTGACTCTCGCTTTAAGTCGTATCAAGTGGAACATATCGACGATTCATCGAATGGCGCACCTGTTGTGTCACGTCAATCTCGACGAAATAGAACGATCCCAACCAGGCTTTATGAATACGTTGGTTGAAGCCGCACTTAGCAGTCCCTTGCAAGTGTATGACAGCCTTATGCAGATGCGTCATGCGTCTATCTTGAACCGGACTTTCCTGGACAAGAATATCGTTGGAACTATTCTTGAACTTTTGAGGGAACACCGAATTTGTTACAGCCCTAACAAATGCAAATACCTCCTGTCACTTGCTTCCGGGTCAACTCAAATTTTACAGGTACAAGCACTCGTAGAGAACTTCATGGAGTGGATAAACCCTAAGCTTACGCGAGAAGGCGCCATCGATAGCGATCTCGAGGTGGTCATTCCACAGTATGGTGAGCGAATTTGCTTCGTTTCGTTCATGTTCATTTCTCTAATCCTTCTGTTGCCAGCGTCTCTGTTGCGAGAGCCTGCTTTCGAATTGCCCAGCTATATTATCGAGCCTTTGCTATCTTCTACTGTTCAGGATCGATTGCAACATCCTGAGATAGTGGCTTTCACTGCAATGCTCTGCGGCAAAGCCTCAGTCAAGGTTAGTGGTTTTTTGAAGAAGCTATAGTATGCCTGATACCCGATACTCAACGCATCAAACCTCGCTTTTAGGCCATGGTGATTCGACAACACCTTCAGCTACTGATTAGTACCGACCGTCTCAACAAAGTGATGCAGCAGGACGCTGTAGTCGCCAGAAGGAGCATCGCAAAACTAGCGCTTGCCTTGTTCAATGCTTCGCCTTACTCGGCATGTCAGCCATCTTTCGCCGAACCGCTCATCAAGCTCTACAAAGGAACTCGAGATCTGGCCGATCATGATCTACTGTCTGTGTTTGGTCTGTACGAGCGATACCGAAAGGTTTCCCTTTCTAAAGCCATTGTCGCTATGTGGACGCCCCAACTGAACATGGGCGCAGACGAAAACGATACCTGCCTCGATGCTGTCAAGCAACTTGATCCCCGAGTTGTCTTCGCTAGTTGCATTGCGTTCGAGAGAACTTCGAATGACGACGACGCCTCAAAATACTATGATACAGGCTTTATTCTGAGCTTGACTGCAGCTTGTTTGCGAGATGGCACATTGACAGGTCTTCAATGGGTAGAGATATTGAGGAGTAACGTTCTAGCACTAGTCGCATGTGCCCTTGCCTCACGATCGGTTCATCACCGGAATATGGCATCCTGCATTCTTGGTGCTGCCATCGAAATGGTCGAAGTAAGCCGTGATCAACATCCTCGATTGTCTGTTCTAATTTGCACTGAACTAACGCTTGTGCTGTATCGCTTCTTAAGGCTACGCCTTTCCAGGAAAAACCAGCGGTCAATCGATTGTTGTGCTTATTGCGCCACGGCGTAGCGCCAGATGAGAGTGGCAAGACAGGACGGCTACCATTCATGCTCGCATTCTTCTTCGCTCAGGCGTTCAGGACAATTGGCGAGCCCTCTTCTTACCTGTATCCCTTAACAAGCGCGTTCTTGCTCAGACGGCCTATGATGGATTTCAAGGACGTGCCGATGTTGTACGACATGTTATACGCCGCTGGACAAGGCTCGCGTAGAGAAAGGAGATGGATGGTCCGTTTCTTGAGAGACTCTGTGCGCTCTCGTGCAGTACGTATAGCACTGATCCCAAAGCGGAAATTTACTGATCACCTGGGTTATCCACCACAGGATTGGCAAATATGCAAGAGAAGGCATACATTTGCTCTTCTAGCTTCCCTTTTCCAATCATCATCCGATCACAACATTCATCCGCTGATCGCACAAGCCCTGGCAGCTATAACGTCCGTTCCCGAGGCTGCTATCCACCTTGTAGAGAAAGAAGGTCTGGTTGAGTGGCTCGAGATGGCGGATGTGACTGCCAAGCGTGCCGAGCTGCTACCATACGTTCTACAAATCCTGGACAACGCTGTCTCAGCCTTGATACAGCGAGATATGTCCAAATCGTCAAAATTGTTCGCTACAGAACGCCGATGGCATATTCCTGTTCTGAATTGTTTGCAGAAGTTGGGGACCACATCGAGTGAGTTATTTACTTAATGCTCGTACCCGCCGTGACCATCTAACATTAGTATCGCCATTAGATATGTCTGCACTGCGCAATTACAGCGAGATGGTTTTAAAAATCTGTCTGACAACCAAATCTGCAGTATGCGCTCGAGCAGTTTCTGCTCTCGCATCTAGATTGAGGCAACTGGATCTTCAAACTACGAATCTACTGGATGATAAGGACTGGCGGTGTGCAGTGGACGCGCTGACTAGGTGCGGGCTGTCGTGGGATCCTGAGACCCTGCGCATGGCAGACAAGGCGCAGATGCTGCAGACTATGCCTTACCTGGCGTGTAGGTCAATGGCTTGCGAGGGAGCTATTGGCCACTGGCTTAAAGAGGAGATGAGGCAGATCGTTCGCGAGCTATGAGACGTAGTAATCATCCGGTTGAGCACATGAGCCTGACCTTTGTAATAATCGGAGGATATACTCGCTACAGTATACATTCTAGACCCGACTATATCGACGTGCCTGCGTCTTCTCAAACTTCAAACTCTCCCGTTTGGCCACGGGTCATCGCTGCCTTTGTCTCCAGACTGCTTCTTACGCACTCGGCGAATCGTCTGATGATATCCTCTTGCTTTGCAGTAATGTAAAGACCGTCAGGTTTGGAGCTGGTCGTTGACATGCTTTTGATCTCATTCGTTCTCGAACGATTCGAGCCGGCACCTTCCTCAATGGAAGGAAATGGTAGATACCATCCGTCATTATGATTTTCAAAGACCTGCTTCGTTATCTTCCATTGGTGCATCTGACCTTTCGACATGCTTTCCCCGTCCGCCAGCTGCTCTTTGATTCCAAGTAACTGACTGAGGTATTCCTTCCTCTTCCATTGAGGCCAAGCCCGTAAAGTAGTCATCATCGCTCTCAGCTCTTGCCCGTCGTTATTGTTATCCGTCCGCTCTAAGCTCATCATGGATCGAAGAGGTTGAGAGGAAGCCAGAAGCTCATATTGGTTTAAGAGCAGGGGTTTCGGTTCGTCTCGTGATAAAGGATCAACGAATACGCTTCGGTCGGGTTCAGGTGGCCATTTGACATCGATAAGAGGCCTCAAAGGCTTTGCAGAAATTGTAGATGAGAATAGTGGCTGTTCGCGGTTCGGCAGTCTGAGCTGAGGCAGTGATTCGAGTTGAAAAGGGAGAGTGGCAATTGCAGATTCTGGTTTTATTGATGGGGTAACAGGTGAATGATGCGCCTGTTCTGTGGACATGAAACGGGCGAGCGAAGCAGGTAGATGTCAGAATCTCTTGTGGAACTCGATTGCGTCTATCACCGACCCTTATGACCTTTGTAGCATTTCACAGAGCAGCTTGTTAAGGTACAATTGGTCAGGATGTCCATGATCGCTCTTTCATACATCAAAGCGACTTACTAGGCGAGTGAACAAGCCGGACATTTGTACTTCCAAGCCTGCAAGCCGCAAACCTGACAAGGTTTTCTGACTTTGTCGCCAGCTTGCGTCGACATGACCTGTCAAGCTCGTTGTGAATTTCTTTCTCAAGCGAAATATTCGAGCAGCAATCGGGCGATTCTCATTGTGTGGAGCCGTATGCCATGCTTGTAGTCATACAACTATACCAAACGTATAATAGTCCTCAAACCAAATCTAATGACCATCATGACCATGGAGTGCAGCGATAACATCCCTTGAAATCGCATAGTATGCATCCGTCGTTTTGTCCGGTTCGAAGCGAAGCATCCGGTCATCCTGGACGTTTCATCAAAGGCAGCGTACGGGTTCCGCATACAGTAAACCGATCATACAACGTATCTCCCATCACATTCTTGTTCTGCGTTGATCATAGTGCTACCAAGTTCTCTTCGATTTCCTCCCTTATCCACACCTCACAATGTATCTAGCCGTGACCCCATTCCTCTACCGAGCCATCCTCCGGCTCGATAGGTTTGTATTTGCACTCTGGGTGGGTTTTACATATCCTGCCAAACAAACACGATCCATCAGCTAGGTAGCTGAAACAGTATGGAGATAAGAAGTAACTTACAGGCAAGGCGTATTGACCTGATCCCCACTGAGTTCCTCGAAATGTTGCCTCGCCTGTTCGATATTGAACATCAACAGGCTTGGTTCTGTTCATTCGATATTCCGAATGAGCCATGTTCAACCGGTACTGAACGTTGAGGGCGTATAGCTTACCGACCCAAGGTTCCGAGCTGACCAACATCAAGTACGTATTACTTGTCAGGGCATCCAATCCTAACGAAGCGTTTTCAAACCTTGCTTCAAGATTGATGAACGGTTGTCCGTTTTTTCTACCCGCCACGTCCAAGCTCAGCTAACCCGCTATAACCAATCGTCTGAGAACCTGTACCGAGAATACTCACTGGCAAGTCGTTCTGAACCCCTTGACGACCTCGCTAATCTTTTCAAATCTTTTCCGCTCCAACCCCTTCGCTCCTCCCCTCAACTCGACCTCGTCGAACCCCCCACTTCCGTCCACATCCTCATCTTCCTCCCCCATCAAAAGGCCTGAACCCTTTTCGGGATCTGCGTCCAGGCCCGAACCGGATTTCGCTAACACGAGGAACGTTTGCCGTTCGAAAAGGACTGCTTCGACGCAGGAAGAGATATCACGGAGATGGGTGAGATGCGATGTTATTAGAGAGGCGTTGGGGATGAGGGTATGGATTACGCTTGACCATGCCTTTTGTCATCGTGGAAACGAATCGCGATTCAGCTCTTCTCCTTGATACCGGGTAGCGCGGAGGCTCACCTTGTATAAACTCTCATCCCAAATACTAGTCCCAAAACATCTGACTCCTTTTCCTCTACCAACTTTCATCCCATATCGCTTCCCCACCTCCATCGCTCTTCTTTCAATATCGTCTCTCCTTTCTTGAAACATCTTCAATTTCTTTGCGGGAAGCCCGTCCCCGATCAGATCCATCTTATTGATGAGGACCCACACCTTCGGAGGTACCAGAGAAGGTTCATTAGAATCGGAAGGAGGAAGATCATACATCTCCTCATGCTCTTCTTTCGCAAGTGAATAAAGCGCTTCTAAACATTCTTCAAAATACCCTACATCCTTCTCCCATTCGGTCCCTTTGCCTCGACCCAGTTTCCCGGTCCCATCTTCGTCCTGGATCGCTTGTCTTTCGTCCTCCACGCCCGAAGAGGAGGAAGGGTCCGAGAAGGAAAAGGGAGTGGTAGCGTCGAACACGTAAATCAGGACCGCGACGTTTTTGAAAATCTCGGATTTTTGGGTCGAGATAAAGTGAGCTAGAAAGTTTTCTTGTCCACCACAGTCCCATAGGTTCTGTATAGGCATAATGGCATGGGTCAAGGGTAGTGAGATATACGGAGATGGTGGTGAACAACGAAGGTGTACGGAACGTAAGAACGGTGCAGTCAGATCGAGTTCTTTGTCGAGAAGAACTAACGGACGGACCAATTTTAGTCCTCCCATGAATACTACATGACTATGCTCCACGTCCATCGTTGCGCCCAATCTAGAAGTGTTCTTGGCTAACATGTTAGAGCTGTATTCGATAGAGTTGGTAAGGGTAGGCGAAGTAAAGGTAGATAGAAATCGGGATCGCGGTGTGTGAGGATTGGTATTTCTGATGTTGACGAGATAAGGAAGGACGACATAACGTACAAAATGACAGATCTCATCGAGGTCTTGCCGCTTCCTATTGAGCCAGACAGGTATTTTAAGCAGATCAGTAATTTATGAGTGAAAATGGCAGCTATTGTACTGACCTGATTTGCCCATCAAGAGGACCTGTAAGAATTGATTCAAATCAGCATTGTATGTTACGGGTACGAAGATGATAAGGAGAGCCACCTTTTTCTTGCTATTGTCTGGCGGCATGATATGTTGTTTCAAAGACAGGTAGAAGCAAGTAATTGGCAAGCAAGGGGTTGTAATTGAGAGGATGTTCGAACGGAACAGGATCGAGGTGATATCCGACTCGATGCGCTAGATCCAGGTGATAAGAACTGGAACTGGGAATGATGGTTGAACGATCATCCATGACTCATGTCAGCGGACATAAAACGTGTGCGGATGTCCATTGCCAAGATCGGATATGCGTTATCAAACGACCGTGAGAAACCTTGGCCCACGCGTCATCGCTTGCTGACCTTTTTAGTCATCACGTGCCGGTCATGGAACAGCCCGTTTTCCTTCGGAGGATCCGTCCGTGCCCGGGGATGGGAGTGGCGAACACATTTATTTGTATCCGCTGTTGTTCAAAGTAGCAATGGCAGCACCAAGCTTCTTTCATCATCATCGACTACGACGGCTGCTGCATCTGCTTTATCTACCACTTCCACTTCACTTTTGACTTCCACCACTTTTACTGCTTCTTACTACTACACCCACTCGGACTACATCTACGACAATCACCAACAACTACCGGACAGCGATCAACGGAGATCGCCCAGTCATCAGCAATATCACAAACCACTCCACAAAGAATCGTACATCAACCTATAGTCATCTCAACCACCTTCACTACACGCTCAAGAAGTGCGATCTAGCACAATGTCGGTGACTACATTCCTCTCCTCTCTCCTCCCTCCCATCTCTTCCTCTCTCAACAACACTCTCACTCCCCATGAACCGCACTACCCCATCTACCACACCCGGGAAAACTCGATCTTACCATTCATGACGGACAAATTCCTCTCTCTCCTTATCCCTATCGTCGCCTACTGGGTCTTCTCTCTCCTTTTCCATGCTCTGGACTGTCTAGAGCTTCCTTACTTCGAGAAGATGAGGATTCATGAGTCTGAAGAGGTTCAAAGCCGGAACCGCGTAACAGTATGGGGAGTCATCAAAGCTGTCCTTTTACAGCAGTTCTTCCAAACTGCTCTGGGTTGGGTCTGGCTCGAGAGCGAGCAGGAGATCTTGGAGAGGGAGATTTGGAGGGATCATACTGCCGACATGCAGAAATTGGCGGGAGTCGTCGGGCAGGGGTTGCATTTGCTGTTGGGAGGAAAGACTGCAGGGATCGTTGCTCAGGCCCTTGGTGGTGGAAACCTGACCGCTTGGGTCTATTGGTGGGGTGTCCCCATTGCTCAGATGGTGTTCGCTTTGTAAGTCACCCTCAGATCCGCGCTCGGAGTTTCGTCTCCCTTTCATCATCGACCACAAACGCTAACTATGACCGTCCTTTCCTCTTTCAGCTTCATCATCGATACCTGGCAATACTTCCTTCACCGTCTCTTCCACACTGTACCCTTCCTCTATCGTCACTTCCACAGCGTCCATCACGCCCTCTACGTTCCCTACGCTTTCGGAGCCCTATACAATCACCCAGTCGAAGGTCTCCTCCTGGATTCCCTTGGTGCCGTTCTTGCCCACTCTATCTCGGGAATGACTATCCGTCAATCCATCTTGCTGTTCGGAATCTCCACCGTCAAGACGGTAGATGATCATTGTGGGTATAAAATCTGGTGGGACCCTTGTCAGGCTATATTTGGGAACAACGCGGAGTACCATGATTTGCACCACCAGAGTTGGGGAATTAAGAAGAACTTTAGTCAGCCGTTCTTGTAAGTTGACTCAGAGCCGGTTATTTACGTAGGGGAATACGAGCTGATCAGCGTTCGGTTTATAGTACTCGATGGGATGACCTTCTGGGAACGAGGATGGACAAGGACCATGCGGTTACCATGTACAGCAAGAGAAAGGCGTCCGTTTTGGCCAAGAAGAATGCTATGCTAGCAGTCGAGGAGGTCGAAGTGGTCGAGATCACTGCTTCGGCCATTACGACTACCTCATCCATCACTACTTCGATAACAACAACGAAACCTATCCAATTGGAAAGGAAATCGTCGAGCTCGTCCGAGACTTCTTCCCTCTCGATAAGTGATTCGGACAGGATGACTCCGGTAGAGGAGATCGATTCGGGAATCGAGCTGGATGATCCTAAATCTACTATCGCCACGGGACGACGGGCGACGGGATTGGGAACAAGGTTGAGAAGTAGAGCTTAAGTTGGCTCGACCATCTGAAGAGGTTCGATATGACGGGTGGACGAGCGAAACGTCCCCTTCTCTATTCATTTATAATACGGGACCTTACGGGATACCGGGTACGGGATGCAGATAGGCTGGAAGAGAGAGAGGAAGATTCCCCTGTCCGTTGAGAATCATCTCAGTCGAGATGGGCGGATAGGGGTCGGTGTATTTGTACTCTAATTTTGCCCTGGACTGTGGATCTGTTTCATATGAGCTCGAGTTATTCCATATGAGTATATGAGTACTACATATTACATTCGTTTGAAAGTTTTGAACCAAGTCCGTGAAGCTGCTCGAACTAAATGAGCAAGGGACGTGACGCGTTTGTTTACTTTGTGAGGGAGAGTGGAATCAGCTAAAGTTGCTCGACTCCTGAGGTTTCTGAGGTGAAGTTGCTAGTGCTGAGTAGCACTTCAGCCTCGAGATACCAGTCAATCCATGAGCAGGTCTTGTGCATGAAATACCAACTGGAGATCGATCTTCATAATGAATCCCGAATCGGGTACCTTGGAACAGTAGGTCAACCCGCTCTCGTCCAAGACTTATCTCATGGGCTATACTGATAAACAATCGACAGGTTCGCCCGCCTTGTGCATAGGTTGGGCTCGTTGAAGCCAACGGGATCGCCCAGTTACGTCTTCAAGCAATATCTTGCATCCCTGCCCAGCCCTCTGCCTCGGAGATTCGGGGTTCATCTCTTTAGACTGCTTTTCCCGAATCATTCTCCTCGGCGGCGATACCAGATGAAAGAACATACGCTCGCTCGGAGGTTGGCTGAAGTCGCTGGACTCAACGACATTCAATCGGTAGTCTTAAGAGAATGGGATGATTCGGGCCATGGAAGAGGAAGAGGTGGATACCTAGGGGAGGAAGTTGAGAGGGTTTGGAGGAATCGGGCTTTGCTACGTGTGAGATGATTGCGCTATAGCTTCCACTAAGCATTGTGACTTGCGAGCTCATGCTTCAAATGTTGGGTCTCGTGTTTATACCCACAAGGATACCGGCCGAATCTCAACTAAAACGCTGGGCGAGGTCGATTCTCTTCTAGACGAGCTGGCGTCTCACTCCCCTTATTCTCAACTAGGCACAGGTACGTCTGATTTCAGCTGTATCTCCTCAGTTGGGTTCTTTTTGATCTTTTAATGTTCGTTCTACAAAGCGCACAATCCAAGCCCACAGCCAATACCTCAAATTCTTTATTCCCTTTTCGTTGTTTCCCCCCTCTCCCCCCTAGCCGCATCAGTCCTAACTCAAATCATCCTCTGCGATCTTCGGCCGATTCTGAACCCCCTCCCGCCAGATACATACGGATTCACGACAGCCCTACTTGGAGAGAAGGAAGTCACTCCTCAACTCAGTCTGGAAGAGGCTTTATTGCTCTGGGATAGAAGGACGAGGGCGTTGAGTGGCGTTTGCGGAGATTTGGATGAGATCCTGGATACAATCGAGAACACCGGTGATGGGACCTATGGATCAGATATCGAAGGCATTCTGGGGGCCCTGACAATCAAAGTGGGACGTATTGTTCCTGTAAGTGATTTTCGTACCTCGAACGGGTATCTGAGAAGACATTGAACTTGAGTGGGTAACGACCGCAGATTCCGAAATGTGAAAAAGGAAGGTCCGTTCGTTCTGCGTTGAAAATGATTGCAGGGCTGCGGTTTGATCGTTGCAAGACGATCTGGGCGGAAACGAAGTATGACGGGATCAGGTGGGTCGAGACTCGACAGCATGTTGGAAAAAGAGGCGCTAATGAGCACGCGGATGTTAGGGTCCAGATACATGCCTGGAAGGACGAAGCAGGTCGATCTAGGATCAGACTGTTCAGTAAGAGCAAGAGGGATAGTACGCAGGATCGATGGAACTGCCATTCGTGAGTACTCAACTTGCCGTCCTTGTCTTGGGTCGGTCGTTAAAGCATCCGCCGTTGGCTAGCATGATTCTGGCTTCGTTGGGACTTCCGATCGATCCGGACTTGCCTGTACACCCTCTCATGCGGTCAAGACTACCACAACCGGACGCGCAGGACGAAATCCGTTCGATTATTGCCGAAGCGGAGCTGCTGCCTTATAACGAGAATTGTAGAGGACAAGGTAGAGGTCCCGGCATTGAAGAATTTTGGCATTTGAATACAACTGGCTCTCGCGCGTGGGTTCGATGGGCTGGATTCTACCTCATCATCGCGTACGCTGACCTTGTCCAAAAGACTCAAAGACGGAAGACACTACTATCTGTCGTTTTTCGATATCCTTTTCTGCAATGGCGTGGATCTAACGAGTCAGTCATACGATACGCGCAGGAAGTGTTTGAAGAGGGTTATTAGGGTTATCCCAGGATTCGTAAGTGCGCGAGTATCGGTCTGATATTCAAGCTTATTGTAACTGAAGATTGGCAACCGAATCGTTCCCAGACTCAGCTAGCGGATCGACAAGAGATTGACATGGCTCGTGGGTTCGACAATACAAGAGTACAACTGGAGGCAATATTCGCGCTGAGCAACGCTCGAGTGGAGGGTATGTTATAGCAAGATGCGAACGAGATGCACAGTTACTCAAGCGTGACACGCGATAGAGGGCCTCGTATTGAAAGCATCCGAATCGACTTATAATTCGGGTCGCTTGAGATGGGTCAAGCTAAAGGTGCGCACCGGCTTTCGAACGAGTTTTCCCTTATTAACCACCGCTTTTCCGATTCTAGCGTGATTATATTCCGGGAATGGGTGATTGCGTGGATCTGGCGGTAGTCGCAATGGGTTGGGATCGAGATCGCGCGAGAGAATTGAGAGGTCGGTTCTCCTGTAACACGTTGGGGCGAAAGGCTGATTGGGTATGCATCAGTTGGAACATCAATTCTCACTACCTTATACGCGGCTGTACTGACCAACTCTGAGGAAGTTAAAGATGGGCTGGTTAGTAGTCACCCGGGTCATTATTCTATGGCACCATCAAACTGACGGCTTTACAGCAAGAACCGCACTTTGAAGTGTTGTTTACGGTGTCGTATGGGTTGTCGCGAGAGCAGCTGGAACAACTCAATCGCTACATACAGATTGGCAAGATTCCTCACAGACAGTGGAATCCAAGATTCATGCAGACCGATGTGAGTCGCCGCAAAATCTGGATTGTAAACTCGCTTACATCGCAGATTTGCAGGCGATCCCTGGACTATCGTATCGATTTTCGCTGCGCGACGACCATTCACCTCCAGTTGTCGTCTTCAACCAGCCGATCAACGTCGAACTTATGGGAGCAGGATTTCAAAAGTTGCCCGGTTCTCGGTATCACGCTCTTCGGTGGCCTCGAGTGCAGAAGCTGTATAGCGACCGATCCTGGACAGAAGCACTATCCGGGCCGGATTATCTGGTTGCATGTCTCGAAGCTCTCGGTCATGTTCAAAAAGACAAAAAAGGACTACAGTCATCATCTGACTTTGCACAGCACGAAGACACTTTAACAAGGATATTCCAGGCGACTTCGACGCACGGATTGGACATGGTTGATCTGTCTCCTATCCGACCGTCAGTCAGGCAATTCAGAATGAAGGACGAGCCGCCTTCGCCTTGCAAGCTATTACGACCGAGCAAATCAATGCCGGTGGCAAGTCCCATCACCAAGCCTAGTGCTCGACTGATTTTCGGTCGCGAACCTTTGCCGAGTCGCGTTAATCGTTGTGTGTCACTGAACCAAGTCTTACAAGACACGAAGCCCCTATCGACTGCAATATCGATAGATAGACGATTGAAGAGGAGCCGGACTTCTCTGGGAACGGCTGGACGGCTTCTACAAATCAGCAAACGCAGGCGCCGCCAGTCAGATCCCTGCTTGAGCGGGCAGATTCGTAGCGAACCGTTGGCGATCAGCGCTGAAGCTAGAGAACCCGCTGTCAAAAACAATCTAAGCTCATTCTCGCCTCATACCGTCTTTCTGGTTTGCATCGACGAAAATCATTCTACAGTAGCAGGAAGGGCTCTCAAAAGCTTTGCCATTCACTCCAGCTTTGACAACTTTATCAATCATTGGCGATACAGTGCTCAACCTGGACAACAATTCATCATTCTTGCAGATGGTAGTGCTCAACAGCATATTCGCCAACTGAAGCAACACATTGACTCGTTACACAAATTGCATAGAGCCCATCAACCTGTTTCGATATTAGACCATCACCTTTTGTATGCAAAGAATCTACGACCGGAGGATGTTTGGTGCCGGTACCGTCTGTAGCCATGTCACACATATCATCATAAGTCTTCTCAGGCGGCCATATGCCGCGATGCAATGATCTTCGCGATGGTATCTCGTCTTATCGGGGTGTCGGAGAACAAGGCGAGGATCAGGTGTACCAGTTCGTCAGGAGTGAAGTCGATCAATGCGCCAGACTCGAACAGGTAGGTGATATCAGCGAGGGATGCCTCCTGTGTGTGAGTTGATGGGATCAGAGACGGGACGTCATTACGGGTGAACGTGTGAGGTACTTGCCATGATTTCGGCAACATAGCAGAAGCGCAGCCAATGAGGCACATAGGCTACGATGTTGACGCCCTGTGACGTCGATGGAATGTCAGCAATCCCTCTTTCTCGGCCTGGACAAGCGTGCAGACTGACATGACTGTTGAACATCTCTTCGACCGGTCGAAGTACGTCGCAAATCTGCTTCAATCGCTCGGATTCGTCCGCGGTGATATCGGGAATGGCGACGATATCGTTCGTCACCTGGACGACGGCGGTCTCGACCAATTGTCCGATACTGATCAGGCATTTCGGTTCGGTCAAGACGGTCTGTTCGAGGGTGTACCGAATGAGTTCCGTCCATAGGCTCTACGGGCATGACGGGGACTTACCGCCCAGACCCGATGTAACATTTCCAACTTGTGTCTGATTTGCGACATGACTTGTTTCTGATGTTCGAACGCTGGACTGGACGAGCTGTTCTCGAACCCGTTCGCTTCCGAGACGTCTTCCAGTACGCCTCGTCTTTGGATATCCTGCAAGTACATGTCGTTCATCTCAGTCAAAAGCTGAACAGGGCAAGACCATCATCGGGTTGAGAACGTACCATCTGTCTCTCATAAGCCTTCTCGCTCAACCGTCTCAGTTCGAGCGTGGATTCCGTGGGATCCCACGTACTACCCGCCGCCATGGATTCCACCACGTCTGCGATCTGAAGACAATCGTTGGAGAACTGCATGGCCAGTGCGGGAACGTGATCGATCTGGGCCGCATGGGCTTTAGGCATGAGGGTGCGGTACAGGTCCAAGATGTCTGGACCGGCGGATTGGATGGTGCGGGATAGGTCGGTGAATGAGGGGGAGGGGATACTGCCGCGGAATGAATCTTGAACAACGGTCCCATACCGAATCCAATCGTGAACCGGGGACTCACCTGATCGTCTCCAACCCCTGGGACATTTCCAAAACGTCGAGCAAGATCTCCAACAACGAATCACACGCTTTAGAAACGTAATACCGTTCCACCACGATCTCCTCCCTTCCCGTCTCCTTTTCCATCAGCTGTTCAGGTCGAGAACCATCCCCCCGTTCCCAAGGATCGTTCCATTCCTCCCCAACGTCCGATCCGAGGATGACGGAATTCACATCGGAACTCGCTCCCTCTCCTTCCCGCTCGTCCCGCTCGTCCCGCTCGAGGAGGGTCGGTTGTTTGTTCTTCTTGCCCAACTTGCGGGCTTGTCGGATAGGTTTGGAGATGGGTGGGGCGGTAGGTTTGGGAGCGGGGGCCAGGTCGTCGTCGTCGTCGAAACCCCAACCCGAATCTTCCTCTGAAGAAGGTCTCTTGTCTTCCTTCTCCATGGCCGATGAAGTATCTTCATTCCACTCCCCGAACCCCCACCCATCCTTTTCTCCCTCCCTCTCCAGCCCCACCTCATTCTCATTCTCATTCTCAGTCTGCCCCTGATCCTGATCCTGACCCTGACCCTCCGTGACCGACCCGCCAAGCCCGACCCTCCGTTCCTTCTTGACCTCCACGCTATCCCACCCCTCCCAACCTCCCCTGATGATCCCCTCTGCCCTCTCCAACCACCCGCTCCTCACCTGCCCGGCCCAGAACCCCCCGGCCTGGGTGAGGTAGAAGGAAGAGATCAGGGAGCTAGCGGGGATGAGTTGGTGCTCGAATTCCATGGCTCGGGTTATGGATTGGGACCAGGGGGGCAGTTGGAACCGGGAAGTAGGGACGGTCCGTTGGATCTTCTCCTTTATTATCGATTGGATGAGAGAGGTCTTGATCCCATTCACGAACTTCTCTAGGGTCCCATTCAATCCCGATGCGACGGGATCGCGTGGCGGGACCTGGAAGATGAGGGCTAACCGATCAAAGAACCCTAAGAGGGAGCTGAAGAGCCTCTTATCCCTCTCCTCATCCAAAACCTTCCCACCCCCCTCTCGTTCCCAAGTGATCGCCCACCTCACCTCCCCCTCCCCTTCTCGCCTCCCCAAACGAGCTTCCCGTTCCGAATCGGTGCGGGTCAGACGGGTCAATAAACCCTGGACCAGACGATCGTGAAGAGCAGGAAGGAGGGGGATGAGGAGATCGTACCGATCCAGCCGGAGGAGAAGGTGGTGGAATGAGACGGGGGGAGGGAGGGTGGATGGTTTTTTCCCCGATTCTGCGAGGCGAGGCGATTCAACTCGTCGATTCGAAATTCCCATCCAAACCGATTCCCCACGTATGAGAATCGTATAACCAAAAAAAAAAGGGGGACGTACCGCTCCAACCCCTCAACCTGACTTGTTCCCGGAAGACCAGCCCTACCAGCTCCGAACCTCCATCCCCAGCCTCGTTAGAGGACGTAGGGGAGGGATCGAAAGCCCGGCCAAACGCCTCTCTCAGCTGATCCGTGTGTATGTTCTCGAGGTGTTTTGCTCGGTCCTACCGCGTTGGCGTTTGTCGACCGAACGAGATTTGGGGAGATGAGATGAAATGAGATGAGATGAGATGAGATGAGATGAGATGAGATGAGATGAGATGAGATGAGATGAGATGAGATGAGATGAGATGAGATGAGATGAGATGAGATGGAACGAAGAAAGGGAAGAGAAAGAGAAAGAAAGAAAGAAAGCAAGAAAGAAAGAGAGAGAGAAAAAGAACGGTCAGATGATTTAACGGAATGAGAAAGACGGACAGGAGACGAGGCCAGGATGGGTCGATTCGGACTCACTTGAAGACATGCCCAAGCTTTAGACCTGCGGAGGATCTCCCCCACCTCCCCTCTCTCCCCTGTCTCCCCTCCCAATCCCACCCCCCTACTGTCGTCCCAAACCTCCCCCCCCCATCCGTCCAGATCAACCACTCCACCCCTAACCTTCCCCTCCAACCGCCCCAGCGCGCGGGTCCTAGCGTGCAGCTCTTCCAGCGTGGCGATGTGGGCGAGGGAGAGGGAGAGGGTCTGGGTGTGCAGGGTTTGGGAATGGAGATGCTTCAAAAGGGGGTGGGTTAGGTTTTCCTGCGTTCGTCGAAAGTCGGGAGGGTGACATGCGATGAAATGCAAGAGGGTTTTTCAGTTCTTCTTTGTTTTCTCTCAGTGGATCGGGGAGGGGAGAGGACGAAAAGGGACGTACAGTACTTCTCAACCCGCCCTCGATGGCGCTCAGTTGTTCCTGCGTTTGCTGGAGTTGGGATAGGATGGAGAGGGAAGAGAGGGAGTGGGTGGTTAATGAGGGGAAATGGGTGTGGATTAGGTGGTGGATCGTGCTCTGATTGGGGTTGGGGGGTTAGTTGGGCGATAGAGGGAGAACGCAGAGGGAGAGGCGGAGGGAGAAGAGGAGGGGGAAATGGGACCGACCTGTTTATGGTCAAACGAACGGACCAACTCATGCTTGACCTGACTGATCGTCCTCGACTTGTCCTCTGAATAGACTGTCGACGCATTGGATGTGGTGGGTGTGGATGAGGATGGCGTGGAGGGGGAGATGATCGGATTGAACGATGCGTGGATGCAAGTCATTCTGTTGCTGTTGCTGTTCGTCAGGGAGGACGAGGGAGGGACGAGAAGAGAAGAGATGACATGTGATGTGATGTGAAGCTGTGAAGATGACGTCTTGACCCGAATAAAAACGCGTAATCTCATCAGAAAATACGCGTTCCACGTGGTTCACATTGTCAACAGACGCTGCACGGTGCACGGCGAGTCTACGGACAAGCGGTGGGTAACAATGACCTCCCCATCATCATTCTCATCAAAAGACGACCTGCTCACTCACCGACACACTCACTCACCAACCAACACACTGCGATGACCCCCCCGATCCTCCTCCCCCCCACGTTCCAGAACAGCTTCTGGTCACAGGACGGTCATGCCTCCGCCATCCAAACCGTCTTCCACACGCTCGACCAGGGATGCACAGAGGACCGCCAGCTGGTCACCTTCATCAGGGATCAGGCGGGCTCCTACACCCCTCCCCCTCCCTCGTCACACCTCACCCCCACCCCCCTCTCCAGCCCCTCGCTCAGCCTGAACACCTCGTTGTCCACCCTCCAGACCGCGAGCGACCACACGGCCAGGCTGTACCGACACACCGCGCATCAACTGCTGCTCGTCGCTCAGGGGTTCGAGAGTTGGGGAAAGGGGCATGAGGGAAGGGTCAGGGTGGCCAGGGGGGAGTGGATGGGCGAGGAGAAGAGGAACGGGGCCGGGTTGGTCGCGGATTACGAGCGGTTGGGGAGGGAGGTCGCCAAGGTGTGTTTCGAGTGCGGACGTGAGAGCGAGGGGGATGTTGGGGCTGATTTGATCTGATTGATCTCTTTTTGCTCTTTTCTCTCTTTCACTCTCTTTTCACTCTCTTTCACTCTCTTTCACTCTCTTTTCACCCTCTTCACTCTCTTCACTCTTTTCTCTCTTTCACTCTCCTTCACTCTTTCCACAGCTAAAACAGAAATACCTAACCAAAGCCAATCAAGCGGACGATCTGGAAGAAGAGTCAGTTCAGCAGTTCACTTCCCTTCTTTCCCCATCCTTTGGTCCCTCATCTCTGATCGATTTATCTCTGATCCCTGATCTCTGATCTCTAATCACTGATCACTCGTTCTATTGTAGTGCGAGGTTCCATACGACCACGACGACCACCAGCACGACGATCCCGGAGGAAGACCACCAGACCACCACCTCGACTTCGACCTCTACCTCGACGGCCTCGGCATCATGGAGAAACTCATACACCCTCCCTCCCACTCCCAATTCGCCCCGCCTCCGGTCTCTCCAACAAACTCAACCCCACGCTCACGCTCGGACTCCGAGTTCGCACTCACACTCACACTCACACTCGCACTCGCACTCGCACTCGCATTCGCACTCGCATTCGCTCAATCCCGGTCATACACAAGCGGGAGACCCCCCGATGAGCCCCGCGGGATTGAGGAGGACGGGGACCGTGGCGGAACGGATCGAGGAGAAGTTACGGTCCGTCGGGCTTGTCACTCCTGGGGCGGGGGCGGGGGCGGGGGTGAGGTCTGATCGGCAGGAGGGGTTGGCTGAGGCGGAGCTAGGTGAGGGACAGGGAGTGAGACAGGGGGAGGGTGCGGGTGGGGAGAAGGGATTACCGGGTCTGCCCCCAGGTCCGGCGGCTGGTCTGAAATCACACTCGCACTCGCACTCTCAGTCGCACTCTCAGTCGCACTCGCACTCGCAGTCCCAATCGGGGCTGTACAACACAGACCCCTCCACCCCGCTCCTCTTGGCAGGCCTTTCCCTACCGCTCCAAGGACTGCTAAGTCTGTTGAGTGAGTTTGAGCGGGTTGTGGGGGGGACGCTCCCGCCTGATAGGGCCGATAGGGGCGAGCTTGGGGCTGGTAATGGCAAAGGTAAGAGCGTGGGCGAGGCGCAGGAGGAACCTCTCAGGAGCAGGACGAGGACGACGGTTTTTGGGACTTGGGACGGGTGTTTCTCCGGGGAAGAAGTCGTCACTTGGATCTTGAGTAGGGTGAGTCCGGGTTGGTCATGGGTGGAGGGGTGGAGGTGTTGATCGGAACGTTCTTTCGTTTTTTCGTCTTTCTTTCGTTCGTCTACGTTGGCACTGTGGACGCACGACAGATGGAGGGACTCGGAGGGGATAGACAGAGGGGGGAAGAGGTCTGTTCGGAATTACTCCGGTGGGGTTTGATCGGCAGGGTAGGGGTCGGGAGGGGTTGGGAAGGTGGGCCGGATACGTATTACGTGCTCAAGGATTCGGTCAGTCGCTTCGGGGAACGTTTTTTGGGGAGGTGGTTGGGATGGGATGGGAGCTGATACGATGCTTGATACGACGCTTGATGCCCTGCACTGCGCTGACAGGCGACGGACGATTCGTTATTCGCCATCGAGGCGCTGAGGAATCATATTCACGCTCTCACCACGACTAACCATCCTCCCCCCGCCCGACCCGCTGGGGTTCCAGTCCCACCTTCCCCTTCATCGTCTCCCGCGTCGAAATTGATGACGACGACCACCACCCCCTCCGTCCCTTCCCTCGCCACGGCCAGTTCTCTCATCCAGAATTACCTCCCCTCCGCACTCAAGGGCAGCATCTCCCTCGCCGAACCCGCTCATATCCGCGCGAGGAGGGAGGCCAAGTTGGCAGATGAGGAGTACAGGGAGGCTTTGAGGGAGTTGGAGGATATGAGACTGGGCATCGAGCAGAGGCTGGAGCGGGGTTTGGGCGTTTGGGAAGGTTGGGAGAGGGAACGGTTGAGGGCCGTCAAGACTGGTCAGTCCGTCGGTCCTTCCTCTTTTTGGGGACACCGAGGTGATCGGGAGATGGCTGATGAGGACGGACCTCGATAGTGCTCACTCAGTATGAAAATGTTGTCACTTCCCTTCCGAAACGATTGGCGGAGATTACCAGTGGAGTCAAGATCGCGGTCGAGGCGTTTAAACCTGATGCCGAGTGAGTGGCGGCGTACGTTTTGTCGGTGCTGGAACGTCTCTGATACCTCGGTTCAGCCTTGTGGCCATGATCGAAGGGAACCGGACGGGGAATTTCGTAAGCCTCTTCATTACCGCCAACGGGCTCGAACTCACACCAGGTTGACCCCCTTCGACAGCGACCGAGAGCTCATATATACGACAGCCTCGATTCGGACGATTACGACGTCACGTTCGGGATCGACCTGCGCAAGTGGGGCGGTCAACAGGGTTGGAAGGCGATCATGCGCAAGGAAGCTGAAGGGAACGCTCCGAAGGAGACCGTACCTCATGTGCTCACCGCCTTGCTGCGTGGGCTCGAGCAGAGGTATCAGGCGGTACCGGACGATGGTGAGCTTGACTTTTTCGTCGAATGGGTGGAAATCATGGCCACGGCTGACACGGGACGACACGTGACGACTCGATAGTGAGGAGGAAATCTTGGTTGTACTTGGTCTCCCTTCAAGAGGTACATCCTCTTCGAGAGATGATCAACGATCCTCATGTTCCTACCGAAGAGATGATCAAGGAGGTCAAGAGGTACAACCCGCCCGTCATTGCCGCTACCGGTAAGTCACGCCGTCGACCGTTTACCTTCATCTCGCTACGGACTGACGAGATCCCCCGCGATAGTCAAATTATGGCTTTTGGAACTTCACCCTTCCTTGCTGGGTTACGAGAATTACGAAACGATACAGGCCATCTATAAAAAGGGCAACGAACAGATCAACTCTCCCGAGGATATCAAAAAGGCCTTGGGCGAGATCCTTACGAAACTTCCTGGACCACAGGTCTTGGTACTCGACGCCGTCACGTCTCACTTTAACACTTTGATCGCCAATACCAAGACTGAAGAATCGGACGAGGCTTATATCACCAAGCTCTCCCTTTCCATCGGACGACGTGAGTCTGAACGACCGCCGATTTTTGCTTTACTCGTGTTGATCGAAAGGGCTCGCTAGATATCCTTCGTCCCCAAGTCGAGACCGCTCGAACTATGCAGGATCTCACTCCGTCGCGCTTCTTCGCCGATTTGCTCGCTCATCGAGACGAGTTGCTACCCGAACTCGTCGAACGCGCTCGTAAAACCCTCGATCGACCTATGCCTCAACGGAAACGCACTCGACCGGTCGATCAGCGCATCTCTCGATCAAAGCTGAGCGTCTCGGGGGAGGACGGTCGCGAGTTGCTTCGCGGTCAGGTCCCTCGGACGCCATCACGCAGCTCGATCATCTCCGTTCAGATGGCGGATCCTCCTGCTTCCCCTGCACCGGAGACCGCTCGTACGGAGACCGCCTCTATGATCCGTCCGGAGAGCCCTATGCTCGTTGATACCGTACCCTCCGAAGGGTTGAGTAGGACCGCTTTGGTCGATGACGGAGCTCCTGAGGTTTCGCAAAAGGCTCTCGAACAAGAGAGACCAGCGACTCCGATCGAAATCGTTCCTGCAGACTTACCGGCCACGCCGATTGCGGTCGCACCTCCATTAGCTCCACAACCGATCGAAGCGGTCCCCAAGGCCGATGACAGCATAAAGGATAACCATCCTGTCAGCTCGAACGAAGATGTCGTTCTGTCGCTTGACAAGGAACGTGTCGGATTCTCATCGGCAGGAGGGGCGCGCTTGTCGCGCAAGCGTCCGGTCAGCAAAGATCTTGGTGATCAGCCTCTCATCGACGGGGATAGCACGCTCCGCCGAACCGGTTCAGGCGAAGCGAGTAAAGGAGTAGTCAGAGGACCGAGACGTAAGCCTAACATATCTTCCTTTGATCTTCACGCCTGAGTATTGAATATCCGTACGTCGCCACCACAGTCGCAACGCGTGGTCCTCGGCCCGTACCGAGCAAGATAGCGGCCGAGTTGGCATCTCCCAGCTCCGCCAGACCTTCCTCGCCGAGCATCAAGGATAGGATAGCGAATCTCGAGAGCAGAGCGAATGGTGATGACAGGTTTGTGTAGATGACGGTTTTTGATTCTTGATTGCTGTACGTCGGTAGGATGCGGAGTTTCCCTTCTGCAGATATACATATATAGTTGGCACGTCCATGTGCATTCCTCAAGCATGGTTAGATCACTCTCCAGCAAGCTCAATATTTCATTCACCGCAATGTCGATCGCGAAATATGGAATACGTATGACCAAGAAATTTCGGAAAGCCGGCATGGCTCATATGAGGCGACCGTCGGCCGGTGGATGTGTTACAGCTGGAGACGTCAGGCGGGTTAGAGTCCAGATACTTGCGCTCCTGACCGCAGGACTATCTCCGTTACCTTCCCTTTCAACGATTAATCGAGACAACGGGGAGCCGTGGCGTCATTAATGATACTGCAGGGGCCCGTTAAAAAAGAGCTCAACGGCGGGCTGGATATAATTTGCGAAAGTGATGATTTCAATCAAGTCTGGAAGGGGTCGAGACGGTGGCGAAGAACATGCGTGCTTTTTCAAGAATGTCGATTCGTACAGACAAGCACGTCGAATCACCGCTCCCGAGTGGGTTTCCAGTTACGAGATGACCCCTGAGAAGGATGCAAGATCCCAAGGTGACAGCTGCTAGCATGATGGCTCTAGAAAAGACTAAAGAAAGGGAGGACTTGGGAACGACAGGTTTAGGGATCGTTTGACCTGAATTGGCGATACCAGTATGTCCTCATTGTGATACAATGAATGGCGCGAGTTGATGAAGGACCGTCCAAGTAACAGAGATGAGGAACAAAACAACGCTTGGTTCGAAACGGTGTCAGAAACGAAGGTCACATCAGATACAATATTTCATGTCATGTTAGAGCTAAGCATAAGAGACCGCCGATACTGCTGAGAGTCTAAGCCAACTCTCGCCAACACAATAAAAAGACAACTATGGCAGCGTTTACTGGCAATGCGAGATTAGGGAGAGCGAACTAAAGGAAATGGAAGAGTTCTACTGTATCTTTGTTCACATCTTCATGGGCGAGTCAGAGCTGTCCATTAGACCCTCGACCTTGACAGCGCCACTAGGGGCATCGCCTTCTGGTTCCCGTTTAAGTTGTTCCTGAGGTTTCGATTCGGATCCGTCGCCCTGCTTGGGTGGACGAGGGGCTTCGCCGTGAGAATCCTGATCCATGTCAGTGTCAAAGTCCTATAATCCCAATCAGCGATCCCGAAAACGAATATTAGAAATCACCGGGACTAACCAGCTTGTCAGGAGATGAAGTCTGAGGTGGTCCTCTTGCAGAGGTTAATGCGCGGACGAATTGCGCAAGGGCCTGAGAATCGCGCATTCATCAGTTTCTGTTTCTGTACCTCTACCCCTGGCCCCCCGGAAATTGACTCACATCTTGTCGAGAAACTCCACCGTCTGCTCCATGACCTCGGCCGTCCTGGCTCTCCTCTGAGCCTTCACTGATGTCATCGTCCTCTCCGCTAGCTTGTAATTGAATACCCCTAGCTCCCAAGGCCTGTTGCAGACCGGCCAACCCGCTCATGGCTCCTTGACGCAGACCACCTGCTACACCGGGCATAGCAGTGGCCTGAGAGTGTCCGAATACATCAGCTACCTGCTCGGGAGTGTGGTAACCAACTAGAAGGAAACGGAGTTTAGTACGTGCGCAAGCAACGCGATCCGTCAGATCAACTCACCGTTGCCATCAACGCGACTCTTTACCCATTGTTGCCATTCCTCGACCGTTCGTCCGTTCAAAAGAGCAACAATGACCACGGTCATGTTATCACATCCAATCCCTCCAAGTTCGGAATCCGGTGCAAGGCACTTGATCATAAGGTCTTCACAAGTCTTGGTCAAGCTGTCTCCGTTAGCAACAGCTCGTCGAACAAAGTCGACGACCTGCTGAGAGGAGAGACAGTCCCAGATTCCATCACAAGCCAGGACCAAGAATTCCTCGCCTCCGTCCATGGAGTGCACCTTGATTTCTGGGTCGGCAGTGACGATCTGCTTTTCAGGCTCAAGACCAAAGTTTTGCTTGAATTCGAAATCACCAAGAGCACGGGACAATGCCAAGTTACCTATCGATCGTAATCGATTTCGAATGAGCGATAGCTCCTAAAAGCTGGTGGGTTCGAACCCCATGACTTACCGTTAACACGACCGAACTCGACGAATCCACCAGCAGCGGTGATACGAGCGTTCTCTGGTACATTGGTAGGCTTGTGATCCTCGGACATCTCCTTGGCAACACCTCGGTAACCCAAAACACATCGCGAGTCTCCAGAGTTGGCCTAGTAAGCGGAAGGCACTGCGATAAGCGATCGCATCTCCCCTCCACGTGATTCGGTTGACTTACACAGATGATCTCATCATCGAGAGTGATCAAGGCGGACACGGCGGTACAACCTGAAGGGTCGTTGAAAAAGCTGGGATCTAGTGATTGCTGCGCATCAGCTTTCCAATCGTACTATTCTTATCTTCTTGTCCGTATGCTCACCCGCACGCAGATCCTCATCTGTCTTCAAATAAAGAGTCTTCAAAGCTTTCTTGTAATCACCAGTCTCTGCAGATTGCGAAAAAGTAAGCCAGTATCAGCATATGCCTTTCAGAGCACAGTACACTTGAATGAGAAGTAGGACTTACTATAAGCCTCCAATGCCGCTAATCGTGAATGAATAGTGGTTCCGGTGAACTTCGCAACGGACGATCCTATTCTCCAGCCAGAATGACGATCAACAACTTCGCCTAAACTGCTTCCACGTGGGACAGGAGGCAGAACTAACCTCCATGTCCATCGAATACTCCAAAGAAAGCAGGACCATCCTCTCCTTCAGCGTTAGTCAACGAGCTGCCCTCAGGCTGAGCGGGGATCTCCTTTGATACGGCCAAGCCCCCGGCGTTCTCGTTAGGAGGAAGGGAAAGGTGTAGGGAATGGGCGTCTTCCATGCTGATTCGCCATCCTTGCATATCACTGACGGCTACTGCGAACCGCTTGCCCCGCACAACCATGGAGGTGTGCTTCTCGGTTACTGTGCGTCGGAACGGGTGGTGGGTGTACAAAATCGGGAGGTATAGGGGGGACGACGGGATGGTTGAATGAAAAACACGACGTGTGTGATCCAGCGGATAGGTTCAGGAGTGGTAAAACAGAGAACCGCCGAGTTGCAACGACATCCCGAGTGAGGAGATAAGCACCGTCCATCGAGATAGATCAAAAATACAAACAAAAACAATCGAAATTTCGAGTAAGTTTCTTGATCATCGTTTCTTTCAACAGCCACCCTGTCGTTGTGTGTTGCTAGGAGAGGTGGATATGACTAACCTGGCTCTGAGAGTGTTTGACCCTGTTGTGACGATTACGATCGTATTGGTAATACAACGGATTGTTGCCCGACGAGATGCAGGTAAAAGACGTATCGATCCGGCAGAAGGAAAGAACGAGATGACAGGATGAGAGAAGGGAATGACAGCGAAAAGGGTCAGATTTCTGTTCTACGACTCCACGAGTTCAACCATAAACAAGTCGTGCGCACCATCTTGTTCTAATTCTCTTCTTCTTGTCCTTGTCTACTGTCTTGCCTGTATGCTTCTCTAATGAAACCTAGATAAGGTTTTATCTGATTACGCTGGTATTGAAGTGTGAGTGGGTATGAAGCGAAGTGTGGATACCGATTTCGGGTTGGAGAAGAAAGGCGACCGGTGGTAATTGCAGAAGGGGAGGAGGGAAGTGGAGCGGAGTTGAAATTGAAAAAGGGAGGGGTGATACAACGAACGGGATTTGGAATCCGTTAGTATATAAAATAAGTGCTTGGTTGGGGGTTGTACGTGTATGTGTATGTAGGTGTAACAAGGAGAAGAAGATGGGTAGATAAAGAGAACGAGATGGGTGTTCGAGCGGCTGTATTGACTGGGAATCGGTGGACTTGCGCGCCCAAGATGGCTCAAAAAGAAAGCGCCCTTTCAAATAGTCAACATCAGATCCTGGAGCTTCGTCATGGATTCTATGCCTTCATCGAGGCGCAGCATCAGGCTTCATCTAGAGTAGGGTACATCCGATCCATGGCTTCAATGGTCTAAGTCTCTTGAAATCATCTGGCCTATACCAAGGTTGGATACAGGCCAGCGACATCACGATTGCGCTTTGGCAGTCGATCAATCGTCCGCGGCTAGATCTCGGTCGATCTGGATGGGATCAAAGGGATAAATCATGTCATCGTTCATCGCTGGGCATGTCCTTCAAGGACGACGTATGTGAGCTCTGCGCTCTGAAGTTAGATCGGTATGTGCTGCCAGAGTAGGTCGTACTTGAACCTGAATGCCCGTTTTTTCCATGTTTGCTTTGTGCGAGAGAAATGACGCAATGGATTTGGACGAAACGAGCACAAAAGCCGGTCACAGATTACACGAAAAATTACGTAATTTGACCTGAAACGTATCGCCATATTTGCGTAGAGCTGGTCAAACATGCGCTACACTGTACACTGTAGTGGGTGTGGGAACTTATCATTTTGGAATAATGAATCATCACAGCCGTAGAAATACAGCATCGAGAGGCTAAGCTGCTGGACCCAAACCAACAGTCGTGTGCCACAACTCATGGCCTAACCTCAATGCCTTGAGGTCGCCCCGCTGATCATCCGACATTTCCTCTGTCGAAAAAGGCATGCCCTGGATGTCTTCGGCTCCCTTCCAGTATGCCGCTCTCAAGACGTCATTGTCGCCGTCCTTCAGCCTTGCTGCAACTTCACGCAGGAGGCGGGGGAGTGCATCGAAGTCTTCCTCGTCGATGACGTTGTTCGATATGCCGTCCAGTATAGCCGTAATCATGATAAATATTTCACGCAGAGGTTGTACTGGTATTATCATGAGGCACTCCATGCCATCGATACGGACGAGAGAGCCGCCATCGATCGAAATATTGCCATCCTCCGACATGCTGAGACGAAGGCCTAATGACTCCAATCTCTCACTTAGCAAATGGGAACCGGCAGATCTATGCTGGTCGTGGCTGAAGCTGTCCGAACTGTTGCTCAGGTCATTTACGGAGCTACCTTCATCAGTTCCAGCCGTAAGTTGAGGATCTAAACGTGCCATTATTTGGTGTGAAGGGATCGAGAGATCGGAATGGAACGGATAGTGGGGGTTATAAGGATAAGGGACCTATTGGTCTGAAGCGATCTCAAGCAGACGCTACAGAGTAGAGGCTTATATAGGTTTAGAAGTGTGTCAGAACTATGTATTGTCAGACAATTACGTCGATTTAGGCATGGTTGTCGACGACATGCTGACGTCCAACATGCTTCCGAAAGAATGAAGGATTCAGATTCGAGAAGCGGTCGTGCAGGCGTAACGCAGGCTAAGCCTCGACAATGCAAGCTGGATGGTATCTTCTCTACGAAGACATATAACTGAAAGGAAGGGACTACAGGTCCTTCTAGCACGTGTATCTAGCTGCAGCGCAGACTTGTGGCGCCACTAGATCACGTGCATCTTGGCTTCTTCGACTACTTCTTATACTGTTCTGAAGTATCATGGGATTGGCACACGCTATCTGCATCTCCTATTGAACAATGAACCTCGGAGGAACGAACGTGGCCAAGATGTACGCAGTTGTATAACACGACGAAATTTTGCATAACATTCGCGCGATGCCCTGCCCCAAGTCGATCTCGCCTTCCCTGGGCAATCAGTATCAAATAGTCTGAGAATAATTGTGTATCGTTTCGACGCCAATGTTAGTGTTACAACAACACCTCGTTCTATACCCATCAGCACTGCTGGCGATGCGAGGGCCCCTTAGCAAATGTCGTACTTAGAGTACTCACTCTTTATGAGGGTGATTTAACGTCAGGCGGAGGAAACGAGTTATGATGCCCATCGTGTCGTTGAGCTACTGTTCAGACGACCTGGTTCCAGTCTCAGAGATTTGCGTCAAAGTGGAGTACTCGTTTCAGTTCGGCTATAGCTTATGGCGGTCTTGACAATTCCGATATCTGCATTTTCTTGCCTATCCCAGTATGGCGATCCAAATACAGTGCGGATGACTATATCTTCTGTTTCAAGTGTACCTCCGGCGACATTATATAGACAGTTATCTCATGCATGTTGGTGCGGTATCTATTCCAGTCCAAGTAGTAGCAAACCGAATGGACCTCCCGGCAAGAGCCAGAAAAAGGGGTCAAATTAGCCCTCGCGTTGATCAGGTGAATTTCTCTCGGCAGGAGGGTCTGGATAGAAATTGATATCTGCATCACATCAACTCGACATTGACGAAATCTTGATACTGCACCCACGATCCAATTTGGATAGATGCCAGGAATCGATGATTGACCGCCTTCTGCAAGTTCCCTTGTCACAAGTTGTGGAAGCCAAATCGCGCCGGGATGTGTGTACCGAAAGGGTGAGGCAACTTTAACAATTCAGCTAAGACCCGATACGTCCATGGACATACCAATCGACCTCTCGAGGCAGTTCAGTTGGACTAAAGGTAAAAAGTATCCAGCGCATTATACCCAACTTATTTTCTTCTCGAAAGCCCTGCTTTCTATCAGCCAGTGCGGTAGTAGCAAGGCAGAGTGTCGGGGGACTTGTATACCTCACAATCTTAGTAGTTCTGCAGAGTTTTAAAGTCTTTTGGGACTTTTGGTTCACCGTCTGGCTAGGGAATGGTATTATAGAGCCAACTATTCATTACTAAAACTGCGTTACTACGCGTACGTGTACGATCTCAAAATCTTTCATTTTGTACAATCTCATGTCCTGTGCTAAGCAAGTAGTCACGTATGGCTTGCGGCAATGTTTGTGGATGAAGAAGTCCTTGTACGCCTGCTCAGCCAAAGCGAGAGCACGATCGCTTTGTTCCAATGCGACAGCCCGATCGCTTTGTTCCGCAGCGCCTTTCTGACTGCGTAGCTCGGCCAGCCTCAGCATAGTGCCGTACTTCCATACAGAGTTGACGAGTTTGTATTGATCTCGGTTCATTTTTGCCTATTGAAATACATTAGCTTTGTTGAAACCTCAGACTGGGTTAGGGGTTAGGTAACCCTTCATACCTTGTCCTTCTTGCCTAAAACTAATCCTCTCAGCTCCGCAGACGGTACGATGGCCTGTCGCATGGCCATCTTTGGTAACTTGGTCTTGTGGCTTTTGTTGGGCTTGGGCCTGGGTTTGCAGGCTGCTGCAGGTTTATAAACAGGCATAGAGTTCTTCTTCCAGGAGCTCTTCGTCAAAGATTCCGGGAACTTCTCCAACATGTCAGCCATGGCCTGACATTCCGAAGAGCTTATACTGCGCTCGTTTTTAAGTTGGATTAGCATGCTTGAAATCCTGGCGAACTCCTTACATTCCCTCGAGTTTTTAAGGGGGAAGGAATCGCCGATGTTGCGCATATGCGGTACCAAGTTGTCGAGCCAGTGTTCGAGCTCCCCTTGGGTCATCTCTTCTGATGTTTCGAGTAAAGTGTTTTGCGTCTCTGCTACAGAACTACTACAAACCGAGCTCTCAGGGGAAGCATCGGATTCGTTAGGCCTATGTGAGGTTTTCGTTGAGAAATTTCGCACAGTAGTGCTCGATGGAGCGAGACTGCTTGTTAGGCCGAGAGTGAAAAGGCTTGCAGGAGAGGCCATGATGAATTGTAAGGTTCGAACGGCGAATGACAAAGTAGTTTGAATGAAGGTTGGTTGAGGACGATGTGTACTCGTACAAGCAGGTCGAATGTAGTCGTCCTTACTATAGCTCTTACAGTAACTTGATCAGGCAGAGACTCGTTTCGTGGAACAAAGGACGCAAGTCGTCGTCGAAGAAGCACTACAGCTTCGTCGTCATCCTAACTAGGGAACGCCACAACAAACGTTTATACAGATCCACAGTGTACTTTATCCAAGACAACGCAAAGCCCGTCAATCAGTCCTTTCACGCCCGAAGGGCCTTTGATAATGCCGAAAGAAGTCGTCACTCAGCACGACCTCGGTCCTACCCAGCCTGACTGTCTTACAGAAAGTATTACGAATATGATGAGACGCCTGAGTGGACACACAGATTTACATCTCAACAGATCCAATATAGATCATTAGGCGACTAACATGATCAACGGTTGTTAGCCAAGTCGCAAGCTTCGCAAGCCAAGAAAATAGGAAGCAAGAAGCCAGAAGCAATATTTGGAAGCCAAGAACGTCAAGGACACGAAGTGAGAAATCAGGACTGAAGATTCCTAAAAATAGAGCAATAAACACCCATTACGACATCTCTGATCTCTCCAATTAATAAGGGAGAGGTGTCGGTGGTTTGCTCTCCCCTGGTCGTCCTATCATATCGCGCACGTGTCACTCAATGACGCAGATCTTAGAACTCGTGATTCATGTTATCGCACAGTTTGCGAAAGTGTATACCCGCTATCCACTAGAACTGCACCTCTACAACTTGCAACTTGCAAAATCACTTGTATCACCCAGATTTGAGATCATCAGGTTGTAATATGGTGCAGGCTATCATAAATTCTCTCGACATATTACGGTCCTCGTCGTCAGACGGACGTTCATATCAACCTTAACATCAAAGGCTTGCAGCGAGACGCGGAGGGTCAGAAGCGACCTTTTCGGAGTCCGCACATTTGGAGAGTAAACTGGAAATGGACATCGGAATGCGAACCAAATCGGCTAGATCACATCTGGTATGGTACAAGTCATTGCAGTAAGCTCCTTATTAGGAGGTTCTAGGTACGTTGGTCCCCTTCGTGAGATATAGAGGGATATGACCATAAGATATGAGTGAATCGTACGGCCCATTCTGGATTGAGAGTCCCCCTGGGGCATTTCCTCATTGATAATTCATATCCCACTTGAGCGGCGCAAACTAATAACCCATAGCTTTCTGTATCTTCTGTATTCGGCATCGGAATTGCCGCCTCAGCCTTCCAGTATTCCTCGAGCCCCAGACAGGCTTTGTAGAACGTCAGATGGTCTGGCGATGAACCAAACAAGTCACCCACAATACGTATCTGGTGGCCGGTGAACCACTTGGAGGCGTGTGTCGATGCAAGTAGGAGACTGATCAACGTATCTAGCGCTTCTGCCTGTCTCGCCGCCAAGGCTTTATCGGAAGCAAAGCGTATATGGTTGGTCGTGAATGTAAGGCCTTCCCCTGTTATCCTTTCGAACGCCTGACATACGAAGAGGGCGATTCTCTCAGTAAGATTACTATTGGGGTTCCACCTGGTGTCTCGTGAACCGGTCGTGGACCTTATAGACGTAACGTCGGAGACGTCACTTTCACGGGACACCAAGCTGTCGTCAGTTGTGGTACTTGTCGCTTTACTGTTCGTAGTCGTAGCTGAACCGTCACCCCCAAAAAAGGGAATGCCAAAAGTGTTCGAGCCATCGAGGTCCATGACGTTCAGAGATGTGTGTTTATCTGGTCTAAGGGTAATGGAGATTGAGAGGTATCTACGCAGGTCGAACTCGATAATGGCAGGGATAAGATTATATATGGGCTACGCAAGATCTAAGGGAGATCTAACGGAATGGATCATGATATATACTCTCAATCGTATCAGGGAACAAAGGGGATTATCGATGGCGATAGTCACGCGCGACATGGTATAGAAACGTGTTCTCGGCCGACGTCTTTCTCGTCCTCAGGGGCTCTGGAAACAAAGGACGTCCACAAGCATTCCTGCCGAAATCTCTGCTTTCTGCTCACATCTGCTCCTTCGTTCGACTGCGCACGTGTTAGCTGAGATCCTCTTTCGTTCTACGTCGTAATCGATAGGAAACCCCTAATGTAGCGAGAAACCGTGCGTAATGGTTCGATGGTCAGGTTTCAATAGCATTTCGATACATCTTCCTTATGCTCTCTCAAAACATCTTACTCATTGCCACTGAATTTAATGACCGTGGCCGATTTCACGCATCCTGACTTCAGTCCCGACGTAGTTTCCTTAGTCCTGCTCGAGCCTTGAAGTGCTCCGTTCCTCCGGGATGCTATTGACGTCCTGCTGAGTCCATAATTGGTCTAAGCACCTTTCAAGCTCCGGATAGCACCTGGACCATGTGATACTCCAAACTATTCAAATTAAACGCTCGCCCCGTGGATCGGTCACATTGGACATTCGCCTTCCCATTGACTCGTGATAGGAGTCACAGGTTCAAGCTACCTAACACATGGTGAAACAACAGTGCAAGTACCGAGCGCGTCTGTAATATAGCCCGCATCATCGCCTGATTCTACCGCAACCTTCACCCTAACCTGATTAGCACAAGAACCGTCGCCTATCGACACCTCATTTATTTTAGCCATCGGTTAAGGAAGGCCACTGATATTGCCTTGGGGTACTTCAATGCTATGAGCTTTGTTCGGCTTGTGTAGGAATGTCAGAGGAGGCCTTACTGTGCGTTACCCGATCCAGCCTAGAATCGATACCATTATCAGTCACATCACTTGACGTTGGTGGCGTTTGGTGATAATAGACAGATATCTGTCTATGCAAGTTTTTGGCCAAAGGATCGGAATACCATGCGATAAGACAAAGGGGATTTCTGAAATCGCGATTTTGGTTAGGGTGGGGCGGGCTAAGCAGCATCCCCACGAAACTCGACACCTCGAACAACATTCCGTGTTTGACGATGGCGTCATAGGTTACTGTAGAGATTAGACAGATTATTAAAGACCGGCTTGCATCCTCCAGCAAACTCGGATGGGTTGAGATTCGTTCTTGGCCTTGAGTCCGTTGTTGGCTTCCTCGAGAATTGCTAGTCGCAATACTACGAGGGTTTTGCCACCCCTCAAATTCGAACCATCTAGAAGCGCGACGATCTTGCGCTTAGCGCGGAGATGGGTTGCTCGACCTTGATAACGATAATAAACGGTTTCAACTCGTCATTCAGCTCGAACCTCTAATTTGGTTTACAACCAATAGGGAACCCAACAGCACATCAAAATAGCTCTCTGACTTCACACCCAAGGTATACCTGCCCAAGATGCCTCGTATCGGTAAGCTCAGCTCGAAACCCAGCTCGAATCGAGCAGAAACTGACCCATCCTCTCCTAATCTAGTCAAGAGTTCCATGAACTTCAAACCGGCTTTCAAACCGAAACCACGACCTGTACCTAAATCCACTCCGGCTGTTTCTACACCTGATGCTTCTACTCCCAATAGTCCGGCTATTGCGACAGCTGTTGAGACGGCGGAAGGATCGGTTTTGGGTGTTCCTGCAGTTCAGGATCACGGGGATGAGATACTGCAAGAAAATGCCAATGCAGAGACAGATCAGGCAGAAAACGTCTCGACTGATATTCCCCCTCCCGAATCTTCTTCACAACAACCAACAACTCAAGAAGCCCCGCTCAATCAAGCTCAACCGATCTCCCCACCCTTCACAGCCCCCTCAATCCTAACTCAACCTCATCTCTATTTCCCCTCGCAATCCACCCCCGGCCCTTCTTCACCCTCCTCCCCATCTCAATCGGAACTAAGCCATGTGGTCCCCATCATACCTGGGATCTCGGCAAATGATTTCCCTCATCGAATGACGGAAGCTCAGCTCAGGCCTACTTCGGGGTTCGTCCTGCCTGATGTCCAGGATGTGGGAGGAGGAACCGGGAGGAAACCTGTTAGACGAGTTGATAGTGCTGGGAAAGAGAGGGATGATGAGGAGGAGAGAGGAGGCCAGGGGGAGGAAGAGGACGTTACAGCTGAGATTAACAAGAAGAGCAAGGACAAGGGGAAAGGAAAGGCGAAGGGGAAAGGGAAAGCCAAGGCAGTCCGAGCAAGCACGGATGAACCTGAACAAGCGACAGGAGAGAAACGTAAACGATCCACTCGAAACCCTAAACCCATCATCGATCCTACCCTCGAACAAGACCTCGATTCCCAATCCGGCTCAGGATCATCCGATTCCGAAGATTATTCAACGGGGTATCATTCCCGCTCTCCTTCCCCCTCCCAGAACACTTCCGGCCAAAAACCTAGCAAGGGTTCGAAGAGGAAACGAAACCCCAAGCGTATGAGGGTGGATATGAAGGACGATTTGACTCCTATTCAATTGGAATATCTTCAACCGGGGGAGGCGATTGGGGAACCTATTGATGAGGCTCGAATGACCATGGCTGATTTAGCCAGTGTTCCGGGGGAGGGAAGGATTTCGGGGAAAGCGATTAGAATTCAACAGGGGAGGGAAGAGATCTTGAGGAGGAAAGAGGAGGAGGCAGGGAAACGGGTTAGATGGAGGGTTGAGAGGGAGATGAAGATGAGGGGACCTGCGGGAGTGGAGCTGGATGAGCAAGGGGGGATGGACGGTCAAGATCAAGGTCAGGGTCAAGGTGATGAGGATGGAGAGGGGGAGGAAGACGAGGATGAGGGTCTGGATGAGGAAGAAAAGGACGATGAGGGTTCTGAACGTCCTACCGCTCTCAAACCTATACGGACGGATGAATATGGGAATATCCTAGAAGATGATGAGGACGTGGAAATCCTCCCTACCCTCGGGGAGGTGGGCAAGACCGATGACCCGCTTGCAGCCGAATCGGACGATGATGAAGAGGACACTTACGAATATGCGAACAACAGGACGGGAATTCAAATGTCTTTGGACGCGGATGGGAACATGGTCATCAATAACACGATCGATCGAGCTCAATTGCTCCGAGATAGGATGGATGAGGGGGAGGCGATCGAGGAGAATGATGATCTGAAATTTACGAACATGATGAGTCATAGTAAACGAGCGGCTACGATCAGGTGGAGCAAGGATATGAAGTCAAAGTTGATGTTGGTGAGTTGGACGTTTGCTCGCATTGTCAAGGAAGAGTCGAATGAAGAAGGCTAAATCGTTTGTGGTCGTCTACGTTCAAGTTGTTGAGGCAACACGGTCAGGTGTATGAGACTATCGCCAAGATCATGTCCCTCACATGGCCCATGATCGAACGGACTCACGTGGCGAACCACCTGAGGGCTATGGGGAATAAAGAACCGGAGTTGTTGAGTTGGGCACTTGCTAGGGAGAACAAATTGGATATCGGTGAGTCCGATGAGACTGGAAAGAGATGATTGGCAGCGAACGGGATGCTAACGGAACTCGAGGGTGATAGATATGGCAGAGCTCAAAGTGGTTTACCCCGGGATCGACTTTGATGCTGAATTACCGGATATAACCATGTACTACAATCCCAACATCGACGCCTCTGATATTCGAGCGATGCGTACGGCCCAGAAGAAGAAGACGCAAGATCGACCACTGACCGAGCAAGAACGGAAGAAACAGGCGAGGAAGGACGCGTTGGCGAGGAAGAGGAGGGAGAAGGCTCGAGCTATGGAGGCGATGGGGACGGTCGAGGAGGAGGTGGACATGGATGAGAATTATCTGGCGGCTGTGCACGCGGCGGCGGCACTGCAGAGGAGGTAGAGGCCTGACTTGGTTTACGCGTTTCAGAATGGGACGCGCGCGTGCGGTGGCTTTTGTTCCTTTTGTTTGAGGACAATGGAGCGAAAGGGACGGAAGGGATATGGAAGCGACGTGATACCCGAGTGATGACAATATGTTTCATCGATGATCCTATCCCTCAGACATCCTTTACGGCGCGGAAGCAAATCGTGGAAGATAATGAAAAGATCGATCGGCTGTGAACAAAAGAGATGGCTTGACGTTTCATGAAACGCGAACCGAGTGAAACGAGAAACAAAAGCTGAAAAGGTGAAATCATCGTTTCGACGTCATTCTCCACTTCGACGTTTAGTTCCCAATTCACTTTTGTATGTAACACACATTCTCGCATTCTCAATGCTCGTACGCTCGCCACCATTGTACATCGTCTTCAATCGTCACTTCTCATCCTCGACGCACATTCGAAATGTCACAACCACACCTCTCAACATCCCCATCCACCTCCGTCTACCCAAAACCAATGTCACGTCACCCAACACCCGCCCCATTCCCTTCCCCCGTCGCTCTCACTCGATCGAGCTCATTCACTTCCTCATCCTCGAGCTTGAAACCATACCTCTCCCTCCCCTCCCGCTTATCCCACACCGTCCTCTCCCTTCCCTTATTATCCCTAATCCTATCCCTCATCTCCCTCATCTCCGCGAACAATGCAGCTAAATCTAGAGCGGAGGATGCCAAGTCCCAGATCCTCAGTTCTTGTCGAGGAGTAGAAGAAGGGGTCAGGTTCTTGACGGATGGAAGGTTGGCAGATGCTTTAGCTAGTAAAGTCAATGAAGGGGTGGTCAGCGGCGTTCAAGGGATGTTAAGAGGACTAGAGAAGGTTCTTATCATGAGGTAAGTCAAGGACGATCTCGGTCCGCTTGATAGCTAGTTAGCTTACTTTTTTTCGGGCTGCGACTGGGAAGTTTGACCATCATGGAAACTGTTATAGCTTTCATGATCGATACTTATCGTTCACTCCTCATGTGCACCATTGAATTTATCGTCCGAGGAGTACTGGCTGCTCTAATCGGGATCGTCCAGACCGTACGTCCTCTCTCTTCTCCGCTCAAGCTAGTCGACGTAGGCGATAATTCGACTAATTCGACTGACCTTCCCCTCAATCTAGATCTCGGACGGCATCACCTCCTCCCTCGCGACAATCCGTACCTCAATCCAATCAGATGTCGAATCCGCAAACACCCTCATCTCCCGTGCGATCCAAGGGATCAACAGCGTCACCTCTCTAGTACACGTCAATCTCTCCGTTCCCCAATTCACCATCCCTTCCCTGGACGCTTTGGCGAACGTAACCATCCCCACGGGGTTCGAGGACGATCTGAAAAAGCTTAATCAAAGTCTACCGACCTTGGATGAATTCAGGAAAGGGTTGGATGATCTCATTTCGATCCCATTTGAAGCTTTGAAGGGGGAGTTGAATGGGACGTTTGACGGACTCGTCGGGAGGGTGAACGTTACGGCTCTCCCTTTACCTTCCCGCGCGGGGAACGTGAACGGGACTACGGGGTTGTCGAGAAGAGGAGAAGAAGCGTTTGATCTTTGTTCCGATTTGGATACTTCTTTTCTCGATACGATCGTCAACGATCTATCCAGATTAGCAAAGATCGGTACCGGTCTTCTGGTCCTGGCTTTCTTCCTCCTCTGGATCGCTCTGATCGCTTGGGAATGGTTCTCTTGGCGTCAAGCGGTGGAGCAATCTCGATCGGTGGAGGAGCTCGTACAGAGGGATGTACAGGAGGGGAGGGAGGTGGATGGGATGAGATTGGTTCAGATCGTAGAGAGACCTGTGGTTGAGAAGTATGGGGGAGCGGTTTTGAGACGAATGACAAGGGACGAGGGAGTTAATAGGAATGCCAGGTGGTTCCGTAAGTATCCCCTGAACGTATCTCTTAGAACCGCTGAGCTGATATTCGATTCGGATAGTCGCATACATAACCCACCCACCAGCGCTCCTGTTACTAGCATTCGGCATCTTAACCTTCCTCGTCATGCAAATCCAACTAAGCGCCGTCTCCTCCATCCGCGAAAGATCCACCACCAACGCAAACTCTGCCATCTCTGCTCAAGCCGAATCACTCGGTCTGGCGGTCAACCAAGCGATGGCGGATCAGAGTAAACAATATGCAGTGGAGATGAACTTGGTGATAGCCGGTTGGCAGAATGAGATTGACGAGGGAGTATTTGGACCTTGGTTGAATACCACGGCTGTTACTCTGAACACGACGTTGGTCAGTTTTTACGACAAGATCGTGGATGGTATGTCCAGCACGGGTGATTCTCGAAATCACACATTGAATTGACCCGCTTCGCGCTCCCAGTCCTCAACTCTACATTCGGCGGGACCGTCCTTGCTCCTTCCGTCAACACATTCGTCTACTGCATCCTAGGCAGCAAAATCGATGCCCTCTCCACCGGTCTTACTTGGGTACACGACAATGCTCATATCACACTCCCAACTATCGATCCAAACGTGCTCATGCTCTCCGATGCGACCATGAATGAAGTCGCGCAACCCATCGCTCAGGCAGCAGCGGGAAACGGTACTTCTTCTGACGGGGATGATCAAGGGATCATTGGGAAGCTCTTTGATCGCTATGAAGACGAGTTGAGGAAACAAAGGAATATCGCTGCGATATTCATTGGACTGTACGGTGTTATCGTCCTCATCGGTCTGGCCGTATTCGTCTGGCACAGTTGGATAAGGAGGCGCGTGTCACAATGGCGGATGCAGCGTCAAGGTGAAGATGGTCATTTCGTTAGCGAAAAAGCACCAGGTTTCCAGGGAAAACACTATGAAGAAAAAGTCCGTCCGGATGATACCAGCGTAACAACTGAGCAGGCGATGGAGAACTATTACGCTCACGATCGGGACCATGGTCAAGGCTCGTTCCTCGACTACCCGGAAGAAAATCGGACACGCTTCTCCAGGACCAATAGCTATACCGGGTTTGCGGACCGTATTCGTGCTTTATCTCCCCTGCGCCGAAACTTTTCGAATGACGCATATGACGAACCTATGCTACCTCAACAACAGGCACAGCCCTCGCACTATACAGGTTGGGGAAATAGAATTGGGAAAACATTCGGCAACTACCTGAACATCCCGGTTCTGGGAGCTCCTATCGGCCGAAAAGATTCCCAGAGGAGTCAGATGAGCGAAAAGTCTTGGGCTGGCGCTTCTCAAAGTCCGGCTGCGGCAAAGGCCTTCCACGTCGGATCAACATACCAGAGCGAAAAGTCACGTTACCCTCCAGTAACCAAGATCACGCCGAGCCCTTTGAATCAAAACCAATTCACTATCAGCGATGACGAAGATGAAGCGGACGTCGGCACTCCAATAGCTGCTCGATTCACTAGCAAACAACTTCAACGACCGAACGACCCGTTCGCGAGTCCGTACGATTCTTCAGCTAGGTGATATATGATCAGGCTACAAGGTGTATGTAATGCGATAATACAATGCTGTAACGATAATTATGTGTAATCTAGATATCCCTTCCAACTATAATGATGTGATGATTGATATTCCGATCAGGCAGTTTGTAAATGCAGACATTCTACGAATCCCGTCAGGTCATCCTTGGGAACCTCCACGATACTTGTATCGAACATATCATGTCGTGCGTGCGCTCCAGAATCCTCTGCAGCAGTCTGGAAAGCCAGACCAAACCGGCTGTTGTAATTATGATTGAGCTGCGAAGCTGGAGACAACGACCGGTTCAACTCACTTCTTTTTGACATCCCCAAACTCTGGCGCTCCACTGATACCGATCACCAGAAACGTGTCCCGTTCCTCGTCTAGACATGCCACCACTATAGGATGAGCTGCTTCCCTTTTCTTGAGTTCAGCCATTCTCGTCGCCTTATCTCGTGTAGCGTCGACGAGCCACAGAGCTAACCGCGTGAGCGTGCTTGCGTGCGAAAACAACCGCAGGTCAGGTCCTTCCCGGATTGTCACGAAACGGAACGCTCGTAACGTCTTCAAGCTGTTCTTGTCCAGGATAGAACAGCCTTGTCTTATAATAGCTTGGTGTAGGCCCTTTGCCAAACCTAATGATCTGCTTAGCAGGCTCACACTTTAGTCATACACCTGGTCAGTCAGTGACGCGAGCTTCTAGACAAAGGTCGCTTACTCTTGCATGGCATCATAGGACACCCAGAAGTTCCGCTCCGACCGTTTCTGTTCTAGTCTGATATGCCTGTCCTGTTCGGTTTCTCCATTCTCATCATGCTTGTCCTTGTAGGCGAACGCGTTGCTCCCAGAGATCCCGCTGACAGTCCACGCTTTTGTTCCACCGAACCATTCTCCACCACCTTTACCACCATCTTGCTCAATTTCGACTCTGATTCCCGTTGCGGCTTCTAGGAGGGCGTTGAGCCCTTCTACTCCATCTGCTGCAGACAAAGCGGTACACCTATACCCGAAAGCCCTCATGAACGAGGGATAGTGCAATTCGACCAGTCCATATTCAGGTGCGATTTCTTCTAATTTATCTCGCAAAGACGATTTCAGGTCCATGTCCATGTGCGAGTAAGACTGGCGACTTTGTTGTATAGAAAATCTGTTTTCCGGATGGTTGAATGAGCATGGTATGCAAGCGCGAACAACCCATGACACTTACCCCATTTTCGCCAACAATCCAACCAATTTCTTCCTTCCCTTTTCCTTCCAGATGCCCATTCGGCCAGCCACATATCCAGAATGTAACATCGCGTCATAAAGGTTCCAATGGCGGAACAAGACGAATCTCAATTCTTCACTAGGAGTGATCGAGCTGTCATCTGGGTTCCCGCTGGTACCGGATGATCCGTTTCTGGCTGGTGACGGAGGGTTCAAACGAGCGACCTCATCGAGATACAGTGTGTGGCGCTCGTCATAGGTATCGCGATCGATCCGAGAGGAGATATATTGATGAGTAAGTCCAAGAATGGCATACCTAACATCGCAATGATCAATATCGAGGTTTCCATTTGTGACAGCTAATCTAGCTCACCATAAAAGGTCGTTGTCGCCTCTCTCCAATTCACTTGCCAGGATGTAACAGCACTCTACCACGCTCATTCCAAATGAAGTTCCCGCCTGGTAATACCTCTGCACTCGCTGAGTATGAGCATTCCGTAGAGCTCGTGGTAACCTCTTTGGCTGTTTCAAATTCCTTGTCTCAGTTCAAGCTTGGTATGGACCTTTCAATATAAGCGGCTCACCAGATCTGGGTTCTGTTCTCGATCTTTCCGCTTCTTCTTCCGTCTACCTCCAGATTCTCCCTGATCGTTATCTGTTCTCCGTCGCTTCCCAGTAGAACCTCCACTCCCTTCCCCTTCTGCGTCTTCTCCTTCATCATCTTGCTCGTCTTCTTCATCTTCCTCGTCCGTGCCTACATCTGTATCAGACTGTTCAGTGTCGGAATTAGAATCGCTATCTGAGCCAGAATCCGGCTCATACTATTCGCAAATTGGCCTCAGCTTAGATATACGGGCTAAAACGCAAAGGCGACAGCTTACCTCGAGCGCCTCCCAACTCTTCTTGACATTCTCCAACTTGTCCTCATCTCCATCGCCCCACACCCAGATCCTTCCTAACATCCGGCCTTCTTCTTGATCATTCGTATTCCCGTTCCTTCCAATGCCTAGTAAATGACCATTCCTGGTTCCAGCTCCCAAGCCATCATTAACGGCGGGACCGAAGATGTTTTCCAAGTTATATGGCCTGTGAGCATCTATCAAGTGTATATCACAGGTGTGTGTTTCGATTGGGAAGTACGAAGAGATGGGAAGTAGTGAACCGAGAGATAAAAGAATGAGGGTATGAACCTGGACGACGGAAGGGTTTAGCAAATCTCAAGGTCAGGCATCTACCATCTCAAGATGGATCTTACATCGGGATTTCCAGCATATTTCCCATCTTCTGTACCGAAGATCTGATCTCTTCTTGCTTCCAACTCGGTGTAGCCTCCAATAGGTATAAGCGAATGAGGTATATCTTCCTGTTTGAACAGGTTCACCAGCACATGAGAAGCCAGCAGGGCATCCTAATAGGCTCGACGTACAATCAGACCAAGTGCATTTGATTTTGGCTTAAGGAGACTTACAAGATCGATTCCTGCCAAGATCACAACCCCTCCAGCGCTGTTATGCGGATTGGCCCTGACCTTGCGAACGATTGAATTCCAAGCGTGAAGGTAGGTGATCGTCCCTGACGGCAAATCAGAGTTAGGTGGACAGACGACCGGCATCCCTGTCTGAAATTCTTAGTAGCACATAGCTTTCTATGGTATATGGAGTGAACGTAGCAGCCGTTGAAGGGGGAAAGTGCTCTTTCCCAGATCTCGAACGTTATGATCGAGAATATACTCATCATCAATTCCAACGCGTCTTTACATCAAACGCGTCGACGCGTTTCAAGCCTTACGTAATCACTACCGCTTCATTTAGATCAGCACAGGGGTATACCATGGTCTATCGTAGCCTACAGTGTACAAGAAAAACCACACAAGGGTATCATACAGCAAAAGTGTCGTGCAGGAATCGTTCATCTGGTTTTCAAAACGCAATCATTAGCTTTTTTGTTGCACACATCCAGACCAGTTGAGCTACGAACAGTCATAACCCGGTTGACCCGTCTCATCCTGTCCACCAGCCTCCATCGACTGTTTCAAAAAACTTGTTACTTCAGCAGGTAAATGAGCTTGCTTCATGTCCGCTTCCGTTATGAGTTGATCTCCGTTTGCAAGGTTGTGGAAGGCTTCTAATAGTTGATCCATTGATGTGGAGTCTTCCGTGATTTCCACCTAACGAAGCGAACTTAGCCAGGAACCTTTGAGCAGGTTTCACAGGGTTTGCCACCCACCAGTAAGCGCAAGAAAGCATCATGCGTCACAGCCCCATACTCTGCGCAGGTATTTCGATATATCCTTTCCAGCTCCTCTTCCTACATTGCACCTGTCAGCTCAGACCCTTAACATTGAGCGTTAAATCAAATACGCACCGTAAATGTGATCCCCAGAGCAGCCAGCGCAGAGTTGAGTTGGTAATAGTCCAGGTGCTGATCGATCGCAGCATCAGCGACCACCAGATAAACAAAGTTTTGCAGTCAACTGACGTCGTTTGGCTCCATCTCGAATCTCTGCCAAACCTCTTCCCAATCGCTTAACTGCTCCGCCGTCACGTTCGTCGAACTAGCCGCTCGAATCTCTACCATCCTCAATCAGCCCTCAATAACCGAACCCCGATCGCTCGAGTCAAGATTCAGTGACTCACGGTTCTCAATAAACGTCTCCTTTCGTTTAAGGATATCATCAAGCAGATCCAGCTCGAACTGGAAGTCCTTGACGCTCGAGGCACCCAGATCGATCTCGTCGATCTTGGCCTCCCTACATTCCTTCTCCACCTGACTGACAGCGTCTAAGTTGTCTTTCAGGCTGGAAGCGGCGTTACGGAATTTAGGCATGATGGATTGTTGTGCCTGTATAGAGGTGATGAACGTGAGTGACGTTGAGAAGCGAGGAGTCGGAGTCGGGGCTTACCTCAAGACTACCTTGCATGTGAGTCAATTCCTCTTGTAAAGCTTTGATCCGATTATTAAGGGAACCAGCAGCTGTCCGGTATTCCTGTTTCAGTCTGTCTTTGACCCTATTGCGATAGAAACAGATAAGGACAGGTCTACAAACGGCAACAATCGAGCTTAGCTTACCCTAACAAGTTGTTATTGATGGCTTTCGAAGTGGCGGATTCGGTCATGACCAACTCCAACCAGATCTTTTCCACGTCCTATTCCGCCAACGTCTCCAATCAGACTTCTTTTTCACTTTCGTAATCCCATGGGGATGACTGACCTCTAGCCTTGCTCCAGCAGCAGGCACATACTCCCTGATCCCCGCCGTCTTCAATCTCGTCTGAACATTCCCGAAATTAGTCGCGAGCAATTGTCGATCTTTCGTGAATTCTCGCTTAAGGAGCGGGTACTTGGCAAAATCGTCGAAATGCTTTCGAGCGTCGGTATAGTCCCCTGTAAATGTTATCTGTCGGAAGGACTCCACTTGAGCTGACATTCGGTCGATAAGCTGGGAGGGCTTTATCAGCGATGAGTTTGGGGATGATATCGCATGTCACAACTCACCTTCTTTGTTCCCGCTTCATAGGTCGACTTCGACCCGCTGTTTAATAGCATGCAGTCAGACCCTCCACGATCACACCCTTGCCTCGATCGACAACTCACTCTAGGACTTTCAACATCTCCACAAACTGAGTCACTCTTCTAGCGGTCGTCTCTTGTTTATCTGTGTAGCCCCATAATCAGCTAAAGTCTAACCTCGCGCCTTAGAGCGTTCTCACCTAGGTTGCTGAACGCATGGAAGAACTCGGCGACGTAACATATCACTGAACGATCGACAAAAGATCAGTTTCATTCCTGTTTCTTGTGAAAAACCCGAAGGATATAATCACCTGATCGTTCATCCGGTACGGAGTTGCAAACATCCGCGACTTCCAATAATTGCTGACAAACAAAAACAAGTCAATTTCGGACCCTTTTCTACTCGTGTCAAGCCAGATTGGACAACGTACAGTAATCCCCAATGACTCCGCAGCAACATTGAAAGCCAACGTCGTACAAGCGATCGAATCGTCCTGTATAAGTCTCCTTTAGTCGCTCATCCGTTTGACGTAATACGAAAGAATGACCCGAAACACACCTTGTCCAACTTCTCCCAATCAATCAAATCCGGTCGATGTCTATGGATAAGCGCACAACTGTTTCCCCCGGCATGAGCATCATCATGAGCAACAACACTCTTCCTTCCATCGACCCATATCCACAAGCCTGACAAGACTAGACTCACAAAGCCAACCCACTCGAGAAACTCTTCCCAAAGTCCCTAACGTCTACCCCGTCTGTCGTATAAGGTTGAACGTTTATACGTCGTTGAGTCCAGAGGAGAAGACCTTCTCTTGCAGAAAGACCTTCTTCGCTGATTTTTCCGATAGGAAGATATAATAATAGTGAGGAGGAAGGGCTGGTCAGGTGGGAGAGGTGAGATGCGAGTTGGGATAGAAGACGAACTTACGTTATCCCATCTATAGTGAATCTCAAGATCAAGGTCCAAATCTATCCTCAAACGCTTAATCAGATTGGACCGGAAGTTATCACTGATGGTACGAGCGACTTACAAGACCCAAGATGATCTTCAAGTTCCCATCCACGATGTCTAAATCCCACCAAAACGAGCCCAACTCCCGATCAGCTCTCGTCCATTATTCTTCCAGAACGAGAGAGCCTTACCTTCCGGACCTACATCCACAGGATTAGAGATCAGAACCACAACCCATCTCAAATTCAAAAAGAAAAGGACTGACCGATATTAGTCATCCTGATTCCTCTGCTGGTAACATAATCCAAAGCCTTCTTCGCATTCTACTCCATTCCGCAAACATAACCAGATCGATTTGAGATTGTTACACATCTCATCAGTATGGTAAAGATCGTAAAGAGTACAGAGCGAAGGGTAGGAAATGACGTACCTCGGCTCGTTGTACTTGGAATTTGGGATTGGCGTTGTATCTCCCGAGCGAGGTATCAGACATTGTTTCCTATCCCATCGGATAAAGTATGTTTAGGATCCTCGAATTCGAGCTGGTGATGGAGATGTTGGAGTGGCTTACTAGTAGCTAGCAACATTATTTCTAGATATCAGTAGCAGCTAATCATGAGCGAGCGAGATTGAGGAACTGACCTGGATCAACTTGGTCCCATCGCATATATCCGGAATGAGGTCTTTCATCGGTGCGATCTCCTTTGCAGCTAATTTCGTGTTGATCCTAATGAGATGAAAGATTCAGTTCAGCATCTTGTGAACAATACAAATCGTCGTGTAACAGGACTTACCACTTGGTAAACGTCCTATTCTCATGGGTCGAGGTATCAGCTGTGCTGTGTATGATTCGATTGATGTGTTTGATCAAGAGGTGCCACTTACCGACCCTGGACCGCGGCCCACTCTGCATCATGACCATAAGATGAAGACGAGTTGACCATTAGATATCGAGCTTGTAGACAGAGAATACGGAGTCGAGATCGAAGTGTTTGAGAATGACTTTGATGTTTCTGGGATTTGTCCACAGTTGAAACGAAAGAGAGATGAAGTTGTTTACTTTGTCAATCAGGTTGATATGCGTTATCAATCAATCGAACCTGCCCAGTCGATCGGCGTATGACGTGTCACTTTAGAAAGCCCCCGTGCGCGCGTGATCAGCGGTAGAAAATGGATGAACGAGGGGAGTGATTCAGCCATTTCAACGTTTCAACATGGCCGGAAACGGTAAATCGCACTTGAACATTCAGGCTCTTCACTGTTCTACTCGCCCCTCATCGCTGCCTACACTCTTGATATTCTCCTCATCTACATACCACTCACAAGTCCAGGTGACACCTCACACAACCACATACATACACATAAACCCACACCATACAGCTGCAGGTTCAGCTAACCCCTTTTCATCGAGACACGCGCGATCTACGATAATCACCGCCAACACCACTACAACCTTCTCTACCCCACTCCAGTCAACCTCTCAAAGTCTACACCGAGATGAGCGCTCGATGGGGTCACGACTCTGTGTACGTCGAGAAGGATAATGCGGTTTATATCGTCGGAGGGGAGATCTCTGGATCCGGAATCCAGATAACCAACGAGGTCTTGAAGATCGATGTGAGTCCGATCGATCGTTTGACGAATCCTCTCAGTTGTTTAGAGATAGCTGACGAAGATATGAACCTCACCTCGATCGATAGTTGAACATCGATAACCCGTCCCCTCAAACATTCTCTACCTCCTCCACCCTTTCCCCTACAGCTTTCCACTCCCTAACCTATTCCCCACTGACCAACGAACTGATCACCTTCGGCGGTCTGACTTCCTCATGCTCAACCGAGACCCCTCTGCATTCCTTCTCCTTGGATTCGAGTTCTTCTGGGGCAGGTGGTTCTTGGAGGAAAGAAAATACCGCAGGGGAAGGGTTGTTGAGGAGGAGGGGAGCGGGGATGGTTTGGCTTGATAGTCACGTTGCCGATCAGGTCGATGGAAAGGTTATGATCTTCGGTGGTATGGCTGATGAGTACACTTGTGGTGAGTTTTAGGGTTCTCTCTCGTCTCCACTCTCTCTTTCTACCAAGTTGGAATTGATCGGCTGACTTCCGTTCTCTACTCTCAATTAGCTTCTTCAACTTACTACTACCCCGCCTTCGACTCCGTGGCCCTCCCCCTCAGCTCCACCCCAACCCCCGCAACAGATCACATAGCCCCCTCCCTTCCTCTCTCCGGAATCTCCGATTTCGCACTGACCTCGTTGAAGAACAACACCGTCCTCTTCCTCGGTGGTGTCGATACCAAGGGGGATATGGTCGGTATGGACAAGGTCCTGGTTTGGAATGAGGAGAGGGATTGGTATGCTCTCGATGTGACTGGGGATGTACCTGTTCCCCGGGTTGGAGGAAGGTTGGTCGCTCATCCTACCAAGCAGGAACTTTTGTAAGTCATCGTTATCCGTTGAATGGAGGAAAGAACACGAACTAATGGTTTTCTTTTCGACAATACAGGATCCTTCACGGAGGAGCGGTAGCTAACGGCGGAACATCCACACTTCCCATCCCGACCGTCTCCCTCCTCAACCTAACCTCCCTCACCTGGTCCACTCCAGCTCAAATTCAACCCCCTGCCTACCTCGCTCGCGCTTGGCATTCCAACGTTATAACCCCCTCTGGAGTCCTCGTCTCTTCTTTCGGAATGGGACTAAACGGGTATCCCATGAGGGACGTTTTGTACTTGGATATGAGGCATGAGGAGATAGGTTCTTGGGGATGGACGAGGACTTGGAGTGATGAGATGGGGAACGCGACGGCTGCTTCGGCTTCTACATCTGTTGCGGCGTCCGCTTCCGCTACTGGCTCGAGTGGATCGCTCGTCTCTGGAGGCAACTTGAATTCCAGTGGAAACAAGAATAACGGCGGGGATGATGATGGGTTGTTGAAAAAGGTTCTTCCTCCTACCTTAATCATCGGACTTATCTTGCTAGGGATCTTTGTCTGGATCGCAAGGAAACACGCTTCCCTTGTGCGAAGGAGAAGGATGGCTAGGCATTTCGAGATCGAAAACACTCATGATGAAGAAGGAAACCGAAGGATGTCTACCTTCTTCCCCTCCGCTCTCGCTCAGTTTGCAGCAAGCAAGGGGTGGAGGAAGTCTAGCGGCTTTACGGAACCTCCTTCAGGTCCTAACGGATTACCTCGTCCTTTCGGGGGCGTTAGAATCCCGGATAGCGATGATAATCACTCCGCTTCTTCCCCTGCGGCAGGTCTGCAAGGGAAATTGACAGAAGTAGTTGGGATTCTGAAGAGATGGTCAAAGACTGGAGCTGAGGAACCTCAGAAACAGATGATGGCTCAGAAGAACGGACAAGGTGCTTCTCGCGTCCAATGGGAGGAAATCGATTTCGGCCTTGGAAAGGTGGATGAACAGAGGAGGAGCTCGAGCTCTCCTTCTAGGCCGACTACTCCTGGTCATTTGCCGCTCTCATTGCAGCCCAGTAGGCAGATCCCTCTCAGTCAGTTCAATGCCGGACGTGGAGGCAGGATGGGTGCTTCCCAGAGTGACGACGAAACCGACTTGGACGGTCTTCCCGTGGTCAACGTTGTCCCGCCTAGTAACCCTGCTACGCCCAGCGGAGAGGGATTTGCTGTCGATCCTCTTAACGCTTTCCCGGTCCTGATGCCATCTCCCAATATCTCTCAGACCATCGAGCGACCCAAGTTGTCCCCCAGCGAACAAGCTGAGTGGGATGCGCTCGAAAGGGACGTACAGACCAGTCAACCCTTCCAGGCTACCGGTTCCGTCTCTAGCAGGCAGTCCAAGGAGATCGAACCTCTCCCTCGATTGTCGTTTGAAGAGAAACCTCGCGCTGATTTCTCCGCCAGTCTCAGTTCCTACGGGATTGGACTCGGTCTCCCAGCTATCCGACGTCTTTCTGCGGACAGGGTAGAGAACCCCTTCGCTGGTCGAAGCGTCTCTTCCCCCGAAAGCCCCCCTCGTAACCAGACGATCTCCGGCATGGGATACTCTCCAGGCTACGTTCGAGACCTCATCTCCGGTCACGCTCAGTCCCCTGCTAGAATCTCGCGCTCGGACGTGTTGAGCAGATCTGCAACTGTAGCCGAACGTCCTCGATCTCTTCACGATCAGTACCAAGCGACTTATCAAGGATCCAGCTGGAGCTCGATCCCAGGAGGTGAACCTGTCAAGTTGCAGCGCCTCTCTAATCCCCCTCCTTTCCCTCCACCTACCTCGCCTCTCCCCTATGTCCCTACTGGTGTCGCCCGTCGTGTATCAGCCGGAGCTTCTTTGCCTAGCGCTCAGGAGGACACCGGAACCGTCCGACCCGTTAGCTCTGACCGTAAACTTTGGGTCGTCAACGCCAGCCCTGGTCCTACCGATGTCGACGAGTTTGGTTCACAGGGAAGCCACGCCTACTGAGGTGACAGGTAATCCGCACGGCCTCGCGTGAATCGTTATTTTTCAATTTCAATCTTTGTGTTGTGGTGTCTGGTACACTTGTAGTCAATAGCTTGTCTTTTCGCTCGAACGCATAATTATATATCATAATGCAAATCCTAATTACCACGAAGAACAACTTTACGCTCTGGTAGAACTTCGACCCCTCAACTCGGTTAGCAATACATCTTTGGGCTCGACTCCACGACGCTTAGCCTTGAGGTAATCCGCGATCAAGAAAGCAACGTCTACGGGAACGGAGGTCAGTACGATTACAGACACAGCACAGGATTTGCAACGTACCAAGGGACTGCTCGTAGTTCAATCTAGGGTCGCAATGAGTTCTGTAGTTGAACGATAAATCCTTGTCTTCAAGCTCCATAGAACCCCCGATGCATTCGGTCTAAGTGAGGCTATTAGCGCTGCGCAATTTCCACGATTACAAGAGCATTGACTCACGACACTAAATCCCTCCTCATTGACTTCTCCCGTCAGTTCTAAATGCACACCTCCCAAGATGGTACCTTGCTCCTTGTGGATACGCATGGAAGTAGTGATCTCTTGTATGATGTCTACGAAATGCCTAGTTTTGAGAGATGGATCCGTCTCGGACGACTTGGTGCTGTAATTGTAAACTTTTTAGCAGTGGTCGACGCAATCACAGTTTGCAGATCGACTACTTACTTTCCATGCTACATCAAGTACAATAAATTTACAATCTCGATAAGCGGCAGGCATATCGACTTAAGAGTCGTAGCAACTTACCATAGCATCACACTGCCAAACAACAACGTGTCGTGTGTTCTTGACCGCTTGGATATGACCGGGCAAGAACTGCTCGACCTTTTCTGCCCCGTACCTGCTGATCAACGTGACTTTTCCAGGAATGTTATCGGGATTTACGACTGTTCGAGAGAACTCAGTTCCATAGTAGCTGACCCGATGGTCGGAATTCCTGACGTACTATCTAGCATCGCAACAAGGTCCTCAGATTTCATCGTTGGTCCGATCTTGATACCGATAGGGTTCTGAATCCCTCTGAAGTACTCAACATGAGCACCATTGAGCTGTCTAGTTCGATCTCCGATCCAAATAAAGTGGGAAGAAAGGTTGTAGAACTTTTTGGTTTCTGTAGAAGCATCTGGCTGAGGGGACGAGGTTGATTGACGAGGTCGGGGGAGTATGGAAGTGGATCGAGAAGCTGGGACTGAGCCGTTTGATCGGGAATTCTTGCTGTTGGAAACACCTCTGGTGAGGGCTTCTTCATACTCAAGGGAAAGACCTTCGTGACTAGGAGACCATATTTAAGTCAGCTGTTAGATGTTGAACTCGACACATGCAAGCCTTACCTAGTATAGAAGTCGACACTGTCTGTCCCACCTCGGGCTCCTCCAGAGTTCATGCTTCCTGTAGATCGCATGAAATCCAAGCTATCCATCAAGCTCTCAATCACATCCTCGAACGCTTTTTGCAAGTGACCAGAGTGTACATGAGAGAAAGACCAGTTTCGAGGTTGGTGCAAATCAGCAAATCCAGAAGATATCAGTGCTCGGATGTAGTTAAGCGTAGCTGCCGAGTGGAAGTAAGCTCTATGATAAACCAACGAAAGTCAGATATCGGGCATAATAATTCCGAGAGGTCAGACATACCCCAAGAGTCGCTCAGGATCAGCTTTCCTGTCCTCGATATCGAATCCGTTAACGTTATCTCCCCTGAAACTTAAGACTTCACGCTTCTCAGTTTTGCCATCACCGATGGGGTAGTCGACAACTTCGGTAGGCTTGCTTCTTGGTTTGGCATACTGCCCTGCGATTCGGGCGATACGAACGACAGGGAGACGAGATCCGTGCAGGATGATCAGGGACATGAGCAAGATCCTATGTCACGGTGTCTCGGTAAGGACTTGCGGTACACTAGGCATAGAAGATCATGCTTACAGGGAAAACTTGTGTTCGAGAGGTTCTTGACTACATGCTTCGAATAGCTCAGCACAATCTCCTCCTTGAAGCAAGAAAGCTTTTCCTTGAGCGACATCAGCGAGTTGCGTCCTCAAGCGGTCGATCTACAGAGCTTATGGGAGATAAGCGGTCTTATGCGTTCCTAATGAAGACCAGGCCTACCTCCTGAGGGGTTACCAGGGGTGGTAACTGTCGAAGCTTGCCCAATACCCTGTCAAACAGATACCGTTACACAAACGTTCTCCAATTCCGTAAGTCGCAAACTGCTCACTTTTCGAGCGAGTTTTGATCCCCATACTGGATGTCCTGTGCGACAGGCTTTGAACGCCATGACGATGGACTCCACTCGGTAGACATCTTGTGAATATTTTGGTTTATGGGAGAATCTATTAGGAGCAGATGTGGACTACAAGCTCTACAAGATATGCTCTGCACAGAAAGCTGAAACGATTTCCGGCCATGACTCATAACATCAATTTCGTTGACGAATTCACGTGACAAACAGCTCGGTGTGTGTGCTACTCTAGCCAGTCGATCTGTTATACTCTGACCAACCATCCCATGTAGACGAGTTGCATAAGACTAGCTCCGAGCAGGAATCGGATTCGCCTTGATCTTTGGGCGTGAGTTATGGTTGATGCAATGGCTTCGCTCGAGGGTGAAGTTGATGGGTCAGGAAGCAGTACGTATTTGAGCGAACGGAGCTGAGATAGGCAAGAAGCCATCAGCCATCATAGTGTTTGCACAGGAGTAACAATGATACTGACCAAGAAGAACCCGTTCGCAGAGAGTGTATAGAGAAAGACAGCGACATAGAACACTTTGCCCAGATTCAAGAACGAAGCTAGAATCGTAACGATTATCCTGTTCCAATTGATTCAAATCAGGCTTTCGTCAAGATATAAATGCAACGGAAGCTGGAAAAACTTACCCCACAAACTTGTACCCTCCGTATCCGATCAACTCTACACTACTTGCTCCGCTTCCCCTGACATCGAGCAGATAACACCCTAGTCTAATTCGCCAGAACGCATTCAGTACCACGTTCAAGCGTGAGCAGTGATAAGATGAATCGCGACTCACTTGATGCACATAAATTCGAACAGAACGACAGCGATAGACTTGCTAAAGCTGATCCCTAGAACTTCTGGGTGACCAGAAGCGAAAGCCGCCAAAAGAGTATAGGTAACAAGAGCCATTGCTAATCGAAATCAAAGGTCATCAGGAACGTCGCAGATAGAGAAGCATCAAATTTCTTAAAGGACTCACTAGGTATGTAGAGATCCGGAGCATTTATGTCGTCCCGAGGAGGCATCCATCCTTCAGCTCTTCCACCTGCATCGACCCGACCGCCGCCGAACTGTCCTTCTCCGCCTACACGGCCTGAGGAAACCTTTCTGGACCAAGATTTATGCCTCCAAGGGAAGAGGACTAAACGGAGTTTCGAGACGACATAGGAGTTTGTTACGGAGAAAGATGTTTTGAGAAGAGGGAGGGGAAGCCATCGGGAGACCTGTTTGAGAGCAGACCGAGGCATTCGAGGGCATCACCATCTATCCCTGACACGACGTAAACGTAACAAAAGACATACGCTTTTCTCAACGTAATCCTGCCCAGCTTTCCCTATCATGGTAGCAGTAGCTTCGTTCATACCTACCATAGGCCACTGTGAGAATCCTCCCATCATGGACTGGAATCCTTGTCCAGGCTGAGTAGGTGCGCCGTGCAACCCCGGGTTGTACATTCCAGTCCCGGCTCCTCCTGCAGGTCCCGAAGGCGCGGCAGAGTTAGAACTGGGTCCAGCAGGAAAGGGAGCATAGGGAGAGGGAGCAGCACCAAAGCTACCGAAAGATTGTTGCTGCTGGTTGGCACCGGAAGAAGCGTAGTCTCCTGCTCCGAATGCTACGCCGGAGGTGAACCCCTGGACAGGAGGACTACTGTATCTAGAGTATCCTTCAGAGCTCTGGCGAGCTGCGTCGAACGAAGCTCGAGCCGCTTCGACAGAGAGACGGGAAGGGGGGTTGTAAGGCGAAGAGGGATCCGGAGTAATGGGTTCAGGAGGAGGTTGAGAAATATGGGAAGGACGGGGATGAACGAGAGGTGGAGGGGAGCGAGACTGCGTGTACGGGGTCGACATCTTGAACGATTCTTTGCTAGGTGTTGATATTTCAGCCAGATAGCACTAACGGTCTTAATGTGGTGTTTCCTTGCTGTCCAATGTGGCTCAGCCAGTGAACGAATGTAGCAAAGAGGTGCGGCTGCAAGGTCGAGGATGTGTGTATGCTCTACTGATCAAGGATGACGAGTAAGTTCCACCTGGCGCGCGCTTTCAAGGAATGTCATGTCGTGATTCTGGTTGATAGCGACAATCACATCGTCTCTAGATATCTAGATCTCTAGCAACTCTAGCAACTAGCAACCTGACATCTGGGCAACGTAGACAAGCGCACCGGGAGCTTGCTGGCAAAAACATGAATTGAACTAACTCAGACCAAAAACGCAGCGCTTTTGTCTTCTTGATTCTCCCTTCTTCCTAACGAAGCTCAAATAACGACCAGCTTGAATGCTCCTGTTTAGAGAAAAGACTGTCAGACCGAGAAACATCCAGGACCACAACGATCTTCTAGAGCAAGGTACCAGCCTATACAAAACTACTTCGAACCTATTGACGAACAATATCCAACGGAACGACTCTAATAACGAAGACGAAGAGGAGGATCAAGAAATGTTCGAAAAGGGTCATATCAGGCAGAGATCTGGGTACCTCTCACCAACTTTGACGAATGCTCCATTGTTTGCTGACCAGCAGGCAAGGGACGAACAAGGAACAAGACAGAGGAAACTAGCCGCACATGTTGATCAGGTGCCAAACGGGGCGTCCGGATTAGGGTTGGGGCTGGGATCCAATGATGACCCGAGTGACAAAGGCAGGAAACAGGTCATCTGGGACAAAACAAAGAAAGAGTCTGTTCGACCCGTACAGTCTGAGGGACTAACTGGAAAAGACAGAAATGCGTTTATACTCCTGGTGATGTTGTGTAAGTTCGCTTCAATTGTACCTTCGTAATCATGCATTGTCTCATCCAAAAAATGACTCCTTTCGCAGATCTGTAAGCTGCCATACGAACTATCATACCAGCTTGAACTCACTCGTCAAACCGAAATACCAGTTTGCAAGGAATCCCCATAGGGCTAACATTCGGAACTATCCCCTTTCTTCTGAAACCACACGTCTCGTATTCCCAACTAGCCGTCTTTTCCCTCTCCTCATGGCCATACAGCTTGAAACTGCTTTGGAGCCCCTTAGTGGATGCTTGGTTTTGGGGGAAGTTGGGGAGGAGGAAGAGCTGGATCGTACCCGTACAGATAGTGCTCGCTGCGGTGATGTGGATCGTTGGAAGTCGGATACAGGGATGGATTGATGCGGTATGTCGTCCTAGTCGATACGGTGGTCAACGCGTAATGACTGAAAATGATTTTTGATTCAATCAGGAAGAGATTGACGTCAAATTCCTTACATTCATATTCATCTCCTTTATCTTTTTTGCGGCTACCCAAGATATCGCCGTTGACGGCTGGGCTTTAACTCTTCTTTCCGGGCCCAACCTCTCCTATGCTTCAACCGCTCAGACTATTGGGCTCACAATAGGTTCTACCCTCAGTAATACCGTCTTTCTCGCCCTCAATAGCGTAGAATTCTCGAACTCTTGGTTGAGGAGGACCCCCAATCTAGAACCGGCAATTAGTCTGGAGGGGTACTTGAAGTTCTGGGCATTCGTTTATATGGCTTTCACTGCTTGGCTGGTTCTTGGCAAAAGGGAGGAAGCGACTAATGAAGACGATCCGGACTTGGATGTTGGAAAGGTCTACAAGGTCATGGGCAGTATCCTGCAGCTAAAGAGTTAGTTGTTTGGCATTCGATCGATCATGACTCCTTCGATTGACTGAACCTCGTTGTCCCCATCTAGACATTCAATCCTTCCTCGTCGTCCACCTTGTAGCCAAGTTCGGATTCCAAGCACTTGAATCCACTTCCTACAAATTCATGGAGAAAGGGCTGAGGAAGGAAGACTTTGCAGCTATCAATCTCCTCAACACCCCTTTCGAACTTCTCGGTGCAAGTGTAGCGGCGAAATGGTCTAGAGGAGATAGACCGCTTGATGCGTGGCAGAAAGCGTTCTGGCCCAGATACGCTATAGCGGTTATAGTCACTGTACTCGTCTGGGTCTTTCCTACGGGACACGTCGGACCTGGATTCATGGCTGCCGTAGTCATAACTACCCTGTTGAGCAGTTTCACAAGGTCAGTCAGTTGGAAAGTATTTGAGATGTGATGATGTCCACTTACTGAAGATCGATGCTGTCATTGCGATTGTAGTACGGTTCAATGGGTTGGAGTAACTGCTTTCCATACCCAGATTGCAGACCCATTGATTGGTGGTACCTATATGACGGTAAGTCGAGATGGTTTCATGATTGTAGCCTGATAAGGTCTCATGCTGCTCTCGTATAGCTTTTAAACACCGTAACCAATCTAGGTGGTACATGGCCAAAGGTAAATAATGATACTGATTGCTCAAGACCGATCGTAGATGCTGATCGGGCTTGAAATCCGGTATGACAGCCTGTTGTGCTTAAGGGAATAGACTACTTCACTCAATCCGTCTGCCGCATCAAGGTAGAAACTGGCGAGACCATCACTCTGAAAGGTACGCTCTTGTCAGATAGAGAACACCAATCGAAGCTAATCAACAAATTAAAGCTTCCGAGTGTGTGTCCGATCATGGAAGAGCTCATTGCGAAAATGAAGGTGGAATCTGCATGACTGAGCGAGACGGATACTATGCAATGTCTGCCATCTGTATTGCAGTCGGCATCGCACTCCTCGTCACTTTTGTCTTACCAACAGCTCGCAGGTTACAACGTGAGTCGTTATCGGCCAAATGTATATATACTGCCGTTACAGGTCATGACGAGTTGCTTTTAGGATTGCCGATGTCTGCTTGGAGGGTAAAGATTCCGCAATGAAGTGCTCGAATCCCGCAAAAAGATTACACCAATATACCCACAATGTCGCAGATACATCTCGAGGTTTTTGTAAACGATCCATGCATTATAGCTTCACCAGAGGTTTAGACCCGAGAAGTTCGAGACTTCCACGTCGCGATATGCGATAACAATGACGAATTGAGGCACAGAAAGTCATTCAACATGTTCAACGATAAGCTAATAATTCGACCTCGCCATTGATTGATCAAGTTCAAGCAAGCCTGGCCGGATCATAACATCTAGACCTCTAACCTCCATCTTCTATTCCATTTGAAGCATACTTGCTGCTTGACCTGCCCAAGACCTGCACTACGAAATGGCGACTATAGTCGTCGACGCCGACCATGATGATTGCCGGATACCACCACGATTAGACCACCGATGGCTCCATGGAGGAGCCCAGCATCTAAGCCTCCTCTCGACACCCTTGACTCAGGCCAAGACCGTTTCATATGTTTCTTTCTCTAATCTGGAGAACTTGAATCTAGAAATCGCTTTCAATGCATTATCTACAGAGGAACGGAAGGCTGCCATCAAAAAGATGGGGGAATGGAAGGAGGCCAAGAAGGAGACAGATTCAACCGGTACTGAAGCTGCTGAGAAGAAATCTTCGAAGTCCGGAGAAATAATCGTAGGAGATAGCGCTGATCCTGATCAGAATATGCCTCGGAAAGCAAGCTTGGCACCCAGTATGGATGCGGACAAATACCCGGACCCAGATAGCCAGCCTATACTGCCAGCTCCAGAGGAAGACACAGATAAAGAGGATTACGACGTTGTTAAGGGCGTCTCTGTAGCACAAGTGAGTCTTCTTCATCACGTTCTACGGTCCCGCCACGACCTGACCCATCTTACCTTATCCGGTAAACTTCAGGATGGGCTATTCGAAGTGGATCTGCGCGAAATGTCCCTTTACCCTGTGTTCTGGGCTCACACCGGAGCTAGAGTTCCTGTGCACCGGGCAACCTGGTTCATAGGAGACGAGACTAAGCCGTGCGATTGGGCTTTAGCGGAAGAACTGGAAAGGGGCTATCAGTGAGTAGAGTCGGATACCAGCGGAACCAAGCCACGCTCAATGGTGCCGATTTCTCTTCTCAGGGAGATCAAACCCTGGCTCCCATCATATCCCCAAGAGTTACAGAAGGCTATTGAACTGGGTGCGAGCGCTGAGGAAAAGCTCAAGTATCCTATGCCAGCCGAGCTGAACGTTGGGACAAGCGTCGTGTACCAAGATAAGGAGTGTGGGCAATTCATTCAGTGAGTAGTACACAACTCGGACGGAAGATGACAACTTGCTGAAGTTCAATGGTGTAGATCTGGAGTAGGTTCGTACTTAAATAAGCTCTTTTGGACCTCTTTGCGATCGAAACCAGGAGGAATGATGGTATATCGAGGTTATGCTGCTGCTTTGAAAGGGAGTGGTCACGAGAAGAAGATACCAGTCTCTACCCCAGGATCTCGTAGGGGAAGCATGAACTCTCGACGCGACAGCATCGCTAGTAACCAGGATGTGATTGCAGATGAGAAGAAAGACAAGGATCAGAGCCCAGCAAAAGACAAAGACAAAGACAAAGCGAAGAATAGATCTGGACTCAGGAAGAGTTTGGATTTTGCTATAGGCGGAGTGGGCATGAACCGGTCTAAATCTGCAAACAACGAACTGAAACCGGAGCCAAGCGTCCCTCCGCCTACAAGCCGACCAAATAGACAGGTCTCGCAGATTGTGGAGGAGTCTATCAATGGGCAGGGGGGTGCATACCAGAAGAAGAAACCTCAGCCAAAGGATGCTGTAGATGAGGAACAGGTACCGCTGACCTCGGATGAGGAAGGAGAGGAAGAATGCACCGATCTGATATTAGTCGTACATGGAATTGGTGAGCTCGGGTCCACTTTAGTTCTGACTTATTATGCTAAGAAGAATGATGATGCTCAAGGACAACAACTTGCAACGACATACGAGGGCTTCAACTTCGTATACGCAGTCAACATGCTGAGACAGGTCATGAAGTAAGCCACGCGTTACACCTCTCCTATCTCTAGCTAGTCACTAAGGAACATCACAGACAGCAAGCAGGAAATCCCGCATTAGCTAGTATTATCCGTGACCGTCGCGTACAAATTTTGCCTATTCAATGGCGAGCTTCCCTGAAGCTGGCTGACCGTGATGATGAAGATGTACAGCATGGACTGGATAACCGATTCAGCATGTCAGGTATGTCCAGTCAAATCTATACTAGTTCGAAAAGGCTAATGAAGTAGGTGAATGCGAACAGATATCACCTTGCCCAAGATACCCGCCATCAGACAGATTACCAATGCGGTGCTCCTAGATATCCCTCTGTTCATGTCTCAGCACAGACAATCTATGATCGAGGCCGTCTGCTTACAGGCCAACCGGGCGTACAGAATGTGGTGTGCGCGAAATCCAGACTTTGATGGTAAAGGTCGTGTTCATGTAATTGGTCACTCGGTAAGTTAGAGAAGTACGCTATTGGAGGGAGGACCAGCGATATTTATCAAGAATAGCGATTTAGTTGGGGTCCGCTCTAGCCGCCCATATCCTATCAAACCAGCCAACCCGGATGCCTCCTATTGCTGATCTACCGAAACAAGTAAAGGATGATACGAAGACGCAGTTCATTTTGTATGTTGTTTCGTAGGACGCGACGTGACCGAACTACCTGATCTGATCAACGCCTCTCATCCTACTTCCAGTAACACATCCAGCCTCTTTCTATGCGGTTCACCACTGGGGATCTTCTTGCACATCGATCAGGCGCAAATTATCCCTCGGAAAGGTCGAGAAAGAACGATGAGTCAGTAACGATGTGAGGTTATCGTAGCTGTTCGCACAGACTCACCACGATATACGCATGTATTAGATTCTCCCCCAGATGAGGCAGTAAGTCGCCACAAAGCCGGTCTCTTAACGCGCTGTCGCCGAAAATTAACTTGATCAACAGCTTGACAGAGCCGGACGTTTCGGCTGCATGTCGATTGATACGCTTTATAACGTTTGCCACTATTCAGACCCAGTAGCGTGAGTCACGAATGGCTTCTGTCTGAGGATCACCGTCACCTACCACGTTTGGGTTACATCAGGTACACACTCACTGCGACGGTAGATTCTGAAATTGCACGGGACCGTCCCCCCCTCCCTATTACGAGCGTAACATCGCCTTTCTACGCCACCGTGACTGATCCGATTAGGGATCTCGGGAAGTATTTCGATGGGATACCCTTTATCAGTAGCGGTAACAGTAAAGCTACGAAGGATGGCCCCGCAGAGATGAAGAAACCAATTATGGTACGACTCCCCAGCGGAATTGAGGTGAGCTTCCGTCTGTTGCTCTTTGAGCGGGGTTCTGTACCACGGTTTTCAACAGCTTACTGATACTTGGGCACAGATGACTGGCCCAGAAGGAGAAGAACGACTACAAGGATCTCGAGGAGAGCGCAGATTGAACGCTCTAAACCCCCATGGGAATATCGACTTCATGCTTCCCAGTGCTGGAATGAGCGAATACCTAGGTACGTCCTCTGATGGAGCCGACTTCCGTCGCGCCCATATTATTGACAAACGCATCCGTCTTCACGTGATCTAGATGCACTGACCAGCCACGGTGCATACTGGTCAGATGCCAGCTTTGGTGCATTCTTGTTGGCAGGTAAGTCCTCCAAGCAGAACAATAAACCTTCTGTATCCTCATGCAAGCATCCCGTAGAAATATATTCGACCAAACTTGACTTGCTAAGGACCGGAATGGGCTTAGCGAGGCAGGCTGGGATTCAAATCGAAGGCGCATAGTTCTTTGAGTGTATTGTACATAAAACGAAAGGTCTCACTACTATAATATGGCCAAAATTGGTAAGTGATGTTTGATTGGCGGGCGAAGACCGACAAGGCAAGCCTAGTCATCTCTGTCCTCATCAGGCCAATCTATTTCAACTCATGTACCCTGCTTGTCGTTCATCTTTGTTGGTGTATTGGTAACATTGCCGCTTGTCAAACAACTCGCGGCCGCGCTGGGTTCGATTCCCAGACAGAGAGCTCCTTTTTGGATGATCGGGGCAAGTTTGCGACCTCCCTTAGTTTTCTTTACCCTTGATGTGGTTTCGTCACCTCACTTCGCATTGCATGTGACCGTCTCTATGACATTTTTGAATCGAGCTCCGCAATCGACCCTATATATGCCCTGAATTTCCATTTCGAGTAAAAAGGCAGAAAGTCCACGCAAGTGCCCAATAAAAAGCAAACGCTCTCTGTCTGGGAATCGAACCCAGCGCGGCCGCGGATCGTAATGACAAGCGGCAATGTTACCAATACACCAACAAAGATAACCTGGAAGAATCTGAAGTTGCATCTATATCAACCAATACTAGCTCTCCTTGTCCCGTAACCATACATAACCTCAGACCGGAAACCTGTTCATAAGAGAGTTATATTCTCGAACTATCGATTCTTGTACGCCCATCTATTGCCTTACACCAATACAACGCTATCTACAACTGAATAGCCCACAGCCACGCCTCCTTCGTCACTCTCCCTTCCTTTAGTTCGCAGCAACGTTCCGGCATTTCTGTTGACTTCCATGTCTTGGAACTCCCCATCCGAGAACAGTGCTATTCCATATACACCCAGCTCGGAGACCACCTCCCCTTCAACAGCTTCCTTACTCCCACCCTTGACTAGTAGGTTCTTCAGCCCTAGAGGAGGCTCGATCAATGACATCAGGATGTACCCTTCTTTCTTAGGTGGTTCGCCTGGTTGAAGAGGCTCCTCTTCGAGCTTCTTGAGAAAAGGAGGGATATCGTCCCGATAGATGTTGTTTCCTCCTCCCTCTCTCTGAGGTTTTAAAACGAACCCTTTCGGCTCTTCCATCGCCAAGCGGAAAGCTTCCTTGCCTAACTCAGAATCATCCAAAGGATAAAGACTCGTAAAAGTCTCTCTAAGATCATCGGCATCCTTTTGAGTAAAAGCCGAGCCTTGGTGCAGGAGGTACTTTTCGACCATCCCTTCCTCTGCTAATACTTGCTGAACCTTCTTGGCTCCCGCTAATTGCAAAGCAAGACTTGGGCACTTGATCGCTCGGGATTTCTCGAGCTTGATCCTGGTTTCCCAATCCGCAGACGATCGATAGTCGGTAGGGGTATAACCTGCTCGATAATAGACAAGTCCAATCTCGCTTGGTTCAGCATTGGGAGTAAGAGGATCTTGCAAAAGAAGCACGTGTTGGGAATCGTTAACGACTGAAGCCAAAGTCTTCAGCTCGGAAAATGTTCGTCGAACAGTATGAATGCCGTGCCTGTCCAGGGATTAATACAGCTTTAGCAAATGACACTGGAAGTTGAATGATCAAACCTATACCAACTTGTCAAGCAGTTCCCACTCCAACCACCTTTGGTCGAATACGTTCCTCTCACCATCTTGCACAACAAACAAGACCTTGGCTTCCTCTTTCCCGTAGGCTTTCCAGCCCTCCGCGAGGCCTAGAACAAGCGATTGTAGGGAGTCGTTCGGGGGAAAAGCGGAAGGTCTCGGTGAAGAAAGAAGAGGAGATGTATCGTAGTAGCGAGTCGTCAGAGACAGATAACTGCAATCGTTGATATCGATCAGCTAGAAACCCAAGAGAGGAGGCAGTCCTTCAACATACCGATGTAGTTTACCTGCCAGTTCGCTCAGAGCACCAAAACTGGATGAAATGGTATTGAACTCCACTTGCTTTAGCTCAACCGAGCTTGATGGATCGATTGTGGACGCATGGAGAAGGTAATCCGAGCGGAAGAGTCCCAGTTGTAAAGGCTAGGCATAGTAGGGTTGTCTTCAGATCCTTGACTTAACATTCTCCTAGAAAACCCACCTGAACGAGATCTTCCCGACAAGCTTTCCAAGCCCTCCAAAGCTCTCCCTGAAACTCATCGACTTTGCTCACAACTCCTCCCATGACCCTATCCAAGAAAGCTACATCTCTGGTGATGTTCGCATACACAGCGTTGTATGCAGGTTGAATTCTGACAGCGAGATCGTAGAGATCTTTTGGAAAGGGAGTTGGACATATAGATAGAGGTGCAGGAACAGCGGAAGAAGGTGTTCCTTGATGGATCTTCGGCTCAGACGTTGGTGGTAGCGGAAGCACGGTGAACCCATGGCCCAAGGCGAATGTGCTCGCTAAAAGCTGGAGCTGAGCGAGTTGCTCAGCAGAGAAGGCTGGGGGCCAATCGGGTAGATGGTTACTAGACATTTGTAGAGATCCGAGTTGGTAAAACGCACAAAGGTGAGGTGGTCTAGAAGCGTATCAAATCGTAAAGTCAGTTGAGTTGAATGAAGGGATCTTGCTAATCACGCAATCACGGATTCAGCCGGCACACACAATGTGATTATATTACTAACGATCCAGTCGCACATGGAACAATCTTTGTTGGTGTATTGGTAACATTGCCGCTTGTCAAGACTGAATCATCTAATCTACGGTTCGCGGCCGCGCTGGGTTCGATTCCCAGACAGAGAGATTTCTTTTTCGCCTGACGAAGGTCTCGGAATTGTTTTGTTTTGGTATTCTTTTGGTTGGCTGTGTGCAGTGCACGATTCTCACACTTTCAATCCTAGCGTTACAATTATCATGTTTTTCATCGCCAAGTACAAAACGCAAGATTATCGGGTATATTTTGACATGCTGGCTACTGGAATCTCGCCTCTGCCGGTACCTGTTGTGAGCCCACCGAAAGGTTACTGACGGCACGTTCTAGACCATGAAGAGCTCCCGCCGGCTGAGGTGCTGCGTTGTGCGATGACAGTGTTGGCAAGTGCCCCTGGCTGAATTGTTCTGCAGGATTATAGCCCTGGCCATACGGACTGGCAGCAGGAACTGCAGGTACTTGCTGATAAGACGCCTGAGGATGAAGTTCAGGTTGAGACTGCTGGGGAAAGTGAGCGTATTGCTGTTGTTGCTCCGCTGGCAACGCTTGTGGGGTGTGACTGTAAGGTACGCTCCCATTACTTTGGAACGCGTATTGAGCATATGGCTGGGGTTCTGAATGAGCGGATCCAGGGACTGCAGGCTTGGGGGCCACAGCAGGGGGCGAGGAAGCCTGCTCATGATAGGACGGTCCTGGATGGGAAGGCTGAGGCGAAATTCCTCCAGCTGGATGATATGGGTTGGGCAGTTGACTACCAACGGGCTCTTGCAATTGAGGCCTGTTGTACGCTTGAGGAGCCTCGTTAAGAAGAGGTTGCGAGGCAGGATCAGGTGAGCGACTTAGGGGCATCTGCTGGATAGAAGGGATAGAGCCCTGATGCTGGAGTTGACTCGTATGATGGATGACCGAAGACCCAGAGCCCTCTTGCCGAGATACAGCCATTGGCTGGTACCCCTGCGCTTGCTGCGCATTTGTGGCATACTGTTGACCAGGAAGCGCACTATTATCGTCCTGAGGAACCGGACCAGAATCTTGTCCGTGAGCTTGAGCTTGCGCATGGGCATGCGCTTGAGCCTGAGCCTGAGCTGCATAATACGCTTGCCAAGCTGCAGCGATCTGATCTCTTTCAGCTTGCGTCTGTCCCGCTGGAGCCGCTTCTTGATACTGTTGTTGTTGATTCGCCTGTGCTGCATCGGGTACATCCACTGATACCTGCTGAGCACGTTGTTGCTGAGCAACTTGAGCATAATAAGCGGCCCAGGCTGCAGCGTGTTCAGCTTGGGCTTGTTGTTGAGCAATAGAGTCGGCTCCTGGTCCAGTCTGAACCTGTTGTGATCCATAGCTAGCCTGGCGCTGTTGAACCTGAGCGTGCTGACCTGCATAGGCTGTATGAAGGTATCGTGCTTAGCGTACAGTCAACAACCAGAGGGAATAGGACGTACGATCTTGACCGGGGGCTCCATATCCTATCGCAGCATGTTGAGGCTGCTGCGTAAGTGACGCGTACTGTCGGCTCGCTTTGACGAAACCCATATGGATATGCTCCAACTCAGCTATGGAACTCGATCATCAGATAGTGCGTATTGACAGAAATGTAGATCGCTTACCTCGCTGGTCCGCATATTTCTTCATAAGGCTTACGATCTGAGGCTGAAGCTCAACGACCTTTTGATATAGTCCTTCCAGCTCAGGATCATCCAAACGATCGCCACGCGAGATATCGAGCCCATCGAGTGTCCTCTGAAGATTGACAATCATTCCTGTGTGACACAAGAATGTCAGACAACCCGTAGCATGACGGACCGCCCTGACTGACCTTGAGCTGCGAACACTCTGGCTTCTTCCTGAGCTTCTTTTTGTAACTCGGCCGTACTTGGATCGGGTAACGCTTCCTGCAACACAATTGTGTTAGCGTTTCCACCTTTGGTAATATGGGTGAGCCAAATATCAACGTACCACATAACTTATAGGGAAAATTCCAATACGTCCTCCCACCGCTCCCGTGTACCATTCATCGTACATCCTATCGATCACTTTGATAGTATCCCCCTTCTCAAAAGACAGCTCTCCCTGTTCATGAGTTACGAAAGGGTAGATTGCGCGGACCCGGGAAGCGTTAGCCAAAGTTGGCAGAGGGGGTGGAGTGGGTTCTCGTGCTGGGAAAGGTCTATGTTCCGTTTGTGGAACGGCAGTACGGTAGGATTGATGCTGGGGAAGGGATTGGTACGGGTTCGCCACAGGTCCAGATGAATATGCAGAGGATGAAGCCTCAGGCGCGGAGGTAGATGGTCCAGAACTGGAACCTCCAGCTGTTGGCTGTGTCGGACGAGAGGAACGGCCACCTTGATCCTGTTTCGACAATTCGAGTACTCGCTGGAGCTCGGCTTCTTCTTCTCTTGCTCTGCGTGCGGCCTGAAAGCGTCACAGGATTAGTCATTGTCCTGACGGCACGAATTTGTGCATGAACCGACCTCATCTTCCGAGCTCTGTTTCGCAGGTTCAGCTAGAGGAACATCTGTGTTGAGACAGAGCTCAGTTTCTCTCTGGGATACCAGAACACCGAATACTGACTCTTAGCCTTCAGACTGTCAACCAGCTCGCCCATAACGCCTTCCGCTTCTCCCCCTTTGAGCCCCTCCCACCACGTCTTTACGTATCCTACAGCAATTGCCTTCACCTTAGGTAGCGTCGTTCGATCAGTGATCAGACGATCCATTGCCCCTGTCCATACTCTGGAAGACAACTCGAGATGAAGAAACTTGTTGCAGTTCTGGTAGAGCGAGTTGGAAAGCTGTTGAAGCAATCGAATTCACCAATCAGTTGTCTAGCTTATCGGACACTCAGGAGAGGCGGTTGACTCACCTCCAATGCGAAGATCTGAACGTTTGGGTTCCGGTGGCTTAACCGTTTGAGAAGGGATGTAATCACGTTCTTGGCTCTGATATGTAGGTCGAACAGATCAGTAAAACATACTCCCAGCGAGATCTTGCGATTGACCAGGTGTTCGGTTTTGGACGAATGACATGTCAAGGGGAATGGACAGAATAGCTCACCCTACTTCGCCCTCGACATTCACCTTGTCACATATCGTTAGGTTGATATCCCAATCCTCCGATATAAGATCTTCGCTAGTTGCCTTGCCTAAGAATATGAACATTAAAGGTCAAATCTGCGATCTTCGATCGGGCATCGCACAAGCTTTGGGCGAGACTTGAAAGGGGATGCTCCATATCGCAAAGATCTCCGAAACTTACCGACCAGTTCATCATAAGGGTTTACGGGAGCTGCCTTGAACATCTTTTCCCGTGGTTATGGTTGTTATACAGCACAAGCTATTGACTCAATGAGTCGTTGCCAGTATATGACTTTGCATCGAAGCAGGTGCGATAGGTAGGTCGAACTAAGGAATCGAGGGCAGATAAGTGGTAGAAGCTGGCTGTGTCCGCGGGTAACGTCAAGGATCAGGTCAAATATGGATTCATCATCACGCACCAACAGCCGAGGTTAGACCTCAGGCCTCAGGCAGGATGAAGGGTCTTTATCCTAAACAGTCCAGGTTTTCGTCGCCTCAAGTTTTGACATTCGGCTACTTGCATTCTCATACCTAGACGTAAGCCTTGCCCTATCTGATCCCCAACACACTCTGACCTGCAGTGCTGATTGGCTAATATCATCTCACCTGCATTCCGTTGCTTCCGTCGGAAACCATTGCTTCGTGCTCGTCATCAGTCTTACCATGGCGAAAAGTCAGTATCAGCTCCACTGAATGTCTTCCATATATCTAGTACTATCTAAACTGACTCATTGTTGTATTTTGGTATGCTGTTCTTTGGCGACAACTTTCTCTTCTGACACAATTGTCCTGCTATTCTCTAGTCCCTCGATCATTCCGTCTCCTTGAAGAGCTTGAGAAGGGAGAGAAGGGGCTTGGAAACAGCAGCACGAGTTATGGCCTGAAGGTCAGTACCTGGTTCCTCTTCACCGAGATATTGGATACAAATAGTCGGATTACGACTTGTTTCAGACTTGTCGTTGCTGATCTTTCGATTGTCGTGCTATGCAACAGAACTCCGATGACTTGGATATGAAGGAGTGGAACGGTACTATTCTCGGGCCCCCTCATGTATGTCAACGCTGTCTACTTCTCGTTACGTTACGCAGATCGCTTATATGTACTCTTGTTCTGATCTGTCCGCGTTCGGCTGTGCCCTATACTTTTGAATGCATGTTTCTGCATCTTCGACAACAGACCGCACACGAGAACCGCATTTACTCCCTCACTCTATTGGCCGATTCGACCTACCCCGATGCTCCACCCTTGGTCCAGTTCGAGAGCAAAGTCAACCTGACTTGTGTTGATGCCAGGGGAGTTGTAAGTTACTTCTGTTCGGTTGGAGCCATCTGCATCTTGATTAAAGATCGTTGGTTCTGATTAGGTTGATACAAGGAAACTCGCTGCGATTAACCCTTGGAGACGTGAATTCACCTTAGAACACGTTCTGACTGCTATCTACCGGTAAGGTCGATGTCCCGATTCCGCCCATACTTTCAATTGATGGAACCATACTACATGCCTTGTTTCGCTTAATCAGAGAAATGCAGAGCCCTAGCAACAAGAAGACGCCTCAGCCCGCGGAAGGAACCGAGTTCCCTCCTTTTGATCTCTCCACCCTAGCTAAAGCTTGATTCAGGTCCATTGATCAGGAAGAATCATTGTCAAAGAGAGACCGTCAATGTAAATGAAGTTGTTGATGGCAGTTATGAATATACAAGGAGCCTCTGAGGACCGGGAGTTGAACGAAGCTATAGTCATAGGAATAAGATCACGTGATTCGTCACTTCTATAATCAACCCGTCCCGACAGATCCGGACTTTCGAAACAATTCGAGTCAACTTGCAACTTGCTGATTTGTAGCATACGGACAACTTATAGCTAACACCACCATATCAACAAGATAGCAAAAATATGTCCAACTCAATAAATGGAACCACCACACCCTCATCAGGGACTCCTTCGGCTAACCCTCCTAGGTCGAGATTCGCAAGCGAATCAGCCATGTCGTTATTGGTTGACAGCTTGAAGGATAGGATGCTATTCGCTATTCCCAAGAAGGGTAAGACCTCACGGCCACACAGAGATTGCTCTGAGCTGTCGGCTGAGCCGGGTTAATACTGAACAGGGCGGCTTCACGAAAAATGCTTGGAATTGCTAGCTGGTAAGTAATTTAGCTCACGATCATTCGTAAACGTGCTTGAAGCTGACGATAAGTCATTGCGGCCGTGCCTCCAGGTGCTGACGTCAAATTCAACCGACAACATCGACTCGACGTTGCTCTTGTCCAGAACTTGCCGATTGCTCTGTAGGTGTAGACTGTAAATATGAAAACTGTTTGCGAGCTGACGTTTGGTCTTGGCAGCGTTTTCTTGCCTGCCGCCGATATCCCTCGATTTGTTGCACTTGGTAACGTCTCTCTTGGTGTTACTGGGCAAGACATGATTGCCGAATCTGGTCATGAGCCTATGATCGAGGAGATCCTTCCTCTTGGATTCGGAAAATGTGCTCTTCAAGTACAGGTTCCGGTCTCCGGATCAATCCAATCAGTAGAGGCGCTCGCTGGTTGTCGCGTCGCTACTAGCTTCGAGGTCATGGGAGGAAAGTACTTCAAGGAGGTTGACGAGCGAGTGGCCAAGACTGAAGAAGGGAAAGGGAAAGGCAAGACCTCTGTTGAATACGTTGGTGGAAGTGTTGAAGCCGCCTGTGCTTTGGGAATGGCTGACGGTATCGTAGATTTGGTCGGTGAGTTTGTTTTCCATACATTCAATTCCTTTGTAACGACGCTGAAGATGGCATCCTATCAGAATCTGGTGACACCATGAGGGCTGCTGGTCTCCACGCAATCGCTACATTGATGACTTCCGAAGCCGTTCTCCTTACCCCTGCTAAGCCTCATTCTTCCCTTACTCCGGAACTCGCACGTCTCATCCCCCTCCTCAAGGCTCGATTTGCTGGAGTAATTGCCGCTAAGCGATTCGTTTTGGTCAACTACAACATCCACGAATCCAAGTTGCACGAAGCAACGTCCATCACTCCCGGAAGGCGAAGTGCGACCGTTTCGAGGCTGGAGAGCGGTGGCTGGATGGCAGTCAGCGCAATGGTTGAGAAAAAGAAGCAAGCTGAGACTATGGACAAGCTAAGCGAGGCTGGAGCAGAGGACATTTTGATTTTGGCTTTGGATAACTGTCGTGTCTAAAAGACGTGCAACCAGAATGAAGGAAAAGATTATAGAGCATGATCTCAGTTTGTAACACATATGATCGTAGCCTATCGTTACACCCGTTTCCCGTTTACAGTTTCGGAAAGATGGAGATTTGTTCAGTTAGCTGTATGCTGGTGGCGGCTGTTCTTCATCTAATTCGCCATGTACTCTGGTCTGTCCCATTGCAGCTCTAGTATCTCTCACCAATTTCTCGCGATCTGTCCGTTCCTTGACTTTCTCTCGATCCGCTTCTATTTGAGCTAATGCCTCCGCCCTTCTTGCAACGTCAGAATCGTGAGCCTCGCGAAGCTCTGCTGATGCCGCTGCGTTCGTAACGCTATAGACAGATATACTTCCTGAATCAGGATCTGGCTCGAGGGAGATGAACTAGTAAATGCTGACCGATTGATTGCTTCTGGCAACTATAAGGAGTTAATTGCTGGATTCAGTGACGAAACTGATGAGTCAGTCTCGGATTACTCACGTTCGCTTCCAGCACTTCAACACCAAGTCTAAGGTTGTGCAAGACACCAGGTCTTATCGGAAAAGGCTCAATGATATAATGCTGAACAAACTCCAGGGTTTTCGAGCGAAAACCCAACTGAGGAATCGAATTGCGCTCTTTAGCTTGTATGTCAGTCAGATCACTCACAAGTCGGAACTCACAGCAATCAGATATTCTTGTCCACCTTTCATGTTCAGGATCTGGGTCTTCATCAAGGTATTAGAGGCCTTGATGCGAGAGTACTTCGCTTCGTCAGGATGGTCAATGACGTTGTGAGAGATTTTGAGGAGAGTCTGCAAGGTCGATGAGGACATGTTGTTCACGGGTTACAAGCCAAACTTACAGATATGCAGCTTGCAGCAGCAGCATAGTTGTTGGCACCCATAATATCTCGAGTGCATATACGGGCGAAGTCGAGTTTCTTTTTCCTGTCATCTTCGGCAGAAGGCGGTGTCCACTGCCTGTCGGCGGAAGATGTCCCTCCTCCCTGCTGAATTGTAGGAGCTGGTCTATCAAGACCTTCTAATCGAGCAGTGGTTGCAGCCAGAAGAGCGGCTCTTCTCGTGGACTGAGACGACTCTTCAACATCTGTAGACATACTTCGGCTCATAATAGAACAGAATCGCGCACCACCTTGCTGTGTTTGGTTGTAAGTTGTAACCCGGAGTGCATCGAAACGAAGGTGAATCACTGATGAGTGATCGTCGATCTGAAGCCTAGTGCAAGTGTGTATATATATTATTGAAACACCTTCGTCATCAAGCATCTTTGTTGGTGTATTGGTAACATTGCCGCTTGTCATTACGATCCGCGGCCGCGCTGGGTTCGATTCCCAGACAGAGAGAATCTTTTTGCTCATCTTCATGCTCATCTCCATTCTGCAACTTACCATTTCCGTACCGATACACTGCATATTCATTTGCTCCTATGAGTTCTAGCCCAGCAAATTGAGGAACAAATTATCAGCAAGGATTTGAGAGCTGATTATTCGTACAATTGACAAACGGTGGCGTTTGCGGGGCTGCCTTTGTGATATGTATAGTAACAATCGATCGCGGTGTAGGGTATGATAGTATACTCGAGGGTGCATGATACAACGGTCGCAAGGCACAAGTGGTAGGTTTATTCTATTATGTCATTGACAGCTCTTCAAGAGGTATTCTTCATCGCCAGCGGTGTTTCTCGATTGACTGGCTTCAGAGTTGGTGGTGATGGGCTGTCCATATCAGATGCAAATCAGTCAAGTGACAGGGGGTAGAATGCAGATCCACGTACAGCAGTTCCCCATTCACAGACTGAGCGGCCCTTGAAAGCAATCTAGTCTCGTATATACCGCAGATATGCCTGTGATGGAGGTCGTAAGTCAGGATAGGACAGATCGGGGGAAGATTGATCCTGCCTAACCTCGTTCCGTCTCCTCCTGCACCTTTGCCCACTCGACAGACCCGTGAGCAGAATGTGTCGCCACATCTAGACGTGCGAGCGTATCATTAGCGCTGTAAATTTTGAACAAGCATTGTTCGACGACCTACTTTCTACAGCTTGGAAAGTTCGTTCCTTGCGTTCGACAGACGCTGCAAACCGCTTTCTGGGTCATCGCACTACTCATCTCAGCTGCCAGCAATTTCGCACTAATGGGTGCTATGTTGCCGTCAGCAGCATCCTCAAAGGCCCTTGATGCGCGTTTGACAGGGTCACCAATTAGGGTTGAGGGTCCTGTCGTCGAAGGATTGACCGTCGAATCCGTTTGAGTGCGCAATTTCGATGTTGTCGTCGTCTTCCTTCTTGATGAGGTAGATGATTCCACAGTTATTTTTGTATTGTCTTTTTTGATGACTGAAGAAGGGGTGTCATTCCGGCTTGATAAATCACAATCCACCTCCGCCGGTAGCAGTCTTGATGCCTCCTCGTGATCCTGTGGTTCCGAACTGCCTTCTCGACTCAAAGGACTTCGAATATTATGCCCTCGCCGGCCAAATCCTAGACTGGAGAACCAGCTTCTCTCCGAGCCTGCCCTAACATGCTGGTTGACGCCAGCGGGTCCTGACGTTGGTGCCCGATTCTGGCTCGATTTAAAGCTAGTCTTTCTTTGATACCGCCTCAGGCGATCCTCTGCCGTTTCCCCTACCACGGAAGCAGCACCATTGTTTCTGTCCATGGTTGACTGAGCGGCGGATGGAAGATCGATCATGCTCATTCCAAACCCTTCAGCGTGAGAAGCGTGCCTCCTGCTAGACTTGACATGTATCGAGCCTTCGAGATGTATTGTGGGCAGACTCGCTGTAGACTTTGTCCTAAGTCCCTCCGCACCAAAACGGACCGATCGTATCGAACCGTTGAATGATATGAAGCTTGGGGCCAGAGACGTGCGTGTTACATTTGAGAATATAGAGCTAGCTCGAGAGGGTATAAGAGCTTTCCTTGATACGGGAGAAGTCGAATAAGATTTGTTGTCCTGTCCTCGATTAGACGCTGGGGATGCGGGAGCGGAAGGACCAGGATCATGGTTTGATCGATTGGAAGGCGAGAAAAGCAGCGGTTCGAGGAGATAGTCGACTCTCCTGTCGTACGACGGATACAACTCTTGCAGCTGAATTCTCAACAATGGTCCAGGTGAAACTTGATAGGTCTTGGCGTCGGCAGATAGACAAGGTTAGATTCCAATGGATACTAGTGGAGTAGGGAAAGGATATGAGAAACTCACGATATACAAGCACAGGACTAGAGAACATAGAACAAGGTCGACTGAAACCTCTATCTGGGAATCGCCTGGAGTGCCATCTTGCACGTGCTTAGCCCGGAATTGACAGTTCGCATCAAGTAATGCTTCAAGTGGCACCTTTAGGTTGCCCGCAAGCGCAACTCCCGCTCTGTAAGCGGACGTCGATGAAGATGGCGATTTGGATGACAGTGGACATGCAGTAACAATTTGCGAAACAGCCGGTGAGTACTGACTGCCAGAGCCGTTCATCAGGGATATTGGGATATCATATGTTTCGGAGGGAGAGATGGATGTGATTGTCTTCTTGCCATAAGCGCTTGCTAGATTGTACAGGATGTCATACTGGTTTCGGATGTCTTGTCAGGTCAGGCCGCACTGATGGCTTCCTGTGTGGTTTGGCTTACCAGAGCTTCCATGTCATGTTGTGTCAACATACTGCCCTCCTCCGCCATTTTACCCTTGCCTTTCCTGTCTTTCTGCCTTCCCTTTTTGCTTTTGGCGGCTATTATCAGTCCGTCATCTGACCCTTTTCGTCTTAACCAAACGACGTGCGATTCCAACTTGGGTAGTAAGAGGAGGAGGTCAGTAAAGAGTTGTGCCAAGCCCATTGAGAATTGGGACTGATCATCGGGGAATTGATCTGTCCGAGATAAGCCTGTCGAAGGGCGAACGATGGACGGCATGCCCTCGAGATTGGAGCCCGCTACGTGAGGGATTTTGTCCGATTATCGAGTTGTGCTTTCGAGGTCGACAAGCAAAAAGTGATTGGTAGCCAAGTTCGCTGCATCAGAAGACAGATTGCTCGGGATCAGTCTCGAGTGAGAGATAACGATTACACCGCAATAACGGTAACGCATCATAGGCTGTAGTATCACGATGCCTCCAAAAAGAATTCTCTCTGTCTGGGAATCGAACCCAGCGCGGCCGCGAATCGCAAGTCAGATGAATCGATGACAAGCGGCAATGTTACCAATACACCAACAAAGATGCTTATGAAGATGCTTGAACTTATGCGTTATACTAAGTACGATCATAATCCAGCCCACTCGTTAACTTGCTTCTTCATCAAGCATCATGCTTCTCTTGCGCGAGCCTGAACTAGCATTCATATATATCATGACACAAAGTTTCGACTGCAATAGGGGTTCTGTATCAGATCGGATCATGGCTTTTACGACAGAAATTCTTACTGACCGACTGAGCAGCAACCCTTTCAGGCCTCTAACTTCTTTCCGTAAAGTCTCCCACTCTGGGATGGGACTACCTATGGCAACCTCCCTGCCTGTTCCTATACCTCCTGCTTCTTTCGTTAGGTTGTCGCTCAGACTATTCAAACCGACTCCAGTAGATGAGCTAGGTCTATGGGCACTGGGTATGAAAGATTGAGTATGTAGCTGGCTGGTATAGGCGGACAGTGTCGAATGAAGGGACGTTCGGGTCGTGCTGGTCGCAGCCAGGTTTGATCGTAAACTGTTTAATAAAGCCGGAAGTTGATAGAGGCTACGACTGAGGTGAAGGAACTCGTTTGTCGATGATGATGGGGTCTGTTCTGCCTCGTTCGATAAGTCCTTAGCCGTATGATCTTTAATGAGCTTTGCATCAGCTAGTTGGTCGTGGCCCAATGCAGGCGGATCAATGACAGCTGCCGTCTCGACGCTCTGTAACGTCAGAGAATCGCCTTCTGTCTTGACGGCATAGAACTTCCTAGTCCGTATGACTGCCAAGGTCGCGGCAAGCCTTTTGACCCCGACAAACTGTTGCTCAGTGATCGCTTGTCTCGCTGAGAAGCTAGACCATAGAAGAGGAAGCACAAGTCGCTGCGAAAGGAAGGGTTTTAACAGGGGATTTGTCTCTTCAAGATTGGCATCAGACTGACCGAACATATCGCTGCTACAATACTGCTTCCTCCTAGAACTAAGGCGACTATCCAACCAATCCTTTGGAGGAACCTAGGAATAAGGGACGCTGAACTCGCTTCTAAAGTTTTTGCTTGAGCACCAGTCAGGGATGGTGGTTTCCTGGGAGGATGAAACATTTCAGTCAGGTAATCCCTCAAGTTATGTTCATATACGGACTAGAGGACCGAGATGAAGCAATTCGACCTTCAGTCAAGAACTCGGTAACTCCGGTAAAGTCAACACCGATATGAGTAATTCTATGCGTTATTGGCCGATGTCGAAAGGAAGATCCAATCTGATAAATTCAACAATTCAACAAGTAACAAGCTAAGTCAGCATGTCACAACTATACAAGACACTAATAACTGTACAACATGAGGCGTCTTTGAAGGGAGTTTCTAACTAATTTTGGGGTATTTAGGTCTCAATCTCGTCCAAAATCTCGCCTTGTTTGAGGATCTCTGTGCAATCTCGAATGGGTATTCATAGTTGCCGGGCGATGACCTTGATAGACTTCCCGATGCTGGCGGGATGGTGATAGCTGGTGCTCAGGTAAAGGATAAACTTCTTCTGTTCGAGGCGCATAGTCAGGTGCCACAGGAAGGTTACGGGTATGCGGTTGAGAATGGCGCATGGAACTCATGGCGCCATCTGGTTGATGACCGCCTGAACCCCTGGCAGGGCCTGGACGAGGAGCCTGGCTCAGCCCCAGCTTTCCGAAGGACACAGTCAGATCCTCTCGGGTTGCTGGATTCAGGCGATCTGGTTGCTGTGATTGAGGTTCGGGCGACGGAGAATGAGGACTCCTGATATAGGGGTCTCCTCGCCTAGACTTCTGGCTGCCAGAGGATTCTCGCTGACGTTCAGAAGACCCTCTCTCTCTGCGGTAAACCTCATATCCACTCTGACCTGACTCTGGTGACGATTGACCGTGTCGACCCGACGAGTTTGTATGCGGGTGCGAACTTGAAGACGTGCGCCTCCGTCTCGCAGCGCACCCGGCGCAATGATGCTCCTCGCTGCGTCGACTGCGGTCATCACGACAAGCCGAACATTCTCTTGAGTTTTGGCTTCGATCATCAGGCCTGACCGGCGGCATATCAGGATATATACTGTGGCCGTAGTCCTGGTTGGGCCCTCTGTGCATTTGATGTTGCTGAGGACTGAGGTTATAGGACATCGCAGTGAAGCCTGTGTTCGGTGGCAAGATGGAATGGGAGCTTGCGTTGTAAGCGTGCATAGGTCCCGCAGTTGAGAGCGAGTTGTGGTGGACAAAGGGGTCTGAGAATGGTCTTATTGTCAACACGGATTCCCAATCGCCCTTTTTATAAAGACTTACTGGCCATACCGTTTGTCAAAACTGCCCCAGGACCCTGTGTTCCACCGCCGTGAATGGGCATCATTGACATCTGAGGCTGCATCATTGTCGGAGACATGTGATGTGACATGTGCGGAGGAGGCGACATGTGTTGCTGCATTTGTTGAGGCGGCGACATAGGCGCCTGTGGAGACATGAGTTGCCCAGGGAATGGCATACCTTGGCCACCTCCCATACGAGGATCACCAGCAGGCAACACTATTGGACCTTGATGCCATTTTGAAAAAGGTGCGGGGTACAAGTTGGTTGGCATGTTATGTTTGCACCAGAACTAACAGGAAGGGTGGCACCGATATCAATGGTGCTTGATCAAGGCACTAATATACCTTCAAGGATGACAAAGGGCAAAGGCCCGTTGCAGTCAGCCCCTGGATACTCACGCGACAAATTTCCAAAGCACAAAGGATGGTAGATCGCGTTGCACGAGCGAAACAGGCGATGAGGCCGGTAATTCTAATCTATGCATGATGCCCGGTCTGTCCTCAATCCAACCTGTCTAGTACAAAAGGTTCAAAACCCATAGAACAACAAGAGTCAATCCTAGTTTGATGGCGGGATTCTTCTTGGCAGCTTCCCCAAAGCCTGCAATCTGAGGGTGTGCGGCCAATTGGCTCAAGATGCCCTGCGAGAAGAGACAGCCTTAGTTAGTTATTGGTAGGGTTCCATTTCGGTTCTATGTCAATCACCTTTGCCCCAGACCCTCTAGATGTGTTTAGACCTAACTCCTTCTCTAACAAGCCCTCATCATCAACATCCAACTCCTTCGTCGGTTCATCTCGGTTCATGAGAGGGATCGATTCTGGAACACCGGATGCGCTTGGTTCGATGACATGTGCCGCCAATTCTGCGGCCGAAGGAGCAGGCGCCGGCGCTTGAGCCGGCGCAGTGGCTGGCGGTGGTAGTGTAGCAGGTTTCTTCTTGGGAAGACCGACAGCCCAGTCCGTGATCTCTCCAGTCGCATTGGACACTCTGTAGCTGAGCCAGATGAAGACGATGGTCGAGACTACGAGGTTTAGGGGACGCCATCGTGTGCCGGGAATAACCATGAGAATTCCTCTGGTGTCGGATGCCATCCAACCGTGGAATTGTAGAATGAAAGTTTCCAAGGAGCATTGTCCGATGAACATGAAGACCCTAGAAGAAGCCGACCTGAGGATTCCACTAGCGTTTCGGAGCACGATAAAGGCGAAAATAGGAACGAAAGAAACGACCGGATGATAGTCATTGTAGACAAATTTATTGGGTAAGGAGAGCTCGAACCAGAAGTACCAGATAAAGGCGATCAAGGAGGCTCCAATGGCGGTATTTCTGACCATGGCAAACCAAGGCTTGTCCGGCAAGCGATGTTCCTTGATCTTGATATAAGCATAAGAAGAGAACATTCCTCCGTAGACGATGTAGAGGTCGAGCGAGACTCGGAAAGACCATTCCTTCGCGGACCACTGGATACCAAACAACATCCTCAATACGGAGAAGATCCTCTCCATTATCCATCCTTGTTTCATGAACAGAGCAACAAGGACCGCCGAGATGATCAACTTGGTCACCAAGAAGGCGGGCTTGTCGTTGTACTTGTGTCCGACCAGCATGGTAACAAAGATAATTGTGTACCACCAAGAGACCAAAGGAGCAAAGTAATAAAACGCGTAGTCGGTGTTCATGGTGTAGGGAAGGACCACCGAGAGTAGGTTCAATCGTACCATGACCATGGCGATTCGCTGGAAACCGAATTCGTTCTTTTTGTAGTCTGGAAGTCGTATGGGTAGGATTTAGTGTTTTGCCCGTACGAAGCCCATAAGGTTACGTTACTCACAATAGGTGAAATGGCCATCTGGTATGGAAAAAGGAAGATATAACCCTATGGATGAGCCCGGAGTTATACCGTAAGAGACCAAACAACAGCTGTACTCACAACCAGTCATGAACAAATACGATGCTACAAGAACTCGGATGGAATTGTAAATCCCGGAAACCTTGGACGCTCCAAAGAAGTGGTAAATCAAGATCGCAACTACCCGCGAATTTGTAATAAGCATCTGGCTCTTCAGATATCCATATTCGAATAACCTCACTCTGCATCCATCCTTTCCACTCATCCGTCTGCTCCCTATTCAAGAAGCCCATATCCTTGTCCCTCTTCACGGTAGTAGCCAGACCGATCGCCAAGCTAACGAGGACCAACGCGGTAAAGGTCCACACGTTGTATTGTTTCTGTTCCTTCAAGAAAACGCTCGTCCGATCGGCCAGGAATAAGTAAAGGATGGCCGTTCCGAATATGGTGAAAGGCATTGCGGCTTTGGTAGGAGCCAACAGGTGATTATTCTTTGCAGCGAAAGCTAATCCAATAATTTCCCCTTCAGCGTCAAGACTTCATTGCATCCTCGAATGAGACTCACTCTTCGCCTGACTCCTAAGTAAAAGACTCAACGGGCCCCATCCACAGATGAATAACAAAACCAGCGCCTGAACGATGGTAACCCTCTTATCCCTTCTACAACAGACCCCACTCATCCCGCTGGCGGCATCGTTACACCTATACCCTAAAAGTATTTCTGCCTGTTTCTTGACAATTTTGGTGGAATAGTGAAGGCCGTCATCCGTCTCCTCAGGCAACAGGAGTTGGTTGAAGACGGTGGGGATCACTACAGGGGCGGTGGTATGGATCGAAGGAGTCAGACCGGAAGAGTGAGAACTCAACAATCGAGCGATCAATCCGGAATTCATGGCTTCGACATCAACGTGATTGATGGTCTCGGCTCTATCCACTGATAATCTCGAATCCACCGGTTGGGTAACAGGAAGCAAGACGATACTCTCTGCGATTCCCTGTTGATCGGCCCGTAGGATTGGAGGAGGAAGGAGATGAGAAATGGATTTGGGTTGAGCCGAGACGATCCGGTTGAAAGTATCATCTATCATTGTAGTCCATGCTCCGATACCCCCTGAAGAAGGGTTACGGAGGTACCAAAGGCCTGAACCCATTACGAGTAAAGAAGTGGGGTTGGAGGTAGGTTTAGAAAGGTAATCGATGGTCCGGGTAGAGTTCATGTATGGGTCCCTGGAATCGATGCGAAACGCAAATCATCCTGATCAGCACCAAAAGAGCCTACCCAAGCCGACTATGGTTTCCCGTACTCACCACCAGAAACTGAAAACGACCTCTCCTCCTTCTTTCCCAGCGACCTTGACTTCCCTATCACTATGTTTCTCTCCTCCAGCATCTTCAATGGTCGCCGGTAAACTAGGATCCATGATCTGAGCGGCGGACATGTAAAGTTGACGGACTGTAGAATCTCCTATGAACTGAACGGTTGCTTGTCCGGTTGAGGAAGAAGCGGGAGCGGAGCGGAATAAGGATTGGAGGGTCGACTGTTTTTGGGGTTGAGGGAGGAAACATTTGGATAGGAGAGCAGAGTTTGGGGGAGAATGCATGCAACCTATCGAGAGCGATTGTAAGGGTCAGCTGATGCAACCTTCGTTCATCCTCAAAGAGAGAGCGAGTTAGGCTGAAGAGCTGACCTTCGGGTTGCCAGTTGGTATATTTGCCGGGATCCGACCAGGATCCGGTGGTCAGGTAAGAATCACATCGATAAGGATCACTCCATCCTGTGCACATGGAATGTCATTTAGCCAACGATATTTCCATTCGAGAGCTGCGTGGGAGCTCACCTAACAACCCCCACCTCAGTAAATTTCCCAATACGACCGCACCCAACAACGCAGCCGCAGCATAATGAGGCCAATTAGGGTTGATCCTCCCAGCAGCCGCCTGTTGCCTAGACGCTGCGGTCATGTTCGGTTTCTCCTCAGCCTTACCTGGACTGGTAGCTGAAAGGTATGGCGGGTTTGGTATGGACAGAGGACCGCCTGGTTTCTCCGTCAAGCTGTCCAAGTCTGAGATTGACCTGTTTGAGTGTTTCCTGAAGAGAACGGTTGGGCGGGAGAGATGAGCGCTCATTCAGGGTTTCGAGACTGCTTGTTGCTCGAATTGCTCGTGAGCCCGGACGCGAATATTCCCTCAGGAAGCAAACAGACGGCAAATAGGCTCGAGTCGATGGTGAACGGTGAGATGCTCAGAAGGTCAAGAGACGCAGCAGCTACAAGCTACAAGCTGGAAGTCCTACAAGAACGATGGGATCGCTACCTCGATAATCTACGATCCATTCCATCTTGCTTCTACGATCAGCACTACCCAGACGTGGCTTGTCCTTCCCCTTCTCCATTCCCATCTACGCTCCAGACGCTAATAAACGCCCAGAGAAGGTGCGCACATAGGGGAGTCATCCCAAATGACTACCACTCGACTCACACTACCGCCTACTCCCACAACTGCCCACTACTGCCAGTCACCTAGCCCACTGCCAGAGACAGTCATTTTCGAGTTCCCGGGACTTTTACGTAAACAGAACCAGAATAATCGCGTGGCCCGTGCCCCGCCCTGACTCAAACCGTAAACACCGTACTCTTTGCGGCTTGCCGGCTCCTTCTTGAGATGGGAGATTGTAGATTATCCTTACCTGTCAGAGCTGTTAGGCTGTTAGAGGGGAGAGGGGGCGGGGCAAAGGGATATCACATGATTTCGATCGGCCATACGTTTCAGCTTCCAGCTCAGAGGTCTCGGCTCGCGGCTCATCGGCTCTCTCGGTTCATTCTCGTACATATTTGTTCGGTGCGGATACAGGTAAGAGGTAACAGGTAAAACACGACAACCATCTTATGAAACACGTCTTCAATAACTCGAGCAGATCAATCCTCCTCATACCCTTCATCATGCGTATCAAAGTCCACATGCATCGTTCCATCCTCATCAATCATCCTCAAAACCTTTGAACCAAGTAATCTCCTTTCTCAGCGCTTTACTTCCAAACACCTCGAACACCTCGCGTAGACTCACCGCATCACTCATTCCCTTGTACTCGTCAACAGTCTTTACCTCCCTCGTGACTCCGGGGAGTCCAGTCCAATCGGGTAAATAGCCCATCGGATCGTGTTTCTTCAACACCGCCTTATCAGATAACACCGTTTTCCTTCCTGGTTGGAACTTGATGATTTTCCTTTTTTCAAAAAAAAAACCCAGCAATTGAACAAACAAGTTGGACCGTCAGTCGCGAAGGGCTGGGGGATTGAGCCTGAATTCACTCACTCTTCCGTCAATCCATACGTCTTTTTCAACCTGTTCTTCAGGGTCAAGGCGATCCCGACCATAGCTGAAGCATTGATCAATCCTGGTAATTTAAAATCGACCTTGTTCTTCTATCAGAATCCTCGCCGTCAGCCAAGTCCGAACACAATGAACAGGTCCCGAAGCGTCCACTCACTTGATCCTCTCCCATCTCCTCATCGTCATCCTCATCGTCATCCTCATGAACCACCCTTGCGTTCTCTAACCTTTCCCCGCCCTCTCCGATACCCGGAAGGACTTTGTACGTGTTCATCATCTCCACCACATGCATCCCAGCATTCGCCAACAAGGTCGTCATGGTACCGACTACTTGATAAACTTCTTCCTGAACTTTGTAATCCAGCAGTGACAAGTTTTCGCCCATGAACCGGGAAAGAAGTACATCATCCTATTCAACCCGTTTCCAAATTAGCGCGTTTCCTGGGTATGACCAGCGAATATCAAGCACTTACCCATGTCACTTCAGGTGGACTGGATTCAAAGGAAAACGCCTTGCACATATGTTGCAGGAACAACTGCCGGACCTGGCGTTTCTCTCTTATCAGGGAGTACCATCGATCGAACAGAGCCACAGGTGATTCGGGTGAATGATAACCTATGATGAAACACGATGTCGGCGAATCACTTCAACCAAGCGTGATCTCCTCCGAGCACCTACCACAAACTCGCTCGTCTGTACTTTTTCTATGTTCAAAGACTACTTTGGCCGTCTCTAGGTATCGGGTGTTGATGATGGATGCATGTTTCGATTGCAGATGGTTGAGAAGACCAAATGCCTTTTCCGAGACGTGGGACGAGTCGCTAGCTTCTAGAGTGACGATAACAGGAAACGACTATGAGCGAGAAGGCAGCGACATGTTCAAGTCAGTTTATACGGTAAAAGTAAAGCCTGGCATTACGCACCTGTAATGGATGCGCCAGTCCTTGTGTGATGGTCAGCGTCAAGATTCCAACCGCTACTGTCTGGATTTCGTCGTAAGGCGACAAGGCAGCGTTCAAGACCTGTCCAAGGTATCTTTGGATGATCGCAGATCCAACACTATTCAGGGGGCACGGCAAGGTATCAGCGAAACGCTTAGCTGGCGCTGAACCTGACTTACCCAGATTCTGCAAAGCCCGATGTACTACCGATCAGCTTCTCCATATCGACAGGTCCTGTGTTATGTGAAGAAGAGGTATTTTGAGTTCCCAATACATGTATGACAGGTAGTGCCCGACACTCACCCTTTGCATTGTTTTTGTTGCTGTCGACGAGCGCTGCCTGAGCGCTATCCACCTGTGATTGTAGGACGTCGTGTACCAGAGCCAACATCTTGAGAGTGAGATGTTGGTTAGCATCATTGCCCTGAAGAACGCTGTCCATAACAGCAATCGAAGCATCTTGGATCATCAAGGTTGGGAAGGCTTGGTACATGTGCCCTGTTCGTAGAAGAGAATGGCTTAGCACAATCTCGTCAAAGCATTAGAGGCTAGATCTACTTGCCAAAGCACTGTACAACGGCATGCTTCATTGTCTGGTCGAGTTCGAGCTTCCAGAGATCGAGGAGCAGTTGCAGCATGAATTCGGAAAGAAGGGTCTTTCATTGTACAGTCAGCTTTTGCGTTGACCTGTCTACGTCATTGAGCATCTACCTACCTCTTGAGCGATCGTGATAACAAGCTTGTTCACGTCTGAACGACATTTTCTTAGTTGGCTATAATTGCGGTATATAGGATCATATACACTCACCATCGCGCTCTTCTCTGATGTTGTCAATATTTCCCTTCGCTACAATCAAAGTTCCAATCGTAGTGATAAATGGCAATGTTTTGTGATCGAAAAATTGCATAGTGTTTGTCTTCACAGCCTTGTCCGTCTCCATTTGGATTTTTCGGACACACGACTTGAGAATCGTGAGCAGCCTAGGGTATTCCTTGGTCAGGCAGATGACCACGGTACAATAGCATATGACTGCCTCTTCCAAGGTCTGGTTTTGCGAACAGTCAGCTTCTCATAACCCGAGCCAAGTTCTGAGCTGCTGCTTACATGTAGCTTTCCGGAAGGCTTGGCTATCATGGGAAGCAGGATCTTGGAAAGATCCACTCCGAAAGTGGTCGCAGTTTTTGGGAGGAAAGGAATGCACAGACGGAAAATCCGCATCAAGATTTCTGACAACGCGATCTCATCGGGCTAGATATTCGTTGTCAGCTGGATCTCTTCCGCCCGCGTCGCTTGTTACGTACACTGGTAGCTTGTTTCAGGTAAGGTAGCAAGGAAGTTGCGCGCCGCAGATCCATGGATTCGGGCTTCGAATTGCTAAACAGCTGGATCGCGCGAACCAAAGGAAGGGTTTCCTGAGGAGGTGAGGAACTCGGTCAATCTCGGAGGATGCATGCAGAAGAAACGAAGAATTTACCCCAATTGTCTTGTCGCTGTCAGATATTAGCTGATCAAGCATTGCTCCGACGAGCTGGCTATATTCTCTAGTCATGTCTCTCGACGTGGACTTGGCAATCTGTTTCGATAGAGTTAGCAATGGCAAAACGCGAAGCAGTAATCAAACGTACCTCGGATACCACCTGCTCAATCTGGTTCATATCGTTTGCATATCTTGCAACGACATTAACAACGACTTGCATGATGTCTTCAGGAGCCTGTTTATCATCAAAGTCGCCAACCGGTGTGGATCCCGCCCGTCGCGTTTGTGCTGAGGCGAGGGGGAACCAGAGGTCCGTCAAAGTCGCGAGAGCAAGTTCCTTGACCGTATCCTCTTCGTCATCAACCATGAGGACGAGTTTACAACAGATGTCCACTTGAATCATTGGCTTGTTGACAAGACCGTGAATGATCTTGAATAGTTTGATGACCCGTTTCCTGACAGCGAGCCCAGTGTCCGCGATCCGATCACTGATACTAGCGTAGTACTGGAGTGCCACGTCTGGCTTCTCAGGAATATACTTCCCAATCAAGTCGATAGCGGCATCTCTTACAGCCGGTGAGCTATCTGAAATTCGATCCTGTAGTGAGTTTCGAATCTCACTCTTGATGAGATACGCAGGATCTATAGCTGCAGCCATGCCCAGCGCTCGAATGGCTTTTGTCCTCTGCGCAACGATGGGAGCACTCATAGCTGTCAAGATGGATTTGAATGCAGGACCTAGCGCAGATTGCAAAGGGCGAGTCATTTCCACTGTTATACACGGGCGGTCCGCTTGAGCCAGTAGATCGTCTTTGCCTTGACCGAACACTCCATCGTCCCCAACCTTTCGAGCTGCTCTCCTAATTTCAGCGTCCACTGCTTGCGAGATAGATGTCACTGAGCGAGCAGTTTCTGTCGATGGTTCCGGACTGCTTTTAGCCACCCGATAGAGCTCAAGCATCCACTGTGCAGTCATGACATCGGCAGCGCTGTTATACAGTCCATTTTGTGAGGCGTTCTTCCGAAGAGTATTGAGAAGCGTTTCGTTGGATTGTCTGAGCTGGCTCCAGGCCTGCAAATCATTTTGAGCCACGATGGCCCTCAAAGAAGGCGGCGCGATCGAGGCGTTGTATGTGATCTCGAACTGCCTCAGCGTGCTGACCAGAGCACCAAGGTGGTCGATCGCTATACCGCGAATGGCAGCATTGTCCGCAGATGGCTTGGTATCATCGAGGAGTGGTATAAATGTACGAGCCGTAATGCCCAGACTCAGTGCAGCTGCCGGAAACTCGGGTGTGTAAAGGACTTCTAATTGGTCTTCTAGGTATGCCTCAAAGATGGCTCGATAATTCGCTTCAAAAGAAGACTTTTGCTTGCCAACGTTCGCTCCTGAGATCTTGTTAACTAAAAACTTGAGTATATGGGTGGCCGATCTGTCGATGTCTTCCATGATTTGTGCTAGGATCCTGGTATTCTGTATTGTCATGCTATTCGCGTTGGTTTCGGTCGCGAGACCTCCCTCGCCGGTGGTAGCATCACTGATATCGGTTTCAGTCAGCAGTTCGTGGATCCCACTCGAACACGTCTGCATAAGCTCCAGAAGTAATGCGCTGACAAAGTGTATAGTTTTACCCTTTCTTGTTCGATGTCCATTTTGGCTCTTCTTCAGGTCCGCTACCTTTGCCGTGCCATTCAAAATCTCAGTGAGGATTTCCTCGCGTTCGGCCGGGCGTTGGTTAGAGAATAGTGTCTTCAACACCTCGATCGCTTCCATCTTTACCAATCTAGTCCCGGACGGCCCACCTAGAGTTTCTTTCCAGACGAGACTCGTTCGGGTCGAATTGCCACCTTTGGTCTCGATCACGGGGTCGGCCATAAAGACTAGTTGTACCACCATCTGCGTGATCTTGTAGACCAGAGCTTCCTGCAGTTGCAAAGATGGATGGTTGATCAGGCGGGGTAGTCGGTGCAAGAATCGAACGGCAGAATTGGCCACCGTATAGATGGCATCTCGAACTCGCTTAGCGCCAGGGTCCAGCTGGCTAGTCGCGCTTGCCAGAACAGACGAAACGATACCAGATTCTCCAGCCAAGGCTTGTAGTACGGGTATGACAACGTCCGTAACCGCGAACGCCACGCTTTCTATAGTTTGCGCAATCATATCCTCTGAATAGAGTGGTTTAGGGAGATCCCCTGCCGTCAGAAGCGTCACTATGCATTCACTAGCTAGAACCGCGTCTGTAACTCTTCCGAGCTTATTCAGAACAGTCTGAACCACTTCCTCTGATAAAGGCCCTTCGGCCTCTCCCTCCGTGACTTTCGTAGCCTTTCTTTTCTTTTTGACCGGTTTTCCTTTGTCCTCTAGCGCTTCAGTCGAAGCAGTGGCACTCCGAGTGGCGAAACTATCATCATTGAAGACTACTAGCCCGTCGATCTCCTGAGTAACCCGACCCAGCAATTTAAGTACCCTGATCAATTCTTCCACATTCCAATCCTCTAAACTAGGTCCTGCCAGTTCTCGCCCCCTGATCAATCCATCCGTCGGTTTCCTAGTCGTCCTGCACATCTTCAAAGTCTGAGACAATTTGACGACCACATTTCGACAGAGTAAGACCTTATCGTCCGCCCTGGACCTAACCGACAATCGATCAAAGTATCGGTTCTCATAAAGATCCGTCTTTGTGAGGTTCGCAGGCAGTGCATCTTCCGCTTCGAAAACGTCTTCAAGTAAATCCGACAAGATCTTATATGGATCCTTTTTTGTACTTTTGGAGATACTCATATACCCCGATCTAGCCGCATTAGGTGTTCCGTATCCTGTTCCCCGTTGAGGGGTGACCATTCCGATCCCACTATCACTCAATCTCCTTCCTCTATGATGTTTTCGTGGAAAAAGTTCTTCTCCCGGTACGAACTCGCTATAGTCGTTGTCATAATGATCGTCGTCGTCCTCCTCGTCATGATCATCATCATCGAAATCATCCGGACTTCGATATCCACTAGGTTGATATTTCTTCTTGACGATTTCCGATTCGTTTGGTCTTGTCTTGACCAATATCTCAACGACGGGAACCAACCTCTGAGATTGAGAAGAACTCTGAGAACTCGTTCTCTGAGTATGTGACGAATTTTGACCAGACGTCCTCTGGACTGGCGGAACAGCAGGAACCACGGCTCTTGGTTTCTCAACCAGTTCCATCTTCGTCCCTACCCTCTCTCTACCGTCCACCTCCACCCTCTTCTTAAGCCCATCGTTCGAGCCAATCCCCCTCTGTTTCTCCCTATCCGCGATCCCCCTCTCCCACTCCTTCTCAATCTCCTCAATCCTCTTCACTTCTTCTTCCTGGACCATCCTCTGCGCTTCAATCTGAGTCAAGTAACGTGCCAAGTAAGCTTGAGATTCCTCTGGTCTCGGAGGAGGTGGAGGAGCGGAATAGGGGTTCCCATGAGTCCCCTCCTGATGCGGTGTTCGGGAATGAGGTTGTGCTTGTTGTGGGTATGACTGAAACGAAGCTGATTGAGGTTGGTCGTAAGGCGTTAAGAAGGGATTAGGTTGTTGATTATCAAAGCCTGATTGATTCGAGTTCGACCGAGACCCGGAGTGATATTGAGCGAGGGAAGAAGGAGGGTTTATATATCCTCGAAAAGAAGTTGCGAATGATTGTGGTCTTGGGTGTGGTAATGGTCCCGAAGGATGCGGTTGGGGTCGGAGTTGGGTTTGATAAGTCTGAGAGGTATGATACCCATTCGCAGGGCTAGGTTGAGAATAGGGGTTTGGTCGAGCCTGCGGCTGAGCGCTAAGGGTGAGTTGTCCGGGAAGGTTGTCAGCAAACGATTTTGAACGATCAAAGAAAGGGAAAGAGAGCACTAACGTATATTCTACGGACCCGTTCATATACCCTCGCATCCCTCCGTTCTGCTGGACCCCGTTCATCCCCCCCATCCCTCCTCCTGGAGCATGAGTAGTCGAACTCCCCATCCACCCTCCGGCTCCTTCGATCGAAGCGAACCGATCCATCGTTCTCAAAGCTGCTTGGCGGTTCAATTCCCAATACTGCCTATCCGACTCCGACTGGGGGTTATCTAGTCGAGCGAAAGAGGCTGCATGGGAAGGATATGTCTGGGAGATGGGTTGGATAGAAGCCGAAGAGTGAGTTAGATTTAGGGATTGGAGGTGTCTTGCAACTGTCAGTGTAGAAAAGTAGTAGACAAAAGAAGAATTTAGATCAGAACATGATCCATGGCTAGTAAAGCGACAGGAAGAGTCGGAAGATTCTCCTCCCCGACCTGTCCAAGCAGACTCACCTCGACTACTAGGTGTATACTGTACAAACGGGTAGGTCCCCAACAACTCCAAAACACTGGGGTCTGCCGCATTGTTACCTCCTATTCCTGCCCCAGACGGCCCAGATGGAGCGTTCAAGGGCGTTGTAGGGAGGGAAGAAGGACCGGATGGACCGTATGGTTGAAAAGGTGGAGGTTGACCGGACATGTTTACAGCTTAGGTTGACCGTTTGACAGACCTTTTTTTTCTGCTGGATTGTGGGCCTGTGCGAAGTAGTACTTATACGAGAAGTGAAGACATGGTGAGCTGTTGCTGTATGGCTGATAAGACCTGGTCCCTGGCCGTAGGGAGGCTAGAGTAGAGAAGAGGAAACGACTTGTGGAAATAAAGGTTGAATCATCATTTCGTTGAATTCGCGTTTCTGAAATAAACAACAAATAAACAAACAAGAACCGTCATCCACGGTTTTCTACTCCCTCGTTGCTCACATTCAGACAGGCTAGACAGGTATACCCCAACGATACAGCTCAATCCACTAGCCACGGACCTACTCATCTTGATACTCACTGTCACAATCTAGAGATACACACACCCGCCATCATGACAAAAGACATAGAAATCTTCCGACACTACCAAAACCTAACCACCTCCTATTCCTACAAATTCAAAGAAAAACTCCCCCATCCCCTCAACTCCATCAGCTTTATGAACGGTGGACGTCAGAAAGGATCACGTCTACCGAAACGAATCAAATCCGAATCGGACGAGGAAGAGGAGGAAAGGGAATGTAATTGGGCGAAAGGATTCGATGGAGCGGGTTTGATTGGGTATATGGAGATCATGGAGCCTGCCAAGGCGGATAAACTGGAAGCATCGGCGGAAGAACGGGAGGAGGAGAAAGGGGAAAGGAAGACGGTAGGAGGGTTCAGGGTACCTACTTGGGCTCATGTGACTCCTATGGCTTTGGAGAAGAGGAGGAGACGACCTTCTCCTTCGAGATTAGGATCCTTTGGTAGTAGTCTTCCGAACGAAGATGCGGATGAGGACGAGGAAGAGGACGAGTTGGCAGAGACTCAAGAGGAAGAGGAGGATGAGTTGGAGACGGATTTCTTGGTCGGAGGATTATCCACTAGGAGTTCTAGGGAATCGAATTCTAAACGTTCTTCCGATGAACAAGAACCAACACAAGCACAAGTTGTATCTCAGCAAGAACAACCTCGATCAAACTCCCCCTTCACCCCCAGTCAAATCCTAGCAGCCGCCTCTGCCTCGACATCCACATCTCTCCCTTCCACTCCCCTCCCGAGACCATCAAAGAGGAAGAATCACCATCAAGAGCAAGACGAGTTCGAAACCCCTTACGCGACTCCTTCAGGGTATTCCACCCCGCGCGCAACGCCTGGGAGTGGGAAGAGCGATAAGACGTTGAAGAACGGTTCCTCGGGGTCGGGAAGGGAGGGAAGTACGGGGAAGAGGATGAAGTCTAACAGTCAGAGTTCTGAGACGGACGTTGCTCACGGGCAGGCGGAGGAAGAGGGGGAGAAGAGTCCTAGTCAAGGAAGATCTAGGAGGGATTTCGGTGGACGAGGGTGAGTATTTCAAAACGATCGATTCGGTTGTTCTTCTCCGTAAGACAGAGAGGTAGAAAAAGATACGGAGGACTGATTATGATAACTGGTTTCAATTCGATATAGGGCTAGATCGTCTGGGTTGAGGAATGAGATCACCGAGTTGTGAACGTGATCCAGCCGAAATGAGGAGGAGATAAGGGAATCGAGTCGTTGTTTTTGGTCGTGTCTTGTTTCTTGTGTCGACGATTACTCATGGATGTTACGATTGCTACGACTGTGGCTGGCTGTGAGTTGGTAGAGGGTAGGGTACATGATGTACGGTATACGACGATGGGAACGATGTCCATGGCCTGTTCAGCGGCTGTAACACCGCTTGTACGGATGTAGAACCTGTCAAACCCGAAGCTGCTTTACGTAATTTTCGTAATTTTGGATTGATCTCATTCGTTTTGAAATGAGAAAAAGAGCCGCGAAACGTTCAAGTCAAAGATAACAACTCGAGAAATCGAGTCATTTCCTGATCTCTTGTACTCTCACCATAGACACCTTCTGCTGCACTATACCACCCTACCACGACCACTAGCTACCGATTCACTGCCTTATCAAGCAGCAGGAACACTCACTAACGTCCTCCCTTTTGAACCAACGCCCTACCTCACGTCATCCCTTTAAAAATGACCCGAACGTCCATCCTCCGTCCTCTCCTCCAACAAACCCTCAAACCCTCTCAAGCCCGATTCTTGGCCACTCCTGCCACTCCAAAAGCATTATATACCCCTGTATTGCGTCCTCATGATCCTGCCGCTCTACACCTAAAGTCGGGGCAGACCTACGAGGGTCAGGCGTTTGGTGCGAAGAAGAGTATTTTCGGGGAAACCGTTTTCAGCACGAGTATTACTAGTTGTGAGTATGGGTGCGCGGTGCTTGGGGTTGTTGAAGAAGACGTTGCTGATGATGATCGGATTACATTTTCCCTTATCGCCATCCGTACGATCCATCCGATCAATAGACACGGAATCCATGACGGATCCTTCCTACCTCGGTCAGATCCTCGTTTTCACCTCGCCCATGATCGGTAACTACGGTGTGCCCAAAAACCTCGCTCGTTCGAACGAACCGGGTATTCCCATCCTAGAGAGCACAGGGATCCAATGTGCCGGTGTTGTCGTCTCGGACGTCGCTACGAAATATTCTCATCACGCGGCCGTTGAGGGATTACACGAATGGTGTGCCCGATACGGAGTTCCCGGAATCTCTGGAGTCGATACCAGGGCCATTACGAGTCTTTTGAGGGATCAGGGAACGACGTTGGGAAGGTTGGCTGTAGGCCACGAAGATGTCGCTCAACCTCGACCGGCCGATGCGGATTACTGGGATCCTTCCAAGGACAACCTCGTCGCCCAGGCATCCACCAAGGAAGTCTACACCCTCAACCCCGAGGGAGACGTCAACATTGCTCTCCTAGATTTCGGTGCCAAGGCGAACATCATCCGTTCCCTCGTCCGTCGTAACGCTCGAGTGACCGTCCTCCCTTGGGACTTTGACTTCAACACCGTCCGTGATCAATACGACGGACTCTTCCTCTCCAACGGACCCGGAGACCCCAAGATGATCATGGATACCGCTCTCAAGGTCCGAAAGACTATTGACGAATGGAACAAACCCATCTTTGGGATCTGTATGGGTCATCAAGTCTTGGGACTCGCAGCGGGTTTGGAAGCGTATAGGATGACGTTCGGGAACAGGGGACATAATCAACCCGTCTTGGCTCTCGCGAACTCTGGGAGCATCAAGGCAGGTAGGGTGTACGTCACGGTAAGTACTCGGAACGAACATCACGGTCTTTGAACGAATTCGAGACTCAGTTGTTGCTTGTGGACGGGCGTGAATAGTCGCAAAACCATCAATACGCTTTGAGGTTGACTGAAAACTTCCCCGACGGGTGGGCTCCTTTCTTTATCAACTGTAACGGTACGTCTCTCTCGGTACAGCGCGATCTTCCTCACCCTACATCCCGCTCATATACGTACATCACCTCGCACAGACTCTTCGGTCGAGGGAATCATCTCGACACCCGAGTCGGGCAAGAGGATCTGGGGGGTACAATTCCACCCGGAATCGGCAGGAGGTCCTTTGGATACTATCGAGGTCAGTCATTTCTTTTCCAGCCCGTCCGTGACCTCTATCGTATGGAATTGAGACCGGCCGTCCTTATGCTCATGAAATCAGATGTTTACCGACTTTGTTGACGAGTGTCGTGCGGGTGCCAAGGGCGGAAAGTCCAGTTTGATGATCAACAAGACCAACTCGTCCGTCGTGGACGCTGTCAAGGAGGTCGCCGTCAATGCTTGAGACGGATGTTGGATCGATGGGAGGACGGGAAGGTGGTTTGTGATTAGACGCTTTCATGTGTATATGGGATTCGATTTGATTGTTTACAGAAATGACATTCTGGCTAATAGCATGGGCGATTCGGTCATCTCATTCATTACTATGAGGTAAATTGGTCTGTAACAATCACATATTGCTTTCCGTGGTACAAAAAGGACAGCATTGGCCAGACCAGATCAACAAGAGAAGCATAGGCACTCTTCCATAACACCTCCATCAGAACAGGAACAGCAAGCACAGATAGGACAAGCACGATACAGTTCCCAACTGAGGTTCAGATTCTCCGAGGTGAAGTTCACTGCTGATGTCTGCACCAGTGTCAGGAATGGGGACGTCCTCCTGATTACACTGTGAGGTCAATTTGTCATCTAAGCGGACACGGCCACGCACCGTTGGCCGGCCGCGAGTAGTCGTCAGCGATCGACCGGTGGTGTACGTGTAGTCCGAGGTCAAAGGGGGAATGCGCCAGAAGGTAGGAATCAGTTAGAATGGTCGAATTGACCTTGATCGACAGCGACGGAACCCATTCAACCAACCAGCCAACCAACAACAGCCAACAGCCAATCACATCGACAGAGGCAGAGCACTCAACCAACCAATCACATCGAGACCTGGACCGAGTTGAACTGGACTGGGGATCGTTTATCGCCCCTTTTCACCATTCCGATCACAGATCACAAATCACAATCAGCACTCAGCGATCAACGCACAACACGACCCCTTTGACGACTTGTATCTCATCCTCCGATCGATCAAACGCATCTTCCTTCGAATCTCTCCTCTTCTAATCTCACAGACCCATCGTAATTCACTCGAACAAGGATGTCTGGAATGAACAGTATGACCGATTATCTCAATTTCGATGATATCCTCCAGGTGAGCGCTTTACGTCCGGGGCATCAAGGGCAAGGGAAAGCTGATCACTGGTTCATACTCTTCACTTTCTGTTTGGTGTACTGACTGTTACTGCGACGACGATTTACACCTCTATCCTTGACGTGACGACGGATATCCTTTAGCCACCTTCTTCACCGTACGATCCCGATCTTTCTCTATTCCCCGATCTCCCCGCCTCTCAAGCTCAATCACAATCGCAATCGCAACCAAACCTCCACCCTTCCTTCCCTTACGCTCAGAACGCAACAGCCACAGCCTCGACCTCTACAACCTCTACACCTTGGACACCTCCTGCTCTCTCATACACCCATTCACCCGTTAGTGAACTCGAAGCGAGTCCTTTGATTCAATTCGATCAGTACGGACTGGGACTAGATCAAACGAGTGGGTCGGGGTTCCCTCTTCAGAAGGAATCTAACAAGGGGTTCGATCATGAGGACTCGTACGCATTCTCCATCATGGATCCAGGAATGAATACCGAATCAGAATCCGGGCTGGGGGCCGGGGTCGGGGTGAAGATTGAGCCTGATCTTCCTCTGTCTGCTTTCTCTCAGTCCGGTCCGGGCGACTCGACAACCATAGCAGCGACGACGTCGTCGATGGGGGGGACATATCGTTCTCCCTTCCTCAAAAACCTGGACGATAGTCCCATGCTTAACACGGGGGGGACGGTCAACACCGCCGACCTTTTCGGTTCAGTCACCGGAGGAATCGGTCTGGACGGTTCCGAAGCTTACATGAATCAATTCGATGGGATCGGGGAGTATGGCGGGAAAGAGGTCTCTTTTGGAGGAGGAGCTTTCGGATCGGATGGGCTAATCTTCAACCGGTTTAAGAGGAGGATGGAGGCGGTGGTAGAGAGCAAGTCGCTACAGGAACAACAGCAAGATCTGAGGGATGAGGAAGAGGAGGAAGAGGAAGGGATGGATTCACCTGGATCGGCCAGTGCTGCTTCTCCCGAACCGGAACCGGAACGCGAACAGGAGACGAGCGAGGATGAGATCAAATCGAAGAAACCGCTCGCTAGGGATGTAAAGGGAAAAGCGAAATCAAACAAACCCTCCATCCCTACTCAAGGCCGGAAACTTTCCGCCGCTTCCGCTTACGCTCAGATCAGCGCTGCCGCAGTGGACGACATCTCCTCGGAACTCGCTCACGAGGAAGACGGGCGGGAGAAGAGGAACGTTTCCTTCTCGGAGGACGGGATGGATTCGTTACCCCTTCCTGCCATGTTTGGAGGCGTCAAGGGTAAAGGGGGGAAGAAAGGGGGTGGTATGAGTAGCGTGGTCTTGGAAGATGGGGAAGAGGCGGGGGAGGAGGACGATTGGAGACCTAGCGTACGTCCGCTTGTCCAGACCGAACTCGGCTGTACGTGCGTTGCGGCTGATCTCATGCTCTCGTCATAGGCCGAGGAGTACAAGAAGATGTCTTCCAAAGAGAAACGACAGTTACGTAACAAGCTCAGTGCGAGGGCGTTTAGGAACAGGAGAAAGACCTATATAAACGAGCTGGAGGATCATATCAAGGATCGCGATCGATTGATCGACGCGATCAGGAACGAGCTAAAGAACTTTAGGAGCGAGAACGATGATCTCAGGTAAGCGGATCAAGCTGGTGTGTTCGTACTTGGATTTGAGCTGACGGGACATGACCGCACAGGCGAGAGATTGGGATGTTGAAAAAGGCGGCGTTGGAACCTACCGAGATGATGACACCTGCGCTCAGTCCGACGAGGACGGGCTCGGTCTCGTCTGCGTCCACTTCCACCACGGCCTCGACTTCGATGAGGAACAACGCTACCGCCGGACCATCCGTCAACACCTTCAACCCCCGCAAAGACATGCCCGCCTCGACTTCTGCCCTGCTCAATCAGATGTCACCACGCTCGATGTGGGGGATGGGTGAAGGTGGAGGATATACCAGCGTTCATACGACTTTTATGCCAGACATCTCTCTCCCCGCTTCTTACGAAAATTACAACACCAAGTCATCTGCCAGTCCTCCGCTCGTTTCGATCGCGATTCCTCGTCAAAACTTGAACCCTCATCTGAACAACGGGGGCAACGCTAGCTTATCTCCTCCAGCCCGTTATCAACCACTGGAAGGCGGGCATGCCAACATGTCCGATTCGTTCGATACCTGGGCTTCAGAGACACCCTTTAGTTACCGCTCGTTGGACGATTACAGGATGCAACTTTGGTCCAGGATGGCGAGGGATGCTTCTCTCGCCAAGAAGGGCGTGCCTCTCGACATGCGACCTAAATTCCTGAAAGATCCTAGCGAGTTGGAAAAGAAGACCAATCCAAAGGCGACGGAAGAACAGATGTCTTCCAACCTCGTCAGCCGATCCGTTCAGCCTGTAGAATCGGCGGCACCCGTCATGTCGAATGTCATCTCCAAAGCAATCTCGAACCGATTATACGCAGCATTCTTGTCCGCTTTCCAGTCACCTCTCATTCGAGCGTTGGAAGACGATCAAAGGACAGCCGGAGTCGAAGCGCCCTTCGCCCACGTTCCATCAGCTTCCGCGCGACCGAATCGGGCAGCTCTTCCCTCTGCAGACGCAGAAGCAGACGCGGCTCTTGCTGCCAGCTTTGCTCACCTCAAAGTCGCTACGGATAGTCTGGGAATCGGTCTTAGTGGGATGAAGCAGGACTTGAAGTGTGAGGAGGAAGCGGCCGCGCGAAATTGGACGTTCTTGTCGTTACCAGCTCTGAGAAGTTGATGCTAGACGGTGGAATACTGCATGGGTTCATGTAGTTTGTGTATTGTAAGAAACTGTTTTCCATATAGTATACCCTTTAGCGAGAGAAAACGAACGTGTTTCGTTGGCAAATGACTTCCGATGGCATACACGTCGCCTTATATATGTTACAAATGATCGTTACGAAAAAGGGTATTGGGGGTCGTTATTGTAAAAGCGACTGCTTCTCAAGTCAATCAATATGCTAAGGATTGATATACATAAGACTTTAGAATATTACATACCTGCTTCTCAAGTCAATCAATATGCTAAGGATTGATATACATAAGACTTGAGAAGCAAAGGAGAAGACTAATAGAAAGAAGCAATGACTATATCAGTGTTTTGTACGTACTAGAACGATCAATTGATGAAGCCTCAACAATGAAAGTAACGCGTTTTCTAACATCGTTATGGGGGAAGCCTAGGTAGTGCGTAGAATCGTTATGCAAGAGAAAGAACCAGGTCATATCGTAATGCCGGATTCCAGCTCTCGAAGCTCTTCTCTGTGATGCAGAAACCCATCGACAGCGTTCAAGAATCATCGGATGTACTGCTCGGAACGCCCTTGCAGTGCACGCATGTACCGTTCTCGCGCGCTTCCAGTCTGTCCATGAATGAGTTTTGATCCTGCAAGGAAGGGAACAGGCAATCGAACCAGATTAGATGCTGATAATAGCGTTCTGATAACTCACTTTGACCAGCAATTCCTGCATGTCTTCGATTTTGAGCTTGAAAAGGTCAAGATCATACTTGATGTAATCTTCCCCCATATCAAGGTCAAGATTCAGATGATTCCAGTTCACGATCTCACGAGTGAACACCTGAGGCCCAAATTTGTACGACTGGATGCGTCCAGCACGAATGGAGTTGAGTAACAATTTTCCCGGAAGATGGACTGTAGTCGCGTTCGGGCCTGCCAGACCAAGCAGATCTCGGTTCGTCCCTTTGAGAATTTCATATACTATTCGGAAGATATCTTGTCCTATTTCGATAGGATGCTCATATCTTGATCGAATCAAGCGCGGACTGGCTCTTCCAAATTGGCCTTCCTTGCCTTCGTCCTCGAATTTGGACAGAGCGGCGAGTGTTTGCTTCAGCACGACTGACGGATCGAAAGAGTCAGAAACAAGGAGGTATGAGGAACTTTTGTCGAAACTGACTCAGAGTGTAATTACAGCCCTCCCGCCAGGAAGCTAAAGCCCTGATATCCGCCTTCGTGGCACTTGAGCGGAAAACGGTATCTGCCGCGACCTCGTCCCACAGTCGACTTCGGCTCTTTGAGAGCGCAAGGACGATATCCCAGCTCCAGGCTATATGCTGACGTGATACTGCATATGGTATTTGCTGTCGAGGTCACAGTGAGCTCACACGAATGAGCCTTGATTCAAAGTATGTCGGGTGCCGATTGCTGAGGACTCACTGTCTTGAATTTACTGTAGCCATACGGGGCAGCCCATATTACAAGGAAAAATTTAGGTGCGATATGACGCCAGAAATGGAAGATTGAGCGGTTTTGTTCGATATAGACCAGCTGTCGGGAGGTTGAATGCTTGATGGATTCAGCACAGGGATGGGGATTCGGAACCTTGTTGACGAACGCCTGCGCAGCTGAAGTGAAACTGTCATACCCTCTATCCCGAAGCTCCTGTTGTTCGTCCAGAAAAGTTTGCCATAATTCGGACGGTGTCTCCATGTTATTAGAAGACGTGTGATCGTTGCAGAATGAGAAGCATGTGTCTTGCATGTCCTGAACGGTGACTAATTAGTTATAGTAGTGAGTAGTAGTGATAAGACTCAGGTCATTCGTAGCGCGAACAGTCTCAGGTCACGATCATTAGTAATTCAGCCGTTCATCAGCTTCATCACACCGCACACCGCACAACGCACATCACCCGTCAAGTTTACAATAATCATTGGCTCAGGAAATTGAGGAGCATATCGAGATGTCGGAGCTGAGCAACGAACAAGGGTGAAAGGTGGTGACTATCCCTATGATCATCAGTGCATTTATATCGCTAGTGAAAAACCATCCGGGGGTGTTGAAGGATATTCAGGAAGCGATCGAGAACATCTTCTCTTGATAGCTAAATCCGGGATGGGGTATCAACTACCGGTTCATCACTACATCTCTACAATGTTTTCTACCGGAGTCAATTTAAACTCGATGATTCCTACCTCGTTCCCGCTCAGTCGTTTCCCCGCTGGACTCGGCATCATCATCTGGAGGCTCATGAACCCCTGATTATCAATACGGAGCGATATCTTTAGTGATGAATGTAATGCTCGATTTGCCATTGAGAAGAGACCGAACTTGTATCTATGGGCCATTGTTTGTTCAATCAGCCCGTCGTGTCCGTGAGTCGCGCGTATGGCTCACGTACGAGAAAGACAGTGGTGATTTGCAGACAAAGACGTCCATCAGATCCTTATCGTTAGGATAATCCAACTTTTGAAGAATTTCGAGACGAAGATCGTTTTAGCTCATACGATCTTTTCTAGATACTTATATCAGACCATACCCACCTCAGTGGTTCCGAAATCGCCTTTTGCCTCTAGTCGAAATATCCCTGATTGTTCTCGAGCCTTTCTGCCTTCTTGTCTCGTCGGGTCCGCCTTCCCAGCGACTTGCTTTCCCTCGTCCAGTCTCCGTTCCTCCAAGGTCATGGCAGGTCCAGCTATAATGTTGATAATCGTGCAACTAGAATCCAGGTCGGAGATGGCTTCTCGCAACCAGTTTGCCTTCACAGAGTATAGGTGGAAATTAGCGAAAAGGCTTGTCAACTGCCCTGCGCTAAAACGATTGAACTCACTTTCATTATGACGTGAAACAACCTAGGTGGGTTGAGTGTAATTGTGTTAGTGACAAGGCGGTGCAATTCGAGCCAAACCAAATCAGCAACTCACATGGCATCCTGGTCGAAGTGTTCCTCGTATCCTTCCTCAGGCTCCAACAAGTTTAGTCGACAGGTCGTAACGGGCGAATTGGGCTCATCATCCACCCTAGATTAAGCATGCAGTTGCGTTGTAAATTACCTTGTACATGGCATGCTCGTTCAGAGAGAGCCTTCACGTACAGATCTAACTGGAGAGGATACCCGGGTCCATCCCATCGCATCAGGAGCGACGTACATGGCAACTTTCCACCGACACTAAACCCCGAGTCATGTTCTGCCGACACGTCCGCATTAAATCTCTTTCTTCTTGTTGCTGCTGAGACCGGTGCCTCTCCTAAGGACGACGCCATTCCTGCGGAATTTCCGCTTGAGGCAGTGCTGGTGGTGGCGTGACCGTAGATATTGAGACATTCTAGAAGAGTTGTCAGATTGATCTCGAATTGATACGTTTCCAAGTCTTCTTCGTCGTCATCTGAGTCGATGTTGTCACCGTTGACGATTGAATCATTCTGTTGAGGATTGCGGCCAGAATAGGGTGTATGCAGGCCCGGTTGAGCTACCTGTCGGCGAGAAGGAGTGGAAGGAATCTGTTCTTCTAGCCGTTCTGGGTTATCATTCTTGTCGACGAAAGGGTCTGAGTCGAATCGACGTTGTCTGGGACGCCTTCGAGGTGTAAACACATATCGGTTGAACAGGCTTTGAGATATGTATGCAACAGCTGTTTAAATAGAAGTAAATCCGAGCCTTCGGTCAGTACGTTGTCGTCAATCTCCCTTTCGAAAGCTACTGTACGTGCCTACCATTGCCTTCGTATCGTCGACCTGTACGGCTAGTCCAGCAGCAGATACGGACACATTGGCTTTCTGTCAAAATCAGTGTGGAGGACCCTTCGATGATCAGTATAGACTCTGCAGGGCCGAGTACTAGTATACTGAACAGACTTGCTTGCTGGAAGCTAATCCCTCTTAATAATCGAGCGAGTGGCCGAACATCGTCCGTCTCGATCTCCAATACCTGTTCGAGAAGAGCGAAGACATGAGCTCGGTTTTTTGAATGGCTTTGGGTAGAATTCACCGGTTGAGAGACGATCATGATACTGAGGCGGAGGGTTTATATGAGATTCGACTGTATATCAAGTTGGTACAATTAGGTCTTGAGGTGTTGATCATGATGGAACTAAACGATTTACAGGTATGTTGTTTACGAACAGGTTCACAAGTTTGTGGCTTCCGCGGCTTCACTACCGTGATCCAGCTCAAGTAAAGCGAGCTTGTGCTTTTGGATTATCGCAGCATCAGGCAGTTCGCGTTGAACGTTTTCGAACGACAAATGGTCAGAGTCTACAGGATCTAGAGATCCTAGAGAATCGAACTCGATTGAAACGTTTAGATATATTAGATAAAGTAGATGATTGTATGTCTTAGTCATACTCGGCAAGCGCATCAGTGCTCGTATCGCGCTTCTATCTGACTTGGTTCATATTCAAGCCACATGCTTCAAGTAGGTAGCACGTACATACGATATAGGAGCCAGGCAGTCTTCATTCCCTTGAAGTCAGACGGCTATTCTAAACCTCCCACCCTGATCGCAATTCCGGGATAGGAGAGCACCATGGCATTGTCTCTATTTGGTACCCCTAGGAGACAACGAGATCGCTCCACGCCGGCCCGTCAAACCCCACTCAAAGGTCTACGATACCCTAGTCAAACCCCTCCTCCCATCTCTATATCGCAGCAAACCCCTTATGAATCTTTCTCTTCCGTACATATCCACCTTCCTGAGGCTTCTGGATCAAGGGGTAGCCGTGGAGTAGACTTTCCGTATGATTCGCTCAACATCGAGGACGACGCAGAGGATATGGATGAAGAGCTCTCTCAGGTCGAGATGAGACATAACCCAGAACATGCTCTCTCCAGCTGTTATCACGCATCTACTTCCACTTTGGCACGAGTGATCAACAACGGCTACACGTTAGAATTCCGGTATATAGCTCCATCAGTATCTCGCCGGATCACAGACCATATTAGTGAAACGTTCCTTCGAATCAACTTTACATCTCGATTACAAGACATCTCTACCTCCCATCCATTCCATTTTTCTTCGGAATCCCGTCTCAGCTTCTTCATCCTCGATTCCAAGTCCCGGATCTACCGGTTCTTTTTCCCCGATCCTCGAGAACAAATTGCAGCTGGCCGACCAGCTTATCGATTCGATGTGAAGGATATGCACCTAGGATGGCTAACAATGAGTGAACAAGACATGGTGACCTCCGGTCTTACGTTGAATATGAATCGTACTGGAGGTGTTGTGTGGAGCGTTAGGAACGAGGATGAGCTGGTCATGGGAGTGCAGGATGGGTTGATTAGGTGCCGCCTTGGGGACGACGGTCAGTCTGCTATGTTCAGGCGGAAATCTGTTAGGAAGTAGTCATCTGATACCTTGGTGGATTCATTACGGATTGACCTCTCTTCAATAGATTGGACACACGAATACTTCAAAAGACCCACCTCCCTTACATCGCTTTTCAGATCCTCCTCAGACTATCAAACCCAGCTCATCTCATTATCCGCTTTTGATCCATCCTCATCTACTTCATACATTTACGGCGTCACGCGGGATAAGAAATTACGGATATGGAATGCCGCCACTCTTGGTCACGAGGGGATTGTCGATCTAGCTCACACGACCTCGTTCCCCATCGATGCCAAGGCGGTGCAGGTTCATCATCGTCAAGCAGAACAACAGAAGGAGGCGTGCTTTGCTCCTCTTGTTCAAGTCGTTGCAGGTACTCAAAAAACTCCCTACGGACGTTATGTGATCACTTTCACTCCCACTCCGAGATCGCCAGAAGGGGCCGGTTATTTCCAGGTTTTCGGAGTGGGAAGGGAGGAGAACAGGAAAGAGCACTTATCTCACGTGGGATTTTTTACCTGCTCTTCTGAGACAGTCGGAACCGAGTTCAGGGGGTTTAACACTGAGCGAATGATCGACAAAAAGGAGGATCAGCTAAATGAAATCGGGGAAGATGAGGAACATGCGGACAGGTGGAGGTTATGGACCGCTTGGGACATCAAGGGGAAGCATGTTCTGGAATGGTCGGACATCACTGCTTTGATCCACCCCAAGGAACAAGATCGAGGCAATATGGGAACGAACGGGTGGCAGATAGTAAAGAGCAGTAAAGAGTCTCTTGGGTTACTACCCGTTTTCGATTCGGCCTATTTCGATGCTTTCTTTGAGCGTTTGGACGAGATTGCGGAGATGGATGGAAATGCAGACTTGATTCATGCGGATGATACCGCAGAGTTTTTCCTGGATCACCTATTTTGCCCTGGACGATTCTCGATGTCCGTTCTCGAGGCCGCCTATACGGAGTATATCAGCAATGCAAGCCAGCCTGAAGAAGCAACAAATAAAGACAACGATTTAACGCTTAGAGAGAAGATCGGGCGAGCGATCGGTAGAGAGCTTTACAGGAAAGAGACGAGCGGATATGAAGATTTGCTGGAAATGCAGAGGGGTCTCAGGCTCGAATGGCAAGGGTTCTGGGTCAGTGTACAGCAATTGGATATTCAGGGAAGATGGCCTCTATGCTTGGTTCCCTCAAGTGATACCGATGGGAGTGGGGCCATGGTCATTTGCCGAGAAGGTCTCGTACTGCCTCAGGTTGAAGATGACCTCACTTTGATGAGACGCTTGGCGTCGACTCAGAATGATCTCGACTTGGAGGAATTGGGAGAGGAGATCATAGATCCCACGACTACAGATGCCACTCGCACTTTCCTCCAAGCTCCTGAAGGCGCCATGGCGTTACATCACGGAGCAATAGCAACGTATACTGCTCGTGCCGACCTCTTGTCTATAATAGCGTCTGCCAGCTCAATCGCAAGCAGTTTCACTCCAAGAGATCTGGCAGACTTTTACGAGGCTCTCAACAGTTCGCTAGGTCAAGGACATGCTGTTTCGTTGGTCGAATTGGCCAATTCTGCGGCGCCGTGTCTAGGCAGAGAACCTTACGATGAGCCCAGTCTCTCGATGAGTATGGCGCAGCTAGGGAAGTGTAGTTCGCCACAAAAGGCGATATACCAACTCCTAGACGCACTAGGTGATCTCTCATCAGACAGTAGATCACAGAAGCTTTTTGAAAGTTTTACAGGCGTCAGTTTGCGCGTCGCCAGCATGCAACACATTATTGCCGTCCGTCAGCTCGTCACGAGCGAGCTGGTTGTGCTTGTCTGTTACCTCATACAAGCAAAACCTGTGGGAGTCGTAGACTGGCCGAAACAAAAGGACGCATACAACAGCATTGCAGCCAGAGCATTGGCTTCATTCCACGCGTGGAACACGATCAAGTGGCTGGTTGAGCAAGACGGAGAAGAGTGTCGCAAGATGTCAATAGCGTCCGTCAGGAATGAACAAACAAATGCGTGGACGAGTTACTTGGCGTTATGCAAGGAACAGGGAGTACGACCGGAAGGTACTGCTCAGGCAACCCCGTACTCGCTTGTACATATGCTCTTGTCTAGACAAACCGAGCCCTCGCCCGTCTTGACTTTGACGCCAGCTTCCTTGCTTCGAAATAGTTTAAATGCGCTTAGTCGACTTCACCTCGTCAAACGTGAGCGGGAGATTCGAGCAGGGCCAACCGATACTCAGATGGCAATGGATATTGTTCTGAGCGGAAACCCTGGCGCCGCGCTTGATTTCATTCAAAAGTACCCCATCACCGCAGGCCTCGAATACGTCTCAGCTCGGGCTTCGATTATAGCTGCCCAAGATCAGAACGTCCTGACTTGGCAGTTCTCCGAACAGAGTCCCAACCCCATCGACAGTCTGCAGAACGTAGCTGCAGTTATCGGTTAGCCCGCATCTTTGCTGTAATCCCTGATCACTCACTGACATTTTTATTCCGATGTCTTAGCGATTAATGAGTGGGGTCAAAACGACAATACAGGACTAGCGAGTATCTTGCCGGATGCCGTCCGATGGATTGGACTCGCGGCCTACTACGAACATGTCCACGACGTGTGTCGAGACAGTTCTCTGAACGGTCCTTCGATCGTTTTTGCAAGGTTGGCTGTATCCGAACAGTGCGACGTGAGCAAAACAAGAGCACTGCGACAATACCTTTTCCGCCAGTACCTCGACCTTTGCCAGTATGAAGAGGCATGGCAAATCATGCTTGACAATCCGTACAGTAATTAGTAAGTCCGTTGCACGCCGTGTCTCGAAACCGGATGGGACAGAGTAACTGACGATCAACTTTCCCTTCAGTGACTCGACGGATCAGGAACGGCCGCTTGGCGAGCTCATCCATTCCATGTGCCAGGCTGGAGAGACGCAACGCCTCTTCGCGCTTCCGTTCAGTGGCATGGAGGGCTACATTGAGGACGAGCTCGACCTGAAAGCGAGGACGTCTGATCCGCTGGCTGTACCGTCGTATCACAAGATCCTGTACGCTTGGTTAGTGATGCGTCAAGATTTCCGTAAAGGTCAGTCGATGGTCGTGACTACTCGAGGCTGAGTGGTTGTGACTGAACCGCCCGTCATAGCGGCCTATACGATGTATCAATACTCGCAACGATTGAAGGAGGTCGTACCTAACAACGTCGCCGCTCACGTGTCCATCATGAATCTACGGTCGCGTAGTTTACTGGCAGCGTTGAGCAACTTGGCTTTGGTCGATGAGAGTAACGCTTGGTTCACAACCGTTGCCAGCACCAGGTCGTCGACGGAATTCGAAAGGGTCTGTCGGGTCCGACAATGTCGACTACGAGATACGAGCTGACATTTTCGTCCCCGCCAGTCATCTAAGCGTATGCGAGTGTCCACCAACGTCCCAGCCGAACTGTACACGAATTCGGTTCGCAGACCGATGGATATCGTCACTATCGACCATATACGACGAGAATCGGACCTCTTGTTGAAGAGCCTGACGATCGCTCAACAGGCTCCGAACCAAATCGATCCAGGTTAGTAGATCTCCCGCGATGCTCCGTCCGTTCGCCCTCGGTCGTACGGTCTGACGACTGGCTTGAATTTCAGCAACCCCGCTTGGCGCTGAAGTGTGTATATCGATGTTGTCGGGAATCGGACTTTTCGATCAGGCGTTTATGAGCGCGGATATACAAAGAGTGGAGAAGGATATCGTTTTCGAACATCTCGCTACTCGATGCCTGGAGATGAGTGGGTTGACGGATGAAGCGATCAGGTGGGTGATTTCCGAGCTTTGGCGACTCGTTCTAGCTATAAGCACTGCACTGAGCACGATGTTCTCCGTTTTCGCAGAGCGACTGGGATTGGGGCATGGCTCGAAACGTCGTTTGAGATTTCAACGTGGCATGGGACCTTGGCGGAGAAGGCTTGGAGGTATTTGGAGACCGCCCTGTCACAGCATGACGTTTCTACCTCTCCACCGGGCCGTCCAAGCGAATCATCCACGATGGCGAAACCTGTACCTGGATTTGGGTATCACTTGGTCGTGCTCCGAAAGATCCTCGAACTGGCTCCCGAAAGCGGCTTACCTCGATGGCTCACGGCGAAACTGGCAGAGAGGTGCCCGGATGCGCTCGGACGTGAGGGATTAAAGGTCGGGGCGGTGGTGATGGCAGCGAACTGGACGATGGATGGTCTTCGAGCTGTAAGTCGAGCCGTCATCATGCGTCTGTCCGACCCTCCTTTGGGCCCTGACAACCCCCGAATCGACTTTCAAAGGCTCAAGCGAGACGGGTCGATACGGTCGATAATGGGATCGTCGCCCCTCAATTCTCACCTTTCAACACGGTCGATCAGGTCATGGCGAGTCTGAAGGAATGTAAGGAAAAACAAGCCGAGGTCGTGATGGATTCATTGAGGGTGGAGGGGGCTCGACGGATCCGAGGGATCAAGAGTTTGATGAGTACTGTGAGGGATCGATGAGCTGTGGGTTATGCGGGGTTGGACGATGGCGATGGCGATGACGATGGCGATGACGATGATGAGTCTGTTATGATGATTGGGTCAGAGGGTTTGGGTTGTATTGGATACATGTTGCGTATTGTAGCCGACCATCGGATGAATGACCGATGCGGCTTATCCATACGCTGGAGAATTAAGCTGCAGGTGAGGTCGTCCAGGGCAAGTAGACGATGGTCCAAGGGATTGTGAGGAAATATGTGTTCGATGTCTCACTCTGTGTACTCTGTGTAGATCCTCTTCCTGGATCCTGGTGATTTAGACTGTAATCTATGAGCCAGTTACAGGGGATAGTATCGACATGAGATATCTCGAATCCCAGATATCCCGTGACAACGTGACGATTGGTCAGACGAGATTACAAATGACGAATCCCGCTCCATCCGACGGAAACGCGGGGGAGCGGACTTGGTTGATTGATGGATTGATTGTGCCAAGGGGCCGGCGATCGTGATCGTTTGACCGTGACCGTGACCGGGAATTCTTGGTGCTTCGAGTTTTATGGATGACGGGTCGCGAACGTGGGTCTCTTGTTGCCTTGTTGCTTGTTGCGAGATGAGATCAGAGTGATTTTTTGTTGTTCATCGTATATCGTAGAATTGATCATCTAATCTCTACTCCTCCACATTTACGATCCAGACCTCCACCATGATTCATACCATCCATTGGATTGAAATCGTCTTACCAACACCGAGCACGAAACGCAACAATGATCTATAATCTCGGCTGACCAACCCTCCAAGCCCGTCCTCGCGCTAAGACCAACGATTTCTTCCGTCCAGATCTGGGTCCGTGGGAGTGATGATCCCAGAGAACCTTCCCTGCGGATCCCGCGGGGGTCCTGCCGAAGCGTAAGAGCGTCGCTGAGTCGCCGAGCGATGTGCGCGTGCTGGACGGTGCCGAGTGCAACAAACGTGAACGTGCAAACGTGGAGGTTGGCGCTGGCGCGGTTGGTCAGCCGTGTCCGCGTACGGGCGGGCATTCCGGCGGGCTTGGCTTATTCAGTGCGAGCGATTGCTGCGATGCTGAGTGTTTGACTCGATTGCGAATTCCTCTCGTTGGCTGAGCTGAGCTAAGCTGAGGGTTGTTCAGCTTTGGATGCCGGTCACGGGCACGGCTTTGGGTGGTGCACAGGGAGAGCTGTAGCTGTAGGGAGAGGTATAAGAGGTATATAGTGGACAAGGTGCATACGATGTACAGATCGTACAGAACAACCACACTACACGTTATAATACTACTATCACACACTACCACTTTACTACCACACACAACCACCCTCAAACAATGTCAACCACAACCCCACCTCACACTCACGTACACGTACATCAACTAACCCCCTACCCAATCCCGGAGGAAGAAGACGCAAACGCTTTCCCCTTCCCTACCCTCCCCATCCCATCCGCATCCTCATCCGCATCCACTTATACCGCAAGTTCACAACAAAGAGTACAGGCCCCTTCCCCCTGGACGATGAAACATGGGTTCTCATTCTCCTCCCCGCCCGTGACTCCTGCTCGACCTCTCGCGTTCACTCGCTCGTCCGTCGGTACCGGTATGGGCATGAGCACCGGGATGGGATCGCTGAAACAAAGACCACACGCGACCTCCCACCCCTCCGCTCATTTCGCTCTCCAACCGCCCCAGAGCCCATCCGAGGGGGGTAAAATCCCACCCGGTCTTTTACTCAAGAGGAGGTCTAGCGTTTGTAGTACCGCCAGTACCACGAGCACCGGCTCGAGCGTGGGGACTCAGGAAAGCTTGATGAGCGAGAAGAGTTGGGGGAATTGGGAGGTCGGGCCGGTTTCTCCTCCCTCGATGTCCAGCGCCACCACCACCACCACCACCACGACGCCTGCGACGAGACCAGAGCTGAGGGAACGACGACGAGGATCAGAACGTTCAGACATTTCGGATGGACCGGACGAGATCCTGATCACACCCCAGACCGACCTGTTTCATTCTTTCGAAGAGGACGGCGAGATGCCACTTTCCGCCAAAGACGGGTTCAGGTTTGGATCTTCTTCTTTCGGGAAGAACAAGATGGATCTCGTTCATCCCACTTCCAACTCGATCTCGCAGATCGCCGGGAAAAGACTATTCCCACCCATCGAGACGCTCTTCGAGGAAGACGAGGAACCCCCGATCTTGACGGTCGGCCTTGTACGTGTCGGCGGACTCGGAAGGGGGAGGTTGTTTGAGGCCTCGGATAGGGTTATTAGACTTAATCCGGCTCGATCCCCCACTACCCCGACCGCGATGATGATGATCCCAACGACGATGACCCCGACGGCCACGGCGACCGCGACGATACCGAAAAGACCAACGTTTAAACGAAAGATCACCCCTAGACCTGGTCTTACCCCGCTCCCCCCGACCACGCATAACCGGTTCGGACCTAAACACCAGGATTTCGAAGGGTTTATTACTGAGGAATCAGAGGCGGAATCGCAATCGGAGGAGGACTTAGCGATCAATGACGATCTGAACGCAAGGGAAGAATGTAAGCGGGGCAGAAGCCCGACGAGAAGACCCGCGTGGGGTGGGGATGGGAGGACATTCAGTTCGGTCCTGGAACGAGGCAGGGTTTGGGTCTCGCTTTGATCTGGAAGGAATCGTTCTGAGATGGAAGGGTCGAGGTGGAGTATAATGAACACGAAGTTGGATAGAGGGGTTGACGAAAATGAAGACCGCAAGGTTTTATTACGATAAGTTTGATCAGTTGTATGACGGTTATAATGTGTTTAGATTAGGAAAAGTCCGCTTGCCCGGCTGGTTGTATACAATATGGTTTGAGAGATATTCGAAAGACGATCCCGCTCTGAATCGGTCGATTGTGATGTCTTTACAAAAAGCGTTCTTGGACCTTGAGTGAGTAGGGTGATCCTAGGACCTGGTTCTCCTCCTGCGCTACATGTGAGATGAGTTCGTCCGCTCTTGCTCCAGGCTCCCAAGCGGATGGCCGCGAAGCACTATCCGATTGGGCCTACCGTGCTGAGCCATACAATGACGCCATTCGCACCGTATCTGCAAAGCTCGGCTACGGCGAATACCTCATCTCTCACAAGTCTCGAGCGTTTGCTACTCAACAGGCTGTCTGCCACGGTAGGTCGATCCTAGAGCTTTTCCATCTGACAGTCCACTCATTGCACATCTACCCTTTCTCTGTCATAGGCATCCCCCTGTGAGAGATACAGCACGCCCTTGGCCATAGGATTGGGTCAGATACTATAAGAACTACCGGCCGTAACCCGGCAATGCCGGGAAGAACCTATAAGAATTGAACTCAGGGCTACGTCAAATATCCCTGTTCACTTGCTTCTCAAATACACACGTTGAGCTCTAGCAATCGCAGCAGGCATATGAACTGGATTGCCCAGTGACTATGTTACCCAGACTGCTCCGTAGTATCTAGGTCCTTTTGCGTCCGGCTTCGCCTTCCTGATTCCACGTCGTCATTCTCGTCACCAGTCGTTTCATCCTCCTCTTCCCTCATATATATGCCGAGTGGTCGAGACGGGCCGGCCTGCGCTGTTCGAACGCGATAGCTCGTCCGCTGGATAGAGATGATTTGGCTCGTGATCGGTACATCACCGTTGCATTAACCCTCATACAGGTTTCCTTTCTTGTTGTAACAGTCAAACGTTCCGGATCGAGCGGTGCGATCAAAGTAGGCCCGATCGAATCCAGAGAAAGCAGCTCAAGTGGATGAAAAGCCATAACGTACATGATTATGCACTCACAGCATGTCGACGATCCCCTAACCGATAAAGAGACTTTTGTGGATATCGCTCGCGACATACTCAAACTACCCCTCTGAACCATAGATATCAAGGGCTCGTCATCATGACTGTACAGACCTCGCCTACAATCTAAGCATCCGGCACCCTCTTTCTTCTTGTCCCTTCCACCGGATCAAACACCCGAAAACTCACGTTTCAGCGTGAGCAGGACGAAGACGCATGACGGCGGATCTCAATATCTTCGTGCTCAGACGCCTTTTCTTCTCTTTGAGAATCAGGCTGAAGTTCATGTAAATCCGGCAGTTCGTACCTCTCTCCGACTGGTCGTTTTGCCACTACAATCGGCCCCACAAAGCAAACAAGGTGCGCTCGAGTAGCGCATGGTCGGCATTCTCTATCCGATCAGTCGAGCTACAGCAACGCTTTGGCCAACCGTATACGACCGCCTATCAAAGAAATACAGCCCGGCGTTCTAGAGATCGACGGATGATTCCCAAAGACTTCGCCCTAGCTGATAACGTTTGGGTTCGAATTTAGGGCGGAAATTAGAGCGGGAACTAGTGAGTAGATTTATCGACTTGTTAGCGCGCGCGAGACCAGATAAGCCCTTCTCAATTTCGGTTCGGATGAGTGATCAACGCTCGTTCATAGGAAGAACTGAAATCTGACTGATTCAACAAGGCACCGTAGAATCACACTACTGATACCCCGGTAGTTTGCCGCGTTCCGAACGATACCAATCTATACCCTGCGTCCGGTCACGCATCAGCCACGGTCTTCCATCGAGAGGTATGAGTCCTGTTCTTCGCTAGGTCACTCATTCTGACACCATCGCTCACGGAATTTCCTGATTGAAAGATTGTGATTTCCCTCGAGCACAATGGACGAGTTTCCTTTGTAGTGTCTCTAGAGTTTTAAATAAAGTGATATTATGGAGCTTTGGGAATATGGTATCATGATATCATCCAAGAGAAATAGAGAGAGAGAGAGAGAGAGTCAGGTAATCATGGTCGATGATAGAGTGGTGTATAGTAATTGTTGACATCTCTGCACCTGGCGGTGCCGGACAAAACCGTAGGGAAATCTGCGGTTTCTTTCGCCTGCTTTCGTCGAGGCGCAGTCTTGAGTCTTTTTGTATCGCCCTCTGCGCAAGTTTAGAGCTGTATTCCAAACTCCGCTTGGTGAGAAAGGCCGAAGAAAAGCTGGTTGAAACCTTGGTCACCGAAAAGCGCGTCGGCGTCCCATAATTCTACATCTGTGAGAATGTTCATTCCATTAAAGTCTAGATTGTACGTCCCCGTTTAGTTCGAGATAAACATACCAGTATCCTGATCTCCGACTATTAGTGCGCTGCCTTCCAAGGATTGAAAGACTGAATCTCGTAGATTTAGAATCTCTGAAAAGTTTTCGGCTCCTTCCGATCGGTCGCAATCGAAAACAATGCGCTGGTAAAACCCTTTTTGTAAATCAGTTGCCCAGAAAATGGGTAGTTCCTACGTACCATTTCGGCCTCTGAAAGAATTGTATCAATAGTACCACCATGCGAGACGCCCTCCAAATTGAGCCTATCACTGCGCCTAGCTAAATAGGGGTATCGTCATCGTTTGATGTCCTCTGCACCTTCGTATCGTCCTATACAACTCACCCAGAGCCGCCGCAATCCAGCCGACACCGAGCCAGATATCGGCCTGTTCCCGCAGAACCTTTGCACACACTTGGAAGCTCTTCAGCGCAGAAGAACTCAGCAACGTCTTCCTTTTCTGAGCTCGCTTGTGTTCCTTCATCCGTAATGATCGGATTTCTGAGCGAGATCGTCGAGATTCAGCCGGTCTATCTCAGCTAGGACACGGGTAACGGACCTGTCGTCCACGTAGAGGCAGCAACATAGAACGTCTGATTTATGAATGGGTTATTCAAAAGTAGCTTTCGCGTGGAGGCCTGAATGAACGAGATCGACAAGGCATCAGCTGACAGTCATCTGAGCGGATGATGTCTGGTTCGAAACCCACACCCATTGACGATATGATCTCCTGAACATTTCGCGCAGCCGTCTTTTGAATGTCTAGTGCTTCAGCTAGAGAAATCTGCGAAAACAAGGCTCGTGCATGAATGAAGGGCTCTCGATACAAGATACCGATCATGCAGTAGTACTATCACATTCGCAAGACCTGCTCAACAAGGCAGCCGGATTTGGAAAGTGACAGTGAACTTGCCCACAGATGGAGATGTATAAACATGTCGCCATTATTAGCTTGTATGTGAGCAATGAGACTGGTAATCTGGTTAGCATATATACTAATAAACTCTCGACTATGGACATACTTATCGACGTTCCATACCAGTTCCGGAGGGAGAGAATCATATGTCGAGATGATCAAATTCTCAGTCTCCGCAAGCGTCGACAGCTGTTTCTCAAATTCAGGCTCCACAATCAGGTTACGCCAGTAGTTTTCACCTTGCCCGGACCTCGACCCGGGTCTCGTCTCAATCGGACTGTTGGCACCAGTCGCAGCACCGCTCAAGCCTGCCATATTAGGCAGCCAGTAGGATGATGAATTGACCGATTGAGCGACGGTGCTGTAGTATCTGGTAAGACGTAGATTGTACGCGAATGCGGAGGACGGTCTTCCCAGATTGTTGTCTAGTTGCACAGGTGTTTCTGTTGGTGGTTCAGCGATCTCTATGTGCGAGTCGAGAAATGTTACAGGACGACCTGTCCCGATCGACAGCAATCTATCGAGCAGGTAAACACTTAGTAGATAGGGGATTCAGCGCGATCACGACGCTGAACTCATATGAGAGTCAGCTCACCACCAAAACAACGTTGAGGAGGGCCGAAGACCGAGCCTTCTGTTCATCCTCCGGTGACCACCTAAATCTGTGACCATGCGCATAGCCAATCCTGTATACGCCCAAAGACCTAGATCTCCCTAAAAATCAGTCTCGAGGAGCGGTCGATGTAGGAAGCGTCCCACCTGCTTCGTTATTCATTCCAAGCTCGTAGTACGCGAGAAAGAGTAGGGCTGCCACGACGTTAGGTGAGGGCATACCCAACAATGGAATGAGGAGCTGTTTGGCGTTATCCGCAAAAGCTACTCCACGACAAAAACGATATTGATCGATTGCCACGATTTCAGGAAGTTCGCAAAATCTGGCTTCCGTGGCATTGAGGTCTGGTAATCAGTACGGCCGTTGTGGAAGCGTATGGGATTTGATGATCCTACTGACCTGGAGCTAAGGGCACACATCGTGTTCACCGCTAACACCGTTCCGGCATCGATGCTATCCTTCAAACGATCTTCCATCTCCTGTCGAGCGACGAACGGGAAGATGGAGCCAAAATGTTCGAAGAAGACATCTAGGAGTATGCCTTGTAGATCATAACGTGGCAGCCGAGTTCGTGCATCGATAAGAGGCTGTTTAGGCATATTCAAGAACGACGATGGCTCTAGGTTGCGTCCAGGTGGAGCGTTGCGAGTTGGATCAGGGGATGGAATGTCGTCCTCAAATCCTGATGGACGGTCCGTGCGATTTATGTTGTTAGTCCGAATCGCTAGACGTATCCGGCCTAAGCCAGGGTTGATTGCGGTAGGTCCGTAAGGCCTGATAAGTACAGATCTTGAGACGTGATCTCAATGCATTTTGAAAAGATCTGACTTACCTGAAGTATTCATAGGACAGGGTGCTATGGTTCTCTGCTGACCGAGCGGGTATTGCAGATCCTACAGGTCTTGCGGAAGATGGTGCCATGGGTAAGGATAGAGGACCTGTCAGCTCATTCTCGTGAGGACTGTACAATGTGGAACTTTGAGGATGATTCAGTCTTAAGAGCCTATGAACGATGTCAGGGTGTTAATTAATTTCGGACTGATGGGACGATCGGATACGTAGTCAACGGGACTTACTCTTCAGCTGCCGAAAGCATGCCACATTCTTGATCGTCGATGAGCGATGAAACCGGAATGCCCGTCATTTGGGCACTCTGGTGATGCATTAAACTCGAGTAACCACTTGGCTCATGTCGATGCGCAGATATCGTGCTGTCGTGAATTGGTGCGTTTGGAAGTCTGCTGTCCGAGATGTTTGGCGTCAAGAAGGCGTATGATCTGGATGACGGTTATCGCAGAAACGAGGGATGCATGGACTGATCAATGAATATGATTGTCGTTTACGAGATGTTCTAGCGATAGCATACGTAGCAGTCTCCTCAAACGAGTCCCCTTCGTTTCCTTCGTCCGTGTCTGCCAGGACGGGATTGCTCACGTTAAGGTCATCACTCCGTATTCGAAAATCCTCAATGCCTGCGTTTCTCTCATCGATTGGCCCGGGCGTATAGGAACTCTGGTTGTTCAGCTGCCTGAATCTCGTCTTTCTCCTGTCTCCTTCAGGCCATTTGCACAACCATTCGTGATTGCGGCAATGACCGCATGTCGGTTGTGAAGAATCGCATTTCCGCTTTCGGTCGCGGCAATTCAGGCATGCGATGGGGCCTCTCTTGCGTTTTATAGACTCATTAGAATCTCCCATATTCTGATCGAACGAAGTACTCTCAGACATGACATTACTATCAGCGGTTCATCCTAACTCTTAAAGTATAGAGTAACAGGCAGGTCGATTATTGCTCATCAGCTGTATCCATCCCAGGACGAGCGATTGTGCGGACATCAGCGGGAATGTTACGTCATATGATGATTATACGATGTCCGCAAGCCGGCGATTCCTATGGCCCTAATGATCTAGAAGTCTACAATTTGCACCTTGATACTACCTGATTTTGGATCGGCAGAAGTCCCAAAAGCTTCTACTGCCTCCTCCAACCGGTAGGTATGTGTGATCATCTCTTCAACACCCTCCAATTTGTTGGCGTGCAGCATACGAAGCACAAGAGGCCACGTGTTGATGTACCGAAACAAGAAACGGACGTCCACCTCTCGCATTGACAAAAACTGCAATGGAATCATCTGTTCGTTATGTCCATTACCGATTTCCATAAGGACCCCGCCAGCTTGTAAAGCTATTAGTTCAGGAGGAGACAGTCCGTTCATTAGTGAGATGACGGGGTCCATTAATGTCGGCAGAACTGACCATAGCCTGCTCCATAGAAACTGCTCTGTGCGCCGGTACATTCGAGCGCAATCTGCGGCAACAGCTCTGGCTCGATCGTCGAGAAAAGCTTCTTGATTCGCGAAGCGATCTCTAAGCCATCCCAAGATATATCGCAACACAAAGTCATATCTGCACCCATTTGCTTTGCCCTAATCAGCTTCTCGGGCGCAATATCCGTCACCAATATTGGGTATGCGCCAGAGGCTTTGGCTATAGCGAGAGCGTTTAGCCCGATAGGGCCTGCTCCGCAAATCATGACTGGTTGACCGAACTTGAGCTCTGATCGTTGAATGCCACCTAAGGCGACTGAAATGGGCTCTACCAACGCTGCGGTTGCATAAGACATTCCTTCGGGGATCTTGTGCAGGAAGGATGCCTTGTGAGCGATGTACCGAGCTAGAGTACCGTGGGTTGGAGGCGTTCCCGAGAACCTGGAAGGACACCAAGTGAAGTCAACAATACGGTAACCTATACATCAAAGGGTGGAACGCACTTCACTGTGGGACATAGGTTATATCTCCCCTTATTACACTGCATACATGCCCAGCAACTGACACCGGGTTCGATCGAAACCCTGTCTCCAGGCCTGACATTCGTTACCTGGTCTCCAACCGACAGCACCAATCCCGATGATTCGTGACCGAGAATTAGATCCTCCTGGATGCAGTAGTCGCCGATTCCACCCGATTTCCAGAACTTCACGTCGGATCCACAGATTCTGTTATGTCAGCAAATTGATTCAAAATCTTTCCAATTTACTACCTGCAGAGACATATACGATACTCACCCTGTGCATTTGACATGAACGATGGCTTCATCAGCTCGAGCGACGGGAAAAGGAATCTCCTTGCTGTATATCTTGTGATCAGCGGTCACGAAGAGAGCGATGTTCGGCTTGCGCGACGTTTCATCTTCGTCCATTGTCCTGGATTCACGTAACTGACTAGGTGGGTTGTAAACAATTGGAGACATCACTGCTAGGTTGAATGCAAGTATCGATGCCAAATGCGAGCCATCAAGTTCCATGACTGCCACAGTTATATCGCCGCAACGCCGAATCAAGGCCGAACATGGACGCGGCAACGTGAACAATTCAGGTTTCCACTTACCCGCGCGCTCACGATCTGCCCATATAGAATCTCTTGATATGCGAGATCTCGTTGTATCTTCCGGCAGGAATCAGCCCCGCCTCATTCACATCGCCTTTCGAGTACATAGTATCCACTCAAACGTATCAATCCGTACACGAAATGTCTCTCGGTAGAATTATTACACTCAATAATGGTGTCAAGGTTAGTGAAGCGTTTGATCGTTAGCCGCTGTAAATCCTAATGTCCTGGCCCGTGATTCTCCTAGATGCCACAGGTAGGTCTAGGAACCTGGCAGAGCGCGCCCGGAGAGGTAGAGAAAGCTGTTGAGCACTCTCTGAAAGTAGGTTACAGGTAAGGGTCAGAGGTCGTCGTGCGATGGAACCATCGGAAGGCTCAATCTGTGTTTACTCGGATCTTATTAAGGCATATCGATGCCGCCCTTATCTATGGTAATCAGAATGAAGTCGGACAAGGAATAAAGAATTCTGGGGTCGCTCGTGAAGATATTTTCCTCGTTTCTAAGGTAAGTGTTCGAGGACCTCAGAGTCGCTCTCAACATAGCGATCCAGGCTAATTCATCTGCTCGTGCGGGGGTTAGCTCTGGAACAATTCTCATCGTCATGAACTAGTCGCTGCCGATCTTAATCTAACACTGAAGCAGTTGGGCACCGAATATCTTGATCTTTGGTTGATCGTACGTATGAATTCGGTTGATCAATCCGTCCGGCTGATAGCTTACTATATTGATTGTGATCATGTTCCCAGCACTGGCCCGTCCCCTTTGCTCCTGGGGACGAGCTGTCGAAATTGACTCAGGACAAATCAGAGGTCGTAATCGATACTGAAGCACCGGGTATTGTCGAGACCTGGAAGGCTGTTGTCGATATCTACCAGAAGAGCGGCAAAGTCAAAGCAATCGGGGTTTCGAACTTCACCAAGAAGCATCTCGAGATGATCATCGAAGCTACAGGTGTCGTACCGGCCGTGAACCAGATTGAAGCTCACCCCGGGTTGCAACAAGACGATTTGGAAGGTAAGGCTGAGAGACCAAGCCGCAACGCCGTCAGAGGCTGATAAGATCGCTTCCCAAACCCAGCTTACGGCAAAGAGAAAGGCATCCACTTCACAGCTTACTCACCTCTGGGCAACAACATCACAGGGAATCCGAGAATCGTCGACTCTGCCGAAATCAAAGAGATCGCTGACAGGTCTCAGAAAGATCCAGCTCAAGTTCTAATCGCATGGGTAACATACAAGGGGTTCAGCGTTATCCCTAAAAGCGTTACGCCAAGCCGAATCGAAAGCAACTTCAGTATGTCAACGATCCCTTTCTTTCCAGTTTGATACCAGGCTGATCGGCGTCCGTTCGCCTGCCATTCCATCAGAGGACCACAAGTTGTCTGAGGAGGACTTTAAGGCGATCGCTACGTTGGGCCGCAAAAACGCCATTAGATATAACGTCCCGCTGCTGTATTCGCCCAAATGGGACATCGACGTTTTCGATAGCGAACAAGAAAGCAAAGCAAGCCGAAAGGTTTGGTGATGGCTTTGTAAGACGCATTGATGGAATACCGATAGAAGAAGCTTTGTATTCCCCTTGCTCCTGCATTTTGAGCGTGATCCACAATCAAAGCTATGCTCGTGGTTTCCGGCTGAGTGCGATGTGCTTGCTTGATAGCTGAATATCGTTGTTCCGCCAGAACAACATCCGATGTATACGCTCCTTAGATTGTGTGGTGAGGTCATTCTGGTTATGCAAAGAATATTCAATGATTTTATGACGGACCGTCCAAAGCGATCTGTGGCAAACTCGACAATACGATGTCTAACAACTTAGGGGTACAAATATTGTAGCATAATCATCCGGACCTTTCCTCCTGTCACCCATTCAAAAATGATCCTTATTGAAAAAAGAAAAGAAATTTGAAAAAAGAAAAGAAATAAGACACAGTTTAATTGCTTCTGAGACTGGCGATCTTGTCCATAACAAGCTGGAACGGGTTTCCTTCATCTCCCGTATCTGTCTTTAAATCCTTGTTCATGCATTGGATGAGGACCCGCTTGTATGTGACCAGTGCAGGGGTTCCGTTGTCCTTCACCTCAAGAATTAGGTGAAGGATCTGTCCTTTCTCGGCAGGGACTCGACTATGTATGTCTACGGCACATTTGCCGGGTGCTGGAAGCGTAACTTTGACTTTGCGACCGGGAATCTCGTCATCCAGGTTTTCGATATGAAGAGTCGAGACCTCAGCATCTACCCACCACTGAGTAGCGGTTGGTTCGCGGTATTGTGTCCAAGTGAAGGTCAATACGTCCCCTTCATCAGGATCATAACTTTCCCTGGCATCTAGTATGACACTACTGCTGGCTTCCGCTTCCAGAAATATAGGCTCCGGACCATGGCCACTGCCGTTGACGCTCACGCATGGCGCATGGTTCGCAGCCTTGAAATTGTCTGTCATGGTCCATCTGATCCGAGCTGCAAAATCGTGTTGGAATGCCTCGCGCCATCGCCAAATGGTCGCTTGACTCGAAGTGAAGGTCTGACCGTTCTTGCCGACGACAGAATCTGTGACATCGCTGTAGTGGCTCCCATCTTCGTAGCTTTTGATGTAGCGTCCTCCCCAGGACCCCCACTCCGGATGTTCGGGATCGCCCAGCCCATTTTGAATCAGATAGAGGAACGTCGGTGTGTCTCCTTCAGGTATGAACAGATAGTCGGGATAAGCTGCGCCTAAGGGACCAATTTGGATGTTCGCCTTGATCCATGACTCGGTCATTGTTGTGAAATCGGGACCACCTTGGTCGAAATTGTAGTACCGATCGCCTGATATACCTGTCCACGCAGCCATACCGTATTGGTTCCACCCGTGAACGGAGGCGATGTAGAAGATGTCAGGATCTATATGTTCAGATCGAAGTCAGTTGAGGTTCGATTTTCAGACCGCGGGCACAGAAACCACTCACACTTGCGTCGTATCCATGCTCCAGTATCATCTTGATCAGAGATCGCGTAGACTCTTAGTTTGCTGCGGAAACGCTGAGCATCGTGATCCGACCTTGATTCCGTGTCGTGAACATGTTGTAATGCTTGAGCAATGGTGTTGGTGCCCCCCCAAGCGAGAACCCACAGGGGTTCCTCAGACTCGTCTACGGAGTCGATAAGCAGTCGGGATCCGTCACTTAAAGGCACGCTGGCCTCTAACGCTTTGAGTCCATAAACGGCAGGGCCAGTCCTGACAAGTTCCTTTAATTGAGCAGCACTGGAATACTTCATGTCATCTGAAACATGAGCAGCGAGATTATCATAGGCCGATCCATAGGCATCAAGTATCCTGTGCATGGCTTCTGGATGGACTTCTTCTCTCATCCAAGTACTAGTGCATGCGACAAGACCCATAGTGCGGAACTGATTAGAGTATAGGAGGTATCGACAAAGGCTCTGGGCATCATCCGGCTCATTACTGATGTCTGAAATTATGGCGATTCTTGGCGATCTCCGATGGCTGGTGGAGGGGAAGGAGGTTTCGGTCATGTTTGGTGAGCGATTGAGGTGATCAATTTGGGGGAGATTCCAGACGGATTGACAGATATTACAAACGAGGGACTTGTACTCCTCTGAATATCGGTCTTGGGAGCTTGTGAACTCATCAGTCCGATGCGAACCCGATACGTATCCGGTCTGTAGCCTATGTGAACAGTTCACATCAACGCCGAAAATTAGCTTCCGACGACGAATGGACAGTCGCACTGCCCGAACCGCGATAGGTATATATGTTAGGACTGGCAAGCCTCATCCGTAGCTGCCAATGTCAGACTTATCCACACAAGCACTCTTCACCGTAACAATGGAAGATAAAAAGCAGGAAATACAATATCTGGAAGAGATCGGTCACAAGGAACCGTTGGAGGAGTCGGGCGTCACCGAAGCTGTGGGGCACCTCGCGCAACAAGAAGCGCATGATGAAACGCCTTGGGAAGCTGTCAAGCGCGGGCCCTTCACAACGCTCTGGGTGCTCTATGGAATTGGTATAATCATCTGTTGTTCTTTTGACAACAATGCTGGTGGAAACGTCTTGGGCATTCCGCGCTTTCGCCAAGACTATGGCAATGAATTCGAAGGCAATTATGTCCTCCCTGCCCAGTGGCAATCCGCCTACTCTGGAGGGCCCGCAGCGGCTGGTGTTTTCGGAACCTTCGGTGGCAGTTGTAAGTCAACTCTCGATCGCTCGGTTAGTCGGTTGGACTCCGCTCTGAGTTGAATCTTCTGGTCGAATCTTTAGACATCAGCGATAAAATCGGACGCAAATGGACAATGGCCATCTGTTACCTGCTTATTTTTGCGGGGATAACCGTGGAGGTCATATCTCATCAACAGGCAAACCCGAATGCAGTGTTCTTCGCAGGTAAAATGATTAACGGTGTCGCCATCGGCGCCCTTCTGGCGACGGCATTGACTTATATTGGAGAGGTCAGTCCGCGGAGTGTTTGAATCGTCCGTGGTAACTGATTGTGCGCCGTCAAATCGCATAGATCGCGCCACTAGCGCTTCGAGGTATCTTGCTGGCGCTGTCCGCTATCTCCTTCACACTCGGTGGCCTGATCATCTCCTTGATCATCAACGCATATGGAGCTCTGGATTCTGCTTGGGCTTATAAGAGCTGCTTTGTTGCGCAGTATGGAGTGACCGGGATCGTTGCATCCAGTACGTGCAGCAGATTTGTGCTACTCAACTTTGCTATGCCCTAACGATATCGCTTTTCGTAGTATGGATTTTTATGCCGGAATCTCCCACCTGGTTGATATCTGTGAACCGCGATGCTAGAGCAGCACAAGCTCTCAAAAGATTGGGCAACAGCGAACAAGCTGTAGAGAAAAACATGGCGACCATAAGACTCACGCTTGAACGAGCTCAAGCAGAATCCTCTGGCTCCAGTTATATCGAATGGTAAGCAAATATGTCATGACGTAAAGGCGGATCGGGTACTAAGAAAACGTGCAACATTATGACAGCTTCAAGAAGTCTAATTTGCGCCGAACAATCGTTGCCTCAGCACCGCTTACCATTCAGGCTTTCTGCGGTATCTTCTGGGTGGCGGGTTATGCGACCTATTACATGCAGCTGGCAGGGTATAGCACATCAGGTTCCTTTCGCCTTGGAATTATTCAGCAGGTTCTCAGTATGCTCGGAAACTTAACCTCAGTATGTCATGGTTTCCCACCCTTGCAATGTGCTACAGGATTCATCAGGGACTTCTTCTTGCCACTCAATAGTGTTACTTGATCGATCGTGTCGGTCGCCGAGCCCTTACTTTATGGGGTATCGTGGCTTTGACGGTCCTTCTCATGATTACTGGTGGACTAGCATGCGTTGGAACTCCCGAAGCCAACAAGGGAACAGTCGGTCTCATCCTAGTGTACTGCTGGTTGTACAACGTCACCATTGGAGCCACAGCTTACGTAGCGCTCACTGAGATTGGGACTTCCCGTCTTCGGGCCAAGACTGCATCTATCGCGATTGGAGTACAGCAAAGCTTTGGAGTGAGTTCAGGAACTCAGCCAGCCTCCAGCGAGTCAGTTTGCTGATTCCGAGATATTCGCAATGCAGTGTATGTGGAACTTCGTGCTACCCTACATCTTTAATCCCGATAAAGCCAATCTCGGGGCGAAGACAGCCTTCATCTTTGGAGGACTCTCGGTGTTCTGCTGTGTCTACCTGTTCTACTGCCACCCAGAATCGAGGGGGAGATCTTATGAGGAGCTGGACGAGATGTTCATGAAGGGTGTGCCTGCAAGGGATTTCGACAAGTACGTCACGGATGCGCAACTCAGGGCTCGTCAAGTCAAACAGGAAGTGGACGATGGAAAGTTGGTCCTCTAAAGAAAGTTCTGTCGCAGGAAGAATCTAGTTCAAGAAGTCTGTACTCTTATGAGGATCAGACGAATAGGAGCCGAATAACACATGTAATCTATCACATATCGCAATGTATCCAGCCAACCCAACAATACTCATACGCGTTGCGAAGAGCGTTTACAACATAACATCACTCGCTTACTTCAGTAAGTATATCTGAAATGCCTGTTCCCCAAAAAGTCGGTGGCGTCGTCTTCACCAAGCAATCTACCTCGATGCGCGCATTCCTCCGGAGTAAGGCCTTCAGCCGCGTCTGCCCGATTCCTGCGAGCATTCATCCAGACATCTGTTCAGCGCAGGGAGAGTAGAGTCGACGATCAATGTAAGTGAGGGTTGACAGCATCGAGCACGTGGATGGCACATACAATAGGTCCTCCAAGCAAGGAAAAGAAGAATCTGACTTCCCATTAGACAGGCGCATATGATAATCGCGGGAGTGTATGTAGGGGCATCCTTAGCATTGAAGATTTGCGCACCGGCAGCGTTTCCCTGAAGTTGCAAAGCCATCTTAGCTGACAGGAAAAGGTTGGGGTTCTCTAATACGACTTACAGCGCAGTAAGCAATGAAGATCAAGGTGCTAACGACAGTCTGACGGATGCAGAGCGGATGATTTAGCCCGCATCCTGCCTCTTGTACGTTTCCTGTAAGACTTACCTTCTTAGTCCTACCGGCCACATTAGTTGGTAAAAACGTCCAGATCATGACTCCGGCCAAATTTGCCATGACAGTCAGCAAAAACATCCCCCATTTCAACCATAAGTGTCCAGCGTGAGCGGTGTATTGCCCAAGGATTACAAATCCAATGACGGCAGGGATCAGACCACAGATCATGACCCAGACTATACGAATGGGAAGATGAAATCAGTGATTACCGGTGGAACACAGGAGATGAACCACGTACATCGGGTTCCCGGATATTTCTGGGTCAACCAAGCAGCAAAGAGGAACCACGCCACGGACTATAGTATAGAATGATTCGATTACTGGATTTCTCGAATACCGAGGACGAAACATACCAAGACGTTTTGAGGAATAGTGCCCTGAAGAAGCACTTCGAGGTTTGAGAATCCGAAAGAAGTGTAAACGAGTTTACCAAAACTAGTGATTCCACCGTTTGGCGTGGAAGCAACCCCCATGCAGACGACGAAGAAATAAGTCTGGCGAGGGTGATGGGTTTCAGCTCCGACCGTTACAATGGGGAATGGTCAACGTCATACCTGAGGATCAATGAACGCTTCCGCGACCTGGTTCCACTTCCATTCGGACCTTTTCTTCGCGTCAGAACCAGTCTGATTGTCGACAGTTCGAGCGAGAGCGATTCGCCTATCCTCGGCTGTCAGCCAGAAAACTTCTCGGGGTGTTCCTAGGAGAAACCAGGCCATGATTCCTAAGACAATAGTCAATGGGCCCAAGAGAAGCGAGATTGCCTGCCAAGCGTGTACGGCACCAGGGTTCTTCAGGATGTGAGAACCGATTCCATATTCCACAAGCGCAATGATGATGCCGAATCCTGAATGGAGGTATGTTCAGCAATTATCGTCCATTCTCGCTGCCTTGCCATAAACATACCGGCGTTGGCAGTGCCCCAGATTAAAGTTCTGGCAGCTTGCTCGTTCTTTTTGTACCAGGATCCAGTCAACAGAAGGAAAGCAGGGCTGATGGTGCACTCGAAAACCCCCTGAAGAGCTCTCAATACCATCAGACCGGCCCAATTCTTGGCGAAAGCGATACACATGACGATGACACCCCAAGCGATGATGAAGCTTGCTAAAGAACGACCCAGGTGCATACGCTGCAACGCGTATTGTGCAGGAAACTCGGCTACCTGATTTATCGTCGCGCGTTTCAGTACAGCAGACTGCGTCACACATATCGCGCGCTGACTCACGAGGTATGCGACTGAAAGAGTCATGACACAAACAGACAAGGTCAGTCTTTGTTTCTTTCAGTGAAACGTGTTTGATTTACTGTAAAAGATCGTCGTGAGCCAAGAGCTGAGTTCAATCATATCAGCGTCAGGATCGAAACGCTCCAACGGTTGTGCAACTGACTATTCTTGTCCTTTCAAATGAGTGTCTTCTCGAATACCGAAGGTCGCTTGAGTAGCGAGAGAAGTCTTATCTGCCTGCTGTACTCCGTACAAAACTTATACGAACGAACGATCTCAGCGACTTTCGAGACCAAATTTCACCGATTGAACTGACTCCACATGATCGGAATGAGACACAGGTCAATCCTCTTCAAGACTCTCTTGTAATCTTCTTCAGTGTATTGTTTTTCGGCTGCTTCGACAATGTCATTCTCTTGATCGACTTCGATAACAGCGACACGACCGGCATATTCGACGTCCTTCTCTTTTTCAGATGCGTTGTGATCCATATCGAGGAGATTGAAGTTGGTTGAGAAAGTGATACCAGATTGTCGCTGGTGACGATACCTGTAGACCTGTCATTATATGCAGAACACAGTCTCTGATAAGGTCAGTGTTTGCTCTGAGCGTCGCGCCGACGGAGAATGAGCTTTATCTTCAGTATCACGGAACATAGTCGGCCGACCAATGGCGATCCCGAGCGGACAACGCCGACCAGCCATCATTCGCAACTCTTAGTAGATCGCTATGAGCTGACTTATAGACTTATCTTGTTCAGTTGGAAGCAAACATATCTCATCAGCCCTCCCCCGTATCACATTATCTCCAGTCAGCCCGATCTAATTGCTCACCGACATACCAATAATGCCTGTTGCTGCGTCCATACCAGACCTAAGTCATCACCTGAACCTGGTCTCCAGGAGTCGACATCCGTCTCCTCTGAAGGATCTTCTACGATATATGGTTGAGCCAGATATGCTGTGAGATGACTATGAGTCGCTTCCGAGTGACAAGCTGATTGATTCCCTTATCGATAGCTCTCTGGCTGGTGGTCTGCCTCATCCGTCTCTATTCCCCATCGCGGATCTCAAATTCAACGCCTATCCAGCAAATACGTTTTTAGACCCGTACCACCCGGTGACTCCACAAACATTGGAGGCCATCTCAATCTCAAAGACGGGGAAAAACGATGAACTCAAGCTCGATAATGTATTACAATATTGTAAGCCATCCTCGGCCCAACCCTTTTCGTCTAATAGGCTTATCGCTTCTTCAGCTACCGCAAATGGCCTTCCACAATTGCGAGAATTTGCGCACGCATTCACGAAGTCCATCCTGAAGCCTGCTTACTCTGAGTATGAGATTCTGATCAGCTCAGGGAATACTGATGCCTGGGCCAAAGTCCAAGGTCTTCTGTCGGAAAAAGGGGACTGGATTTTGGTCGAGGAGCACACTTATCCTTCCGCTCAAGCGCATTGGATTCCCCATGGTTGTAGAGCTGTACCACTCGAGATGGACAGCCAAGGTATCAGAGCAGACTACCTGGCGCATGTTCTCGACTCCTGGGAGTCTACGCGACCGGGCGAGAAGAAGCCGCACGTGTGAGATAATCTTCCTTCCATCCCTTTTTATCACGTATCACTTGAGCAGGTTTAAATTCAAAGTCTTTACACCGTCCCAGTAGGGCAGAATCCTGTGGGTTAGATACGATCGATGTCAAGTATTCAAGGCTGATCTTCATTACGTCTCACTACAGACAGGTACCACAATGGGCGGAATCCGCAAAGCAGAGATCTACGAGATTGCCGTGAAACATGGTATGCATCTTTATCCGGTAGGCAAGAGACCCCTCATGTCGACCGTTTGTCTCCTTGCCAGATATAATCATAGTCGAGGACGATCCTTACTATTTCTTGCAATACTCTGGTTATACGCCAAACGTTCCCCCGACCCAATCCGTGGATCCAACCGCCTATGTCGAGAGCTTGGTCCCCAGCTTCCTGAATGTCGATTACCAGGGGCGAGTCATCAGGCTTGAGACCTTCAGCAAGGTATGTGCTGCATGCTTCTTGAAGGCGAAGAGATTGGCTTATAAACCGTTTACGTTCTCAGACGCTGGCACCTGGCTGCCGTCTAGGTTACTTCGTTTGTAACCCAGTGTTTGCTGAAAGACTTCTCCGTGCAACAGAGGTGGAAACCCAGACTGCCTCAGGGTTTTCTCAAGCCATAATAGCCGCTCAGCTTTCGCGCTGGGGCCAAGCAGGCTACCTCTTGTGGCTCAGTAACCTCTGCGAGCAATATAGAATCAGGCGAGATTGGTTGGCAAGTACAGCAAGTCTCCGAAGTCGGCTCTTGGACCGCTGATTCCCGTGCTTTCGTCCAGATGGAGGGCTTTGCATCAAGCTTTGACCTAACACAAGAAAAAGGTGTCGGAGGCTCCCAAGTGACTGTCGGTAGATTCAAGCATATAGCAAGTACCGGACTCCCTCGAATCCAGTTTGTTTGTCCTTCGGTGAGCATTTGCCTTCTCTTCGTCGTATATAGCAGGTCATCTAACCCCGCGTAAGAAAGGCTGGAATGTTCATATTCGTTCGAGTCATGCTGGAAGGAATGCCCAATTACGATCGCACGTTATCCGAAGGCGTCGTCTCCAATGTGGACGAGACAGTTATGAACGAGCTCTGGCAAGAACTGATTCAAGCCAAAACACTGCTCGTTCCGGGATCCTACTACGCGCCGTGGCAAGGCCGAGATGCTCCAGTCGCCAACCAAGGACATTGTCATTTCAGGTTTGCATACTCTGTTGCCACAGTAAGTCGACAATCTTGCATTTTCTCAAGCTACAGTCGAGCTGATAAGAATGGGCCACTTCAGAGGGACGAATTAGCCTTAGCAGTGTCAAGATTCGAAGTTGTGCTGAGAAGATTCTGGGGTTACACCGATATCTAGATGCGTAATTAGGCCGTGCACATAATTTTGTAATCGAGGTTCCCAAAAACACGATGAGATGTCAGAAAAGCTCTACTAGCAGACTTCCAAAAGCGAGAAACTCACTCACTTGTCCATCATCTGACGAGTCTCCGCTATGCCGCAGTCAGTAATTAGTCACGACCCGAGGGCGTCCTTTTTCCTTTCTGAACAGCATGAGTGAGTCACATGTGAGTAGCGAACAGTCCTCGAAGAAGTCGTCCCCAATTGGTACGGCGACACGGAGCCTATCGGTCAACGCAACGCGTCTCCGATATGCCGAAATCGCAGATCGCCGACCAAGACCAATCGATAAGATATAAACGCGGTTATAACGAGCGACCCGACAGTCTCGTCGAAATCTCAAAAACAAGTTGTTTCAAGCATCACCAAAGTCGTACTGGAGTCCATCGAATGGTAAATCGAATCGTTCACGCGTAGCGGTCTGTCGAGTACTAATGTTTCCTTGAAGTCGTTCTACGCAGGTCCCTCTGACGAGATTTGTGAGTTGAAAACGCCTGTTCTACTCTTTTGAGCTCCACGAACCAACAACCTCTGTAGTGAATTCTGTAACGCTTCCTGCCGGGCCTCATGGGTCTATTCGGGGCGTTACAGTAAATGCGCCGAATGGCGAGACCAAATGCATGAGGTTCTGCCAAATCCCTTATGCACTACCGCCTATGGGGGAAAACAGATGGCGACCGCCTCAAGCCGTAGCTACAGACATGGATTGGACCCATTTAGAATCGACAGACTTTGGTAATATAACGTGTCAGGTACATAATGGCTCGGCGTTGATGGAATTCTCGAAGCCGAAGTTGACCGAAGCTCTCTAGCCTACATACCATATTAACAGGCCAGGAGAATCCCCCTTAGCAACAACCGTGGCGGGGCGCCAGCTGTCGGAAGACAGTCTCACTGTTAACGTTTGGACTCCAGCTGGAGAAGCTCCCCGTGGAGGCTGGCCAGTCTATGCGTATCTACATGGAGGATGGCTTCAAATCGGGAATCCTGCATTCACAGATAAGAACAATCCCGCAGACTTGTTGGGCGATGCGGGGATGAAAGTGAGCACTTCTGGTAGCCGCATTGTGAAACAAAATGATTGACAGGCGGAGTTCGTCCCAGGTTGTCATCGTCGCTATTGCGTATCGTCTGAGTGTTTTCGTATGCCTCCTCTCTGTTTCGAGCGAATGGCATGGCTCTCGTTGATGCTTCAATTTATAGGGGTTTTTGGCATCTAAAGAGATTGCCGAGGAAAATGAATCAGGTTGCGCTGGGAACTTTGGGTTTCTAGAGTGAGTAGGGCGTGCTCCTGGCCTGAAGTCCGTCACTAAAGTTCCGCCGCATAGTCAACGTATGGGTCTTGAGTGGATTGCGGATAACATCCAGTATTTCGGTGGTAATCCGGACAACATCACTTTAGGAGGCCCTTCTGCAGGTGTGTATGATTTGTGTGCGATCGACCATTTTAGCTAATGCTAGAATCACGGTAGGTGCATACTCAACGCATTTCCAAATGTGCTACGAGTTCAATTTCCCTGTCAGACCACTCATCAAGAGAACCATCCAATACTCGAATGCTATACCCGCACAGCCGAAATCGATCGAAGAGAGCCAAGCTGCATTCGATGGGCTGCTGCAAGCTTTCCAGATTCCTGCCAACATTCCGAGTGCAGAGAAGATGAAGCGCTTGAGGGCAGTTCCAGCCGAGCAACTTATGGATACCATAATGAGCCTGTAAGCTCGAACTGAATTTCTTCTCGACTCAGCATCGGTACTGATTTCCAGTCCAGTAAGATTCATACTTTCCGAGCAGTGACAGATGATCATTTCGTCCATCAAGATACCATGGAACGTCTCTTAGACGGTACTTCCGCTAGCGAATTCAAGAGGAGGAATCTCGCGATAGTTATCGGTGAAGTGGACAAAGAGGTAATGCCTTCCAATAAGACGGTCGAGCTGAAGCTGATGATCGCAATGCGTGCCGCCGGTATGTTCACAGGAGCTGTTGTACAGCTGTACCAACCCACCGATGAATAAGGAGGAACTGGTCGTCCAATTGCAGAACTATTACAAGACCACTCAAGTCCGCAAGATCCTGGCCTTGTATGAATTGCCAGCCGATTGCGACACAAATGTTTACACCTTGCATCGGATATACGGCCAAATGGTAGCCAATGGACAAGTCTACGTGCCCTCCAGAGTTTTCGTAAAAACGCTTGTAGATGCCGGAGTCAGTATGGACCGTATCCTACGGTACAGGCTCTGCTGGAAGCCGGAAGCGATGGGCAAGATAGCCTTCTGGCCTGGTGAAGTAACCCATTCGGATGACACCTGGGCGTGTGAGTTCTAGAGAAACGCACATCCGAGATGTCTTCTGATTGATCACGCAACAATCTCCAGGGTGGTACTCCAAGCGCTATGGATTTACTGACAGCGATTGTCAACTCAACAGAGAATGGCTTGCACCTATTCAGTGTTTCTATGACGGCGATCTGGAATCCGCTGCGCAGTCCTGGTGGAACACCACAAAGCCGATTACTAGGCCGGACACCATCCGTCTGCTGGACAGCGACGGCAAGATCAAGGTGATGCTGGACGATAGGTGGGACGGGGCTCTTGCTATCGCCAGCTCGATCAAAGACGATGGACCTGTCGAGTCGTCGAGCATATCTCATGCGGAACCTAGAAGCTCATCGCTTGTTCAGAGCCAGCAGCGTTCCGTAGTCTTAGCTTGAGGTGATATTTAGGGTTTCACTTGTAGTACGACGTTTTTCAAGCCAGTGGCCAGTAGCCCCCATCCGCCCATATCGATAGATATCGTTTAGTCGTGATCGAGGGGTCCACCCAGTGTCCGTCTACGCTATCGGCAATGCGAGTTGCGGGGTATCTAAGAGTTCGTCTGCAATCCTGTTCCTGCAATTGGCTTTCAGCGTACACGAGGAACGGAAAAGATCAGCTACGCCATACCGGCCATGCCCAGCTGGCCAGCCATGAATCTTGCAAGCTTGCAATCTCATATGGATGACCAGGATAGCAAGTATTGAAGATGTCGTCCGAACTCCAGCCCAAGCGTCGATCATGCGCTTTATGTAAACGATACAAGGTGAGCAAAATCGTCCTGAATCTTCCCGCCTGGATTGCTCAGTGATGTTCGTCTTCCGTTCCAGGTCAAATGCCTGGGAGGACCTCCGTGTCGTCGATGCATCGAGTCGAAGTAAGCATGGCTACGGTTCGATCCCAAATTTGTGGAATTTGATCGGGGTCGATATCAGAGTTACGTGTACACCTCAAGCCCCAGGACCGAAATCGCTGCTGGAACGGGTGACTAGCCTCGAGAAGAACCACAATGCGTCTTCCAAGATCATACAAGATTTGCAACGAGAGATTGCTAAGCTGAAAGGCGAGCAACCCGGAGCAGAGCCAGACGAGTCTACCGACACGGACGATGACACGCAATCTCAGACCGCCGAGTTGGTTGAAGATCCGGATCGTTCTGAGCAGGTTTCCGACGAAGAGGACGGAGAGAACCTTGGATTACTCGGAACAACTCGTTCTGGAAAGCGAAAACGGTATGGTTTGCCCACATTGCCATACGAGAACGGTCACAAGAGGCCTAGGGCAGGAAACGAATTTGGGAAATCTGGCGTCACGAGTGTCGAAGAAGAAGTCGCACTGCAAATGCAAGTCGTCGTCACAACATGCATGCATGTGCTATGAAAGAATACTCACCCAACCACACCTTGATCGGACACAGATTCTTCTCGAGATGCGTCAACAAGTTGCCATTCATCGATGCACCCTCGGACTTAGACCTTCCTTCCATCAAGAGGGACCAACCACTACTGTACTGTCAGTCGATCTGATCGTAGAACAGCGACTCCGATCTGACGCGGAGATTACAGGGACCATGGTAGCGATCGGTTCCAGGGAAGCAGATGAGCTCGCCTCCATTCATGCATATGCGGAACAACAATCCATCGATAGGGCCCAAAAGACTCTCTTCGGAACGACCGTCACGATGGAAGACCTGAAGGCTCTTTTGATGATAGGAATGTTCTTGAGGGAGGCTAGATCACCTGGTCATGCGATCGGGATCGCCCATGATATTCGTCTGTCCGACAGATGCCTGGAGCTTTCTCGAGAATACGAGGAAGTTCGGAGCATTTCGCATGACCCCGAGGCACTCTTTTCGGGTGCACAGGAATTCTGTCAATTGATGAGGGTATATGGGTATCTCTTCATGCTCGATAGAGTGTACGTCGTCTACTCCGCCGAATCCTGTCATCGACGCTGATCCGATCGATTTTATTGCTGTAGCACTTCGTATGTGGCAGATCAGCCATATCTCTTAATCAGCAACGAACCCGTCCGGATGATGGAACAGATATTAACTCTACCGTGCATTCGAATGACCGATACTCGGCTAGCAGCTCAAGTCCACCTTGTCAACCATATGAGTTCGTTCCTATATCGCTTTTTCCAAACTGTACTTGGCTTGGGGACTCACAACCTCGTTTCTCGTCAGGCAACGTTCGCTCGAGCTTTACGTCTTCCTCTCAAGACAAGCTCGATCTAGTTCCAGCCCATAATCAAACACTGGACGCTTGGTTTGAAAGATGGATCGCAGCTACGGAAGATTGGCGAGGACATACGAGCGAGGACGATGTGAACCAACTTCAAACGAGTCTACGGTTTTTGTACGCTTCCTCCCGGCTATACATCAACGCTTTCCTATTACAAGGTGAGCAAGTTTTCGCCCATCGACGAGCCTGATCGATGAGGGTCGTCCTGACTCTCGAGTTTATTCTTGGGGATAGGGATAACCCATGCGAGTCAGATCGGTCCGGACCGAATGACATGTCTGAACGAATGCGTGGTTGCGGCCCGGACGGTCTGCGTCCAAGCCGTTCGACACGATCAGCCGAACAATATCATCTATACGTCTAATATCACGCAATTACAATTGACCTTTGCCGCGGTGTTCTTGGTCAGGTCAGTCGACGTGAACTCTACGCCCTTTCCTTTTGGGTCAATCTGATGACGCGCCGTCCTGCTGTTTATGTAATGATTTCAGGATGATCCGGTTATTACCGCGTCGGTTCGAGGAGGAGAGGATCATCAGGGAGATCAAAGATCTAAGGGACCTCCTCTCCCAGATATCCGGTCGATATTATTCCCGTCGAATCGATCGGATGCTTGATCATATCGAATCGAATCGACGGTCCCTTTCCAACGATCTCTTCGCCAGTGCACAAACTCGTCCAAGCGATCCCGGGCGTGGGACGGTCCGTCGCTCAGAAGAGTATGAGACTACGGGGTCTGGTTGGGGGACGGAGATGTGGGAGGGGGATTGGATTGTTCAGCTAGGCAGTGCGGCGTTTTGGGATTCGATGCGAGAAGAGGATATTGGGTGATCGAACGGTCGAGCTGGGTGTGGATTGGAATGTCTGGAGTGAAGACGTCTATGATTAATGTACCAGATATGCGAACTCTAAGTTCTAGAGTCTATCACTACTGACCATCAGTGGTTGCCTGATGGAATGGTCAGGATGAAGCGCAGAGAACGGGTGCAATCGCCAGTTGCCTCAATTTGCTTCCGCCCGCGTTCTAGGTCCATGGTTGCGGCCGAGTTGCGTGAGTACCAGTTCCTGCGGAAGCTGGATGCACCGAGGGAAGGTACGGGGCGAACCTGGACGTAGGGATTTGGATTACGATCTGCGGGTTGTGGGTTGTGGGTTGTGGGTTGTGGGTGGGGTGTTTTGCTGACGATATGCGCCGAGAGGGGTTCTATGTAGGGGGGTTGGTTGCGTCATGCGTATATGCGTCATGAGTCGAGTGGGCGAGTGGGAGTGATGTCCGAGAGATAAGGTTTGGATGTTATTTCCACCTTGAGATCCTTGAGAGAAGGGTTTGAGCTAGAAGATGGGACTAGACGTGTTAGAGCGTGGTAGCTCTGGTGACTGGTAGCTGGCAACCTCAGTAGCTGGTAGCTAGTAGTACAGTGGGGGCGGCACTCTCTGGCTGGAGCGGCAGTTGTGTACCAGGCCTCGGCTTGTAGAGTCGCCGTGCATCAGTACGAGTGTCGAGTGTACGAGTATCCGATAGATAGCTTTGACCGGTGACCCCGTACCCAATTTCGATCTTCTCCTTCTTTACGCGCATATCACCCTTCACTCCGTAGTGCACATCGTATCCCTGATCCCCTAGCTACACCCCACTCCTCCTGGTCTCCTTTCTCATACACCTCTCCACCTCACTTCCAGAGCATCATCAGCTTCATATACTAGTGTCTCCATCCCCCTTGACAATCGACCCTCCAGTCCTCCTCAACCCGACATCCCTTCTCAGGCTTGTACTGAAGAGCCAGCCTTTAGACGGGCCAGGAAGGTTCGGGTTATTCTTGGAACGTCCACCACCTTAATCTAAGGCGAACTACGGGCTACGCAGGACGTTTTCGTTTTGCACAGGAGCACAGTCGCTCTTCCCCTCTCAACACTCATCGCCGTAGACTACGAGAGGGAATCGGTACGACTTGTCCATCACAGCCATCTGGTACGGTATAAGAAACGAGAAGAGAAGCTTTTGACAATTACTTTAAAGAGGATCAAAGGCGGATTGGAAATCTAGGTTGTTCGACTTATGTACTGTGGAGGGAGGGAGGTTTATCGTGAGTCTTCGTTCTTGTTCTCTTGTTCTTGAGGTCGAGTTGAGAGCATGGGAGTGGAAGTTGTTGAGATGGTCGAGGCGTGAATCGTCGATATTGATCTGATTTCGTTCCCATTTTTGCATTTCCTCGTCAATCGTCAAATCGTCTTCCAAAACATCTTTCACTTGGACTTGGACTTGGACTTCATCATCATCATCATCATCTCTCATCTCTCGTCCCCCTTCGACCCGACATAAATCAGACCAACCATGTCCCCCCCTAAAAACCCCAACCCCTCTCGCCCCCATACCCCAGCCCGACTCCCCTCCGCAACCCAATCCCCAACCCATGCCTCAGCCTCAGCCTCAGCCCCAGCCCCAATCCCATCTCAACCAGAACAATCCGAAGGGATATTCTATCTAGAAGGAATCTCTTCCCCCCCTTCCCCACCTAAACGTGATCTTAGCCCTTTACCTTCCTCCGTCCCTCTGCGAGCGGGGGAGAGGGATAGTCCGTCCCCTGAACGTCGGGTGGGGAAGGGTGAGCCGGGGAGGGAAAGAGGGTCCGTAGCGAGTGGGAGAGACTCGGGTTTTGGACCGGGGACGACGACCGGGAATACGTCAGGGGGAGCGGTATTAGGACTGACGGTACCTCCTTCCATCCTCAGTCCCAACCCCATCCCGGCCCAATCGAATTTGACCGTGACAGGATTGAGGAAATCTATCAACCAGCCTAACGCTAGTAGTCCGTTGGCTAGGTGGACCGTACAGCCTCATTCGGACGAGGAGGAGGTGGGGAGTAGTGGGAGTGCGAGTGAGGGGAGTTCGGCGGTGAGGAGGGGGTTTGGGGGGTTGGATGCTGGTTCTCATAAGCATACGCATACGCACTCGCACTCGCACTCGCAGAGGGAGAGAGAGAGGGAAGAAGGCGGAAGTTGGATTTCCAACTCATCCCCCAAAACGGGAAAGGGGGGAAGAAAACGATCCAACCCTTCTTCCTCCTCTTCTTCTTTCCCCGCTCAAACTCTCAATCAGAGCTTTTCAGGGGAAGATACCATCCCTCAAATTCACACGCGGATCAGATCGAGTGGGGGGGAAGGGAGTGGGAACAGTACCTCTTCATCCCCACGTGGTTCTCCCCGGAACTCACCCCGTCGAGCATCTCCACTCCAATTACCCGAGATCTCTTCCCAGATGCAAGCTCAAGGGCAAGGACAGGGACAGGGGCATTATTCACAAGGAGGCAGGCAGAGGAGCGATTCGATCTCTTCCGTCATCTCTCTGTCGCAGTACGATCGGAGGGCTAGGAGCGATAGTGGAGGGAGTCAAGGGAAGGGAGGGTTGGGGCTTGGGGTTGGGGTTGGATTAGGGGTGGGCGTGATGGGTGGGAGAGAGAGGGGGGAGACGGTACCGGGTGGAAGCTCTTTGGGTCTTGGTGTCAAGACGTGAGTGGCGGTGCTTCATACGGGGTCTTGAGACGTCCATAGGAAAGCTGATTGGTTACACACGTTCTTGACAGGTCGCCTAGGATGAGAAGACGATCAGAGTTGCCTTCGGATAGAAGAATGTCCATCTCTCGTAGTCTCGGAACAGGTCTTTCCTCACCCCTCGCAATGGCCGCAAGAGTGTCGGACGCCGTATCCACCATCTCCCCCTTGAACCCACTTCCCTCCCCCTGGGCGTGTTCTCCCGGAGCAGAGATGTCCATCAGTCCGAGAAATACAGGAGCGAATAGTTCGATCGATTCGAGCATGTCCACCTCTACTTCGGGGTCTATTCGACTCACGAGGGTCCCCACGCATGTGAGGTTGGCGCAGGATTTGATGAAGGCTGCTCCGGTATCGGGTACCGCGCCCGAGACGATGACAGGGTTCAACACGCCTTCCACGGATTCGAGTGAGATGGGGGTGGGAGGGTTTCCGAATTTACCGACGGGAATGATCATGCCCGTTACCCCTTCTGTGACTCGGAACGTTTCACCGGACGAACCGTTGACTATACAGGAAGAACCTGAACCGAGTTTACCCGGACCGGCGATCCCTAGGAAACATGCTGCAGAGGACGAATCGAATCCTCCCAGTCCTACCAGACTCAAGAGGAACGCTCCGAGATCGAGACCGTCGTTACCGCCTCCAAGTGCTTTTGGGCCCGCGTTACCGGCCAGTCCGCCTAGAGCGGCTTCGCTGAGATTACCAGATGTGTCCAAGACGATCAGTTATGGACAACCTTCACCGGCGTTCTCGAGCGATTCTTATAGCTCCAATCCATCCAATCATTTACTCAGTCCTTTACCTCGAACTGGTCGGACGAGATCGTCCTCCAATGAGAGGGTAGCTAAGCCTGCCTTGAAGCAACGTATGACCAGTATGGGCGGTGCACATCTGAGCCCTAATAGCGTGGATTCCAACGACAGTCAGACCTTTGCAATGGATTCCGCTGCAGGACTACGGGCTAGCGTGATCGGTTCTGGAAAAGATATCGAAGGTGATGCTTCGCGACATGCCAATGTCATCATGCAAAGTCGACGAGCCAAGATTCAACGGTGGAGACCTGGTAGCTCGGGAACGGACGGTAGCGTTTCGATCGAGGTGACTCCCTCGAAACCTGCTTTCAGTCGTGCTACGTCTGCTATGGAGACGGGACTAGGGTTTCCAGGGAGTGAACAGAGGTCCTTCAGAAGAGTCGTTTCCGGTCAAAATGCTGGCGAACCGGCGATATTCTCCCTCGATCCGAGTCCCGATGAGACGCCGGGCTCGTTACGGCCTACATCCATGTTGGGCGAGTTACACGGTGGAGCACGATCTGCTCAAGAAACGGGAGCTGGATCTCAACGAGACCAACGACTTGTGCACAAGATCGACGCGATGGCACCCGAGTCCGTCAGTGAGATCGAATGGGTCGACTGGATGGACGAGTACAAGAGATTCAAGGAAGCCAAGATTCGATCGGAACAACCCGAAGAAGCTCGATCTCCCGATACCGCGGAAGACACGCCTTGCCCAGAGTCTCGAATGACCTCTAGCGAGAGCGACCCGACTCTTCAATCGCGGATTCCGGAGATATCGCCTCTTACAGAGACGCCTAGTTTCATGCCTGCTCCTGCGTCACCGCCTAGGAAGAGCGAGGACTCGAGATCTGGTATGAGTGCTCGTCATCAGTTAGTGAGATCTCTCAGCCTGAGTTATGGAGGAAAACACGCCAAGACAAACTCGCTCAGTGCATTTGGTTTGAACACTCCAAGCCGTGCGTTAGAACACGTTCCCGTATCCAGACAGCCGTCCCTCCAGTCCAACAAGTCGTTCGTATTTCCCGTAAAGAAAAAGAAGAAGAACATGACTGCGAAAATGGAGGGTTGGTGGAGCGCCGTGAAGAGCAACTTTGCCAACACGCCGAGTGGATCGAGCGGTATCAAAGACCAGCTCATAGACTCTGACGTTCGCCGGCCACACGTACCGTCTCCCCGAAAGCTGCCGTCAGCTCCCTCTTCTCGTCGAGGAAGTGCTTTCCCCATGGAATCCCCGTCAATGCCTACCGATCTCAAACAACATCTGCTCGAGAACGCGCCCGAGAGCCGCGCGTTGCGAGGAGTTACCTCACACGCAGATCTAAGAGAACCATCGTTCCCCCCGCAAGTTGCAAAGGAGATGACTCCACCAACATTGGGTACCGTGGACCGTAGTCCCGCAGTTCCGATGCCGACCGGTGCTTCCTCTATTTCAACTCTGCGCAGACCGTCACCAGTCTCGCACATGAGCTCCGATTCGAGCATATTCAAGCCTGCAACGCCGAGCAGTCTGGAGGCTCGTCGGCGTCAGCCGCCTCTCAGCCTGAAATTGGAAAATCATGTATTAGCTGCACCTAAGCACTTTGGACGGCAGCATAGCACCGCTTCGAGCGGACTTTCCACCTCTGCGTCCAGCAATGGGCGACCAGCTCTCGCTTATCACGGTCGACAAGAATCACAGGCTTCTTCAGCAATGCTTAGCAGTAATGGGTTGACACCTGGATACCAACACTGGGACCACACACCTTCCCCCCTTCTTGCTCTAAACGGAAATGTCTCGAGAGGCGAAATGCCCAATGAGACGGAATCGCGCTCAAGCGGTGCAGTTGAACCAGAGTTTACCATGTCATCCGTGAGACAACTGGTGAAACATCGCCTGACGGTCGCCAAACAAGGTTGCGATCGGGAGCTTCGGTTCATCGTTTCCGATATTACCGCCTTTGTCGAAGAGAACCTTCACCTATCTTCCTCTAACAACGCTATCGAGTCCGATATAGAGCAAGAAGAAGTCCTACAAGACGTTCGGATGCCCATCGGTGCGTCACCTCGTCTGACCTATTCAGACCTGGACGACGATCTAGAACCGTTGGATAGGGAGGTTGCACTACATTCCCAAGGTGAGCTTTGTTTCTCAACAGCGTATATGTCATGCTGATCCTATCGCTCTTCAATATAGTTGCGGCCATGATGATTCCTCAGTCGGCTCACGCGCGACGTAGTTCAATATCTTTGTCTGCAGCAACTAGCCCTATCAAAAGAAGAGAAATCATCAACTTGGCAGGTGCGCGCGATGACCCTACAAGTCCAGGTCGTCGCCGGCGATCTTCAGCTTTGCCTCCTCGCAGCGTTCGCACTACAGAATTGGGACAGCGATTGGGTCGAGCTCTCACGGCATCGATGGATCGCTCAAATGCGAGTTCGAGATCCAACTCGAGATCACGATCGCCTATGCCATCGTTGGTCGCTCTTGCTGGTTCACTTGCTGCACAATCCGACGATCCCGATATCAGCGGTCTCGTCGAGGGTTTACAGAAAGTCATTAGTATCGCTACCGACGTGACAGAAACCCCCGTCAGTGTGCTCATAGCAAAGCCATCCACATGCAGACACTTTATCGAGCGTGTCCGTGAAGTCGGTTCGATCTGGGATGAAAATCCCGAAGCGAAAGGTCGGAACTGGTACATCCGCTTGCTGTTAGCCATCGCCGGCCTCAGTCGTGTTGTCGAGTGGTGGGAGGCGGAACGAGGATTCTGGAATTTTGATAATGACGAAGACAACGAACCGATGACGTTCGTTCTTAAGCCAGCTCGCGAGGGTGAGACCAGCGGTACTCCTCCCGTACAACAGAGACATCTTAGCGAGCCAGGATCGGGTTTCGGAACACCTGTCTCAGTATCCTCCATGTCCGATGCTCCCCACATTTCTCCTGGCCTCATGCTTCCACCTTCGCAAGTGGAGGATCTGGTGACAGCACGTCCAACCGAACTGAGCTCGGCTGTCCCGTCTCAGATTCAGGCAGCTCAGGATCTGCAACTACAGGCAGAACACAACAAGAGCATCAATATTGTTTTAGAGTTGAGTCTGGGAGGCGAACTGATTGAGTGGGTCAACCCTGCATGGCGAGAAGTGACAGGGTAAGTCCCTGGATTTTTCGGAGACCGCTTGGTTCTGTCACTGATAGTCTGATACAACAGGTCAAGTCCTGATGAAGCTGAAAACACTCCTATCACCGCCTGGCTAGCTCCTGCCGATGTCGACGTACTAGCCAACGCTGGAAGACAACTTGAATCTGACGACAGTAACACTGCACAAGCTCGATTCCGATTGTTGCGCCTGATGTCTGAAGACGTGGAGGATGTAGCAAGGCTACCTGGGCCCACTTACATCGAATGTGAGGGTATCGGTATGCTTATGAGAGACAGAGAAACAGGTGAAGCGTCGCACACCATGTGGGTCGTGAAACCAGTCTTGAACAGTCAGACGCTAGAAGCTTCTCCTGTGGCTGGCTCTGTTTCCATTACCAACGATGTTCAGGAGGACTACCCATTTCCGACTATATCTTCAATGTCGAACGCCGGCATTCTGTGTCGAATCTGTGAGAGGCAGGTGCCTACCTGGTTTTTCGAGAAGCACAACGAGACCTGTAACGAAGTACATCGACTGGAGGCTGACATTGCCACAGCTAACGAACGGATCTTTGAGATGAAAACAATCGTGTCGGAAATCAAACGCTCGTTGGAAGAAAGCGTACCAGGAGAACCTGCTCAATATCAAGGGCTTACGATATCTAGTCGCGTAAAACACACTCCTCAACACGCTGCAGGCCCTGTCTTGCTTGCAGTTCGGCGGATCCAGCAAAGTCAGCTCGACAGCGCATTATCGGCTTTGACTTCAGCTGGAACTATTTCCACACCGAGCGTGAAAGACGAGGACTCATCCATGTCTCTAAGCTATCAACAATTATTGTCACCCGCATCTGAAGACAGACTGACGTTTATCGGAAGATGGGTTCGACCGGACACTGAAGATGCAGCTTTACAAAAGCTATTTGTGCATATAGACGAACTCATTCGCCGAAAACAGATGACTGTCAATCGAATGCGTAACACTATCATGTACGCAGAACGTGTACGACGTGAATGGGAGGACAAGATGGACCGTATGCTATCGATCGCGGAAGAGGATAACAGTGGAAGCGGAGGCAGTTCTGATGGAGATGCACAGGAGGTTGACAAACCTAGTGAAGACGACGGCACTGGATTATCTCCGCCTTCCGCAAAGAAGCGAATGATAGATCCAAAAGCTCGGCTTCCCCCGACGACGACCATCCTTCAGAGACAGCAGAGCAGCGTACACGTGCCAAGTAGTGCGGAAACTCCATCGACGATTCCTCCACCCGCCGTCCAAGAGGGAGAGATGCTGAACCAGGCGCGACCTAGTCCACCGCTGATTGTGGCGCCTAAACGCTTGTCAACCAGTCGTCGAGTATCTGGTAATCGTGGTCTTTCAGAGGCTCCTATGTCTCCGAGATTGCCGTCCGTCGCATCGATGGCTAGAACCGCTCCGACTTCGATCAAGGATTTCGACATCATCAAACCTATCAGTCGTGGTGCGTTTGGATCGGTGTATCTGGCCAAAAAACGTACAACGGGAGACTACTTTGCTATCAAGGCACTGAAGAAGTCTGACATGATTGCCAAAAATCAGATCACAAATGTCAAGGCCGAGAGAACAATTCTGATGAATCAAGCCAGCTCGCCTTATGTGGCCAAGCTTTACTTCTCCTTCCAAAACAAGGACTACCTTTATCTCGTCATGGAGTATTTAAACGGCGGTGATTGCGCCGCTTTGATCAAAACTCTAGGAGGTCTCCCTGAGGAATGGGCCCGTAACTACACTGCCGAAGTCGTGTTGGGATTAGAATACCTTCACGATCGAGGGATCGTTCACAGGCAAGTTTTGTCTCGGTTATTACGTAGAAGCAGGCTGATTAATGATAGGATCGATTTCTACAGGGATCTGAAGCCGGACAACCTCCTGATTGATGCTCACGGACATCTAAAATTGACGGACTTTGGTCTTTCGCGTATTGGTCTGATGCATCGACAGGTGGGAGGCCCACGACCAGCGGTCCTACGCGGTACTAGCTTAAGGAAGATGCGGGGTCAAACCCGTGCTGAATCTCCTCGACTATCAACATCTGTACTGGATTCGCCGATGACCACACCAGATTATCTATTGCCTCCCAACGTAACGAGTCTATCACAGTCATACTTCTCCAGTCGTCATCTTGATGGCTCGGCGGACGAGTCGAGCGGATCAGAGAGCGTGTCTGGGGCTTACACGAGACAACGCGAAGGAGGAAGGACTACGTCAGCTCGAACGAGTGGTACACATAAGCCAGGTAACGAGCCGAAGTTTGTCGGAACTCCTGATTATCTGTGTCCCGAGAGTAGTAAGTACGCGTATAGCTTTCTATCGCAAGTCGTTCTAACTCTTTCTTTTAACAGTTCTGGGAATAGGGTCTGACGCTCCGACAGTTGACTGGGTAAATTTACTGTCCCTCAATCTCAGCGACCGATCATATTCTGACCATGCATCTTTTATCTTCACGATAGTGGGCGGTTGGAGTGGTCCTCTACGAGTTCATCTACGGATTTCCACCCTTCCATGACGAGACGCCCGAGAAAGTATTCGATAACATCGTTTCACGCCGGATCAATTGGTATGAAGACCAGATGGAGCTGTCTGTGGAAGCACGTGACTTGATGGAACGACTCATGTGTATGAACCCGGACCTACGACTGGGAGCACGCGGTGCGGCGGAGATCAAATGCCACGCTTTCTTTGCTGGAGTCGATTGGAATACCATCACAACGGTGGAGGCCAACTTCGTACCCAATGTCACGGACCCGGAGTCGACAGACTACTTTGACTCTAGAGGAGCAGTGGCACAGGTGTTCTTGGAGGATGACGCGTTGTCGACCAGTGGCGAGCCGGCGTCGGAGCCCAGCCATGATCCAGCCAGTCCTGCACAACATGGACTTGCGCAACCTATCGAGCTCGGCAACAAGTCTCATGATGAGTTTGGGACGTTCACCTTCAAAAATCTACCAGTGTTGAAGCAAGCCAACGATGAAGTCATCAAAAAGCTCAGACGAGAGTCAGTCCTGACTACTCAACAGGGCGGCTTGCTACTGCGCGATCGACGTTTAAGTTCTGTAACTGACCGGAAGCGTTTCAAGGCAAAGGCTTCCTCTGCAGTCGAGGTATGTCGAGCATGCTTATACTCTAGATCGTAATGCGGTGATCTGACAGTTCTCGTATAGCATTATCTACCTCCTTCGCCCAGCGCCTCGACAAGCTCATCCGCGTCTAGGACCAGTGCTCTACCTCAGACGCCCTCCTCTGGGGTTCTTCCGCAGCAACGTCGCATATCCGACCAGCATCCCTTGAATAAAGTCCAGATCGCTCATGAGCAGGATGGCCATCGATATGCCCCCGACAGGTCACGTGAAGGCAGCGGTACAAGTTTCTCCTACAGCTCGCCTGGCCATTATGATAAGCCAAGATCCATGTCAAACCAGAGCGCCTTTTCGGCTGTCAGCGAGCGCCGAGTCTCGGAAGCTGGAAGCATGCACGATGCCCGAGCAGTCGACGTTCTTATTGCAGAGGACAACCCTATCAGTCAGAAAATTTTGGAAACACTGTTGACCCGAATGGGTTGCCGCTGTGTGTGCGTCAATGACGGCGCGGAAGCGCTAGCGGCTTCCATGGGCACGATTCGTGAGTTTCTACAAGCTATCATCTCTTATGGTTCCATATTGCAGGTCTAATTTACATTACTTATCAGGTTTCGATATTATCATCACTGATCTGGTCATGCCAAATGTCACTGGAGAAGAAGTCGCCCGAATGATCCGTTCGACGAACAATCCCAATTTTGATACACCTAGTAAGTTTCATTACTCTTAATCCGTGACATTCGCTTATCCATCTTGGATAGTCATTGCGGCTACCTCGTACGAGCACAAACAGCTTGCAGCTGTCACTGCACAAAATACTGCCAATCCTGCCGGGGCTGGATCGCTGTTCTCAGCTGTTCTTGCTAAACCAATCACAAAACAAGACCTGACGGAATGTCTAGCTCAACTAGGCTTCATCTTTGGGACAGTCATCAACGCTCAAGGCAAATCCGCTAAGCGGATTGAAGGCCCAGCCTCAAGGCTCGACGTGCCACTCGTTGCATGAAAATGCTCCTCTTCTGTCTTTCGAGTCATTTTATCTATCTTCTTGTACTGTTGCCTCTTTGCTGTCTTGATCTAGATTACTGTATACTGTATCAACAAACTACATGTACTCGTTGAACGATACCCAGCATGCTCTGTGAATGATTCCAATATAAGCATTCTTTTAAAACCGACGATGCCCGTGTGCCCGGATGGCTATGTCATAGCTTTTGGGTTCAGACATAGCCTCGTCCATCAGTTCCCTGATTTCCGTAGCCTTGACTTCCGGAGTCCAGCAATGTGTTCCTTGAGCATATCCCTTGACTTCCTCCACCCATGATTTTCTTTGACACAGCGCAAGGACAGGTAGTCATGGTATACAGGGTACCGTAAAGCATATAGACCTTCTTGTCATTGATCGTTCAAGCGCTGAGGGAAACCTCTTGACTCAAGAAGGCTAGCAAACGCTTCTTGCAGTCGTGCTTCACCAAAACCGTCTTTTTGTTCCGAACATTGCTTGCTTCAAACCATCTTGTCAACGTACTGAAGGCTGTGATCCTGACATGAGGTCAGACTCCTCGGCCTGAATAATATTCTGCTCCACACTCATCAAGCTGACCATGCAGAATCGTTTCAGAGACAAGTCGCAACAGCCATTCCTTCTCCATCTGCACATTTCCGACTGTCCGAGTTGCGGTCATAGCCTAGAGATGTTATCCAAATCCGTGTACAATATCACGAACAAACCTATCAGTATGCCAGTCATATAGATTGTCAAAGTTATCTCCTCCCTCAAAAGATATCTAGGTCAAAGAGCGGCGCATGTATGGCTTGTAGACCGATTCTCATTACGACAACGAAAGAGTTCGTCACCTTGTTTGGAAGAGGAATGGCGCATGTGCGATCTGGGTTATAATGGAAATGAGAGGGCGGAAGATTCCGGTACGACTGCAACATCGACGATCTCATTCATTTGATCAAATGGTTTTATATCTGAATTGAATTGTTTGGTCCCACGGTTATAGCTCTAGCTACTCTCCACAAGCGCGCGCGCCTTGACGGATGTCGCGTCGATCACACGAACAAATTCTAAGTTCTACGTTATTCTACAAAAGCCGGCAGATTATGATCTCAGGATCGAATGATTCTGATAACTATGGAATGACAGTCCCCTGGTCCGTTACTGAACATCCGATGACGGTCAAGAAGGTCATGTTCCGACCCGTTGATACAACGTCCAGCTTCTCTTGCTTCGCGCCAGCCAATCCGCTTCAGAGCGCCTTATCGCTATACATCCCATCACCCGCTTCAAACCCCACCTACTCAGGGCTCATCAATTGCATCTGAGCCAGCGGAACGGGATCAATATGACAAGTATATAGAGTACAACAAAGCCGGTCCGAACCCGACTGTCCAAAAGTAAATCATTCCCAGAATATTCTCGTACGGTACAATAGAGAGTAGGGCGTAAAGTAAGGTAAAGTAGGTGGGTAGGTAGGTATTAATGATGCGTCCACAAACTGTAATAAATGAAGGAGAAGGGTATGATCGTCACGTCCATCCCTGACTATGGAAAAGAAGCCCAGGCTCTGGTTCTTGCCCCTCTCGAGCGCGTCAAGGAGCGCAAGGTTGCGTAGAGTACGAAGGGTAGCGCAGAATACGAAGGGTTCAACTCTCCTCCCCCTCGAGCGAACTCAAATCGGATTCCTCCCCCTTTTCCTGGTCCATACCGGCCCCATCGTCCGCAACCCGTATCGCGCTACCCGACCCACATTCCCGCTTCGGTCCGACCCGTTCGAGTTCCCGTTCCCCTTCCCTGTCTGATCGTAGAGTTCGAAACCTCCTAGACCCCTCAGGTTCGTACTTGACGACCGTCCGTCCCATTGCTCTTCCTCTCCCTCTTCCCCTCCCACTGCCAGTCCCGCCCATTCGTGCTTCCCTCGGGTTGTTCGTTTTTATCGTGGTGGTTATCGACGAAGAAGGAACCGCACCGCGTCTCCTCCTCTGAATCGTATCTTGGTACGCTTTCGGACCACCCAAGAGTGATCGGGTCCGGGTGCTCCAGCGTCGCTCCATCAGTAGAGAAGGTTGGGGTTTGGCTGTTTTCGAGGAAGAGGGGGATGGGGAAGAGGGGGATGTGTGAGATGGAGTGAGAGTGGATGAGGGTTCGGGTTGGGGTTTCAAGGTGAATTCCGGTAGGTCGGGTAATAAGGGTCGTGTTCCGTTCGATCGGGTGGATGAATCTCCAACCACCTCGCATTCATGCTCATGCACCTTCACTCCCTCCTCCCCCGTTTCCCTCTCATCCCCCACCCCCAAGCTCTCCGCCACCCCAATTTCTCTACCCCAGACCAAACCCAGATCCATCTCCCGCTCCATCTCTCTCAGACAAACCGGGGTTCTCCGAGTGTTCATCGGGGAATCCATGTTCTCCATCTCCACCATCTCCATCGGCTCCATCCCCTCATACCCGGCGCCTCCGTTCCCCACAAACATCTCCAAGTCGGCCCTCCTATGGGGGTCGGAAGTCAGGGGAAAAGAAGGGAACGGGGACATCCCCATCGGACTGGATCGGTCCGGGTCTGGGATCGAGTGGGGCTGGTAGGGCGGGAGAACGAGGGAAAGGGTGAGCGGGGGAGGTTTTGATTTGGGCTGGGTTTTGGTCCGGGCGGGTCGGTTGTTCTCATCATTCTGGTCGTTCTGATCGTGATCGTGATCGTGATTTTGATCATGAATTTTACTCTTCTTCCGGGGATGAGTAAAAGTGCGGTCAGAGCGGTCAGAGCGGGAAGAAAAAGAAGAGAGCGAAGAGAGCGAAGAACAAGGACTCCCGATTTGGGTCGGGGATGAGAGGGGGGAAGATTCTCGTGAGGCTTGTATCGGGGGGGTTAGGTGGTGTGTTTGCGGGGGTGGGTGGGTGTGGGAGGGATCGGATGGTTCTTCGTGTTCGTGTCGCTCAGGAGATCTGGATGGATGAGGTTTTCGATAGGTTTCTTCCCCTTGTCCTTGTCCTTCTTTTTGCTGATCTTGTCCTTGTTGATAGTGACGATCCAAAGGACCGGAAGAATCTCGATGTGTCCGATGATCTCGATGTCGTTGCCGGTCTCGTTGCACCCGCCCAAAACCCATCTCAACGGGACGGGGAGTCGGGCTCAGGTCCAAATAAACGTCCAGTTCGTCCGTCTCGTCCCCCTCACCCTCCCCGTTCCCGTTCCCGTTCCCGTTCGCGTCCCGCTGATTCTTTTCCTTCTCCTCTGCGGTGCCTGTATGTACTTCCATCCCTGTATAGTGCGCCAAGTCTATACCCATACCCATACCGATGTCCATATCAACGTCCAAATCCCACCCAACCCCCACCCCCACCCCCAGCCCCAGCCCAACCCGTTCCGGACAAAAAACGGGGAAACTAGATTCCCAAGGGACGGCCAGGGTTCTGTATGAGAACGCATTCGTCGTGTCGCTCCAATCCGGGGTCGGATGGATGGGGGTGAATAGTTCGGGGACATGTATTTCAACTCGAGACTGATGGTCGCTGATCGTGTTGTGCGTCTGGCCAGCTGAGGAACGTGGGGAGGAGGAGTTTGACGGGGAGGGAGGGAAGAGGAGGTGATGTTTATGGTAAGAAGGTGAACCGCGTTTGAGCGGGTGGACCATCAACCTCATCGAGGCCGGAGTGGAGGGGAGGAAGGAGGTGGAGTGGAGCTGGTAGTGTTTGATATTCCTATGATCGTTCCCATCCACGTCGATCACGTCGATCACGTCGATCAGGAAATGTATCCTCAACGGAGAACAAAGCGGAGGAGACGGCTCACGGGAATTCAGGACGATCGACTTGTCTGTTCCTCAAGCTCAGGGATCGGTTGGACATGTCGAGGAAGAATCGAGGAGGGAAGTTTAGCGAGGATGTGAGGATATGATCGGTCGAGCTGATGATGGTTGACGATCGAAGTGTCGAGTGTCGAGCAGGAGAATCAGAGTTTATCGCTGTGAGTGGGCGTTTGGTTCGGTCAAGCTGAGGAGGAATCGAGTGGCGAACGGAGGTTGAGTGAGCGATGAGCGAGGTCGACTTAGCGATCGATAAACAGGAACACAACGGAAAGAGGTGACAGGTGGAGCGGACACGTACCCCACCTTCCTCATCGGCTGACACATCCACACATGCACACAGCCCCGAGAACCAGCTCGGCTCGGCATCCAATCCGGCCTCCCGTAGCTATCTCTAGACCGAAAGAGTCACTACCCCGCAGTAAAGGAGGGTTCCCATGTTTTCCGGTGATCCTACGATCGACCGGCGATCCATCAGATCTCATCAAAGAACGCGGATCGCGCGCGGTTTCATCGTTGATCAAATCTGATCAACCTGATCATTGGTCGCTCGTCGCTTGCTCGGGCGGGACCGAGCGTCTCCTTTCCACGGAAGGTTGGTGCCTTCCAACATATATACTGTACCCTCATCCTACGACCGACAGTCGTTAGGACTTCTACCTTACCCGTAGAACCGTCTCCCCAACGGAAATCAGTCCTGTCTCATCAGAATTGCTTCCGCCCCTTGGAATCACCCGCGATGAAACACTCACTTGTGCATCATTCAGGCACGTGGTCACGAACGCGAACATGTCGATTCCAGTAACCAGTGTCTGCCATATTACGGATGGATGATCGTGGTCTTGCGCTCTTGCGCAGCTTGCGCACACAGGTAAAGTCCCAGCCGCGCACTTGAGAGACAGCGCATCAGTTCGATATACCAAAAGGAACCCGAGATCCAGAAATCAGGAGGGGAGAAAACGGCCTTCCAATGTAAGGATCTTATGCCTAAGAATCCCAGCTTTTTAGCTGCACCAGTCCCGAAAACCTTCTTGAGGATATCGAGACGATGGGACGTTTTGTATATGAAACACAAAACACGTGCCCGGAAAAGTATCTCAAACGCAGCCCCGTCCTTGAACGCACGGAATCTATGAGTACGACTTGTGACGGGCAGAATTACTTCATCACTTGAGACTCGAAGTATCGATCATCCGCATCCGCTCGAACCATTCATGTCACCTTATCATTCAGCCAATCAGTCTCATACGGTACGTAATCAAGTACCTGTTCAGAAATTCAGATTGGGTGGTCATACCGATCCCGGCTGGTGCAGATGGATTGATGAGCAAATGAGGCGGGTTCGCGAAGTCTCCTATCCCGACTTCCAACGTCCGACGTTCGGGGTCAGTACGTTTCTTCCAGTAGAGATCTGGTCATACCCTCAATCAAACGTTGGACAAGGGTGTACTCGTAGATGTCCTAGCGCCTGGGGTATTAGAGCTTGGAGGTGATTGGGAGATGGGTGCGATGGAGTTGGGACGTTTGATTTTTTTCTCATCGAGGTTTGTGAAATTCCAGGCCCGCTTGGATATGGACAAGGATCGTGACGAATTCCATTTCTATGCAGACAATGGAACGGAGGTCCCTCGCAAGGCCGAAGGTATGAGATCCATGGGGTTCTCTTTGATGATTCGGATTGGAAATATGGGAATCGGCCCGTCTTCCTGTATAGCCACAAGATTTCGGTAAGAACATCTGAAGAGCAGACGTAGAGCGGCCGGTTGTGGAACTACATGTACCGACAGTCACCTAGAGCCTTCGTAGACCATCTCGAGTGAAATATCCAACAGTGGAAACGGATGACCGTCGAGAACGCGATATACAAAAACCACTAGGCATTATTGATCTATTACAAAACGGGGCCATGTACATTCCTGCATCGCTTGTTCATTGTTGGCACATCAGCGCTCAGTGATCAGTGACCCGATCCGCCCCCGCCTGCTCATTACACAAATCGCCTCCGCGCGTTTCACCACACTTCCCCCCCGCGCTAGCGCTACAAGACGAAACGCAATGAGAAACAACGTGTGATTCGATGCCGAGTCTGTCCTCGCCATCGTGGTCCTTGATGACACCTTATCATCGGGCGAGTTTACACGCCATAGGGTTCTTCGGCGGGGATCCGCCATGCCATACCCCTTATCCTTGCCGATAGGGCGATCCTTTGTTGAGAGAAGGAGCTGGTCGAACGTGTCAGGTGATTGTACGCGGGGCTGATTGGGATAAATAGGGAGCGGATGTTGGGCGGTTTTGGGAGGATTTATCAGCCTGGATACATTCGCCTTCCCTCATCGACACTTTGTATACAACAAGGAACAGATGAAGTATTGCACAGAAGAGGAATTCCTCAACGAACTGAGTGATCAGCTATCTTGGATCGATGAAAAACTAAAGCTATACCCCTCGAAATCGCCTAGCTCTAATGCAGTAAGTTGTTCTAATACTTTTATACATAAGGGGCGAGGTTCCAAGTAAAGTCATTGCAGACCGAACGACAATACGAGCTGGAACGGACTCCCGAAGGGTTAGTGGATTGTTGGAAGGTTGAAGGTGAAGGGCCAGTATCTGCCAGCATACGTCAAGTCACGCACGAACAGCTTTTGGAGAAAATGGTCAAATCAGTCAAAAGTGGTCCGATCGATCTGAAAGACGGCAGACAAATAAGTAGCATCGAGCCAGTATCGTCAGGTAGCTTCGAGGGCTATAAGAATTATCTTATCAAGGTCACGGGAGGCCTCACCAAATTCCAGACGGATGCACAATCTACTCGCACTGCAAGACAGTCTACTCTCAGTAAAACACAGACCGACCTGTCAGAAAACCAGGGGTCTGGCTATTCGGAAAGCACTGAAGGGGGATCTGTATTAACCAGTCTTTCGGATCATTGATCCCATATGAGCCTCATCGAACCATCGTATCGATCTAAACCATGTGATCTGTAGACGGAAATTCATATGTTATGCGTGATACAATACGTTTGATATAGTCAACCTTGATCACAACCGATGATTGATTAAAATCGCTTGGCCGCGCTCCAATCCAATGTCTTGATACGCTTGTCGAAAGCGGACGCCATAGTTCCCGCTCTCAAGGTATCTCGGATTGCACGTTCATTCGGAAGACGTATTGCCCACGTTGTTGGCTCATATGCCTCAACAGACAGTCAGTGTGACGCGACTCCGCTCGGTCACAATATTCGAGAGCGCTGACGAGGCGAGCAAACAAAGGCTTGAATTCCTACACAGCAGAACCTTTTCGGGCGAGTTTGACTGCAATGACGATGTTCGGCGGGGATGTGGACGCCCGTTCAGCCGTAAGGACCTCCTTTGTGGAAAGAAGGGGTCATTGTGGCGTGCTGTTCAGTCTCGAATTCTATATATACCGGACAACTCTTTGCCTCCTGTATCCATGAAAGTGCGACTTGATTGCACTCAATCATATCTATACAATCCCCAAGATACAGGTAAACCGGTACATCAATAGCATGCCAACAGATTTCGCACCTCACCAAACGAATTTTCTCATGAAACTTGGTCCAGCTATTGCGGAGCTTTGGCGAATCAACAGACTCTCCATGACGTTTTGTCGTCAGGTGAGTAATCAGATGCTCTGTATTAGTCTGAGATAGCGAATATCAAATCGAGTTGATACCATTGTTCTGCAGCAAACTGATCAGGCAAAGTTCGGGTTGAGGGTTTGGGGACAGGATGACCATGTCTTAATTTGGTCCTCATTGTTCGAAGATTCCTTTCAAATTCCTATAGACGTATCGATGGCAGAGCACCGACTGAAAACCTGTCTCAAGGAAGCAAAAGACCAAAAATTTAGAATCGGACTGGACGAATGTTACGAAATCACAAATGTCGACGAACAAGGAGACATCTCATATATTACCGTCAAGGATCATCGGATACTTCTATCAGAAACAGCTAGTGCCATGCAGGAAACGTCCCTCAGTCAAGCAGAAACCAGTAGTTCGCAGATCACGGACGGCCCCTCTGTTGTAACACGTGCCGCATCAATCGACTCGACCGGGGGGTCGAGCTGTGGATAGATTTCAGAACCATGTTGATGCAAAGAGTCTGTGTTTGTAAAGACCGTAGAATGATTGGAGAACCCTGCGAAAGGGCAGCATACGGGCTAATCCGTCATATACAGCTTGAACCCGTCCAGAAGTGCAAGATCGCGCGCGCGGTTGTTCTGTAAAGCACCTCGTTTTAAAGCTTCTATTCCTTTTTTGACACTTCAGATTCAATAGGATCGACTGTGTCTGAATCCGACAAAAGCACGAACCATAATGACCACGTAGACTCGGCAAGTCGAAATTCCCGAATGGTGTCTGCCAGCGTTTGTGACGGATTAGGGGGCGGCTTTCAGTTCAATTGCGACTTCCTTTGTAGAAAGAAAACTTGGGAAGAAAGGGGTTTTCGGAGCGATTGGACAGTGCTGTGCTATCCCACTCGTTTATATAAGATGACCGATGTAACGCTCAACTCGACAAGCATATGATCATTCTCTCCACCATCACTTCTTACCCTCCAAACCACGATATCGTCCTCTTTGATCCTTTATGTGCGACGTCCAAGAATCCTATACAACATTTCTTTCAGAGCTTCGTGATGCCATCGAGGCTGTCAGTAATAAATGTGATGCGTCGCTTGGTGTGGATATTGGCGAAGTAAGTCAATTTAACAGGACCTTGACGATATTCTGATTTCCTTCTCATTTAAGTCACGAGCGTTTTGGATGGCTCCGGAGCGGAAAGGGGGGAATATGCGTATTTGGTTTCAAGAACGTAGGCCAGATATGGGATCCAGTGACTCACTTCCCTATTGCCGCGTTCACATGAAGACGATGCTCGAGAGCACAGAGAAAGGTTCAATCGAGCTGAAGGGGAACGAGCCACAAGTTGCATACATGGTAACAAGCCAGATTGCTAAAGGAGTAAAACTCGACCGGGACATCTACACACGCCCCCTCTACATCCTCACGGTAAGACGAAGTGATGTATCCGTCCAAACCGACCCATCCAATGAGGTATCTAGAACAGAAAGTCCGACGTCTACTTCTGGCTCTGGGAGGACTGGCAGCATGAGGCCTTCCACGACGATGTCTGTTTCGTCATCAGGTATTGCGTTCAGCGATCTCGAACAATGAAGCTTCAAGGAAATACTGGTTTTTGAGCCGCATAACATGACTCAAATAATAGAAAAGATGATCCTTGTTGCTTGTTGTCTTGTTGTCAAGATCTGTATAGCACTTGTAAGTTTCAAGTCCAGCGCGAAAAGAAAGGCTGGTGACAAATGCCAGACTGCGGACAGTATAGTTGGCACATGTTCTGTCAAAACAACCCTTGGCAGACTTATCGTTCTGTACTGAGTACTATCCATCGCACGTTCGCCCGGAAGGCGACATCTGCTATCAGGTTGACGAGAAGAGAAGAAGAGAAAAAGAACAGGTGACGATGTTCAGTCTCCTTTGTCCAAAAAACCGGGTCTGTATCTCTCAAGTTAGGTGCCAATGACAACGTAGACCGAGTACGAGTACTTATAGCGACAGTGATACTATGGGTAAATCGGCAAAACGAGCTCAGCTCTTCACGGCTGTTATTGTGACCAGCTATACTCGCCATGTATATCGATCCTTTGCTGAAGGGTAACTTTGCCTCCGACCTTTACGAGGCCATCTGCAAGGCAATACAGAACGACAAATGTCTCCGAAGATTCCGGGCGAGTTTACTCGTAGCACAGGGGTCGGAGATCTCTTATGCCGCGTTCGCATAGTACCCAGGCGAGGCCACGATTACATTGGTGACCACAAAGACAGGACCAATCACATGCAAAATCCCTGGTGAACGTCAGCCCATAACTCTATCTATAATGCTCGGCCATGAACAGGATATGACAGATTCACTAGGCTGGCTGCTCAGTGCGAAGGAGAGCATCACCTTCCTCGTGTCGGTTGATCGTAATACAGATGACATACAGTATAAAATCATCGGAGTTTCTGGCGGTCGCCCCGGAAGTGCAATAACCTTCAAAGTTGACATACGGGTGCTACTTGACAAAGGATCGAAGGAGCGCGAGAGTTCATATTACGTTGTAAACATGCACTCAGGCCTAGCGGACCTCTCGGAGTCATTTACTGCCGGACCTTGCAGTCAGATCACTGATCAGGAAGATTCCGAACTGTCCGATCCAATTAGTAACCATGATATTAAGCAATTGTATATGCTTTGATAGAAGGAGTCGCGGTGTACCACCGGATTGCGAGGGCGTATAGCTGATGGATGGGTCACTGAGTTACCGAATGTTTGCATCGCTCAGTCAGGCTTAGAGCTGAGTCTCGTCTTTGTCATAACGAACTCGTCGTTATGTATCGTAAGATTTACAGTTGCAGGATCATACTAAAGAATGATCGTCCATCCGAACGACAGAATCAGTTATCTTGGGCTCTAGACCGTCGAATTCCGTGCTGTGATCTCTGGAGTAGACCATAAAGAATGGCCCTTGATCGAACATCAGGCCCCAATTATCCGTGACAAGCTCTTGGAAGGAGGCCTATGATGACGGAAGGTCAGTACCCGTTCAACAATTCCAGCATCTGCAGGATCCACCTTTTCCAAAACCCCATGCTGTATTCGCCACCAGTTCCCCTCAGGTCCCTTGATATATGATCGAATCGCGTTTAACCCAACCCAACCACTATTAAAACATACCGAGTGAAGGTTGTACTAGATCCGGACGTTGAAGTCAGCTTACAACAAAAATGGCACCGAGAGTCAGGTAAAGCTTACCTTGTACCGTTTCAGTTGAGGAGTGTCCCACAAATCTCGCAAGGCCGATTGTTGTGCTTCTAGTTCCTGAGATAGTGCTGATATAGTTCCGATCGATCAGAACTGAGCATGTCTGCAGACAGGAAACCGCGGAGATCACGTACCAGCCTTCTTTGCAGCTAGCTTTTCTTTGACTTCTTGTAGCTATGACCAGCGTCATTAGTTTGCGAATTGAAGAGATTGATCAGCGATAATATCTCACCTGGTTCAGTGTGGCTCGCTTGATCGTCTCGGCCGCGACCTCGCTGCCCTCGGGAATGTAATCAGTTTCGAAGTGTTTCGTCGCGCTGTTAGGTCACAGGAGTATCAGTCTCGCATTCCTCAGGAAGGTGGAGAGGAGTCCAATACCGATCAATCATCTTCTCTATATCATGGGTTTGATATTTCGAGAGTCCTTCGATTTCCTTCTGTAGGGACTGAATCTTGGTGTTGTTTGCGTTCTGCTTTTCGGTAAGTGATTTAACTTGCTCGTGGTTCTCGAGCATGAATCGATCTATTTCAACCGAGAGCTGGCTGATCAGCTGGCGATACATAAATCTTGACAGATGACGCCATGACTGACCGAAATAGATCGTTTCCTGTAGCTCGACCAGGACCTCGCCTCCGACTTGACCAGGCGACCGATCAGCCTTCCCCATCCCAATACAGAACACTTCGGCCACTTCCTTGAAAGCGACTTCGGGTTGTTTAAGGCTAAGAAATCTAGCCAGACAATCGGAAACGGATTTGTCGAGTTTCGGATCGTGTTTTAATTCCCAGCAATGGTCGAACATCTTGATTTGCGGGTCTGACGGAGCTCCCGCGCGAGATGTGAATACTCTGCAATGAGTCAGGTCAGTAAGAGTCTGAGTAGGCTTTTATCGGAGTCATGGCGTACTTCAATAACTCCGTCAACCTGGAATCAAACTGATCAGACTCCTCTACGGGGATGGTAGCCTCTGGAGGATCATCTTGAGTCAAGTCCATCGCATCGTCTTCTGACTTCGTTGGCGATGGTTTTACGTCATCCACATCACTCAAGTCGATCAGGTTGTTCTCGTCTTTCCCTTTCGCTTGCTCGATAACTTTGCTCCTACTGATTCTGCAACGCTCAGCAGCCGATCCAACATGGTGCATCATTCCTAGACCCAAATGACATCAGCGTTTCCACGGAAAATAAAATAGAACGAGGGCAGAACCGACTATAAGTAGCTTGACCCAATCCTATGCTCCCGTGTTTCAGTCCGAATCTATCTAGCTTCAAGGTCACCCAAGTAGAATCCCGATCGCTCGATTCGTACTTCTTGCAGAGATCCTGCATGAAGGCCAATATATCCAGGTCTACAAGATCGATCGGGTTAGGATATTTTAATTTCCGGCTTAATTGAAGGACAAAGACATACCTTCAATCGATCCCTTCAGGGTGTTCAAGTCAAGGTGACAAACCGCTTTCCTCACGGCGGGAACGCTTATCAGAGCTTGGATAGCGTGAGCGGAGAAAACGCTATTCTCCATCTTGGTCCGTACCAATAAAGGCCTATCGCCTTCGCATTAGTTACGTTCGGAGATTCTTTCAGATCCAGATCCATGTAGACCTACATTCCAGGTTCTCGTCGAATATAAACCTCTTCCTCATCTTCATCAGCCTTCCAACTATCGTTCGCTTCCTTCTCCACATCCGCCATCCTCACATCGACCTGAACGAGATCTTCCACCTTGCCCTCCTCCGCTCTAGAATGAGAGGTGGGCTCGTCCTCCGGTGACGGTCCGGACATACTGAGTTTGATAGCCTTTTGTAGAGCCTCTTCTTCTTCGTCCTTGTCGATGGGATATTGGTCCATTACAGGAGGGGGTGAACCGGTAGGAGAATTACTCCATACGGAAACGTCCCGCTTGGGTGGTGGTGCGTCTTTACCGAACAAGACCATTCCCCTGGTTTCATCGACCGTATCATCTTCGACCCTGGAGAGCGTTCCGTCCTTCTTCTCCCCCTCCTGAACCAGGTCTTTCGATTCCGCTTTCACTGCCTCCTGATCGAACCTGACTTCCTTGTGCGATCGATTCAAGAACGGGTTATTCGATCCTGGCACTATATCAGCGGCCTTATCAATGGGTTGATTCTCCGGCATGAATGCGTAGAACGGGTTCGTATGTGTTCCCGGTCCTGGTGGTGGTGGTACCGTTCTCGTTTCTTTGATATCGGGAGGAGCAGGGGTAGGTGATCTCGCTCGTCTCGACGGTACGGAGGTGGGAGGAGGACCAGGGGGTAGATCATAAGAAGTAGAAGGGTTGGAACTTTGGGAAGCTTTTATCGCCGCTTCTAGAGCTTCATCTTCCGTCATTCCTTCTGGGTAATATATTTTCTCAGCCCGGCCTGGAAAATGCAGAAATTCCGTAAGGACAAGAAAGATAGGAATTGGAATTGTGCTTACGAATGTTCTGCCATTCCGTCCTCCTTCTATTCCCTTCGTTCCCATCCAAAGCAGAGACAGTGGGACTAGGCGATCGAGGCGTCATGACTCTAGACTCAAAAGGTGTAGTAGGTCTAGGGGGTAAGGTAGGAGGATCGACATCGATAGGCACGTTTTCAAAATATTGGGCCACATTCTCTGGCTATCGCCGTGAGGACCGAACTTGATTTCAGTCCTCGGTTCATATCGTTTGCAAGATCGAATTATGCTCACGGGACCACCAGAACCCTCAGGCATCCCCTCTAATATCCAATTGATCGCGGCTTCTCCATTCCCAAACCGACTCGCTGCCTTCCTCGCTTGGTCCTCGGGAAAGCCCATGGCGACTATATCATTGTAGATATTCTCATTCATCCTCATCCGATGTCCAATTTCTGCTATGTCCAAGTGAAGAAGTTGTTGAGTGGACAGAAAGAATTGCGGAATTGATCGAGACCACGAGAGATGAACGGATAGATATTCCTCCAACAAATAGATCCCCAAGTCTCAGCTCTACCGACTATGACTAATCACCTTCCGACCCCTCTCTTCCCTTCTTCTCCTTCTCCTCACCCTCATACCAATCGTCCAAAACATCTCTGATGTGTATCATCCTCCTCTCCATCCCTCCGCCTTCAAGCGAGTATGTTTTGATACTAGGGAGTAATCGGGACGAATACCTCGCCCGACCTACGTTGAATGCCAGATGGAACGAGTTCCCGTCGGGATCGAATGAGGATACGGGCAGATCGCTCAGGGGTCAAAGACCTCGGGTAACTGAAGATGATAGTGCGGAAGATATTCGTGGAAGTTTATCGGGAGATTTGAGTGAGCGATGGTTAGGTGGCCGTGATCTGAAAGCAGGAGGGACATGGTTGGCCTTGACCAAATCCACCTACGCATTATCGACGTCCGTTCCCCGTAATCCCACTTCAACCCCAGCCTCAAACTCAACCCCAAACTCAAGCTCCCCAGCCCCAAGCTCAGGGTCAAGCTCAATCCCCACCCCACCCTATTCCCCACAATGTACGACCCTCAGAATAACAGGCCTGACGAACATCCACGACCCACCCACCTCTTCCTCTTCCTCTCAAGCGCAAGCACAGGGACAAGAGAATACGGGGAAGAAAAGCCGGGGAGACCTGGTCCTTGATTCTCTACGTTCTCTGCACCCAGGTCCTCGAGGTACTGAGGTACAAGGCACAGGCCGCGGAGGTCAAGATGACGATAACGAAGAAGAAGAGAAGAAGAGTAATATCGATCTGAAATCCATCCCCCTCTACTCCAGTTTCAACCTCCTTGAGATCGACCTCATCTTCCCCCGCTCTTCCCCCATCTCCACCTCCAAAGCGTCTGAACCGAGAGTATCAGTCCGAGTCGTCTCCAACCGGACCGAACCTCCCGTCACTCTCATCCCCCTCCCCTTGTCTCCGTACGCTAGCTCCTCCGATGAAGACCCGCTAGCGGACCCAACGAGAAAAAGGGGAGTGACTTTCGGGTTGAGTAATTCCGTTGTGGAAGAACCGTTTGAGAAGGTTTTGAAGGGCTGTGAGCGGTTGGGGGAGGTTTTACCGGACAGGTGGAGTGGAGGGGATGAACGGGGTGAAGGGGATAGAGAGCAGACTCGGGAGGGGTTGGTTGAGAGGATGTTTGAGTTACTCGCGTGAGTGATCGAGGTGATTCGTTTGATATCAATTTTGGCTTAGGGACTGATGGTTCAAGTCGGTCCTTTTCCCGTGTACTCGTACCATGGGATAGTGAATCGGTGCACGAACGTCTAACGGGGTCACAAGACCTCCAACGAAACATTTCCATCCCCCTCACGTTCATGCCCCTCGATACCCCTATCCCCAGCTCGGACCCCAGTACCGCCTCCAGTACCGCCCCTAGCATCAACACGCCCAATCCGAACTCGGGCAAGAACGCTTATGGGACCCGGACCAGCACGGTGATCTTGGTCAGACGGACGGGTGAGGTGGTCTATGTGGAGAGGGATCGGTTGTGGTTGGACGAGCAAGGAGAGGTCCGACCGGGTGGGACGGAGGATAGGAGGGTTTCCTTTACTGTATGATAATTTAATCAATTGATATGGGGTAGTCATACGTTTCACATCACGTGCCAAGCATAACTCCTCCTTCCGGTTCCGGAACCGAAACCACCCGCGGATCTGAATCCGGGACCGAGATCCCTTTTCATGTCAGCCGATCACGTCATATGCTTCCTGCGCTGAACCTCCAGAGTAGTGGCTCTCGCTCGCGCTCTCGGCTGTGTGTGCTGTGGTGCTGTGTTTCATCGAATTGTCGGTAAAGCTCGGGTGCCAAAGGAAGGAAGGCAGGGAGCGAGTGAGGGTGCGATGTTTCACTGCTTTTCCGTGATGGAGCTGTTCTGATGTATTGCGGTGCAACTGGGGGGGTGGATGCTTCCATGTGAGACATGAGACATGTGATCGTAGCGAAAGGAGGGTGAGTGGCTGGTGAGATGGACTGTGGAATGAGATATAAATACGACACCATCGCAGTCGATTGGCGATTCGAGAGGAATGTCACCGACCGGTCAACCGAATTAGCACTCGCACCACTCGACGTTTCATAATCCAAACAACTCACGTCGATCATGAAACTCATTCCGCTCCTCGTCTCGCTCGTTCCTCTCACAACTCTCACCCTCGCTTCCCCGACTCCGAACCGCTCCAAAAGGGCCCTCACGACATCTTCCGCTGCCTCCCTCGATGCTTCGTACGATTACATCATCGTCGGGGGAGGACTCGCCGGATCCGTGCTCGCTCGAAGACTGGCGAGTTCGGACAGGAACGTCAAGATCCTCCTGATCGAAGCCGGGAGCGATCAGGAATCCAACCCGAACGTCTACGAAGCGGGGAAATATCAATCCACCTTCGATACTCCCCTCGATTACGCCTACGCTACCGTCCCCCAACGTTCCCAAGGATCAAAGGCCATCCGTGCGGGCAAGATGTTGGGCGGGTCCACGGGGATAAACGGATTGGCATGGACGAAACCTCACTCCTTCCAGATCGACGCGCTAGAACAGGTAGGGAATCAAGGCGTCGATTGGAAGCTCTTGAACGGGTATATGAGATCCGCCGAAAGGTTCTCCCCGCCCGGTTCGGCTTATCTCGCAGAGGAAGGTTGTCACGGTACTCAAGGACCTATCACGGTTCAGTACGATCGGGCGTCCTCCCCCTTGGCCTTCGAGACCAGGTTCAATCAGACCGTCGTGCAGAGCGAGGGTTTGAGGTTTGCGGGGGATTTGACTTGTGGGAATCCGGAGGGGGCTGGGCAGGTGGCTAACACCCGGGATGGGGATGTCAGAATCACTTCTTGTAAGCGATTCGATTGTGCGATGGGAATCTGAAAGGCTGATGACGCTTTGGCGAGTATAGACAGAGGCTACTTGTACAACCAAGATCTACCCGGTCTAACCAGCAAGTCCCTCTCATCTTCCTCTCCATTCCTCTCCTACTAATCCCTCGCGCACTCCTCATAGTCCTCACCGACACCCAAGTGGGGAAAATCATCTTCTCCTCCCTCCGAGCGACGGGGGTAGAGTTCCAATCATCCGGCTCGACACGGACCATCCGGGCTTCATCGGAAATCATCATGGCGGCCGGATCAATCGGGACCCCCAAGATCCTTCAACACTCAGGGATCGGTCCTCAATCCGTCCTCTCCTCCGCAGGGGTCCCGACGATTTTGGATCTACCGGTCGGAATGGGATTGGTCGATCAGGTCACGACGACGACGAATTGGCAGTTCGGAGAAGAGAGGGGGGGAGGACAGGTCATCTTGTTCCCCAGCTTCGATGAGCTTTTTCAAGGTGACGAGGCCGATCGGATGCGTTCCATCCTCGAAAACGATCTTGCCGGTTACGCTTCGGCCGCTCAGGACGCGGGTGCGGTCCCTAACGGTGACGCCCTACTGAAAGTCCTGGAGATCCAGAGGGATTGGATCCTCAATCGCAACGCAGGGATAGCCGAATCTTTCGACTACTCCTATTCCTCTGGCGGATCGGTGAATACTCTGGGGTACGATTCTTGGTACCTCCTCCCCTTCGGTCGAGGTAGCGTCAAGATCACCAACTCTGACGCCTACGATACGGCAGCGCTTTCCATCGATCCTCGATACTTTTCGACCGAATTCGATCGGTTAGCTCAAGCCGCTATTACCCGGTTCACAAGGACCGTCTCCCGTGCTCAACCACTCGCCTCCGTGGTCCAATCGGAAGGGACTCCAGGGGATCAAGTTCCAGAGGGAGCCAGTCTGGATGAGTGGGCGGATTGGAGTGAGAGGAATTATAGGAGTAATTGGCACCCTATTGGGACCGTTGGGATGATGAGTCGAGATATGGGTGGGTGTGTCGGGTCGGATTATAAGCTCGTGAGTCTATGTTCAGAGTGGTCTTGGATGGGATCGAGGTTGATAGCTAAGACGGGTTCCGATGATTGACGCGTACTCGTACAGTACGGGGTCGAAGGGCTGAGAGTGGTCGATGGGAGTATCTTACCGTTCCAAGTCTCTTCCCACCTAATGAGCGTTCTATACGGACTAGTAAGTCGTGCCCATCATAACCACCGATCCAGCCAGCCCCTAATCACCGGTCACCTTCGTCAGGCCGAACGAGCGGCGGAAGTCATTCTGGCAGACTATCAACCCGGTTCAGGCGGGGTGGGGAACGAGACCACTCCCGTCGTCCCCCCTACCCCACCTGCTTCTGGCGGAGGGAAATCGATCCATCCTAATGGGGATACGACGAAATGTCTCGCCGTAGGAGGAACCCTTGCGGATGGAGCGCCAGTCCAGTGAGTTCCCGAGTTCCGAGGGGCGCGTAACTTGAGCTGTGCTAAAGCGTTTTATCACATCCAGGATCGGGAACTGCGATGGGTCCGCTTCTCAAGCGTGGACCATCAATCGAGGATCTACTATCATTCAAGTCAAGGGGACCCATTATTGTTTCGATTCCGGCGATTCGCCATCAAACGGCGCATTGGCCAAGATCTGGACCGTAAGTCGTCTCTTCTTTCTTACTACTCCGGTCGTGTACCGAGACCTCTTTGATTGCAGTGTTACCAAGGAATCCCAGCGCAAACTTGGTGGTTGACCGACGCAGGTGATGATCATATCGCCCTTCAGGATTCCGGACTTTGCCTCGACTTGCCTGATGGCGACAAGACCGCCGGAAAGAGGTTACAGCTGTGGGAATGCGCCGGTCAGAATAACAACCAGAAGTGGACTTTGAGTTGAAGGTTATAAGGAATGTAGGATTGAAGGCATAAAGGATAGGGACTTGAGTTGCCGTACACATAATACAGGATATATAGGGGATTCATCATTTAGGACATATCAGGATAGTTGCTATAATTGTGCTTGTCGCTTTCTTGTCTATATGTTTACACATACATATTGATAACTACGCGAAAAAGCTATTTTCCCTGGGATATCATACGAACAAGATCTCGATTAACCGGCTAGTCCCCAGAGCCCAGAAGATACCTTTCCTTGAACCTATCAAGCGTTACCTGTTCCCATCTTCGCTGCAGTCCTACCGCTAAGACCTTGATGTTCGTGTGGAACCTCGAACGTGGAGCCAACCGTCGGAGGCCCGTCAGTCTGCCCAGTGGTGCCCGTGTTGACCGCGACAGACTGTGAGATTACGGTGACCTTGAGCGAGGAGAGACGGGAATCGGACAGAGGTACTTCCTCGACGTTACACTGATATTTGGAGAATGAGACCAGTCGCTCGAGATTGCCGAATACTCAAAGACTTACAGCGTAAATTCGCCACTGCAATTTCTCTTCAATAAACTTCTTCACGGTATCATCAGATTGATTCGCTCCCACTTTCTTCAACAACTTGCGAGTCAGCTACGGGGGAAAAGGTCATTAGTATCCTTTATATGGCACCCGCTCGATGGTTTGTCGACTTGCCGAGACATAGCCTTCCGTCAGAGCCCCCGCGCTAGCCTGGTCTTGACAATTCTCACAATGCTCAGCGAGCGAATTGACGAAAGTCCAGTGTGAACCAACGTAATCTTCTCCATCGAGATCACTCCCGGGAGCGGTAGTGGGTGTATCCGTAAGGTAGATCTTGACTGCAAAAGACTCGTTCAAGCAGTCCTTGCGCACTTGGATACGAGCGGACCATTCTTTGTAGACGTATCCGTTGGGTGTAGGAAGTGGTCCTTGTACAGTAGGAAATGGTACGCCGGGCGACTGGTCGGGATGCTGCATGAGGGCCTGAGCAGCGGAGCTAAGGTTTGACGAGTTGGACGGCTGGTTGGTCTCAACGGTTGTCTGTAACTTGTGCTCGTCTGAGTCCTTGTTTCCATCAGGATCGGAACTAGTGGAGGCGACAGTCACTTTGACGGTAGCGATTTTAGACGCTACGGGGCCGGTGCTTTAGCCAAAAAGATTGCAGGAACCGATCTCAATATACTTACCTGCCATTCCGGTTGCGCTTGCCGGGTTAACCTTGCCAGCGTGTTGGCCCATCACCTTCTGCAACGGAGCAGCAGCCATAAAAAGCCTAGCGTTCGGCGGCTTCACGAAGGAAGCGATCGAATCCGCCCCCTCACCATATAACCTTTTCAATCGCATTCCTAAATCCTCGTCGGAGGTGAAATCATCGTAGGTATACCCGAAGGTAGAGGTTTCTTTGATAGCATCAGAGTTCCAGTATTTCTCCCCAGTCGTTTGACTGTAAAACGGTTTGAGAGCTGCAAGAGCGCACAGTCCAGAATCAGTTCGCGCTGGTGGTGATATGACACAAGACTCACGGGTAGTCTTGTTGATGATCTTGTTGATGGGTTCAGTCAGGGTTGTCGCGGTATTCTTGTACGGCGTGACCCAAGTGTTTGGAGCCAAAGCCTGGAAAAGAGCGAGAACACGGTCGACCTGAGCGTGATGTAAGTAGAAAATCGGATCGAACGCTGTGGAAGAAAGCTTGTCTCAGTCCTGATAGTAAATTTACTGCCAAGTCGTAATAGCTGACCAGCAACAGCAGGATCACTCATATGGCCGTTACCGCCTACGATGACATGGACCCCATCGTGTATCTCTTCAACACTATTCGCACCAAAACTCTCTCCCAAATCAGTTGACAAGTGATTGGCGAATGCGAACCAAGACATTCGAGGCGCGACGCCAAAGAGCTTGTTGAGCGAGCTCTGCAAGTCTGAATGATTTTCGGCAAATGTCCTAATAGCGCGCGTGTTGATGATGATCAGCATCATACATGAGCCCGAGAAGGAAGCACTCGTGACCAAGACCTACCGTTGGAAAGCTTCCATGTTACTGGTAGCACCGCTTACTTGTGCAGGATTAGGGTACCGAACCGTTTGCTTGTAAACATCCAATTTACCCCTGAGCTGGGGGAACCCATTCTTGCCTCCTTGAAAGGTATAGCTGACTAGGGGGTTCTTGACGCGCTTTCGTTGGCCATCCGGCAGTGAAAGAATAGTTACTTGTAAATCGGTCAATACAGAAGGGACCTCGGGCGAGGCTGCCCAATCCCAATAAGGCAGACGCAAAGACTGAGCAAGATCGACCCAGGTTGAAGAGGATTCGTATTTTTGAGCGATATCCGTAGCGTGTTGATGGAGGGTTTGCTAACATTACGTGTCTTGACTTAGCGGTCTGTCAAGGACAGATAGAGCAAACTCACTTCGAATAACGCGACATAAGGGCGATGCCAAGTAGGGAACGTGTTTAGCGAGTGATGACAATAACCTGAGTCAGGAATTGTTTGTATCAGAGAACCTTCATGTCATTCAGGCGGTGACCAGCTTACCGTAGCTTGGGTTGCTCTGAACGGGTCCTGAGCCTTCCCAAGGCTTGAGCGGCTGCCCGTGTATTCCGCCGATGCCGTAGTGGCTCGTCGATTGACTTTGAGAGGTGTTCTGCATTGCAACTAGAATCGAACACGCAACAGTGAAACAAATCGATAATGTCAGAGGTTGAAAGATTAGGACTTACTGAGCGCTTGGATGAACAAGGAGAAAGACTTTTCGTCCTTTGCCAATTCGAGGATGTTGAGCCTAGGAGGACTGGAACCTCCTTGAGATTGAATACCTGTGATGGCGGTGTGGACTGAAGACATAGCTGTGACCTCGTTATGAAGGGCGAAGAGCGACCGCTATTTTCCTGAATATCTGGCTACTGATATCGAAGCATGTCGCTGTTTTAGCTGCACTATATGTACCTTTCGTCTAGTTGCGGGATCTCGAACCCCGTTGCGCGCCGTTTCATCACGGGACCAGATCTTTGTGGTGTGAAACATACCTTCTCTCAGAGAAAAAACTCGGTACCGCTAGCTGCGTGTGACAAAGGCACGTGTGATGATCTCTTGCGCACTGCAAATAATCATGATGCATAAGAGATCTTCCTTTGCGAGTCTTGTCGTGTCTCTGATATACGAGACAAGACCACCTTGGTTGTGCGCGTCCCTTGACGGAAGTTCCCTCAAATCACGCCTGTGCTCGCTTCATCTCAGCGACGGTGGACGATCAGCTCTGCGATCTGCTGTCTCTTTGTCGTCTAAGGTATCAGGGGACCTACCGTTGATTTTCAGGTGGCCACCTGATGATCAACGCAGGTGGACTATGTGACAGACCCTGATCTTCCAGGTCGCCTGACAGTAGCGGTCGTTTCCAAACCACATGCCCTAAGCAGCTAGGCACGAGACATCAAACTTGGTTTCTACGATATAGTAGCTTGTATCAGATGATGTTCTCTACAGCTAAGACAGGTGGCATGTTTGCCAAGTACAAGTCGTGAAGCTGAGAATCATGTGGGCAAGCTGATCAGCAGGCGATTGAGCTGGATGACCGTAAAGAGAACTGCTTGTCTCTCTCCCCTCTACTCTTCCTTGTCGTCTCAAGCCATTTGAGCGGTATGACCAAGCGAAAGCACGATACCCGCTGGCTCGTTACCGAGATTCGAGTAGAAGTCGTTATTTTTACGCTGTCTTCATTAGTATACATTGGTGTCGATTACTATCACATACAACGTTGAAAGTACATTTGACAATCCCAGATCCGTGCTACCATATTATTTGAGCGAGTCGAACAGATCGCGCATCACGAGGGGTAAGATGTAGGCCCTGGCGAGCTCGACGTGGGTGAAGACTGCTCGACTCACTTCGTTGTAGCGATACGATGGGACCGATAAGAGGGACTATTGATCGGGGACACTTCGGCGGAGTACGGTCCCAAAGCATCGTCATGCTCGAACCCGGGAGGGCTAGGAAGAAAGGTTTGAGCCGGAACTCGCGGAGTGAGTAGAGCTTGTCATTGAGGGAGTATCCATGGGATCAAATAGATCTGAGCCAATATGGATCTCGGTGTCGCACTCAGCCACGACTCTGGGCGATCGTGATACGTGGCTGCTCCTGTCTCTGATAACGGGTTGGAGTCGAAGTTCCAACAAGGTGAAACCTGATTGAAGATCCTTCTTGACGAGCCGCCAATCAGCCACCTTTGTATTCCACTCTTCTTTTGGTATTTGAAGCGCGTTCTCATGCAGTTGAGAGATCTCGGCTAAAAGTAACGTGATCAGGTCCACGAGACTGCGACTTATGGACGAGATCAAGTTGTCCAGTCTTTCGCCGCTGGACGTCCAACCTAAGCATCTTAGGCCTATGACCTTGAGGCCGCCGACCAAGCCTCGATCATCGGCATCTCTGTTCATGAGTGAAGGTTTACAAACTTGCTCTTGCATTCCTTTGAGACCATGCGTCACGGTTCGAAACGCAGATTCAAGTAACGGTCGACCGGTTATGTTGGCCTCCTCAGAAACAGATTTCGATGAAGCTTTTTGCCTGGATATCTCGAGGGCCTTCTGCAAGACGAAAACGGAATGTTCCGCTGAAGGAAGAATGAAGAAATCCGTGCCCAGACGGGATATCTCGGTCAGCCATTCGAGTAGCGATGGTGGCAGTCGTCGTATATCGTCTGGTTTCAACATCTTGATCGCTCTGAGAACTCCTGTAGTGGCTGGAGCCAGTTCTGACCCCTAAACATCGAAAGTCGATCGAACTGTTGTCAGGCCGAGGTTGTATATACATACCCACCGTCACGAGAGCGATACTCACGACATTTCCAGCCATGTTCTCGCCTAGGGTCAATGTGCGAACCCAAATGGAAAGGAGTGGACCTGCGTACAACCAAAGACAATCTAGGTCACTGCCACAACAGTTCCGGTAAGAAGAGCCTTGCGCTATGACCAGGCGACCACAATAGGAAATGGCGCTTACGGATTGTGATCGAAGTAAGCCCGAAAGCGGAATCAAAACCAAAATGAGTAATACATCGATAACGAGAACGGAACGATATGCAAAGCTGGACACGGAGGAACACTTCATACAAGCAACATCCTTCCACCGGAAAGGTCAGTGCTTGGGAGGGTATCGATTGTCTCTTTGCTGAGTTTGCATCATAGGAGGAAAGTCCATTTACCCCTACAGACGAGGAGCTGCAGATGGCTGTATATGCTATGCTTTCGGATTTGGGTCGGAGTGAACCGCAGGTCTGCAGCCTCCTGCATTAAAGTATGTGGTAGTGTATAGAAGAGTTGCCAATCCTTAGGGGTTTGGAACGTCATGTAGTACAGTAGACAGTGCCTAGTTACAAGTTGTAGTCGATTCCTGACTGTCCAAACAAGTCACATAGTCGTCCAATCACCTTAAACAGCGCTTCCTCATGCTGCCTCATGCTTCAAAGTGCCTGAAACAAACCGTCATTTAAACATATCTTATTGATCTTAGATTCATAATCTCCAGCCTAGAACCCAAAATTCTGACAAATCCAGCGAGCACAAATGTGACTAGGTATAACTGAACGCCTTCTTCTTTCCCCTCAATCAAGAACGACACCGCACGCTGAATCGTCGAGGATGTTCTAAGCAAATCCAGCGAATCCGACAACAGCAGCGAGCACTCCGGCGAGTACATTTCCGGTCGTCAGGGAAGAAGCAGCTCCGCTAGAGGTAGCGGCGGAGGCGGCAGTGGTGGTAGCCCTGGTGGTGCTTGCGCCAGTCGAGGCTCCGGCAGCACCGGTGGCAGAACGAGATCCGGTGACGGAAGAGGCGATAGGAGAAGTTCGAGAGGTGACGGAAACTACACCGGTAGAGGATCCACCTGATTTTGAGCAACGTCAAAAAGTGGGTTAAATTAGAAGGATCTCTTTTCGACTGGACCTCGGGGACTCACCAGCGCTGACGACGATACCACTGCTGGCACCGGTAGTAGCGACGGAGACACCGGCAGTGTTGGTCAAGGAAGGGGCAACGTATTGGTCCTGGCCGGTAGGAGAAGGAAGGGCCTCGGTACCGGTAGGGGTTTGCTACAATACGAAACCAGGTTCATGTTCAGCATTTGGCCTTACGGTCATGGTAGCTGGAAGAACACGTACAGTGAAGTTTTGGTTGACACAAGAATCCCTCAACTCGTTGTAGTTGGTGATGGTGGTCGCATCGGTGTTCCCGTTAGCCTAAAGAAAGTTCTCCTGATCAGCTTCAAACCTCTATTGATCTGAATCTCAGACAGGTCACTCACAGTGTTGCAAGCCGCACAGTTGTAGACCTCCTGCAAGTAAGTTTCGGAACACTGACAAGCGATATCGCTCGAAGCACATTGAGTGATTTCGCACTCGAAAGCACAGAGCTCCAAAGCTTGGGAACAGGTGGATCCGGCAGCGGAGAGGGCGGTAGCAAGGGAGGCGGCTGAGTTGCTGTTCAAACAGGTGGAGCAGGTGGAGATGGAAGAGTTGGAGGGGACATCGTTACAGAAACAAGCGGCGACGTCGGTCGCGTTGGTGTATTGGTCCTGGAAAGGGAGAGAAGGATCAGTGGCCTGTTAGTGGAACGGATATAACGAGGAGAAGACTTACGGAACAAAGAGAGACGACCTCGATGATCTCGGCACAGTCTTGAGCACAAGCAGCAGGGAGCTATCGACCCGTTTCGACATTCAGCTTTCTGAGTTGCTGATATTGGATTATGTCGAAACTCACGGTGGAGACGTCAGGGATAGCAGCCTGAGCGTTGATCAAAGTCAAAGCGGACAAGACCGAAGCAACAATGGAGAACCTCATTTTCGGTGTTTTCAAAGTGGTGTGATTGAAGCGAAAGTAAACGAAGGTGGATTGAAATGTATATCGATAGAGCGATAAAAGTCGATAGCGAACAGATCAACCGAGCAGTACGAAGGATTATGGTGGCTGAACCTGATCTACCCCAGGATATATGTCCTCCCAGAAAAGCATGGAAACAAAAAGACCCCTACACGCCGCCGATGGGGCTTCTACCAGGGAAAAAAATACGGTTCACGCTCCCGAATGAGGTTACCTCGCGGCATTCTCGCGACAAAGAGCATATCCCGCGCCAAAGCAAAGTTCAGGAAAGAAAAAGGTTCCGAAACATCCGAAAGGAGGTAATTCTCCGCCCAGCGAATCCGTGGGACGAGCGAGAGATGAGGAGAGGGCACGCTACTGATAAGGATCTGATCGATGTGGTTGACCCAGTTTTGAAACGTTCTTGCTTGTCAGGAGCATCAGGTCATCAGGTCATAGAGTGGACAGTCTCCTTGATGTTTCAGCTGAGTTGCGTGATTTAGTTGCCCGGCATCGCAGCAGTCAAGCTGAATCGGAAGCAAACGATGAGTCTCAAGGAATAGTTCTCGATGCGAGAAGACGAGCATCGGGATATCGCTCAGATTGGCCCAGGGCGTATGGAACCGTGGTCGGGTTCTCGCATTTGAAGTATATCCATTTGCATCTAGATCGTTCTGACTCGTGGCTAGAACCCATCTCTCATGCTGAGAGGAGTTTGACCACGTTTGACCAAGCGATGTATCCGTTTGTATGCACTCCAAGTGACAATTCAGCATATCCTAGCGACTAGCGACTAGCGATAGCGACCCTACCGAACACGGGTACGTCTTGCAATCGAGTCGCTGGCCCGAGCGATCCGAGCAATGTGGTATCAAGCCACCATCTCGCTTCCTCGAAGTGATGAAGACCGAGCCTACTTGTCCCGTCTGGAAATCATGAATGCATGAAGCCTTGGTAAATTGACAACGACCAATTTCGAAGCCTTAGAAAAAGTACCAGCTATGACGCGGCATTGTTTCCTGCGGACTAGCTTCCGATCATCAGCGAGCACACTGAGCACATGTAACAACGACTAATCTCACACATTCTCTTGATTTGACCTAGAATCAGTCTCGATCGTTCGTCTTTCTGGTCTCATTACCTTCCACTTCTATTCCATAGCAAGCTCACTTGAAACATGTCTTGGCAAGGTAAGCATGCGCCCCACTCACAGACCAGAAAAAAAGCTCATCGACAATCAACCCACCCTCCCTAGCTTACGTCGACCAGAGCATGCTCGGAACGGGAAAGATCGCACGAGGAGCCATCCTCGGTCAAAAAGGAGGAGTCTGGGCTATCTCTTCTGGATACACCGTGAGTATCTTGGCTCGAAACGATCGTGCTGAAGATGAGTGGCAAGGTGGAAGCTGATTCATCCGAGCACTCTTTGTAGCTGTCCAAGCCAGAGCAGGATTTCCTCGTCAAGGTCGCTTTCACTCAACCTGGAGAGGCTCAGGGTATGTTAATGACTTATATTGCTCTGCTTCAGCTCTGAGCTAATCCGCTTGTGAACCTTTCATCGTTAATCTTCACTGTTTCTCGCTGTCTGACTAAACGCTCAATTCACCTCTCTCATTAACTCTATAATCCTTCCAACTCCGCTGTCGAACTCGATCTGAAACCTTGAACGAAATCCACTTCCGAACATCGTTAACGCGTATAGGTCGGGGAGTCACCCTTGCCGGTACCAAGTACATGTGTCTCCAGGCAGATGAGCAGGAGATCATGGGTCGAAAGGGGGTTAGTCATGATTTCCTTTCACCCCATCTATACAATACATACCCGATCGTCGAGGAAAGACCGCTAATTAATACTGTCTTATACTCCTTTTCGTTATCTGTACAACAACCGGATACAATGTGATTTAATGGATAACAGGAGAAGGGTTGTGTCGTCATGAAGACCAACCAAGCCATCCTCGTAGCCGAAGTAAGCTGCCCTTGACTGTCTACTCCATCTGATAGCACCACCGCTCACACACACATCCCGAAAACCAATCAACAGTACGATCCCCCCGTTCTTGCGGGAGATGCCAACGTCGCTCTAGCCTCGGTAGCCAAGTACCTACGGGAACAATCGTATTAGACTATACTGTCCGGCATGGAACTGGCGGCGAGACGAGACGATGTAACGGAATTGATACGAGGCCACATGGTCGGAGATTAAATACTCAGGAACAGGTGGAGGATCAAAAGAGCGAGCCTGGTTTGTTTTTTTGCTACATGACGATTTGACATGCAATTATACGAAAGTAGCAACCCAAGGTTATCGTTGAGACGGACAATGCGAAAGGATCATCTAGTATAAGGCCAGCATGCGTAAAGTACATGATATAACGAGTACAACGAGTGATAAAGGTACAGAAATGGGTTACGACTCCGAGCATGGACAAGATCAACGTTGCTCGGCCACCATGACCTCTGTAAGAATGTCAGCCCAGTTAGCTCCCCTTCTCGCTGCTTATATCAAACAAGAACGACGCACTCTTCCTCTCCGCCGTTGGCTTGACAAGACCTTCTCGGGTATGTCGCCGTCTGTTCTCGTCCTTTGCCTTCCTGGCATCCAACATGGTCTTCTTGAGCGCAGCAGCGTTTTTGATATTGGATGGTAGTCGGCGTTGCCTGTCGAAGCATCGTAGTTTTAGTATGATCTATTCTGAAGATATCGGCCTATCGATCGACTAACCTCTCGATCTCCCTGACTCCCTTCTCGTTTCCCCACTTTTCTCGCAACTTTCGCCTGTACTCCATCGATTGTCTTTCTCTCGTATCCAAAGGTCCGAACTTCGCGGAAGAGTTAGTCTTCCAGATCCTACGAACGTATGTACATGAGTCTATGTACCAGTGGGTTCGGGCCAGACTCGACTCACCTGACGTTCCCGTCATCAGATCCGGACAAGACAAAGTCGGCCGTTGGCGTGTAAACGGTATCGAACACGCGCTGCATTCGCTTGGTGTGATAAGTATCTCGAGATCGCCCTTGATCTCTGTTCCAGAGCCTGACTGTTCGGTCGTATGATCCAGAAACGAATTCTTCTCCAGTCGGGCCTGTCAGAATATACGTTTAGCGTTTCATTCCTTTATGATTGTAGAAGAATATACTCACTCCAGTCACAGCTCATAACACCAGCTACGTGACCCTTATAGATCTGGCTGGGAGTCTCCAACTTGCGCAAATCGAAAGTGTACAAGTTGTGATCCTCGGAAGCGAGTAGAAGAACAGTGGGAAGCGTAGGGTTCCATGCGAGAGAGTTTGATTTCATCTGTATCGCACAACTCAGATCAGTCAGTTTGAGATTCCCATATCATTTCCAGATGGAATACTCACGCTCATGACGATTCTCCTCTCTGCCTTTCCGGTTCGGATATCGTAGAGACACATCGTCCTGTCATTTCCGATACTAGCCAAAACGCTCGTCTCGGACTGGTTGAACTTGACTTTAGATACGGTCTCCAGCGAGCTCGAGAATTGCAAATTCGAAATAGCAGTGGATTTGGTACTGTCCCAGATCTGAACCGTATTGGAGGCTGTCGCGAAAACGTTATCCGTTCGGTGGTGGTCGATACCGCTATCAAATTTTCAGGTCAATCATGCGGGATAAGACTGACCAAACATCGAGCTTGTGAACTCACTTGAAACCGAACTTTCCAGTATACGTCATAAGAGGTTCCATCTTTGCTGCTGCTGTATCTCTCTTAGCCTGATCGACGATATTTAGACCACCACCTTCTTCCTCTATAAAGTCTTCGGCATCCATATCTATCCCGCCGTCATCGAATCTAGCCTGGTCATCATCCAGCATTCCCTTGCCCAATTCATCCTCATCTTCATTCTTATAGGCATTTCCCTCGAATCCCCCAATCCCGTCATCCGACGCATCGTCTTCTACGGTATGAGACAGGTGACCGGCAATGTGAGAAGTCTTCCAAAGCTTGATGGTCATATCGTAAGAGGAACAGGAGAGGAGGTTTCGTTTTTTGTCTGACGTGTGATTGGTAAATGTAACCCCTGAGACCATTCCCTTATGTGCTTGAGGGAGTTTGAGAAGAGGGCGTCGGAGAGCCAGGGAATGGATGATGACCTCTGGTGATCGATCAGAGTGTGCTTAGCAACATTGTCAAGGTTATACGCAGCGGCAGAGCTTACCTCCGTCACCACCCCCACCTGCTACTACTCCTACTCTCCTCGAATCTCTAGCCAGACAATAGACTCCATCTTGATGACCTTCGATAGCCCCAACAAACGGCTTGGCGAACATTCGGTCCATTTTCGCAGCTGTTACTGCTCGAGTGTATTCTCTGGTTTTAGAGAAAGGATGAAGTGCAGGGTCCAAGTTCCTCTGTACAGGGTGAGGTGCTGCTGACCTATTTGAAAATAATGTTAGCTCGAACCCATGAGAGCAGTCCGGGTAGCATATACAACGTACGAGGCAGGAAGATGGTCGTCAAGCGATCGAGTGATGACTTTGATCTTCTATATACAGAGCCGCGACCTATCAGCGTATGTAGTCACTTCTAAGAACGCAGAACTAACCATTGTGAGAGAATTAGACCGCCGTTATTGAGTAAGGGATGTGCTAGAAACGAGATCAACTGGTATCTGGTAGCAGTGATTTATCCTATATGCAGATCTTGATAGATTGAACGACCTCTAGCCAAAATCAGGGACTGACATTTCTCCCGGACATAAAGATGTCAGGCTCGCAGTGGCAAATCCGGCGTGTTTTGATCTGTTTCAAGCTGCAAGCTGGTCGACGAGAGTTGTCAACAACGCAACAACATCAGGCTCTGGCTGGAATTAGGATACGGCCGACCGAATGGATGTCGCTAGTTCAACTTGTTCACAGCTTCGAAGCGCGAACCGTAACAGAGCGACGACGCTGGGACAGGAGACCCTTCTTAGTATGGAGGCTTAGTGACGTCAGACGGCGAAAGTATCAAAGGAATAACGAAGGTAGAGGTCCCTATGATCTTTGGTCTATATAAGCCAGTGTATGTTGCTCTCTTCCAACAAATTATCGGAAAGACTACTACCTGAATCTATACAATCTTTCGCCGACACTCGCATACAAGTCTTTGCTCAATTTCGGACCGAACTACTCCGATGAGCGCGACTGATGATGATACAAGGTCACTCGCCTCGAATTGCCCCATAAGCAACTGCTCTACAGCATGTTCCGGAAGTATCCAATCCAGTTGTATCTAAAGAACAGAATTCCTTGTTCGAGCAAGTGCAATCTGAGCAGGATGGGGGGTCTCTTGCCTCTGCGAAATTTCCGGGAAAGGAAAAACTTAAGCTGGAGAAGATATATAAGGAACTGGTAACCTCCTGTCCAAGCCTGATTGCGTACCTTCACCAAAATACTCCGAGATACTTAGAGCTGTTAACCGCGATCCAGCAACTTCTGCATCTGGTCCATTATATCGTGGAAGAGGCATCGGGTTGTGAAGAGGACAAGCAACACTGCTGGGATTTCATCAAGTGCAACCTTCTTAATTGCTGAAGATTACATCGCCAGTGGGGGGGCCAAAATCGTAGCTTACAAGAGACTGCGAATGAATCTGGACTTTTCTTCAGGGGAAGCAATAAGGAGACTGCAGATGCTGTAGATGATGTCATTATCGTGCCCTGATATACACATGTCGACGGTGGCCACGAGACCGCATGGTGGTTAGCTTTTCGCCGATCTCGAAGACATTTGAGCTAAAGACCGATGGTGAATCATTTCCGTGTCAATCTGTAGATCTAGAAAATGTTCTTGTGTTCGTGACCCACTATGCCTGGAAAATGAGACGGAGATGATCGACCGGTCCATAGATCGTGTTTCAACTTGTGCGGTTCGCGATAGATCTCAGGCGTATCAATGTGAGCTAATCTACAGAGGTGGACTGGCACTTCTCAAAGAACAAAATGCTGGGCAGTGCTGGCCGCTCTTTTGATCGGCCGATATACGTGTATATATATGTACAGGGAAAACCAGGTGTGTGGTCATGTTGGCAGCTGCAACCACCTCTCTATTTGGTGGGAAGAGTAGCCCTTTATCGGCCTATACGATACATTCCACCCCGACCTCCACTCCAAGCACATCAACGACTAACCTTCCTTCGACAAGCTCAAGCAGCCGACGAGCACCCTTCCAAGTAGGGTTATGGAAGGTGTTGAGTGCTACTCATAAAACGACAGGAAAGGATGTTAGCGTCTGGTTGTTCGAGAAGAAGATTATAGATGGAATCAGGAGTGCGCAGTTGAAAGAGGTGGTTCTCGATACGCTCAAGCGAGAGGTGGGCGGATGCATAAGCAACAGCAAGCTACACCATAGACTGAAGGAAATCTCTGCATCTTAGGCCCAATCTTTGTCCCGCTTGCGGCATCCAGACTTGCTGCAGATATCAGAGCCGCTCGAGGAATCAAGATCAGAACTGACATTCGTCACCGAAGCTGTCACCGGGAGCCTGTCTTCCATTGTTAAGGATCTTGGGGAAAATGCGAATGGTGGAAGTACCAGGAAAATCAGTAGTGTCGAAGTGGATGAGGTTGAAGTGAGCCAGCAACCGCTCGGAATAAACCCAAACGAACGAGCTCTAACCGCGTTTTATTGAACAGATACAAAAGGGAATTCTGCAAGTTTCGAGAGCTTTATCTTTCTTGCATAATCAAGCTCGGCTCGTCCACCTCAATATCAATCCTGATGCCATTATTATCAACGTTAAAGTCAGTATATCCCAAGCCTGTCCCGAGCTTACAGTCAACTGAACCTCTTCGGTCACAAAGGGAGACTGGAAATTGTCGGGCCTAACACATACCACCGCTCTGCCCTCGGGTGCTACAGCAGATTCTCATAAATATGTTTACCCGGAGATGGATAATCGAATACCGCCTCAGGTTCAGTGGAAGCTTGATTATCTCGCTCCGGAGTATCTGTTGGACGGCCCAGGCGGGTGGGGAACGGGAGTTGACATGTACAGCTGTAAGTCGCTGCTTACCAGGATACGGTTCAGACATCTGATCTGGCTTCACCTGGACAGTGGGATGTATCCTGCATGCAGTGCACCTAGCAGGAAAGCCGCCTTTCATCAATAACGCTTCGGTTCCTACCGCTAGAACTCATTTGGAGCACGACTTGGTTCAGGGAAGTTGGAAAAGCGGAAGACGGTGGCAGGAGGCTGCACAAGAGGTGCGAGGTGTGTCCATCGCGGTGTTGGCTTTGCTTCACAATATGTTTGTTAAGCTACCTTGTCGATTATCAGACCTGTTACCTAGATTGATCACACGACATCCTCAATCCCGACTTTCCCTTCCTACACTGCAAACCCACTCCTACTTTTCGTCGCTCGCAATCTCAACGCTCAACTTCCTTGACCCTTCAAACTTTGCTAGTAAACCACGAGAAGAAAAGGCTTCATTCTTGCGGGGGCTATTGAGGGTGTTACCAGGATTTTCGGACAGATTGAAACGACGGAAAATCTTACCCAGTTTGCTAGACGAGGTGAGCCTATTTCAAGATCTATTGGGAAACATATCTGATCTGCTTCTGAAATCGTAGATGAAAGATGTCTACCTTCTTCCATTCTTGCTTCCAGACGTGTTCGAGATTTGCAAGACGGTTACCCAGGAAGAGTTCACGGAAGTCCTACCTCGAATACAGCCTTTGTTCTCGATGAAGGACTCGGCACAGACCATGCTAATCCTGTTAGAGAGCATACCGATGTTCTTGGAGAAGACTACGCCGCCTTTGTTTCGTAAAAGTGAGTCTTGAACATCATTACCTGGATGACCTCTTTGTTGACCCATGCTGTTGACACAGGTGTGATGCCCTTGATATATAGCGCTCTCGGATCTGAACACAGTCACATCCAGGAACGTGCTCTCAAAACTATACCCGGTCTTTGTGAAACGCTCGATTACTCGACTGTTCAGGATGTTCTGCTAATCAAGGTCGCAGTGAGTCGATACAGTTTGCTTTGAAACGATACTGAGAGACTGATACAAAGGCAAGCGCAGATTGTTTTCACGAAGACTAGACTACAGTCTATCAAGGTCGAGACGCTCACTTGCTTCTCAGCGATGGTTCCGATTCTCGATAAAGTAAATTCCCGTCTATCACTAGAGTCAGATGCAATTTTCCTGACAGGCATCTTTTAAACAGGCTATATTGACACAAAAGCTAGTTCCATTACTGGCAAAGATACAGACGAAAGGTGAATGCCGAGTCTACCTGAGCTCTTGAGAGCGTATAAGTCCAGTAACACTGATCGGTTCTTGTCTCAATGCAAATAGAACCACCTGTTATGGTAAGCTACATTCGATAATACAGTTTCGAACGAACGGCTTACATTTATCGACAGATGGCAATGTTGGCGGTACATGCCGCTATGGGTCTTAAAGTGGATCGGGAAGCCGTTGCGGGACAGGTAAGCCTTATTCGGCAGTATATCTGAAAGGACGTCCGGAGTAAACGTGTTATTGGCGTAGGTTTTACCACAGCTTTGGACGATGTCTATGGCAACTTGTGAGTGTAATACCGGCTAGATCGGAAGTCCTTGTACTCATTTGGACTTTATTTGGCGTGAAGTGCTGGATGTTGACCAGTTCACGCAGTTCATGACGTAAGTTTCGCGTTCTCTATCTTTAGTCTAACTTAGCCTAATGATCGGTGTGCGTTCTAGTGTGATCAAATCCCTTGGCGAACGAGTCGAGAAGGAACACGCTGAGCACCTTCGGGCGATACGACAAGCCAACGATCATACTTCTGCGTTCGCGGGATCCGCATATCTAGGGACTCAAGCGGAGTCCGTCACTATCAATGGAGACATGGATTTCGAGGCGCTCGTGGGTGGAAAGACTGGGTCGGCTGCGGCTGTGCCCTCGAGTGGAGCCGGAGCGGGAGAATCGTGGGATCAGTCAGACGGGTGGCTGGATTCGGGTGATACTATTGCTCCAACTGTAAAAACGGCAAGCAACGGAATCATGTCTCCTGTGGTTACATCGACTCCTACGATGCCAACTACAACGAACTCAACAAGGACTACAAGGATACATCCATCACCCCTCAATTCAAACTCACGGTTGAAAGCAAAGCCAATCCCTTCATCAAGCTTCAATAGTTCAGTGTTCCCCTCTGAACCTCCAAGTATACCTTCTGCTTTCGATGGATTTGGAACCATGACAGTATCGCTCCCTCCGGCTCAAGTACCGGTTGAGCGTCTGGCGATGCAGACTCAGCTGCAACCGCAATCGATGGCACAACCTTCCGTGCAAAGATCAGCGGGTCCGAACTACAATATCAGTCTTCCTCCTCAGGCACCGATCGCCCCATCGTATCAACCATCTATGCCTTTCAACGGTGCTAGCGGGATGGGCATGGCTATGAACCCCATGACAGCAAGTATACCTTCCGGACCTCCTGGTTGGTCAGGCAGTGCGAGCGTGTTACAGCCTATGAGGAAGGAAGACGGCTGGAAACCCAAGGATATGAGTAAAGTGGATTGGGGTGATTTCGATCCGTTAAAGTAGATTTTGGCACCACTTCGGAGCAGGCTATTTAGACAGGTGCTTGTATCACTGTATCCACTATCATACCCTTTGCCCCTCAAAAGCGGTCGTGGGGATGACTAATGGGTTGGCCTCCAGATACACGTCGCCCTGGATGTTTCGATGACGAGCTGAAACCAGGAATGCTTCGTGCTACTTTGAGCCCTGTTGGATCATCTTGTCTGTTCGTAATCGATCTATTCATCTCATTAAGGCCATTCAAATCTCACCAGAAGACACAATGGTAAGATAGACCGGTTTACGACGCTGAATCTTCCTGCTCATGACCTGCTTACCGGCTCTTCAGACTTCGCAACCATACCTTGACATCTCGTTCGTGAACCGTATTACATCGTTGGTCTGTCGATATACTCATGCATTATCCATTATCATGTGATCTGTAGATCTGTTCTTGCAGGTGGATACCACCATCCTCTTCTAAGGACATACCAGTCCCGTGGAAGAACCCTCTCCAAGGACATGCTCATGTACCCCATCTTCATTACCGATGATCCTGAAGCCGAAGTAGAGATCAAGACATTACCAGGGCAGAAGCGATGGGGAGTCAACAGGCTGGAGGGTTTCTTGAGACCTTTGGTTGAAAAGGGTTTGAGGAGTGTGATCTTATTTGGAGTACCCCTTGAGCTTGAAAAGGTGCGTTGTACAGTGTGAACGGAACCGGACGACATAACTTACAAAGTTGCCATTTTAGGACGAAGTTGGTACCCACGCCGATTCAGACGTTACTCCTGTCGTACAAGCACTCAAATTGCTCTCCAAGCTATTCCCCAAGCTGCTTCTCGCAGCAGACGTATGTCTATGTGAATACACCAACCACGGACATTGTGGTGTTCCCTCCAGCTTCTCTCTCGCAGGTCTCAAGCACGGGCAGACCGAGAAAGAAAAGGCAGGAGGACACCCATTAACTTTCTCTACCGGAGTCAACACCAATGCCAACGGGATTGAAGGGGAGAGGAGCGGATCGCCTCATCCTCTCGTTTTCGGATCGGATTACACTATGTACGAGAACAACAAAAACAGTTCCAAGCCCCCTTCCGGACTGGACTCCAACTCTCTTGCAAAGGGCGACGTTTTCAGTCCCTTTGCCCCTTACCTCAACGGTGCTCCTCATTTGGACGCATCCGCTTCTGCAGAAAGGCTTGCTCAAGTTGCGCTCTCCTATGCCAAGGCTGGAGCTCAGCTAGTTGCTCCTAGCGATATGATGGACGGAAGAATCAAGGCGATCAAAACCGCTCTAGTACGGGCAGGATATGCGAACCGATGTGGATTGATGAGTTATTCCGCCAAGTTCGCTAGTGCACTGTATGGACCATTCAGGTAAGCCTCCCGAGTGATTGGTCTGACGCAACTTTGACTCATTACGACTTTATGATTCGTAGGGAAGCTGCTGGAAGTGGAGATATGGCTGGAGACCGAAAATGCTACCAGTTCCCTCCTAATGCTCGGGGATTGGCTCGACGAGCTATCGTACGTTGCAATAGCATACAACCCCTTATGATTATACTGACGTGTCTGACGGTATGGTCTTGATAGAACCGAGATGCCGCAGAAGGTGCTGATATCCTCATGGTCAAACCTGGTCTCCCATACCTCGACATCATCCAGGATTGTGCTACCTTGCAGCCTGATATTCCTACTGCCGTTTACCAAGTCTCAGGAGAATTCGCCATGCTGCACGCTGGTGCGGAGAAGGGTATCTATGACCTCAGGCAGGTCGCCGAGGAGAGCATGGACGGGTTCTTGAGGGCCGGTAAGCGCGATTGAGAGTAAAGATACCGAACGGAAGCTGATTAGTACACGTATCAGGCGCGAGCATCATCTTGACCTATTTCACCCCTGATTTCCTCGACTGGCTCGATCAGGAGCCTTTGCCCAATTGAGTTGTTATTGACCAAATTCTTTCCTGATCGAAGTTCTACGTTATCGATTCAGGGAAACTCAATATAAGGCAGGACATTGTAGCCTTGATCGCGCCACTCATCTGTAATAGTCAATGCGCCATGTACCGCTACCTCCAGTAGAGCTGACACAATGAGTTCTGTCGCCCTTTGGTGACTGCGGGAAATGAGGACAGATCTTGCTGACCTGACAGCACTTTATGAGCTTGAGATAACGCTTGTCCACCGAAGTCGCGTCACCTTCTTTAACTTCTTTGAAACCGATTCCCGCACAAGTATCCTCTGCTTTCTACAGATATTTCACATATATAACCTCATATCAGTTCCTGGGTTCGAAATATCACTTAGCATCATTCACTTCCCAACTTTTGCTGCCCACCTCGATTGAGACATTTATGTGAGTTGCAGGAGTGAAAGGCATCTGTGGGAGCGACGAGCTGACTAAGACGGACAACATTAGTGGAGAACCTTTCGTGGGACACGTCGTTTCAAGCATCCCACATTCTGTCCTTCAATTACTATGGACGAAAATGAGATGCACGATCTGCTCTGGGGATCTGACGATTTGCACGACGAAATCTACGCCAGTTTTCACGGTAAACCTAAGGAGGAAAAAAAGAAAGAAAGGAAGGATGATGATTGGCGCTGTGTGATCAAAGAGTCTGATCCAGAGGGTTATGAAAAGCACCAAAAACAGTTGGTATGTCCGTTTGTCAAGCATCGCGGTACAGAAACTAAAGGAGGAGGATTGCTTAGCGTGGTTATAAGTGGTCGGGAGTATGCAATGTGAAGTCCACCCTTTTGAGGATGCACCAGACTCTACTTTCATACAATCGTTGGTGTGAACAAACCGGGAGATCTTCAGACATTGAATCGGGAACTATACTCGGTAACCTTGCAGATTTCCTTTTGGCCCAAGTACAGAATTCGGAAACGACCCTCGAAGGAACGACCTGCTACATGTCCTACAATGACCTGGAGCGAATTCGGAGGGACATGATTAGGGAAGTCGTCGATCGCTTAAATCTCTGGTTCAAAAAGCGAGGGCCTTCTGTTGTCAAAATGAACGAGTGGTTGACTGCGTATACAGAGACATTGCAGCAGGAAATGTCGCTGTCAGTCAACCCGCCGACACCTCTCTCTATTGGAATCATGGAAATGAGTATGCTCATCGAGGGGTTGCTCAGCCAGGTCGGAACGCGCAGTATGGAGTCGATCGTCCAAGATATCATTCTTCACTTGATGTTCTTATATACTAACCGTCGTCCTGGAGTCCTTTTGCCCACCGACAAGTACCCCGATCACCTCTCTTGGTCCGCCATAACGATGAATGAGATTTACTTTTACGGCGAAGGACAGAATATTGAGTCCCGTCATGTTCCCGCCATCATAAAATTGAGAAACCCCAAAGACACGCAAGATTCGACCAAACAAGTTTGCGAATACTTGGCATCGGCCTTTCCGACCGATAAATCCATCTTATGCAGTCTGGGTCTTTACCTTCTGGCTTTGGCAATTCATCGAGGGATCCCTCAAAACGGAGATGGTACCCTTGATGGCTACGGCGATCTTCTTACAACTCGATTCCACAAGAAACCGTCAATGGAGAAGTTACCTGTATTGTTTCAAGCGCTTCCTGATGGAACGGTATCGAGGATCAAGCCTATGTCGGCGTCGCAAGGAGTTGAAAGGATGAAAGAGCAATTGGTCCAAGCTGGGCTGGCGGTCTCCGGAGTCCCGTTTCATGGGTGAGCGTCTTGCATGGCCGACTGCGGTCGATCACTGAACACTCTGTAACAGGTACAAAGGGGATGGACCGAAAGTACTCCCGAAAGCGTATCTGACTTTAGGATCGTTCGATGTGGTCGATTGGGACACTCGGAAAGATGCGCCTGCGATTCTTGATACTCTCCTCAAACCCTCGGAAGGAACAGTTCAGGTACGGTTTGTCAAGTTTCTGCTCGCTAAAATGAAGGAGGAGGCGAAGGGGCCCTCGCCATGCCATACTTGTAGAGATGATACTACTTGCAACGCCGAAGAGAAGCAGAAGAGATACGATCTGGAGGAATTATTGGATCATCACGTCAAAGAGACCTTCCATTCGCCTAGGCAGGTGCGTGTACCCCTTCGTTCGAATTTCCTCTTGACGGTTTAGCTGAATTCGTTCTACCTTCACCAGGAATTCCGGCGATATATGAGAGAGACGAGCAATGGGATTGGATGGTGTACCACCTTCGATACATTTGGACAGAAGAAAGAAGCGCAACCCATTCAATGTCACTGGTGCAAGACAATCAGGCCGATTCGGGATCTAGAGAAGCACATCGCTCAAAACCACCTCATGCAAATCCCTTCTGCTCACATATTATATTTGGAGACTAGTTACTTAGACAGTAAGTGAGCTGAAAACGTAGATACTACCAGAACCCGCTGAGAATTGATCTTCCTTAGCCGCCACAACCCCAACCCAGCGCGCCGATCAGTCCAGATCATTGATACGTGTTCAGCTTGATGCTCAAGAAGGAGTTCCGCCGATGGAACAGTGGAAGGTTTTGCTCGCAGAGAAAGGAAACTCGCAGGAAGTTATCGATTATATTGAACACTATGTCAGGAGATTCAAAGAGAAAGCTGCCAAAAGGGACCGGGAGGATCTGAGCGAAACTGAGATGATCGGAGACTCAATCTTTCCTCGCGCGCAATCGGACTACACAGTCTACGAGGACTCCAGTTCCGATACGGACTGCGGCTGTAGGTTCTATAGATTTATTGCGTTGAACACCTACCTAAGAACCTTTTCGACCTGCGCAGACAACAGAGGAGCGTGGTGGTACAGGGGTACATACCGAACTTGAGCGCATGAAGCCGCTATCCTTGTAAGTTGCATGCAGCGCGAGCTGACCGAAGTCTGGAGACTGAGGAAAGTTTGTCTGCACAGCCAAACCTATCCAACATAACCTGCTGAACTTTTCCGATGAGATGAGATTCCGCGGTCGGTGGCCCTGTATGAGGCTATGAAAGTTGTTGACTATGCATCCGATATGACGGAAATCTGGTCCTGAGACTTCTAGCGAGCCTTTTCTGGTTTGACGTCAGGTGGTTGTTTATGTTGTGAAAGAGGAACCTCTCATACAACGAGCAACAAGCTATAAGCTTTCCGTACCTGCGTCGAAACAGACGCCCGATAATCTTGAATTGAATTCTTCATGAGCAATCCCAGAGCCGTACGGGAGCTCTTCCGGCGTGCACGCCCAATATCGGGGCTCATCCGGTCAACTCCAGAGTGGTCACCGCGAATCTCGCTACAACATTTATGCCCTTGTGCATCAAGGACGGCTCCCAGGATACGACCGACGGTCAGCACCCAGACCTACCGCCAATTTCATACCTCAAACAAGCGTCAAGATGTCTTTTTCTTCGCTTTGCCTGCTCTAAAGGGGGCTTTACTGAATATAACAAGAGTTTCGCTGGTAACCTTACCGTTCATCTGGAGGTGGAAGTGAGTTCGTCTTAAGTCCACCTTGGCAGAGAGATTCTGAGCCTCGGAAACTTTTAGACTGTGGCAGAAGTATCGAAGGACTTCGATGATCCTCATCAATGTACCAGTAAGCACACATTAATCACGAACGAAGCTTGGAAACTTGGACTGAAGTCATAAATTACGTAGATCATAGCGTTCTGCTTGGTTCTAGCATTAGGACTGGATCAATCGCCAAGAACAGCAAGATGGAGGTTACTGTTGATGAGCGAAAACGAAGAGATGGCTTGGTCCATGCGAAAGTCAGTATGAGCTTGTCTCTACATGACGAATGAGATACTGAGTCTATTCCCCTGGCTAGGTACGAAGAGGTCCTTTCTCAAGACGGACCATCCCTCCTCAGTGCTGATGACCCAAGAACACAAAGAGTCTCTCGGGTCTCATCCCGATTAGTTCAAGCGCTAGAAGAGGAAGATCAAACCGTTGTGCACGGAGCCTCCTGGCCTCCACGGGACAGAGCCTTCGAGCTCAGTAAAGTCATTGCCGAACGGGAGAGAGGAGGAAGAGGAGTGACACGGTATGAGCCCAGTGCGATGGCTAGCAGTGCTGTCATTCCCTTTCGACCGGAGACGACAAATCCACTGAAAGTCTTAGCGGGAGGAGATTGGTCGCTATACGTTATTGACTTGGTAAGTTCGTCAAGCTCTTACTACTTCTCCGAAGAGACACTCATTCCAGCTAGTCAGCCTAGAATCAATGCGTTCGCTCTGCCTTCGAAAGACATCTTTGTTTATGCTGGGCTCGTCGATCTAGTAGATGATGATACTTTGCTTGCGGCGGTCTTGGCACATGAAATTGCTCATGTGACTCAAAGGCATGCTGTGGAAAATGTAAGTGGGGACAACCTTTCAGGAAACAAAAAACGAAACTGATCTTGGCGTTCTGATAGTTGGGTGTAAGCTAACTCCCCGAAGGATATCCTTACACACAGCGTCTTACCCAATACACTGCAAACAGTTCCTCAATGTAGCGGCAGTAGCTTTCGACGTGCTTCGCGGGATATCGTTCGCGTTGACCATCTCTTTCCCCTTGTGAGTTGGTCACGAGACTTCTAGTTTCGGTCGCGAATTAACGCAAACACGATGCAGTATAACGGATTCTGCCGGATTGTTCATCAACTGGTTGAATAACGTTGTAGCGGAAAGAGCATATTCTAGGAAGTTGGAAATGGAGGCGGATAGTGTTGGGCTGAATGTGAGCATACTGTACTGTGCACCGAATAGCCCTGTTCTCATGAATATGATACACAGTTCATGGCAGAGGCGGGGTACGATCCTCGTGCAGCTCTGGATTTGTGGGATTTAATGGCAGCGGTCGAAGCTGATGCCGCTGCTAGAGGACAGTCGTTGAGCCTGACCGATAGGTTGACCCTGCTACAGACGCACCCTACCAGTAACACGAGACAGGAGGTAAGGTTTCATGAACATATGGCCGAGATTCTGTTTGCTCATCTCGATCTCTACTTTGTGCAATAGGCTTTGGCCAATCTTATGCCTACGGCTCTCGAGCTGTATCGAAAAAGCGATGTTTACAAACAACAGGTCGCCAAACGAATACAAGGGAAACAGAAGGCGGATGAGGCCCGGACAACAGGATCTACGGAGAAGCAACGGAAAGTCGGGGCTGAGATCTTACAGGAAGATGTTCAGCATGGAGAGAAAGAGGGCAAACCTCAAGCAGGGTTGATGGAGACCGTTCCAGATGAGGCCGTTCGACTTGTATGAAACTCGTTACACACGGCATAACCGGCAGGTCACGTGCCTTGAGATGAGTACCCGGATGCTTTTCCGGTAGTAACCGAACGCCGAGCTACTTCGTATATCCATCTATCAGCATTGTTGTAATTCACGTTGGGGTCTTTCTGGTTCAAGAAGCGGCAGATAAACCATGTCAGACTATTCAGCCTATGCTCTGCCGAATCAGAAGCATGTCCAAGCTTTCCAGCCATCGAAAGGGGTTATCCTTGTACAGTTGAGCCGGTAGGTGTGGGCGATTTGTCTGCGCTACATGTACTGAAAAGAGGATTGCTGTTCAGAGGTCCCGTCAACGCTTTCAACGAGCCGTATGTTTTTACCTCTTTTCGAAAATCGATGTCACTATACCAACGTGTGCTCTTCCGTTACTCAGGTTCTGGAGAGAATTACATCGAACGTTCCATTTCCTTGCCACGCGTCCGGAAGTGAGATGTGTGGTCTTGTCGAGTAGCTTGGAGAAGGTCTTTACGGCGGGACTCGATCGTGAGTGATCATTTGCCATTACCAGCTCAGAAAATCGTGTCGCTGATATCGCAACGTAGTCTCCGACACCAGCTCGCTCAACGGAGATGGTGCGGATGTAGCGAGGAAAGCTTACACCTTGCATGATCATATCAAGGTAAGCTTGTTGTCTCTGAAAGACATGGACGATCTTGAACGTCTCGCTTGATTGTAGGACTTTCAAGATGCTATTACTTCCATTGAGAAGTGTCATAAACCAGTTATCGCTGCCATACATGGATTATGCTTGGGTTTGGGTGAGTAACGGGGCCGGTAGTCGCAGAAGTGCATGTGAGCTCATTCTCGATCTTCAATAGGAGTCGATATTACCAGCGCATGTGATATAAGACTAGCCTCAGAATCAGCCTCGTTCGGGATCCTCGTGAGTCCATCCAAACCGTGACTGCATTCCATTCTGATCACGCACGAAACGGGGTCTTAGGAGGTAGACGTGGGATTGGCAGCGGATATCGGAACGCTTCAAAGGTTCCCCAAGATCATCGGTTCTGATTCCCTTGCGAGGGAATTGGCACTGACCGGTCGTCGGTTCTCTGCCCAGGAGGGAAAAGAGATCGGGTTCCTTAGCAGGGTCGTGAAAGGGGGGAGGAGGGAGGTGGAACTTGCGGCGCTGGAGATGGGTAGAGTTATCGCTAGTAAAAGCCCCGTGGCGGTTTTAGGGACGAAGAATATCATGAACTGTGAGTCGAGATGTTATTGGTACGGTTTAGTCGCTGGGTCTCAGACAACGTGTATTGCGTTTAGATTCGAGAGATCATACGTATGTCGAAAGATATGGTTCGTAGCCGGTATGGTTTGACTGACCGATCACGTATCACAGGATCCAAGAAGGTCTAGATTACACTGCCGTATGGAACATGTAAGCCCCCATACATTGTTCAACATTCCGTAGATCACTCGACTGAACGACTTCTGTTCCTCAGGAGCATGCTTCAAACTGAAGTAAGTCCCGTCCATGTGCTCGAGGATTTCTTTGATTGACCTGGGGGATGTTTTTGTAGGATATGACCCGGGCGTTACAGAATTTCAAGAATAAAGGTAAAGGTGCTGTTTATCGTGACCTGGCTGCGATCCCTTCGAAACTCTAGACCCCGTGTGATCGTTGTACACAAAGATACATATGAAATAAACTTGTCTAGACCGACTGCCCATTCAAGGTCCATCTCCTGATAACGCTCCATTCGTTTACTTCACCTTGACATTTAACCAAGACCACTTCCCTCACCTCCACTCGATCTAATAACTTTTCCTCCTTTATGAACGTAGCACGTCTTTCTTCCAATTCCGATCGAGGTTCGGAGGAGTACAGAAGGGAAAGATGAGGGAAGTATCCCTCCCCCATTGGAGAGGGTTTAAGATCCTTTAGGGTATCGGAGAGGAGGTTTCGACCTTGGATCAGATCGGTGTAGGTCGAGCCGGACTGGGCGAGAGGGTAGATAAGGGCCGTATAGTGTTTTTCCCCTACTATTGGTTCTTCTAGCCGGAATTCTAGTTCCAGTTTCGACCCCGACTGGAACTCGGACTGCGCCGACCCTGATCCTGAACGCCATGCCCTCAGACCCCTCTCGATCTTCAGCTCCAAATCCTCCTGCGAAACAGTCAATGGGTACCCGGAGACGAAAGTGACATGAGGCTCGAAAGCTCTATCCGGTCTTTCAGCGAGGGAGTTGATTTGATTCGCGAACGGGAGGGAGTTGGGGGTTGTGGGGGTTAGCCAGATTGAGTATGCTAGAGTAGAGATGAAGAGGGAGGGTGGGGTTAGTTGCGTTGTGCATGAGATGGATGGGGGACTTGCTGGAGAGGGGTGGCATTGTGGTGATAGTGATTTGAGGTTGGGAATGAGAGAAGAGGTGGACGTGGGATTGTGGGTGTGAGGGTTGTTTTAGAGATAGGCGAGATGAAAGTTGAGGTTCGATAGGCAGCTAGCAGCTAGGTAGATTCGGTAGATTCGTCATCTCATGAATATCGTCAACGATCTCGCAAGTCTAAGCTCCCCGCATCACTAATCCTCCATCCTACAATCCGAACCAAACACACAACACAAATACAGTAACAAATCACACTATAAGCTATACAGTAGTAGTAACACCGTCCACCCCACGCCCACTCAGATCAACCGAAACATCTCCCTCTTCACGGCCCTTCTCTGTCCCCCCTCTGGCTTCCCATCCTCGAACTCGAACCCCGCTGAACCGCCGTCCCGATCCAAGAGCGCTCGGATGGCTGCTTCTTCTTTTTCTATCATGGAGGGTTTTGGGGCGGGGGCGGGGGTTGAGGTGGGTGGGGTTGTGGATGTGGTCGGGGTGGACGTAGTGGATTTTGATGAAAACGAGGCGGCTTCAGAGGAAGAGGATAGGGTCTTTGAGCTCGTTAAAGGTTGATCAGTTATCTACTTACGCATAGAGACAATCATTAGCTCGCACTTATCAAAATTTCATTGACGACTGACCTTTGAAGCCACCACGGCCGACTCGGGTTGTTTCCCCTTGGACCCGCTCAACCAGCTCAGACCGAATAACGTCCGTCTGGCTGGTGATGTTGCTGGCAAAACCGATCGAGTTGAGATCGTTCTGAGCATTTTCTTATGTTTCGTTTCGATGATTCGTAAAGAAACAGGAAAACAGAGTGACTGGACTATGGATGTCGATATTTAGGTCAGAGAGTACGATACGTCAGCATTGATAAGAAATACACGTCATATATTGATACCAAGCTGTATGACTAATCACCGGTGCCGCATGGCCGTGCCGGTTGTATATTCCTTCCGGTGAATAGGTTCCGATGATTATCAACCGCGTGCTCAAATACCTCGACATCAAATACATCAAATCATTTCAACCTCGACCTCGTTCATCCTCACAAGCACTGCCACCACCAGCACCACCAGGACCACCACGATGTCATCCACCACACCCAACACAACAGACCAAGACACCCAGCAGAAAGTAGGCTGGGTATGGAACAAGCTTGGGTACGAGAACCTCCCAGCGCCCGGAGAGGAAGGATCTTTTTATAACCTCAAGGTCGATTTGCCAGGAAACAAGACTCTCGATTTGGTCAGTACATCCTCGCGTGTGTGGTGTGATGTGGGTCGCTGGATGGTGAGATGGGGACTGACACGGAGCAATGTGGTCTCGCTGATTAGGCAGAGACAAAGGGAAAGGTCGTGTTGATCGTTAATACCGCTTCCGCATGGTGAGCCTCGCCATCCTTCTCCTTTACATCAAATCATCCAACTAACCACGTCCATCTCCCACTCAGCGGTTTCACTCCCCAAGTAAGCCCATTGCTCTCCTCTGTAACCTGCACCGAAAATGTAAATAACGCCGGAAACGTTTCAGTACACCGCCCTTCAAGCGCTACATGACAAGTACAAGAACCAGGGTCTGGTCGTACTCGGATTCCCATGCGATCAATTCGGCGGTCAAGTGAGTCGTCCTTTTCTTGAACCCCGAAAGAGATCGTTGCGGTTCAGGGAGCTAATTCTGATTTCGATGGGGGGATAGGAACCGGGTACTGATGATGAGATCGCTAGTGTGAGTCTCAATTCCGATCCTATCCCCACTCCCATTCTCGTCGCCATCTTGGTCTTGGTGGTCTCTTCACTCCCAGCAAACCATATAAGAGAAACTGACGCGGCCCTCTTTTTGCGCAATCGATCAGTTCTGTACTTTGAACCACGGTGTGGATTTCAAATTGGCCAAGAAGGTACGTCCGCCTTCTGTTCTTGTGAGATCGAGATCAGATCGGGTGGGGTGTTGATTTTATGGAATGTTTTTTTGTCTTTTTTTTTGTTTTTCGTTCTTTTTGATGACACCCCCTTCTTCCCACCTGTCACCCGTCATTGCCGATCTATCGACCACTACAGTCGGAAGTGAACGGTCGAACCCAGAACCCCGTGTATACCTGGTTGAAAGCTCAGGAGAATGGGAAGGGTTTGTTAGGTACTACCGTCATCAAATGTACGCTCCCCCGTTCCTCTCTCCCCTCGGAAACTTGGGTTCCGAGTTTCGTCGATGGGAGGAACTGATCCGATGTTTTCTTTTTCACTCTTTGTTTGACGGGCTGGTTCAATGGTACGCAGGGAACTTTGAAAAGTTCTTGATCGGAAAGGATGGGAAGGTGATCAGTCGATGGAGCAGTATGACTAAACCCGTACGTATCCGAATCGAGCTGGGTGGTAACCGGATCGGCGGTACTGAATCCGTTTTCTCTTTCTTTCCTTCGATGTCGCTTGCGCACGGGGTTGTGGTGGAGTAGGAAAAGCTGAGCGAGGAGGTGGAGAAAGCTTTGAACGCTTGAGAAGCGGGTTCAGGAACAGGTCGTTTTTCTGCTAGGTTATTATCGGTTCTGAAATCGGATGACGGACGAATGTCTTGTGCATGGACGATGATAGAAGTTTATACAACAATTCGGAATTCATATTACAAGGTTGAACGCCTCTCCGTCTTCCCTCTCTTTTCCTTTATTCCTTTACCTGCCTTGATCGGTACCGTGACCGTGACCGTGAACGATCACTGTGCGAACCCCCCGCCAGTGGAGGGATACAAGAACCCTTCGCCTCTCTCCCCAAACGAGCCGACCTGATCTTCCATGTCCGATAAACTGGGCAAGACCGAGCTGACCGATCCGATGGAAGTGCTCGATTCCCTCCCCGCCCCACCGGTCGGACCGATCGGAGCGTTCATCGATGATGACGGTTGTTGTTGTTGGATCGTCCCGACTGACGACCTCATCTCCGATTCCCTCTCCAACGTCTCGGGCGTTCTGAACCCTGTCGTAGTCGTCGTGGTCAAGTATCGATTCGTATCACCTTGATACCCTCCCCCTCCCCCTCCCCCTCCCCCTCCCGATCCCGATCCGGCGCCTCCAACCGATCTCATCTGTACCACCCCCGCACTCGGTGCGTACCTCCCCAAATCCAGCCCGACCCTGAACGCAGTCTCACCCCCCATCCCCATCCCCATCCCCGCTTCGTCCCCCGTGCCCGACCCCCTCCTCCCCAAGGACTCTGCGCGGGCCCAATCGCTCTCCTCCGGCTGACGGTAAGTCGACGTAGGGCGGCCGTAGATGTCGTTCGCACCGGGGTGTTGGCGCGTGTATACTGACATTGCTTGGTCCTGCGCGTGTGCGTGAGAGTGAGGGTGCGCGTGTGGGTGCGCGTGAGGGTGAGGGTGGGGGTAGAGGGTGGGGTACTTGATTGGGTCCAGAGGAGGGGAGAGGGAGTTGGACGTAGGCGAAGGTCGAGTACCGGTCCCCATCATCGATTTCGAGGATGTTTGTTGTTGTTGTTGTTGCTGCTGCTGCTGCTGCTGATGCGGATGTTGTAGCGGATGAACGGCAACGTGTAACCCATTCGAGTGCGAAACGAGGGAACCGCCCAGGGCAGAATGATGAGGCGTAGGCGGGTAAAGATGGCTCATGGAGACGTCTTCATCGGATAACCTTGATCTTTCCTTCCCAAACCCCCTCACGCGCGTTCTCTATCGGATCGAATGACCGCCAACAAGGGGAGAGGGGGGGAAGGGATGAGTTGATACGTCCTTTGAGACCCGGTTGAAGGGCGATAAGGGAAAACGTACTGACCGATCTCCCACTCCCATTCCCATTGGTAATGGCATTGGCATTACCATTGACATCCGAGATCGAACCGTTCAAATCGATCTGCCTGTTTCCCACCCCCCCATCCTGTGCGCTGCCGGGGAAGACGATCGCCTCGCTCTGCAAGCGACGGACCATATCCTCTAACAACCCGATCTGCTCGTCCTTCCTATCCAGTACGCGGGAGAGTTCGTCCACTTTGTTTTCCAGCTAAGGGATGGAGGTTGGGGTGGGAAGGTCAGCGGGGGGTTTGGGGGGGGGGGGTGATGATGGTGATGAGGATGATGAGGAGGAGGATATGGGACGTACGTTCAAGGTATGTTCCATCCTACGTCTCCTCAGATCTTGCTGAGCTAACCTGTTCTGTTCTTTCCTCCGGGTCCGCTGTGGATCCGTTCGTTCGTTCGTTCGGTCGTTTCATCATTGATAGCGAGCGCGTCCGAGGCGATCAAGAGAAATTAGAGAAACAGCCGAAAAAGAAAAACAGCAACGAAAGAGTCGAGCGATAACGGGTCAGATAACTCGATTCGACCTGACTTGAGTGAAGGGTATATAGGAACTCACCTTTTCTTCCTTTGAAAGATCGACCAGTCCATCGGACATTGTCCCCCCGTACCCCCTCACCGTAGCGACCCCTACGCCGCTGGACGATCCGATCGGGACTCCCTCCTGTACCCATCTCACTTTCCCCTCGTCTTCTTCTCTACGGGGGCTTGTCGATGGCCAGACCCAGTTCCCTCGACTGGACGTGGCCGATTGGGGCATGGGTTGGGTTTGGGTCGGGTTGGGATGGGAATGCAGGGTGGGCTCGGAGAGGGGTGCTAGGGCTGGCCAGAAGGGGGAGGAGTTGTTGGGTGCCGAAGTGGATAGTCCGGTCATTGCGTGTTGGTTGTGGTGAGGGTGATGTTGATGGTGTTGTTGCTGATGTGGCGTCTGAACGTGTGCTTGTTGTTGATGTGAATGATGATGATGATGAAGTGAGGACGAGGCGATACTGGGTGACGGCAATATGATCGAGTGAGAAAGCGGTCCGGGCGTGAGTTGGGGCAAGGTGAGTTGAGTTTGATGCGGATGGTACATCTCGCTGCGCAGTTGTTGTTGCTGTCGAGATGAAGTCGAAGTGGAAGTTGTTGTGGGTGATCGTGGAAGATGAAACGTCTGTTGTTGTTGTTGAAAGATGTCCATCGTCCTGACCGACGGCCGAGTTGATGAGCTGATGAGCTGATGACTACGCTGGTAATTCTGGCGATACTCACTCGCTCACTCGTCGTCTCAGCGTCGCAGAGTGGCAACTGAAACCGAGAGTGTCGCTGTCGAACCGAGTGGCCAGAGTGACTGCCCGCTTATATATCGCAACCACCAGCGAGTCACGGTCACTTGTCTCCCGTGAGTGATGGACGATCAGCAGTCGACAGCGAGCGATACCCGCTCAACCCTGATCTCGCCCCTTCTATCGCACGGTGCACTGGACAGCTGACACCCTCCTCTCCCTCCCGATAACACAGCGATTCCAGCAGGACGCTCAGGCAGGTACCCCGTGTCCCGTCTCCCGTGTGCCGTGTGCTTGGGGGTCCAAATCCAACTTGATCCAGTGAGTGAACCGGGGATGATCGACGTCCGTGTTCTGTGTGGGAAGAACGATCTCCCTGCTTCTTATCGACGAAAGGATGTCCCAGCTGAGCCCCGACCTGATCAGATCACCGGCCAACTTATCTCAACCTACCAACTCGAATCCCAAAAGTGTGAGCCGATGACGCTCTCGCTCGCTCCTCTCCTCTCTTTATCCCAGATCACAGAATCAGAATCACAACACCTCCCCCTCTCCCTTTGACCAGCGAAAGCCTCTGATCGACGCAAGCGCAAGCGCAAGGTAGATCCCCGAACTCTACCTTTCAAAACACACGATGGGCCGGGTACAAATCTCGTCCGACCTTCCTTCCGCAGACGAATTTCGGACAATAGATTATCCCCGTGATTTGCGTCGGCCTGAGCGGCGTGAGCGGCGTGGCTTGATCGGACTAAAGTACTCAAGGTTCTGTCAAAGTACTGTGAGACAAACACACAGACACGCGAATTCGTTGGAACCACGAGATCGGGCACGGCGAATGAAACGCCTTTCTGATGACTATCGATTGCAGGACCCGAGCGAGCGAGCGAGTGAGCGAAGGGGGGGGGGGAGTGAAAGTGTATAGATAATGAGAAGAAGTACCAAGCAGCCAGATATGCCAGAAATGCCAGGTGGGCTGCACGATCCCTGATCCCTGTAAACCCGGGGTCGGAAGAGCGTGATGCGTGATGCGTGATGCGTGATGCGTTCCAGCCGGAAACGTTGAGACGTGCTCGGACGTGAGTTTCGAGCCGTCAGTCGCTCAGTCGTGCGTGCGTCGTGCGTCGTGAGTCGTGAGTCCGATTCCTCCTTCTTATCGAACCAAACCCTCTCGCGTTTCGACTCTCGACTCTTCGCTAGTAGCTAGACCGGACGCAATTCCAACTCCAACTCCAACTCCAAATCGAGCCTCGACCTCGACGTTCCCCTGACTTTTTATCCTGCTGCGAGGGAGAGACGTTGCGGATCCAGGTGATTCCAGATAGGTGTGCGTGTCAAGAACAGTTGGAAGGGATTTGGGAGGGATTCCGAGGGATTCCAGCGGGTGGATTTGTGATTCGAGGATGGGGCGTGGGCATGGGCGTGGGTCTGGGGATGGGCGTGAGAGGTTGTGTGTCCAGAATCAGCCGATTGGGAAGCTAGATCATATGGACTACCCGCAAGCCGGTAGACCGAAAAAAAAAATGGAGATACATATATCCTTCAACCCATTCACACTTCATCCTCACTCGCTCGCTCGCTCGTTTGAGATTCCCAATCGATCATCCCAGCCAAGAAATCCCATCTAGTGCCCCTGGTCTGAACCGAGCAGGACCGATCATCCTGCAAGGCCTGCAACCCTCTCACTCGATGGAAATCCGTTCTCGGCGTTTCTTAGCGTAAGCCATCTGTCACATCTCGCAGTATCAAGGGGGCTAGAGTATCAGAGCCAGAGGCCGCGCAGTCTTCGGAAAAAGACGTTGGGCGGTTCATTTATGAGGATGTGTCATTACCCCGCCCGTGGCAGTGGCCGTGGCTTTTTCGCTCCCCTGATCATCTTCTTGTCATATATTACCAACAAATGACACAGGCGCAACAGGCGAGATGCGAAAAGGCACGAAGGTCCAAGAAGCATCATATGCCCACCCCCTGATTAGTCCGGTCTCACTCTAAAGCCGGGTTCAGATCGAGAAAGAGGAGGACCGATCAATCTGTCGTACCCCCAGGCGTAGCGGGGTCACGCTTCTCTCTGGACCTTGGGGGCGTACTGTACCGCTCGCGTATACCTTTCTGGGAACCTACGGGAAGCCGCAAAAGAAGAAGATCTCAAAGGAGAGCTTCTGGGATGGAGTGATTACGCGGACCTGATGATGATGATGGAACCTGAAATCGGCTGTTTCATCGGATCGCTTGTGCTCCCTCCGGCGTTCGACGATAGATGGTCGATGGATATTCTGTAATCTGTACCTTTTCTCCCTTCTCGCTTCTCGTCTCGTTTTCGCGCGAGACACAGCCTTTCTGGTCTGGTCACGTGTAAGGGCTCTTTTACATCCGGTGATCTACCACCTTCGCTGGCTGCATCCGGGAGAAGGGAGATCGGCAGAGGAACGTGAGGGAAAGACAATAACGACTCGCATGGGTTTCTTCCTTTCAGACGAAGCGAAGCTGACGAACAGGAATCAGGTCTCGAGGACATGCTCGAACGTTACCCAATCATGGACCAACCCAGCCCCACATCCATCTGAACGTGAGATGTACCTGGATCCAGCCAGAACGGTATTGGCGAGCAAAAACGTTCACGTTCACCTCGCTAATCCACCCCGAACCCACCTATCCCCCCCACATCCCGAGCATCCAACACTGTACGTCGCATCACGACCATCTCTTGGCACGGATCCCGCCACGGGCGACTAACCCCCGAGCGGCTACCGTACCTTTTTTGCATACATGACAACTCATCCGAACCCGGATCGTATATCTCAAGGTTCGGATCCGATGATTCGCGCGGACGAGATTGGGTTTCTCTTTTCTCCGAGATCTCTCTTGCGCTTGATCGGGATGACTGGTTGGGTTTCGAGTTGCAAGTCGTTCGATGAGTCACGTTCATTCATTCTGACTCTCTTCTCTCTCTCTCCGCTTGCTTCTGACCCACGTTCATTCCAAATCTAGTCCAGTTCGACGAATAGGAACGCACGATCCCCACAGATCTAAGATCGATCCAAACTTAATCCGAGTGAATCATCTTCGATCACCTCATCCTCGCTCCCTTTACTTTCATGAGACTTTCACAAAGTGAAAGCCTCGAGTAGGAAACCGGACCCGTCTTCTTTCATTTCACAAATGTTTCTCCTCCTTCTCGCTTCCCTGATTCTGGGGGAAAGCTTGTATCAAAAAAAGAATCTGGACATCGTTTACAGAAAGATCCCGTTAGTTGGAAACATCTCGCGTGTCACTAGTTACCGCCACTTCTTACGGTGGTCGAAGGTGGTTTAAGCGAGGACGTGATTGGTCATGCCAACTATCGCTATAGACTAGCCACTGGTCTTGTGTGTGTCGATGTGTCGAGCGCAAGAACGCGAGTGGTGGTTGATAGCGAACCAAAAGAGGATCGGCTCTAATCGGTTCGTCAAGGTCGTCAGTTCTAGCTTGGGACCTTGATTGAGGCGTCGACCGGTAAAGGACGAGCTTTGTGTATCCGGCAGGACCCTCGTTCTGACTGACCTTCCGTTGAAGATTATTCGAGGTGTAGAACCACGAGGAGGATAGGCAGGATCTCAGATCCAGGACACCGCAGCAGCAGCGTTAGCGATCAGAGCGGGGTGGAAAAGGAGTCCTGATCGATTACGAGCGCGCTTGTGTTCACGCCTTAGAAGACCGCCGACGAGATACCTTTTCGTCAAGATAGAATGCATCGAGACCTTTGCGCTCGAAGCCAATTGCAATTAGGGTATGCTTCGTACAGACCGGACCGTTCTTGGAACTCAGGCTGAATCATCATCTTGGCCACAATGTCATAGCTAGCCAAAACGTGGGAATGGCTCGTGGGCCCTAGGTATTCTCAGATATTCAACAGACCATGGTTACAGGGCCTGCACGGGAGCTGTAACCGAGTCACACGAAAATGAAGTTGCCAGCAATACCTACAGGGGGTGACAGCATGGATTGTATGCAGAGCCAGTGGCATGGTCAGAGGGACTGAGCCAAAAGTAGGCTTCCTTCCGTTTAATCACGGCGAACTTGATCCGGAACGAATTTCAATGGAAACGGATATACCTCAAAACTTCTGCACTCAGTGGGGTGAAGGACCCTGAAGATTGTGCAGTATTGGACGACCTGAAGCCCCTTAAACTGTCGCCCCTCTAGCAAAACTTGCCAAAACCTTGTTGCTTACCCTTATGAGGTCGCGCCAGTGCCCATCAAACGCAGCTACGGCACCGCAGGAGGTGATCGCCTTTTCGGGAGTCGGACGAAACGATAACGTGGCAGGAAAGCGATAAGTGAATCAATATCGGGTCAGTAGCTCTGTCATACTTATCAGCAACGGTCGATAATCTAAAAATGGGATCTTGTCGCGATGTGTAACGTATTGTTCATAGATCGGGCAAACCCCTTGGTTTGGGCACAAGGGTGTGGAGGTTTTTTCTCGAGTTATAAAGACCAGACTTTTAATCCCGAGGGAAAAAATAATAGTCTGTCGTTACATGCTGGATCCCGGCCGGGAAGAGTTCCCAATGGTTGAAGCTATAGCAGTACAAATACTGGAAGTACGCGGGTCGCCAGTTCCGAGACTTTCAGCCTCGGTGGTTCCCGACATGAAGGAAGAGGTAGAAGCTCTATCGTCAGATCTTGAATCCACCTTGACAACTTGCATGTGATAGTCGTATGTCCCGTCGGACGAAAGTTTCCCCTCGTTAATAGGCTCCACAACCCAAATTCCATAAGGAGTCTTCTGACAGAGAGGCAAGCCATGTCGTCTACGACGCATGTGTTTTTGAAACTCTTCTTGCGTGGCTCCCGCGTTTACGGATCCACCTTCCGCGTTTACGAATACACCTTTGAATCCGATTTCTTCAAGCCAAGTGAAGCTGCCAGGATTTGAGGCCATCTTGACACCGACCTGAGCCCAGAATTGCACGTCGAATCTCAGGGTAAAATTGGCTACCAGCTGGATCACACCACAACCGGATTTTGTTTAAGGGAAGGAGTCTGAATATTTCAGGATTCAGAACAGTACTGACCGATCCACTTGCGTGATTCTTGAAAGCCTGTTGAGCCTCGGCCGAATTGTCGATGGAATCTATGACGGCGCCCCAGAACTCGTCCTGAGCTTCATCGTATTGTCTCTTTTCACCCCGCAGCCGCTGCTGTTCGATCTTGTATTTATCGCCCCTAATTATCGCCCCCAGCTCTTTAAAGAATGGCATTTTTGGTTTCAGTTGAAGTGATTGTGGTATGGCGGTATGGATAGCTCAAGTTTGGTCGACATTGCTCTTATATAATGCTGTCGGGTATTCCTAACCAAGAACCTATGACGGAGTGGTATCAAAGGAAACTGCTGTACTTACAGGAGGCGATAGGAGTAGATCGCGTACGCTAAAGGGGGTCCGGTTTGTGCCGGGTGTTTCAGCTCATTCTTTCACGTATGGTACACGGTATAATCCCACGTGTATAATCAACCAATTATAACGCCTGTTGCATCAATGGCGCCGTACTTGGCATTACACGAGGAGCAGATTTCGAGACCGGGAACGTCATCTACTGGCCGAAATGAAACAACAGTTCAAGGCCCACATTACCAACTGCTCCTACTGGAATTGTGATAACGAGCTCGATCTGTCTCCTGATCTTACCTAGTAGGGCTTCCGATTTGATGTCAGCTAGTACACTTCCAAGCAAGGTTTTGACTTCCAGAGTTGATTATCCAGTAAGAGTCATTTCTATGCGTATATATTGTGTGCGTGTATCAGTCAATCGAATTGAGATACAAATAAACCTATGTTCTGTTACGGGAGAACCAAGAGAATTTGGATTTTAGTGATCGTGATCGACCAGACTCTCTGGAGCCCTGGCTAGTGAAGAAGCTGTTGCTGGCGCTGAGGGTATCACCGTTGGTGTCATTACTGTTTGTGATGGAATCCAGATGGCTGGTCCGAGAACTACCGGTAAATGGACTTTCTTCGCTTGATACAGTACTGGGGATACTGATGTATTTCTGGAGTATCTCGTGGATGTGCTTCTCCGAGATATTGGGATTGACCGCTAAGGATAGCACTCCTGGATGATATTTCATGTAATCGGCTTCTAGAGCCGACTCTTTTCGGCCCCCGCTGCTGGCAAACAGCTCGGCGCTCACGATTTTGTACTTCCCTCCAGGTAGCGGTGGCGAATCATACTGCAACCTTTTACCCATTGCTGAATCGAACCCCAGATATTGCCAAAACTCGTCCGCATGCCTGGGTAGTGGAATTAGGGTGCCCTCTGCAGCTAATAGCTTCCCGGACACAGTGTCATGTCCGAATTTTCCTACTTGTACGCAAGGCGGACGATGATTGCGAGCGTGTATCAATACGAACTGCTCAACCGGCTAATTGATAGACTATGAAATCAACGGTTTGTTCAGGATGTGTTTATCGAGACGTATCACTCAGGTTGCCTTCCGACGGTCTCTCCGAAAACAGATTGTTCTCACTTGCGATTCGATCGATCTCCTGCGATACATTGGTCAAGAATTCTGGGACAGGAAATGTAGACATGCTGTTTGTAATCGAGTTTCATCATCGAAGTTTCTACGATACAACGAGTCACAGATGTCTCTGGATGCTTACTGCTTCATGTAGGCAGGGAATCTTGACAAAGGTAGCCATGAAACGATGACATGCAACAAGCTGAAACCTCGAAGTTTGTGCCCGTCAGCGTGAAGTCCAAGCTCATAGACTCATGATCAAATTCGGATCTTGCTTACATCGCCTTTATCGACACAACCAGGCCAAGTCGGCTTCACTCGAAAAGTCCAACTTGGATCAGGGATGCAATATAGCGGGTGCGTTTGTTGTGGTCGAGGTCCTCATGATAATAACAAGATACAACACCAAGTCCAACTTGAGGGACATGAGGTCGCATCGACAAGAAACGAGATATTGGACAGACATCCGGACATACCTAACATGCGGAACATTGCCTGATGCCATATCTCAGATCATCCGGCTGAACACAGACTGAATTCTAGATTGCATATCATTGACGATTCGGTGGAAGACGCTCCTCCATTACCTGACGAATCGCTACCCGATTCACCTCCTCTCGCTTCGAAAAACAAAGAAAGAACGTCCAGGGATGACTCATCACAAGAGCACGACGAGGAATATACTCAAGTGAATAAGAAGAGACGACTGGATGATGCGAGAGAAGAGAGGTTGAGACTGATTGAATTGCGGGAAAGAGATGAGGGAAATCAGGGCGGGATCGTGTTCCAGGATAGTAAACACGAAGAAGTCGAATTGATCGATGAGCAGGTAGGTATCAAGATCAGTACTCCTAGACTCTGTCACTAACCGCATATTCAACCCAGAACCCACCGTCCGAGATAACCACCCTAATGCACCACACCCTCAAATCTCTTACCTCTTCACCCAACCCCCAGGTCCTCGAACTCCGTATAATGACCCACCACGCATCCGACGCACGCTTTTCTTTCCTCAAGACGAACGGGCGATACAGTGCATACTGGCAATCACTAAAAAGAGGACCCGAGAAGAAGGTGGAGCAGGGGACGAAGATGGGAGGATTGATGGGGATGTATGCCGGGAGCGATTCGGGCAGTGAAACGGGAGTTGATTCGGATGAAGAGGATGCGAGGGAACCTAGTGGTAGTCCACCTCCTGGACCGCCCCAGAGTCCTCCTCCTTTACCAGACGAGGAGCCGCCTAGCCCTACAACGAGTGGGTGATGCGATCCAACCCTTTCGTTCAAATACAAGTAGGCGTAAACAACGGAAGCGAACGATGGTACGAGTATCGGGACTAAAGGATATGTACCGGAAATTTCTTGGACGGGAACGATCGAATCGATTTCCCGTATGTTTACTTCCTCCTGCCAAGCGATTCGTATCGGACGCCATCGGAACAAGCAGATACTTCCCTTCTTCTGAACGGGCGCAGTTCCACTTGGTCTGGATCAATGGCTTAGACTTGGGATGGATTGTATAACCGGTATATCGCCAGGACACGAAGTCACAGATACCTCACGGAGCAACTGGAGGGTCCAATCAATTTGCTCAACGCTGAACCATGGATCAAGGTCAACAACCATGAGAATGTATCCTCTGCATTTGACCGACCCGTATATTACCCTTGTACATTACTTTGTACATTGTACATCAATTCACCTTTTCATGCCCACTCTTCACCACCCTAATTTCACGATACACTAAACTGAACCTTCCAAGAAAACACCCGAATGCGCAAACCATGCAGAACCGACCCTAAACCGGAGAACGAGAACGAGGACGACGAATCAGATAGAGTACCTGAACCCGACGATACCCTCGATAGGATCCCTCCTTCCGGCATCGAGCAACTTGTTCTGACGTTTATTGAAAAACGTCAAGGTGGCTACGAGAGTGATGATCAACAGCTGAGCGCCGATCGTTGCCCAGAGTCCGGGACTGTGATTTGAACCCAATCGATTATCAGCCCTCAGATCATCCTGTTTGAACACGCAGGGGACCAGAAAGCGGGACTCACATGTATCGAGGATAATCGGCTTGACGGTAGACGGTACTGGCAAAGATCCCACCCACTCCTCCCATCCCGATGACGACGGCGGAAGCGACTGATTTCTTGGAATGGGTGACGGTATTGTTAGCTTGATAAGCCAAGACCGAGGGGACGTTTGCTATAGCGAGTACAAGGGGGATCAATACCGTCCAACCATCCGGCCAAAAATCCGAGGGGATTCTCCGGGTCCGGGAAACTCACCCTGAGCACCCATGATGGCCAAGAACGCTCCAAAGTACCTGACATCCGGGTTCTTGTGATACCCGATGATGGCGCATCCGATCAGACATACGACCGCGTTGACACAGACGAAGAGACCTCGTTGGCGGAGTTTATCGGAGCTGATGGCGATGCAGAAGGTGTAGATCGCTGCGGCCGCGTAGGGGGGTGCGGAGAGGCAGAGGGCTTTGAGGGTTGAGAAACCTTGGCCTGCTAGGATCTGAGGGGGAAGTTGGGATTGGGTTAGGGAGATGCGCGGGTGAAATTTGAGGATTGGATACATACGATGGGTAAGAAATAGGCGAAAGCGTAGGACTGCCGAAGGACCATCGAGTCAACGTCTCATCGGCTGACTCGTTCCGAACACCACCATGCCACTCACTGGTAAAGTGGAAGACATGAAACACAACCCATAAGCCCAAGTCCTCCAATCCGTCACATGCCTCAACGCCTTTTTCCCCGACATCTTATCGGGAACGGCATCCCCCCTATCCCTATTCAACCTCTGCATGATCAACTCGGTCTCCTCCCCCGTGAGGAAAGTGTTCTTATCGGGGAAATCGATGATGGTGAAGATCGCGATCACTCCGAGCAACATGGTGATCGCTCCGAGAACGACAAAGATCCAGCGCCAGGTGTAGACCTTGCCTGCTCGGGGGATGTTGATCAGGCCGTAAGCGAGGATTTGGGAGAAACCGGAGAGCATCATTGACATTAGGTAAAACAGACTCAGTCGGGTCTAGGGGGTGAGGGAGATTGATGACCGCTCAGTCATCGAGACCCGGACATCCCGTCCGCTAACGACTCACCTGGGTTTGCCATCGGGTGTACCAACAACTGATCAGGTAGACACAGGCGGGGAAGAAACCTCCCTCCAATAGCCCGAGGACGACACGGAGGGCTACGAGTTGGTGCCAGTTGGTGACGAAGCCGATGGCCAGGGTGACGGCTCCCCAGAGGAGGGTGATGGTCGATAACAAGTTTCGTGCTCCGACTTTACGGAGCAGCAGGTTCGAAGGGAATTCGAAGATGATGTCTGAGAAAAAGAGGCTGAGTTGTTTTCGACGGGGATGAGAAGCGGAGAGAGATGGGCTTACAAGGAGGGAAGAAGGCGAGGGTCGCTATACTGTATCGTTCCCCTACGGTTCTATAGTATCAACATCGCCTGTCAGCCGACACTCGATGATCTTCACGATCGATATCGACGAATACTAACAATTTCAACTCGGTCGCCATCCCACCCAATCTCGCCGAACTCAGATTGGTCCGATCGATGAGGGAGATCGAATACATGGCGCCGAGGATGATCAACAGTCTGATATCGATCTTACGGATGGTCTTCTTGACGAACACCGGGTCGTGTTCGTCCCCATGATCTTCCGTGAGGTCGACGGTGTTGTGCCCATGTAGATCGTTGAGGGAATGTTGTTTCGAGTCTACGTGTTCTACGTGGGAGATGGATGGTTTCTCTTGAAAGTCTTTGGACATTGTTGAGGTCGTGAGTGAAGGAGTGAGGCGAGGTGGAATAGGCAAGCCAGGATGAGGAGCGAGTGGGATGTGGTGGTTATATAGTCATCTGATCCATCTGATCGGTATAACCGGTGAGATGCAGTCTGCCCTGTTGGCCTGTTGATAACCGTGACAGAGGGACCGGAATGGAATACCAAGCTGGAATGAAACACTTCCGCGTCTGCTTGGCACTCGCACAGACGCGTCTCTCTCTCTCAGCGCAGCCGCCGTGTTTCAACTCGCGTCCAAGGGTCAGGTGATCATCTGATCTCACAGGCTGACGATCCCGTGGCAGACCAGACAGACGGGTACGACAGGCCCCGAAGGGTGGAGGCAAGTCAGGCTTTGGCTTGGGACCGTCGCCCAGCATGCCACATCGCACGTCTCCCATCTCTCATGGCTGCGGTGAAGCAGGGTACGGCTATGGTCGACCACGCGCTAGAGGTCGATGTTATTCCAACCGGTCCGGTATTTTATTCTACCGCGTGTCTCAGAACGAGTCGCGTCTCATCTTTGATCAAATCTAATCATTCCATCAATCAATCAACACGAACACAACAACAACGTTCGATCAGATCTTATCGTTCAGATATTCGTATCCACCGTCATCTCCCACTCGACCAGTCGACGAAGCTCTAACAAGCCACACAAGGTCGACCTCATTCCAGCTGAAACTCATCTCCATCCCTCTTCCCCGTCCCTGACCCAATCACCCAATCACCTCAGCATCCTCTTCCGCACCGCATCAACCGTCTCATAACCACTCACCAAGCTCTATCAGGAACCTCATCCTTCTCCTCCCCACCATCTTCCCCTGTCAGTCGATTCAACCCGTTCCCCTTCGTCTTCGCCACGCTTGACCCGCCGGTAACGCGTTTCCAAGCGTAAGGACCGTTACTCCATTTCTTCCCTCCCGCGGGTTCCTTCCTCTTCTCCAAGTAGTCGTTGTTATTGTATTGAATATCTGCGGAATGTCCGACCTCAGAAGAGGGGTCGGTGCGATGGATGGGGAAGGCGGAACGGCGCCAGGCGTAAGGACCGGAAGACCAGCGGGAAGAACCGACGAGATCGGGATCTTGAGATCGGACGGTCAAGGGGGTATCGTGTCGATCGGGGTCAAGGGAGTCGTATTCGCTAAACATCGCATGTGACGGTCGAATCAGAGTACCTCTCGTGAAACTATTTCAAAACCTAACGTACCCCTGAACACCCTGTCCTTCTCTACCATCGACCTCCATCCCCTCCCATCCCCTCTCATCATGCTCACGTTCCTTACCCTCCTTCCCCTTCCCCTCTCCTTTGAATCCAGATCGTTCATGCCCGCCATGATGTAAATGCCCCTTATAAAAATGCCCGTGCGTATCAGGATGGTGCAGGTGGGGATGATAATGCGGGTTCCTCATATGATCGTGTCTCAACGGAGGGTCATACTCCGCCCTGACTTTGTTCCCCTGGGTATCGCCTGGGGATAGAGTGGCAAGCGCATGGTAGTTGTTATTGTGATTGTCATCATGGTGGTGCTGGTGGTAAGTCTCGTAGGGATAAAATCGATCACCATCCGATAGGTCCTGATCCAGCTGTTCAGGAGAAGCACGAACGAACCCTACCCCTCGCAACGACCGTCCTCCCAACCCTACCGTCAGGTTCCCCGCGGTCGCGTTCCCACCGAGCAGAAAGGCGGGTTGGGTACCGGACGCTCGGTCGAGGGATGATAGGTGTGGGTAGAGGATGAAGATGAGGAGGTGAGGGAGGAGGGTGGGGATGGGTCGGATCATTGTTTGGGTTGGGTTTGATGGGCTGATGAGGAGGGGTTGGGGGCGTTCGATATGGTTGATCAGTGATCACTGATCACTGATCACTGAGCTAGAGATGGAGATGGAGAGGATATGTCGTACCGGATATCGAAGAGCTAGACTCTAGTATAAGTACCAATCTAATTGTTCAGAACTGGCGAGTCTGATGGCACTGCACGTTGAATAAAAGTTGATCGTTTTCTCCAGGACGTGAGGACTGTTCTAAACGAGCGAGGTGGTCGGACCGCACCGTCCAATCGATTTAGGTAGCTCTATTCCTCCCGCCTCTGTGCGAAGTGGTAGGGGACGGTGTGACGGGATGGGCTGATGATTGTCTGGTACTTTAGTAATATTCGGGAGACTTCATTGCTCGCTTGCTCAAGGAACGTGTACAATCGATCAAATCTGGCTCGGGACGCGTAATCAACCGTTCCTCTTAGACGTCTAACTTGTAGGTAACATCCCAATATATGCTCCGAGCCATCGCACAGTATCACAGCAGGCCAACTATATGTATGTCAAAGCAACTGCGTATATACAGCCTGTCATCGAGCTATCGTATTTGATAAACCTGATCAAATCGTGGGAGCGATCACAACACGGCCCTTGGAGAAGCGTCATCGGATCGCACCAAATTTTCGTCGCTCCTCCTTGCCGGGACTCAGGGATCAATGGTAGCTGGGACGGAGAGCTGCTTCAAGTTGGCTTCCTAGCCTATATTGTTTTAAAAGGGCTTGCACTTCACTTGGGTCGAAATGGCACGACATCTCATCGTCCCGAATTGCTTGATCGATTGATGGCCAAGTAAGCGTAGTCTTGTCGGGTTGTGTTCAGAAGACGTTTTTGTTACCAGCTCTGAGTATAGTATGATCTGTGTACGGTTTGGCATGACAAAGATCAGAGGCAAGTTGTATGACGCTGGAGGGGAGATGTTCTGGATGATTGCATCGCATGCCGTCGATACCACTCTCGTGAACTGGCGCCCTCCACACACTCGGTTTGAGATTTCGCTCTTCGAACCAAATCTAAAATGCCCAGATGAACGCCAAGGGGTGCTGTACCGCCGGCGACAATGATGGACAGGCCTACGAGACGCTGTGAATAATCAGGACGTACCTAAGTCTTCACCAGACCGGGAATATCCAGGGAGACGATGAGCGCGAGCTCGGAATTCGTGTTGTATAGCCTTGAGAATGATAACGCACGGTCCTCCGATATATTGCAGATCCTATTCTGTCCCAAAGCTTTGCCAAGTCTCAAAGATCTGTCGCCATTTCAAAGAGACTCGAAAGCGCTCCTGAGACCATGACGGAGCACGGTCGGAACGATATTCTCCATAAGGTGTATCATCGCCTGTAAACAATAGACTTTGCCGATAAGGGACTTCCGCTTAGTCTCGGCCGATGGGAATAATGAGGATCATCCTCGTTCCAGTCAAAAGGTCGTCCTTCCTTTCTTTGGTAAAGTACGACGGCGTGGTAGACGATTAAACAAGGCCTCTGTGCGATCGCGGTACCCTTGAACAGCTGGATATCTGACTCTTGATCGGATATGAGGTATGATGTTTGCTTCCCTAGTCTATCGTCTTTCCTTTCCGAGCTCGTGATGAAGAAGCGTGTTAATGCGGGGGATTTGTGCAAAGACGTCTCCAGTGTTTCCTGTATTTCCGAACGCGAGCAGTGAGCGATGAGTAAGTGGCGAGTAGTTCTAGTAGGATTGTAGGCTTGTAGGGCATCAGTCGCTAGTACTCTATAAGTGCTATAGTGCTGCAGCCAGGCAGGTCGGTCAATCGACACAAGGCGACGCTTATTTCCCTTGAACAAGCGACGTGCATCTAGACTAACCAGGACTTGAAGACTGTATCATGTCGCCTACGTATCGCTTTATCATTTTAGTTGCTTTCAGTTGTCTTGCATTCTGCAGACATGTCGACCTACAAGCAATCGCACGATCAGTCCACTACCTCGGCACATGCGCATCGTACTGCCCAAGTCGAGGCTTCTTTCGTCCTGGAAAAGCTGACACCGACAACGAGGTTGTTGGATATCGGATGTGGTCCTGGTTCGATTACCGCAGGGTTGGCAAAGTTGGTTACTCAGGGGAGTGTGATTGGGATAGATATCTCGGATCAGGTACTGGATCAAGCTAGGAAATCTCATCCGGCAGATAATGTCACGTATGAGATGGGAAACGTGTCGGATGGCTTGAAGTACGAAGATGGCTCGTTCGACGTCGTCTTCTGCAATCAAACCTTGCTGCACATTCCCGATCCCGTTCGGGCCATGAAGGAGATGCGGAGGGTGTGTAAAGTGGGAGGAATCATTGCGGCGAGGGAAGCGGATATGCCTTTCCATTGGTACCCTCACAACCGTGGACTTCAACTGTGGGACAAATACACCTACACCCTTATCTTCGGATCGGATGATCGGGAACACCCTATGAGCTTGCCTCACCCTCAGGCGTATCGAGGTGGTAGCCTCTTACATGTCTGGGCAAGACAAGCAGGATTCGATCCTGCTCGCATGCAGAAAGGCGTTGGTATCCAGTCCATCAACACGCCTGAAGAACGGGCCTGGTGGGTCCAGACGTACTCCGCTAGATTAAAGGAGCCGTTTACGAGAGACAAGCTGGTCAGTCTGGGAGCGTCGCTCGAGGATATTAAAGCGATGATAGCCGGACTGGAGGAATGGGGACGAGATGTGGATGGGTGGTTGGCGATCATGCAAGGTGAATTGATCGCATACAAGTAGCAAGTGGACCGCCCTACCCGTCGCACTCGAGACAGACGTTTTGAACGAAATCTACGATCATCTGTATCAACCAACGACATACGCAAATGCTAGCCCATATCAATACAATCGACCTGCAACGTCATCTACCTACCCTGCTTAGAGCGGTCATTCACTCGCTGCTTCCGCCTAGCGGACATGGAGCCAATCCCGGTCATCTCCGCAAATGATCACGTCGAGTCAACGTTCTGGTATATCATCTCGTGACGTACTGCTGCTGAACATGCTGTTGAACACTCATCATAACCCTAGGACGTCGATATCTGGAGGCGGATCTGGCGTATCGCGAACAGGCCACTACAGCTCGATCATTTCCGAAATGCTGCAAGATCCTCCTCCTCTTCCCCCTTGCGTCCTCCTTCTTCTCGGCTTACCGGGTGTAGGCAAGAAGAACATTGCACAGACATAAGCCAGGATCTACCCGCAACAAACCAGATTTATTGTTAATAATCTGTTCATCGACCCTGCGGCGGCAACAGAACCGGAGAGGACCCAATCGCACCGCAAGATCCGTAGTCAAATCGGGAGAGCGATCTTGGTTGGGATCAGAGAGGTACGGGATAGGACGGTCGTTTTCGTCTTGACGGATTGTTGTTCCAATGAGCATGCTCGGGACTCGAGGGCTTATGAGGAGGTCGTCAAGCTCGCCCGTGATCCGGATGTGCCGTTGGTTACGATGCATCTTACGTGCGATGAACGGACTAATTTGGAAAGGGCCACTTCTTTAGCTCGGAGGGAGATTGTGTGGAGCACAAAGCTTACGGATGTCGAAATTCTTAAGGCTACGAGGATCGAATATTCGATTTTATGATAGGAAGCCTGTAGGATCGCAGGAGGCACGATTTGTCATGAGCTGGACGTGAGCGAGCTAGCAGAAGACGGTGCCGCTCGAGCGATCGCTGGGATAGTTCGGAGCTCGTTAGCTGGATAGGCTACTTGATGGAAGGTTGTTTGGTTAAGCCTACCTAAAAGTGTTTCATCCTCTCTATCATTAACATCATAGACCTTCAATCGTGATGGTGTGAAACTTCTCGGTCCACTCGGTTGATCCGATAAGCGAACCGATCAAATCTGCTAGAGACCGTCGTATTCACGAAATTCCTCTTCGCTATAACGTCGATTCCTGTAGATGCCTATAGACTTGACCTGATTGACAAATGGTGGTCGGGCTGCGGTTATGAACACCTTTTCGGACATCGCGCATATGACGGAATCAATCTGTATTTCGAATTCGGATGTAGATCTCTGAACAACCATCATGGAATGGGAAATTAGGAAACCGAGCAAGTCGTTCATAAGATCGGGTCGACTTTCCTAGCCAGTATAGATTCTGAATTCTACTCGACCACCTAGATTATAGCCACATAGGACTCCACGATGACCATCCAAGAAAGCAGAGTACTCGTTCTGTACACCGGAGGTAAGGACGTTTCGATCGAGCGATAACGGCTCGTGATACTGACGAGTCGACGTCCTGCAGGAACCATCGGAATGCTCAACACCGAGCGGGGATTTACACCATCAAAGGGGTTTCTTCTAGTGAGCGATGCTCGTACCTGGAATCAGACGACAATCTAGGCTTATTCAAGCTTGTCATCTCTTGAAAGGACTGGTTAAGATCACAAACGGCGTTTAACGATCCTTCAGCCCAAACTGTAAGTATCTCACTCCTCCCTTCAGTCTTTTCACCTCACGGTTGACGTGAAGTATAACACCCTATCAGGTCGCATCAAACGCACATTCTCAAGCGACGTACCAAGCTTGGGCCGCCGGTCAGATCGAACCACCAAAGCCAAAGGAGGGTGGGCGACCAAAGTCGATTTTGGGGGATGAGAGGAATACGCTCGTCACTCCCGTCTTCAGGTTTGGAGGGATGATGAAGAAGATCAGGTATACTATCAAAGAAGTAAGTTATCTGCGGGATGGTTTCCCGGACCTTTGACTGACTCATTGTTTGTGTTTAGTGTAAGCGGGAATTTGGAGTCTTTTCTCAACTTGAAAAGCGCCTGACAGAGGGATTGTTTCGACAGACGACCCACTGGTCGGATCTTCAAGCATCGATTCCTTTGTATGGAAAAGACTAGCAAATGACATCGAATCAAACGCTTCGGACTTTGACGGCTTCGTCATTCTACACGGAACCGGTCAGTCCAGATTGGGTCTTCTGGTACACATCGCTGGAAGCTAACGATCCTGATCAAATAGATACGATGGTGTACACCGCTTCTGCTCTCGCTTTCCTCTTGAACGGATTATACAAGCCCGTCGTACTCACTGGAGCGCAGATTCCTCTTTGCGAATACTCCAGTGACGCTCCTAATAATTTCAGGGGAGCTTTGCTTTCTGCTGGAATGGGCGATCTACGAGGTGAGCTTTTCATCGTGTCCAGCCGATTCAGGCGGGTCTGATCGTTTGTCTTTTGCGTATTCAGAGGTTTGCATCTTTTTCAATAGGAAACTGATGCGAGGATGTAGGACTCGGAAAGTTTCCAGTTTCGAATTGGATGCTTTCGATAGTCCGTTGATGGATCCCCTTCTAGAGAGTGAGTCGAGGGGACACGTATCGCGATTCGGGCGGGAAATCGGTTTTGGCGGATAACTTATGAATCTTGCAACTCAGCCGATGTGGAACACAGTCATAAACGACCTACGACGTTCTCTGATGCTAGAAACTTCTTGATGACACCTGTGCCTGGTACGCTTTCCTCATTTTCATGTTCTCAATCGACGTCCCTGATCACGTACTACGTGGACAGATATTTCGGCCGAAGTCATGATCCTCCATATCTGGCCAGGCATGACCGCTTCGCAATTAAAGTCACTGCTCTCAAATCCAGATGTCAAGGGAGTCGTCATGCAGACGTTCGGGGCAGGTAACTTTCCACTCATCCCGGAAATGCTGGACGTCTTGAAGGAAGCGATTAAAGCTGGACTGGTAAGTTTATTCCTCATGTCCTCCGAGTTTACTCAATTCATCGTCATCTATCCCTCAGCTCGTCGTCAACGTATCGCAATGCGCTAGGGGAAAGGTGCTGCCCATTTGTAAGTCGAGGTCATGTCTCTCGGCACGCTATATACTCATTAAACTGTGAAACAGACATGACAGGAGTCATCTTGTCGGAGATCGGTGTCGTAGCAGGAAACGACATGACTCCCGAATGCGCTTTTGTCAAGCTTTCCTACCTATTGGCGCAACCGCATCTCAGTCTAGAGGAAAAGAAACGATGGCTCGCAACTTGTATGATCGGCGAGATGACCTCAGTTGTGGTCTAATCCAGAAGCATAGAACCGATACCGTAATCGCATGATGGAGTGTTGTAGATACAAATTTTCGTTTATTGGCATAGTTATAGTCGTAGATCGTCGTGTGTTTTCGTTTCTTGAATGGCCATGCTTAGATTCGTCCGCCTGGCGCTCTCGGCATCACCAATCCCTTTCCTTTCTCATATCTCTCGTTTCTACTGATCGGGCCTGTTTTGCTTGATCGGATGCCCGGCACCGTCGGTTCAGGGGAGCTGATTCGACTTGAACCGGTAAACTGTAAAGCTTCACTCTCGTCTTGATTTCGCTGATCGTGTGATCCCCTGAGCCTACCAGCGAATTTGGCTTGTTGACGGTTCGTATCCATGCGAGGTCCAGTAGAACCTTTCTTGCCGTCTTGAAGACTTGAATGGGTAGGCTGAGGAAGTCTGGTAGAGATCCTGCTTGTGGCTCGCTCATGCGACGAGACAGTTGCGTTCTTGTTCACCCGCTCGCGAGTGGCGCCATTCGCTCCACTACCTGTCTTCTTTATGGTTTGTTTGGTCATTTCAGTATGGCTCGTCGTCAGGCTGACCAGGACTCGTTGCTGAGCGGGGGTGTTGCCGGTGATCATGCTTGGACCCAAGGAGAAGCGCCCTTCTCGCCGTGACTTCCTCATCCTGATAGTATCTGCGCCATCCATAGAAAGCGGACGCGCATTGCTGGGGTTACCGAAAACGAGAGACATGTCGCCTTCGCTGTTGTCAGAGTCATTTCCGGCTTCCGTCTCAAATCGAGTTTCGTCCAAATCTGCGTTCGACTCGACGTATTCATCGTTGTTATTACCTAACGATTCATCACCTTCTTGAATAGATTCTCGCGAGCTAGGTGGACCAATTCCCGATCTCATCGACATCGCTAAGGAAGCCGAGCGAGACTGTCCGATACTATTTGATCCCAACCATTTATTAGCTTTCCGAGCCTAGTGGATATAATGTCTATCATACGTACTCTTGCATATCAGTCCTACAGAGCACAAGGTAAGGTTGCACTTAATATCCTTCTAGACCATAGTATTTGTTTTTAACACTCACATTCCATTCGAAAAGACCGCATTGGCTGTTACATGCCATTCGAGGACTCTGTTGAACTAAACATACCACGGTATGAACACGCTTCGCTTCGTGTCATCAAGTACGTCACAAGCATCACTTACTTTGTACATATTCCGGGGCAAGATCTGTCTGCTTCTCCTACCAACGGTGTTGTACTTTCCTTTCTTGTTGCCATCAGAGGAGGGCGAGTGATGACCGATAGGTAGGCTAGTCGATCCCATCTTATGGCATACGAGCGAGACGTCCGAGAAGACACTGCGAGATTGCTATGTCAGCGAGCCTATAGTGCGGCAAACACGAAGCAGCTCAACTCACACCACCCAAGTCTCTTTCTCATCTCCCCGCATGAGATCACTCAACCGCTTCAAACTTCTTCGTTGTGTGCCTTCGTCCTTGGATCTGCGTCTAATGCTATTGCGACTAGGACTGTTTGGTACTGTCGTCGGCGGAGTATACTTGTATTCTTGTATGTAGGTTCGAGTTGCTTTAGGAACGGCTAGTAGCTAGAGAAAGATGCCTGTGAGTGAGATCGTGTGAGGGACAGGTTCAGCACCGCATACCTTGTCGTTGTCCAGACCGTCTATTCGAGCCAAAGCATCTCGGGTCTTGATTCTCTGCTCTTGGGAACTTTTCTCATCTTCAATCCTCCGAACAATACTATCAACTTGTTCGAGCATGGTCATCGTTCCATCGTATTCGTGGCTTGTTGTATCGGTATGCTGCAGAAGTAAAGTTCTTAGTAAGACTGACATTCAGCTGAACATTGCTTCCGTGACTCACGAAAAGCAGGTTTTGAAATAGTAACGGGTATTTCAACAGCCTTTGAAAGGGCTTGCTGATCGAAATGATGAAGCCCGTTTCACCTTGATCTGCGGCTTGCTCCTCTAGCGACTATAAAACGATATCTAAAGTTAGGAAGATACTTCAAACCTGAAGATGGTCACGAACCCACCAGCAAGTATTGACCGAGATGGACTTGCCGCATGTCGAGTCCTTTCTGCGAACGTTTCGGAGCCGTTTCAGCGGCAAGAATGGCCGACTCGATCTGTTGTAGAGCCTTCTCCAGGTGTAAAACATAAGTCGTATATTGGTTCAATACCGCTGACTGTTATCACAAGGCCAATCGAGATTAGCTACGTATAAGCATGCCGTTTCACGCCTTGTAACCGCGCACATTTGCAATGAATATATCCGTCAACGACCTGACCAAGGGGTACTCGTCATCATAGCGCTTCCTCAGCTGGTCAGCGAGCGCGATATGGCCATCAAGTATCCCGCTTCCTAGCGTCTCCAACATGATTCTCAATTCCTCAGGTAAGACGACTGGCGCAGAATCCATCTCGTTGACGTTATGGGAATCAGATCCCATCCTTTTCCTCAACTTGTGTCCTTTTTGACGCATCGTCTCGCCGAAATGATAAGCCGATGATCCGCTTGTATCCTGACTACCACGACTTTCCGGAAGTACTGAATGTCTTCCAGTTTGTTTGGCGTTCAAAGCAGGAGATTTCATCCCTGGGGAAGCGTAATCAATTTCCTTGGGTAAAGGTGGCAGAGAGTGATGTGATCTGGCGTTCTTGGAGAAGGTTCCTTGATCGGACGGTCTCCCCTTGGATAAGGCTGCAGAATACCTCCCGTTCGGCTTGATCCTGATTGTTTCATCGTTACCCTCAGGTCCTTCCATACTAGAGATGGTCGTGTCCATCGAACCCCCGCGCTGTCTCATCGATCCTCCTGAAAAGTCCCGGCTGGATCCTAAAGACGGACTAGCATACCTCGCAGCGATCGGGAGATTGTCAAAATCCTCTGTCGTGCTGGAGGGAGATGTGGTAGAACTGTAACTCGGAGATTTGGCTCGATGGAGACCTAGACCTTGAAACGAGTTCATGGAAGCGATGGAATCCGATCGAGCTGATGTGAGGAGGGGAATCACAGGTGGTTCGTCCTGAGATGGAGGCAATAGCGCATCGATGAAAATTTCCTTCAATCGGCATAGATCCGTCACGTATCTGTAATCACAAAGGTTGTCCTTAGGTTGAGGTGATGATATCGGACGTGAATCGTACTCACCGATCTTCACTACTGACAATCTCCCATAGAACCTCCTGCCGAGTGCGTTCCCTTGGAGAAAGGTTCCTTACCAAATCATCCTCCGTAATCTCGCTCCAACTCTGCCTGACTTCGCAAAACCGTTTCCCTACCAGATCGCCGCCAGTTCTAGCTCGAGCGCGGGCCACAGGAGAGATGGGGGACTTCAGGGAAGGAGTTGTCGATCGAGCAGTCAGGGGGTTTAGATGGGAAAGGAGGGGAGCGGAGGGGTCAGTCTCTGCTCGTTTATGGCTGAGACGAGAAGTGAGGCAGGGGATATGCGATTGCTGAGAGGTAGTAGAACGATTGTCGGGAGTATTGGAGGATTTGTTGAGGTTGCTCATAGTTGCTGAAGCTGTCCGGTTTGTCGAATTTGATTCCCTTTCTGATGGCAGATGTGAAGGCGTTTCGATTTCCGCATCTCTCAGCTTGTCTTTCGATTTGAAGACATTCCTAGCTCGGATCATAGCATTCTGCTTGAATTCTGCCCCATTCGCTGATCCTTCATCTTTTGCGGGAACAGGCAGCGGCGCGGTGTCCCATGCAATCGAGTCCAAAGCGATACTAGCTACCGGGGTACGAATGGGTGAGATGAACGCCACTCGCTTGATCGGTAGATTGCCCTCAGCAGTTGCTTGGATCATCTGCATATATTCTTCCGAATCTACGGGGTTTTGGTCCATACTGAGAACGGGTGAATCCATATGGAGCGGTTCCATGGAGAATGGAGTAGTAGGTCTTCCCCCTTCGATATTGTCCGTTACAGGCGATCCTAGGCTCATTCGATCCAGGTTCGAAGAGAATACAGGACTGACGGGAGACATTGCCGAGGTTGACTCAGTATCCTCTGGTCTTAGATTACGACTTCCGGGGTCCTTCTTCTGACCCCTGGACAAAGTCCCTGCCCATTCCGCAAACCCTCCTTTCCCCTCTTTTCCCTCCTGCTTAGAGAACCGCCGGGTCATGATAGGCTTCGTATCTCCCCCATGGTAAGATTGTCGTTGATTGATCTCGTTTTCTTTTTCGGAGTAGGAGGAGGAGGAGACACCCCTGTCCTTCTCTTTAGGTCGTAGTCGGGAGAAGATCGATTTCATCGTGATAACAGGTCGTTCGAGTCTCGTTCAAAGGCCAGGCTAGATCGATTCGAGAGCTGTTTTTTCAGAATTACTAAAAATTGCCATAAGTTAAGATGATTGAGGATGTACAGATGTCAGAAGTGGGCGTGGACGAGTTTTCGGGATGAAACGAGGAATGATGATCCAAATGGATTGATGTGATTCCTGATTGCTAGAGACATTCACAACAAACAAAACAAACGCGTAATGCATCGAAATCCGCGGTGCGGTCCCACAGAACTCCACATCCCTGCGTCATCCTATAGAGGTTCGGTTTGGAGAAAGGCCTGGTTCCAGAGCACAACATCTATCATCAATGAACGTCTTGAGAATCTATCTGTCACCCACCCCAGTACCGCGCAGTCTGTACATCTCACGCTCTTGTTCTTGTGCCAGCTCTTCCGGTGTGGGAGCTATACGTACAGATTCCTTCAAGTTGGCCCATTCAATGGAGAGGAAAGTAAGGACACTAGATATCGTATCCCGAACGCTTTTTGAATCACTCCATCCTGAAGTGTCAGAACGAGCATCGTTCAAGCTTTGTGGCATTCTGGCCTATTGGATGATCAACCTAGTCAGTTCTTGCTGGGGTATTAGAACAAGATTTTCCTGACAGAATATCCATCGCATGTAGCTTGATATATGTCTATACCTTTCAGCGGAGCTGAATTACTGTCACCATCATCAGGATCCTGACGGTACCCTTCCTTTGATGCCCCTCGTATGTCTCGCGCGTCAAAGTCACGCGCGCGTCACTCAAAACCTGAAACATCGATACAGCTCGATATTTATTCTGATCTGTTAAAGAACGTATCTGCTTCACTCTTCACACGCATTACAACATGTCCGGGAATATCATGATAGATTTGATCCGTCTATACTGTGCTTTCCCGTCGCCTCTTATATGTGACAGCTCTATTGCCATCTAGATCCCTCATCGACTGACGGTCTAAGCCTTTCCATCAATCGAGACCGAGCTAGAACTACAGGACTCTTGATCTCCCTTAGACGAGAAGTAAAGAATTGTATTTCTAGACGAGAAATTTACTGAAGAATCATAGAAGGTTCCCGCGACAGTTTTGCCGCTTTCCTCATCCCCCAAACGGTCCCCTCTAACCAAATTTACCAAATTTGTGAGATTGGTCTTGGCCCTGTCAATGAGGTCGCTAATCGGGTTAGGCGGTAGAAGAGAGCCGGTGGCATGATATTCTACGGGAGCCATCACAAACCTTGAGTATTGCTGCTTGTAGTATGAAGACTCACTGATATCACGTCAAGCGGCCGGTCATGGCTACTATTTGTATCTTCTCGTATGACTTATCAGATGGGGGGATTGATTTAGAGAACCTGACAAAATGTCTTCCTTTGATCTTACATGCCATGTCACGATTAACGTCACATGACTGGTCTGATTTCCTTCCTACAGTAATCACTCAAGAGAGCAGGCACAATTGACGGTAACCGTTTGCCACACAGTTACCGAAGGTGTATATCGTGTACCAAAGTGAGAGAACGCAAGCATATCCGTCTTTACAGTGTGATCCGTACAAAGGAAACGACAGAATCCATTGTGGTCACGCCTTTCCTAGCTCATGCATCTTCGTATTTCGAATCACCAGTAGCTGTCGGAAACTTCGGCTCGAACTAAACCAATCGGAATCAGATAGACCCCAATCTGGACCAGGATGACACGAGCTTACTTGTGGAAGCCCTTGTGAGCTGTCTGTCATGCCAAAGATCTTTCTCCGCCAACTTGCTGCTGTCTTGGCAAGAGCACTGCAACAACTTTCCATGGTAGTCATTATGCTGGGACCATCGATAGAATTTCGGTCTGTCCCTGTCGAATAAGAAGTCAGAAGGGCACTAGTAGGTCTGACATTTTTGAAGATACGGATAGTATGGAATCGTTCAAGACGGGAACACAATGTCCGTATACCGCCAAAGAAACAGGCCGTATTTATATTTTTCGTTATGGGGCTAAAAAGGCAAAAATTATGACTCCTTTGTTCCCCTTATTCCTCACTTTGCGTGATCGGCCAGACGCACGTGTTTTCGTCCTGATAGCTCAACAATGCTGTTCTTCGCCCACAACGACGACGTTGAAGTCTATCCTGTGCCCAGAGTGATATCTCCTGCTGATTCTAGCGGAAAAGGGAGCCAACGGCTGAGACGATACGAGTCTATAGCCGAAAGTTCAGGGGATTAGATGATGTAGAGCATCAAGAGCACGCCATCTGCACAATCAGGAATAGTGGAATAAGAACGCTTACGGGAAAATTGTAAAACAGCATTAGGTTAAGAATTTCGAATACCAATTAATATTGCTACAGTACAGAAACCCTCGGTCGGGAGCCTCGCAATGGGTCGCGAGCGCAAATGGTGGCACCAACTGATCGCTCCTCGCGCGACAGATATTGACTCGACTGAAACGCACAGACGACCAGGGATATTTGTTGCACTCAGCCAGCAAACATCGGTAGTATGACTCCTCAAGGTCTGCGAATGCCCAGTTATCTCCGTGGTGGAATATAAACGTCGGAGAATTCAGACTGATATAACACAATATCTCAATTAGTGAATAGAGAAACGGTAAATCAAAAGACTGACCATCTCATGATGAAGATCATTCCTTCCTTGGCCTTTCTCGAGGTCTGGCTGTCTTGACTGGGTAGAAATCAACGAGGCGAAGCTTCTGATAGTTGCATTCAGAAGAGTACCGCAATCCAACTTTGTGATACTATGGCAACCAGAACCATCAGAAAGAGAACAAGCCTGGTTGGTCTTTATAGTTGAAGTCTCGCCCATCTGTGTGCCGTGAGTCTACGATCGTCAACCTACCAACGGTAGACGTTAGAGGTAATTTCCATAGGTTCCAAATGTAATTATACTGCAAAGTGATCGGCTCAATAACCAGCCGTACATTTGGTGTGGTAAAGCATAGCTACCGACTTCCTTTGTGTCCGCCTGATTGCGGTGAAATTTCGTCAATATGCGCGTCACAAGCAGGTCCTCGTTCCTTTGAGCAGAACCTGTGAGCCAGATAGCCATAATCGTTACGAGTAGCAGTCAATCTAGAACACGCAAGACATCACAGTGCTTTCAGATCCTATGTCGATGTACACCGAACACGCTCATGCAATGCATAGTAAGGCTACACGGGGTATTGTCGTTATCGTCATCGTCAAAAATCAACATCTCATCTATTCCCGTCAGATCTACCACTCGATCGTTCCCGTAACCTCCACTTCATGTCGGAGGGATCTCTCATCCCCCAGGTTTATGCCCGCGTATATCTCGTAAGCCGCTCCCGGTAAGATAAACTTCTTGGTTCCGATATTCCATCTAGCTAATGAATCCCACCTGCAATCGATTTGTACGACCAGCTCCTCTCCTACTTTGACAGGGGTCTTGTTGAACCCGAGAAGAACCTGATCGTAGTCTTCTTGCGTTCGACCCGAAAGCTTCCGTCCGTAGACTTGTACCACAGCCGAGGTCAACCACTGTCCCACATTCCGCACTGCAACCTTGATGATGAAAAATCGGGTGTCCAACTCCTTGTCACATTTCAGATCAACCAGCTCGATCTTCCCGTACCCCAACCCAAACCCGAACGGGTAAGCCGGCTTTCGGTCGTGCTTGGCCAAGAACCTGTACCCCCAATACCTATCATAAGTGACCTTTTTCGAATCAAAGTCCAGCTCGGGGTAGTCCTTGCTATTCTCTGCGATAGTGAAAGGTAATCGTCCACTAGGCTCGGCCTTGTTCTCGTTGAATAGTACTTGTCGTAACGCCGTCCCGAACCTACACCCTCCGTACCCTGTAAGAAGGATGGCGGCGCATTTCTCTCGGATGGTAGAAGGGATCAAAACGGGTCCACCAGACTCAATTCCCAGTATCAATCGATCCCCTACCGCCTCGCTCAGCGCTTTCAAAAGCTTCTCTTGCTTCTCCGGAAGGGATAACGATCTCCGATCTCCTCCCCCCGAGACGACCAATTTCCCAATCCCACCGAAATACCTAGCGCCGAATCCGTACAACCCCGGAATACAATGACCCATGATCTTCGGGTCTGCTGGGGTGAGACATTCTCCTTCTTCCAACCCCGTATATCCCAGCATACAGAACACCACGTCCGCCGATCGAGCTAGTTCTAGAGCGGAGGGGAGATCTTTTCCGTCCGAATAGACTATGTGGGTGTTCTTACGTGCTCGAAGACCGGCGAGGGGGGTGATCATTTCCGGATCTCTTTTGATGGCTGAAGATCCGAAATCACCCGTTTGACGTGAATCGGCTAGTTCACCTATGATTACCAGGCGATGACATTTCGTTGCGCTTAGGGGAAGGATGGGTTCACTCGGGAAGGCCGGGGTCGTTACGTTTTTGAGTAGGATCATCCCTTCTGTTGCGGCTTGACGGGATAATTCTCGATGAGCTTCGCACCCCGCTTCTTCGATCCCCGGTTGGGGTGATTGTAATCGAGAGTAAAACCGAAGTTGAGCAGCGATCAATCGGATCCCAGATCGTTCGATACTCGTCCAATCGATTTTCTTGTGGAGTAAGGCTTTCTTGACCTTCATGTGCCTCATACTTCGAGTGGGGTATTCGACGTCCAAACCGGCTTGGACGGATTTAATACCGTCCCTTAAACCAAAGACGAAATCGGACACGATAAACGTCTCTTCTTTCCCCCAAGTTTCCCTTACTACCACATCTAGCATTTCCTTGTTCTGACCCATATATTCCCCGTTGACGAGGTTATAACTGCTCATCAAGCTTTCCGCTCCGCCCTCTTCCAAACATCGTTTGAAATGAGGTAGATAACATTCGTGCATCGTTCCCTCTTCCACTTGGACATCGACATTGAACCTGGCATCTTCCATTGAATTGAGAGCGTAGTGTTTGACACAGACCATCCCGTTCTCCCTTGCACCTAATGTGAGCGCTGTACCGAATGCACCTAAGAGTAAAGGATCTTCACCGTAGGATTCTTGAGAACGGCCCCAACCTGGATGTCGAGCTAGATTGACGCAGATTCCACCAAAGAGGTTTCCTCCGAAGATACGCATCTCTTTACCCATCGCCCGGCCCTGCAACCGTACCCGACGAGAGGATCAGTGAGGGATGGTTCATGATAGGCTATGGGATGCTTACGATGTCCTTCTCAAGATCTACATTGAATGTAGCAGCTCTTGTGGAAGAGACGGGAAACGTCGTAGTCCCTTTACCCAATACAGTTCCTCTAGGTCCATCGGAGAACTTGATACCAGGGATTCCTAGCCGATGGACATGTCCGGCACAATAAGGCTTGAAGTTGTACCCATGTTTAGCTATATCCACAAGGAACTTCCCGAAATCGATATCTCCGTCAAGAAGACCTAGTTTCTCTGAATCTGTCAGGTGAGAGTAGAGCTGGCGGGCTGACTCTTCAGGGGTAGCTTGCGATTGACGGATGAGAGTGATGTGATCGTCGAAGAGCGGATGTTGGGTCATCGTTGTCCAGGTCGTGGACTCTGCCTTTTCTTTTCCTGTTGCCCTGCCGACGACACCTGTGACCGAGTGTTCAATGTATTGCCATCGCCGTGGACCTAGGTCCGATGTCAGAATCGGACTGGTGAATGCTTCGATGGAGCTGGAAAAGATCGAGGTCGAATTGATGCGTTCGTCATCATGATCCCTTTCGGCACCGGCGCCGAGAACGATCAAAGTACTCATATCCCTTGACTCATCGATATCTCTCATCAGCTCTGGTCATATCATCGACATCATGCCCAAACTAGCTATACGGCAAGTCTCTGTGGACATGATCTGTGTCCTTCAAGCAGGTCGCAAGAATCTCAACTTTTGAACCAACTTTGAACGTCCTGCACGCCGCTCCGAATCAGACAATAATTTGGACATGGACAACGGGCAATGATGAGTAGTAGTGGCAGTATGGATGATGGTGGCGAGAGCAGTGACTGTGGAACCTCTCAACCGCAAGATCTAGATCCCGCAGCAGATCCCGCAGTCCCTCACGTCCCATCTCAGCCGTCATCACCGAGTGCCATGCAGGTCGAACCGGAAAATAACGTTCCAGTCCCGTACGAAGGGTTCAAGCAACGAAGAGGTCCTTCTGGATCTCGACCTGTTCAGTTCTTGAGAGGCGCTAGTGACGATCAGCCGTCCCCTTCGTCAAGTCCGGATATTACAAGCGTTCCTGCACAGAGCAGCGGGGAAGGAGCCCCTCGACGCCGGACGAACGCTGAGGATCGACAAATCTTGACTCCGTTTGCTGTATCGTCCGGTAGGTCATTCGATCGGTGTTGCTTAGCTCCGTGTACTTACATGCTCCTTTCCTCTTCCACGTTGGTCTGCCGATAAAAAGGTGCCGCTGGACCGTCAACCGACCAGTCCTCATCAGAGGCTCTGTTTGGCGGACCGCAGGGTACACCCGACGTACCGACAAGCTCGGTACCCGGCGGATCTCTCATGATGTCGGGTAGTGCTACGGTCCGTTTGCCGGATGGGACGGAGTTCGAACTGAATACCCCTCCGGGTACTTACGTTCCCTTTCCAGATCGCAATGAGATATTTGGTAAGCGAGTCAAGCTGAGATACCGTAATTCATCGGCTGATCCAAAGGTTTTTACCTTCGTGTCTGGTCGCCATAGGTAATCCTCAGGATCGGGATTCGGGAGCCGAGCGTAGAGGAGTTTTGCAGCTCCGTTTAAACGCAATCAGAAATTCCGCCCGCCCATTCCCTCCTCCCATGTATAATGGACTGGACAATCTTCCACCCTTCATGCCGTTCGCGTTCCTCGAGGCCTACATCTCGGAGACAGAAGCAAACAACCCCTTCGATGATCTTCGGACGGACCAATCAAACTCCCTCTTCAGATCTCCTAGTCAGCGTGAAACGAAAGAATCCAACGCTCGGGTCGTGACCCGAGCCTGTCTCGAATTGGGTTTGGGAGAGGATGACGAGCTATTACAAGAACAAGTGGTCCAGGAAAAACTTTCTGCGATGGTTTGCAAATCTTCATCCATTCATGGGATAGAGCATCACCCTCCATTTGTCCGTCATCTCCCTGTCCGGAGTGAACATGTCGCTAGAAACGTTAAGAGGATCTTATACGATTCTCACACCGTGAGAGCTCGAGCGATGTTACACCTACAATCGAAGGGAAACGAACAATGGCAAACCGCCTTGGCGACTTGGCACGAGAAGGACAGGGATACACTATTCGACCCAATTGTAGCTTCATCCGATGAGACGAGTCTGAACAACCTAGAGCAAATCTTCAATACCTGGATGGAAGAAGCTTGGCCCTTCCTCGACCGACTCGAAAGACTCTTATTAGATATCTACGGGAACGATCGATCCGCTCAAACCATAGCGGAGAAATTACAAACCGATCAGGTGGTTTACTTTTGGGAACCGGTCGTCAAGTCTAACTCGATGTTGGGACAACTGATGGATATCTGTCGGATGTGGAACGATACGATCGCCAGTGCCAAGGTGCAGAAGTTGTTGTTCTCGAAGGGTCTGGAGACTTGTTGAGAGACTGAAGGAGGATATAATAGGGGTTGTGATGCAATGAGAATGGTTGTAAGAACGAGTGTCAGAGTTGTAGTGAATGAACGGAGTTGTGTTGAACTTATATCACTGAGTACCTGACGAGAAGAATGGTTCAGTCCACTAGGAGTGCTTCGCACTTAATCCTTAAGACTAGACTGGTTAGCCTCGAGACATTCGGCAACGTCGCCATTTGCTTTGTATTCAGAACATGAGGTCAGTTCTGAGAGTTCGAGGAGATCGTCCTCTGGCTGAGAGGCCACACTGCGCATATGCAGCTTGTGTCTCCCGCATTTGCCACCATGAGTCGACCAAAGATCTTGCACACTTATATGTTCTGGCCTCTGTCAAGCGCGCCAGGTATATACCAAAACATCTTCATGTCGATCCCCAGCGTCATATCTTATCATCAACGGTATTATCATGCCGAAGGAATTATTGACGCGCTCGGTCTGGTTCATGGCTGAACGGAATCTCCCGCAAGGTCCAGAGGTATTGCCGTCAAGGCGCGCCTGAGCACGGTAGCTGCATATAGTGGAGGACCGATCCGAGGTCGCCCTAGTTCGATCGTTGAACGATGACTCATGAAATTATGAAGGGACCCTACTGGATTTTAACTGTCTCGGAACGACAAAGACCGTCTTCATCGAGTAAAGTGCTATTCGATGACAAAGAGCTGATATAATTATACACATCGATCGCTGTTTACGTTGTCACACTTGCTAGTAAAATTTACACCGACGCTGTTTCATTGAGGTCCCAAAATCGGATGCCATCATTGTAGACAACAGCAAGCTCTTTCGTGCCTTTCAGCGCGAAATAACTTGGGTATATGACTCTACCTCCCTGATCCTTAGCTAATCTCTCCCAGTCGGCCTGGTCATCCTCCGTCCGATCGAAAGGTATGATCCGCCAACGCCTGTTTCTGCGAAGAGAAACAAATTCGACTCCAACATCTACGTAGAGCGTGCTGCCGAATAAAGTTTCGTCCCCCAAGCCGGGCAGGAACCTCATCGATCTGATCGGAAGCATTCTGCGTAATAACCGTCTCAAATCCTCGATCAAGACCGTCTTGTCCCAACTCAATTTCCTACATTGAAAAATTTGACGCAGGCCATTGGAGACGGGAGATTCGTTATCGAGAACTTCGATTTTCCCAGCTCCTTCTCCTCCTAGAATGATGTACCGCCCATCTGCTGACCAGTCTACACGTCTCTTCCAGACTTTATTCTTTTCCCCGACATACGACCATGCCAGCTCTCCCGTGTCTAGGTCCCATACACGGATGATGCCGTCTCCGTCCGACCCGAGGAACTGTCGCCCATCCGGACTAAACACACCAGCCCAGTTCTGCTTGTCTGTAGTCCAAACATGGAGTTGCTCTCCAGTAGCTGCTTGCCATGCGCGAAACGTGCCGTCCCAAGAGGCACTCACAACCAGCGAGTCGTCGGGTGAAAACCCTACCCACATGATTGCGTCTCGATGACCCGTGAGAGTGATGATCGAGGTGGAAGCGATATCGTAAAGGTTGATGTCCCACTGATCATCTCCGTTTGATCTGGGTCGTGAGCCAGGAAGGTAAATCAGAACGCTTCCTGCATTATTGTATACACGTGATCCGAACGAGGTGCACAAACGACCGTCTATACGAACAGCCGTGGTTGGCAGTCTTGCGCGATTCATGGTTCGGTCCAGAACTTTATCCAACGTGTCTTTGAGTATCTGCCTATCTTTGATTTCAAGTGACACTGGCGGATCATTGCGAGCAAGCTTCTCATCGAGATCGCTCAGGGTAGTTCGAGCGATCTCATGAGTCTGATCCTTTGTAGGTGATTGCGGGAGCGCCGGTTCCTGGCTTAAGTCCCAGATTAGAATCTCTTGTACGGAAAAGGAGATAAGGATGTGTGCGTGTCTAGGTGAGAAGGCGATCGATTCGACTTGTTCTGCATGACCAGCCAGGGCTTTTTTAAGACCTGTTTGGAGGTTATACAGGTGAATCTCCGTACCGACGCCCAGAGCCAACCATTTCTCGTCCGAGCTGACTGCATGAATGATGGTCTGGCCTACGGCTTCCGCGAAAGGGATGAACCGCTTGTTCGTATCGTACGTCAAGATAGATGTCTTTATGGTGTCCGCGTCATCTGAGACATTGTGAAAATCAGTTTCCACGGCGTATCGCCACACTTTCTCCAGGTCAACTGTCGACAAGCTAGGCATATCGGTGTGGAACGAAACGAGTGAAAAGGAAGCTCTGATCAAAAAGCGGATGGTCGTCTGTCGTTTCCAAAGAGAACGGTTGTGGTTATATCATAAGCCGACCGGCACGACCGGACTCAGAGCTGAAAGCGATAAGGGTCGCTCGGCATTGATTGCGATGATGCGATCTGAGCGACGACCACGGACTACGAGATTGAACACAAAAGGCTTCACATGGTTCTCCTGATTGCATGTACCCCATGGAGGCCCAGACGGAAGGCTGCAAGCGCGCGAGGAACAGCTATGCTCGGCAAATTGTGGCGACTTGGCGACCGGTTCCGCGCGACATTTCCGGCCCGCCACTTCGGTGATCATGTGGCGTCGATACTTGGTGCACTAGAGGCAACAACTCGCATGGAACCCTTGTTGGCGAAGAGCCGACGTTCTATTCCTGATGTCATCGTGCTCAGTCATGCCGGGGTATTTACCCGCTAGACGTCTATATAAACCGAATCATCCCTGACCCACTCGAAGGCATTCTATCGTCGAAAGCTCCAACTACAGCGACGATATCATCTCGATCATATCATGGGCACTATCACCAAGCTTCAATACAACTACACCAACGACCACGTTCCTGGGGCTTACTATGGCGTACTGCCAGACCTCGAGGTCTTGAAGGTCGCTGTACCTGGGATGGCCAACCTGGTATTCAACTTTACTGACGCTGAAAAGACCAGTAACAATACATGGGACTTCCTATGGACCTCCCATTATAACCGACCCGATCCTCTCAGCGTTTACCCCTCGGAGACGGGATACCAGTATTCTTTCGTGAGTTGTATCGCCTCGATAGGAGTGATGCTGGTCTGTCACTAAGCCCTTCGAATGTACTCGTAGACCAATTACTTCGGAGACGGTCTCCCGCCCAGTTTTACCGGCGAGAATGAGCTGCAAACTCTCACTGTCAAAGTCAACGACAGTTTGACCCTGTGGGAACCTGGTGACTGTATCATCTGGCAATACGTCGAGCTAGAGTCTGACGGTCGAACCCCAACGGGAAGACGAGCGTTTAGTCAGAACATCACCTTGGTCGCCAACCAGACGGATCCTCAGACTACTACAGGGGTGGTATCCGACCCCTTTAGTACACAAAGTTATACCTCGACGTCATACTCGAGCAGGCTGCCTCCTAATCCTACCTACTATGCCGGCCTCAATGCGACCACGACTGGCGGTTCCGGTTCGACCCCCACGCAGACGGGCTCGGCGAGCAGTGTCAAGAAATGGGGCTGGAAGTGAGTGTGATAGGTACCCCGATCGCGCTTCATAACCCGTTCTGATCATTCATTCTTCACGATCACCTAGATCCTCCGGTATCGCGCTCTTGCTCGTCTCCCTAGGGATGAATGCTCTTTAAAGCCTGGATCTGTCGTTTATACCCGCTCGTCCTGTTGTCCATACCATCATTGTACAAACAACCAAGTTCTGCCATCGTTGTACCATTAGCCAAAGTCTGCTTGAAGTGTCAAATACCAATCTATACCCTATCGAAAACTCATCATCTCCATACGAACGGCAAGGTCCCGCTCGTGAAACCAATCGTCGATATTCACTAAATCATCTACAAGAATCATACATCTCGAGCTCTCAACGGTCAGTTCATCCCACATCCCATCTAAAGCAACACTTCATTCTGGGCACTGTAAGTGAGGGATTTGCTAGGGAGTACGATACACCTGCAAACGAAGGTTTAGCAAACCAGTCCTCGAGGCCACGAGAGACCATCACGATACCGCCAATGACTCACGATCTGATGGAGACTTCCTTCGCTACCGAAACCTCTGTGGCTGTATCCCGAGAGAAAAACGTTTCAGTACGAAACATCCCCCAGTTTTCTTTCTACGTCGAGCGGATAGACTTGGACTTACCGAGAATAGTGATGTCCAACTTCTTACTATCCCCATTCGCAGCCGCCGGTTCTCCATCCACCCGAGCCCATTGCCCGATCTTGCAGTTCATCCCGACGATCGCGTTCTGTACGCAGGCGTGTTTCTGTCGGGGTCGAGACCGGGAGTTGAGGGGAGATCAGTGGGAGGGATAGGGTGTGCGATGTGAGGGGAGGGGTGGGACGTACGTCGACAAAGGCTCCGTCCATGAGGATCGCATCTTTGATCCTCGCTCCGGCGGCGACGACGACGTTGGGGCCTGGGCGGGGGCACGTCTTAGGCTGAACGGAAACCGGATCGCCGAACCCAAAGTAGCTGCTCACCTAGAGAAACGTTCGGCCCGATCTTGGCGCTCTCATCGACCTCTGCAGTCGGATGAATATAAACGGGCCCGAGCACCATCGGTCCTGCCCCCCCCTTCCCTCCCTGCCCCTGAGCGAGGTATCTAGGGTTCATCTTCTGGAACTGAGCGAGGTAGAGGCTAGAAGCGGGGACGGCGGATCCGGCGGTCTTGATCTGGCGCCAAAAGTCTTTGGATTCGTACACGAAGAGCTTGCGGGATGAGGAGAGGGGGACGATGACGTCTTGTTCCAGACGGAGGAGGTCGTCTGATTCGCGCAGGGGGTCTTCGCTGTGGGACGTGGGGCATGAGGTGGGGAGCGAGGTGGGAAGTGAAGATGGGTTAGGAGAGGGGAGGAAGGAGAGGGATGATGAGTCGGGGGCTCACGCGGACGTCTTTTGCTTGGAATCCATAGCAGACTTGACCTCGTCAAAGAAACTCTTATCGAATACTGAATCGCAAAGGGAACCCGATCAGTGATCTGACAAAGACATGTTACGTTGTGAGCAACCAAGAGGCAGGACTCACGATAGATCCCCCCGTTGATCAAGTTGGAGATCCACTTTTCGGGTTTCTCGACGTAATGGAGGACTTGGGAGGAAGACGGGTCGTGCACGATACAACCGTACTTGGTAGCGGTCTCGCTCGGGACCTGTCGTGGTGCGGGGGGTGGGGATCAGCTCGCAAGTTCAGATTCACTCGAGAGCGGAGAGAGGGGAGAGGAGGATGGGGATGGTGATACTGACGTTGACGCCCATGATCGTCCCGACACCTCGATGTTTACCGTGCAAGTCGATCATCTCCTCGAGAGGGAAACTGGAGCAGACGTCGGCGTTGATGACGAAGAACTCCTTGAGGTTGGGTAGGATTGCGTCACGGACTGTCGGAGTGGGGGGTGGGGTGGGGGTTGAGGTGTTAGGATGATTGGCAAGAGGTGGGGAGGAATGCAGGGAAGAGGGCTCACAGTGATAGAGACCACCAGCGGTTCCAAGGGCCCGATATTCCCTCAGATAACTGGCCCAACACCGCCTGTCAGTGCCCAATTCCCCTCCCCGCACGCTGGACTCACGTAATGCTCAGACCGGAGAACTCCCTCTTTGCACTCTTGATGAAATCCGCCAACAGGGCGTCCTCGTAGAACCCGATGATGATGACTTCCGTCAGACCTTTGATCTTGGACAGAGCGAGCAGGGGGTGGTAGATCATTGGCTGTGAGGGTCGAGGGCGTCAGCGTCGGGCGAGGCAGGGGTGGATGGTGGGGGATCACCTTTCCAGCGATGGGAAGCAAGGGTTTGGGAGTGTCCAAGGTCAAGGGTCTCATTCGAGTACCTGGATGGGCGGGGTTCATTCAGTGCATGGTCATCCGGGTGAGCATGGGAAAAGCGAGCTTACCCTTGGTGTTACCCCCGATCAAGATGACTCCTTTTGTAGCTGACATTGTGGACCAGGGAGCGGTGTTGGTGGGTACGAAATAGAGGGGGAATGGATCGAGCAATTGGATGTGCAGATGTCGATAGGGGAATAGCCAAGTCGTTACCTTAGCAGCTAGCAGCAGCTCTATTTGCTCGTGGAACGTGTCTGAACTCTAATTCCCCGCTCGACGCGCTGGACCGAAATGGGAAAAGCGACAAGCTCGGATTCAGAATTCGTTGGCATCGTCAGAGCAGGGTACAAGGTGGTGGCATCGGTATAAGCACTGGCATAGGGGTATAGGTAGGGTCGAGCAGGGCAGAGCTGTAGGAACAGCATCCAATTGGAACGAGATCGAAAGGTTTAGTATCAAATGAACGTTCACTGGATCAAAGCGACAAGCATCCTCTGTACATGTCGTCAATGGTCCGCCGTCAACATCTCTCCTCGTAGCACCAAACCACGCCTCACCCAGGGCACTCACCTCGTACTTCCCCGTAGTCTCCCCCTCTACCCGCTTCCTCAACGTCTTGCCATACGTACGATGGTAAGCGAGTTTCACGGCCTCGAATCGAGACCGGTTCCAATGACACCTCACGACCCGCCAGATGAGACGTTCATCTTTCGTCCCCATCCCCGCCATGCTGGATTCCAGCAGGTCGGCACTGGCTTGGATCCCTTGGCCGTCGGATTCTGCCCGACTGACTATGTAGAGGAGGGCGGATTTCATGTGCCCTGAGAATTCCGAGGCGATCCTGTGTGCGTGTCTCGACCCGTCAGTCAGTCTGTCTGTCATTCCCGATCCATCTCGACCCACCCGACGACCCCGGACTCACACGCTAGATAAACTCCTCCCATACATCCCCCCGTACCCGCTGACCAGCGCTGCCAAATGCGCGTCACTCCTCTGACAGAGGATCCCACAGATCGTGATCTCGTCCGTCCCCCATCTCCCCTGCCCGCTCTCATGCAGCGTCCTCAGATCGTCCTGGACCGCCTGCGGGTTCACTTGGGGGGACTCGTCTCGTGCCCCGGAGAGGACCATGTTGAACAGGCGTTCCGTCTTTAGGGAGAGTTCACCCTGGACGGCCGTGATGAGGGGGCGGGAGAAGGTTCGGTGGTAGGTTTCCTTGAGAAGGTGGATCTCGAGGTTGGAACGGGAGAGGAGGATCTCGTTCAGTAGATCCTCATGCGTCCCCATCCCCTGCATCGCTCGGTGCAAGAGATGCACGTCTCCCCCCAACGGACCGAGGGAACAGAGGACCAAGCCATTCTCCAACCACCCGCTCAGCTCCTTCTCCAAAACCCTGCGCAACCCTTTCCCCGTGGCCTGTTCGAAACTCCGAACAAGCAGGTCCATCTGGAACGCATCGAGGTTGCAGAGGACGTCGATGAGGACCTTCTCGTCCGTCCCGAACCCCTTGGTCGCTTTCCTCACCCGGTCCACGTCGAAGGGAGCGTTGTACCCCGGCAGACTCTGGGGGGTTAGCGGAGGGGCGGGGGGTGGGGAGGGGATGAGGGTGTGCAGGAACCAGGGTTGGGCGGACGGTTGGACGGGAAAAGCAGGAGGGAGGGGGGTGTAGGGTTGGGTCGGGTAGGGAGCTTGGGTTTGTTGAGGATAGGTAGTGTAGGGTTGTTGAGGAGCGCCGTAGGGTTGCTGCTGGTGCTGTTGCTGTTGCATAGGAGGAGGAGGGGGAGGCGCACCGTAACCGTGCGGCTGAGGGGGAACCCCGTACCCCTGCGCAACGGGGTACCCCCCATTTCCACCCCCATAGAACGGCTGAGGCTGAGGCTGTTGCTGCCCGTACCCCTGCTGGTGGTCCTGAGGATGACCAGTCCCAGCTCCCTGAGCGTACCCCTGGTGGGAAGGGTAAGTGGGTTGCTGGGGATAACCAGGTTGTTGGGTGTAATGATACGACATCGGATCGCTCTGACTGCGGCGTTTCGTACGGTCTGGTATGGAATCAAGCTGGGAATGAGATTATGAAGGGCGATTTGCGATTGGATGGGAATTGAAAGAGGTGGATCCGGTTCAAGTGGATCCATGGTGAAGCGTTGAGATGTCCAAGGGAGCGCCCGGCACAGGTTGAGCTCGGGATACGCGCAGGAGGACCGAATTCGGTAATATCCCTCCCTCATTCTCGCTCGACTGGCCCTACGATCAGCTGGGAACATCGGATCGTACCCCTCGACACCGTCTGCACGCCCTTCGAGTCGTCCATTGGATCCAAGCAAGAGTCTGCTGGAGACCGTTGAAAACCCCGGTCCAATTCCATCCAGTTTCACGTCGATTGGCCTGGTCGAGATGTCACAAGAACCCTCTTCACCTGGTAAAAACCCCTCAAAGCTCGTTCAGGGTGGTCAATCTCCCTCCAACGACCTCTCCACAATCCAACCCCAACCCCAACCCCAACCCCAACCACAACCCCAAACGCAGTCACACGAGCGAACAACCCCGACCTCCCCTGATCAACCCCATCAATCCCTCATGCAACACGCTCAAGAAAGACAGGCTCTCGCACCGACCGACCCCTCCTACGCTCTACTCCAGTTATCTCAATTATCTTCCATCGCTAGTCTAGGTTCGCTGCCTCCTGTGCCTCTACTCGGGGGAGCGGGGATGGGAGGGACGGGAGGGCTGGGGGGGAACTCGAACTCGAACACGAACACGAACTCGAACTCGACGTCTTCCGGTTCACGTTACCCACCCCCGACTTTTCATGGGAAACGTAAACGGCCTGGATCGGGGCATTCACATGCTCACGGTCCCGGCTCCGGATCACTGGACCCAACTTCCACCCCCATCGCCAGCTCCTCCAACCCCCTGCCCCACCCTCACCCGGACCCCCATCCACATCCAAAGGGGGGAAGAAGAAGGAAACTCTCCCCCTCCGTTGACGATCATCCGGGGGAAGAAGTCTGGAACGGGCTCTTGGAGCCTGGGCTCGGGAATGAGGGGTTGTCGACGACGATGGAGCATCAGGGAGGAAGGGATGGGATGGGGATGGGGATGGGGCTTGGGCATGCGGGAGGGGAGGAGGAGTATGTGAATATGACCGCGGAGGAGGAGGGGGAGGGCAAGGGGGATAAGTGAGTCGAATTATGGGTTTTGGGAGAGGTCGGTTGATCTGATCTGATGCGGATACATCGTCTGTCATTCCTCTCTTCGTTCATAACCACTCCTTGACTTGTCCCATCCCACCCATCTCACTCGCTCACCCCCTCACACCGCTCACCCACGCAGACGCTCAAAACGAGCCGAACAGAACCGAAAAGCGCAACAAGCCTTCCGTCGTCGTCGGGAAGAAAAGATCCAAGAACTCCTCAAAAAGGAGAAAGAACTGGACGACCTCAACCGCCAGATCGTGCTCGGTCATGAACGATTGCAGGAGAGTGCCAGACGGGTGGACGCGTTGGAGAGGGAGAACGGGATGTTGAGGGAGTTCATCAGGGGGTTGGTCAGGAGGGGGGAATTGGGGGGGGCGTGGGTCGATGGGAGGGGGGAATTGGATTGGGATGGGATCGGGTTGAGCTTGGGGGCGGAGGGGCAGGGGCAGGGGCAGGCGCAGGAGGTACAGGGTTATAGACGATACGAGTTGCCTCATTCTACTCACAACGGGTCGGGAGAGTCACACGATCCAGCTCCGACACCGGCGGGGGGGACGAATTATCAGGTCGTAGAGGACGCGGTGAGGACGTTGTTACATTCGAAAGATACTGCGGGAGGGAACGCGTCGATCGATCCTTCTATAAGGACATCGATCGAGGGGCAACAGACGTCGCACGTGGATAAGGGGGATGGGAGGGTGGAGAGTCGTTAGGATGTTGTAATTCGGGTTGTAATCACGACGGAATCATACCGCCAGCGAGTCGAGTCGAGTCGAGTGGCAGTTCGATCAGATGACGTGACGATAGCCCTCGATGGATGAGATTGTTCGATACGCAAAAATACAATATTCAAATCCGCAAGACATGATTGTGACTTGATAACGATGCAAAGGGAGATTCATGACGACCATCCGCCTACTAGCGTTGATCTGCTCGACACAGGGTGTCGTGACTCACAATCGCAAGCCCGGACGAGCCATCTGCCCAAGTTCGCAGCTTTCGCGGTCAATCGTACTCGGTCGGACTGTTAGAGAATCGGTCATGGTCGCTTTACTTATCGATTTCCTCGGACGGTAGCATCTTGCGAAGCCTGTTCGTAGTCGAGAACTCGAGCCCTAGATTGTGAAACATTGTCGGGATCGGATCCCAGCTCTAGGCTGTTCGATCGAGCGCGTTCCAGTCCGTCCGGTAACGCCGCTTCCATGCAGTCCATCGTATAAGTTTGCTCGGAACGTTCCAACCATGCTTCCGCTTTAGCTCTCGAGGTAGGAGTCGAAGGAAGCTTTGCCAGAGATTCCATGGACAGAACGGATAAGTCGACATCGTTGTCGAGTGGCTCATCATCGTCTCGCTTGACGACGCTGATTTCTGGCCTCCTGCGGGCCGGAACGAACATTCGGGTCATCGGTGTAATAGCTTCAATTGTCACCCCAACGATCTTGATGGGGATCATTGCACAACCAGGGAATTCCATCAGGTCAGGAATCTGACTAATATCAGAATTCCCAATATGTTCAACAAATCTGGTGAACATGACCGCCGATTTAGCAATTGGTGAGCGCAATGTAAGGGGGATTGTGTCCATCTGGTCAAAAACCTTCTCAGCTTTTGCATAAGTAATGGCATATACCCTACAGCAGGATCCAAATTTAGTCATTGTGAGTGATGGCTGAACGTGCGGACTCACCCCTCGCGGACAAACGAAGCCCACTTCTGTCTGTTTCTTTCCGGTATCCAGGTGGTTATTTCGTCAGGCCCCGATATTTGGAACAACCTGTAGCGATTGCCATGAATTGAGATGGCATAGTTGTTGCCGTCTACCGCATGGGTAAGTCTCAAGTATGCCAATATTTGCTCAAAGGTTTTCCCCGATGAGCTTGTCGCCTCAACAACCGCTTTGATCATGTTTCGCTGATACTGTTTATTAAGCCTTGTCGTCATCCAGACACCATCAGGAATACGGTGATAGCTCATGCAGTAGTCCACTTCGTCGAATTGTATCTCAGCTACCTGATTCGGTTCATTGACCCAAGTCTTGCTGGATGCGGAGCCTGGAGGAACGGGAGCCGTGGGGTCAATGCGATGTGCATCTTTGGGTGGCCTCCGTGTCCTTTCGAGGGAAACACAGCAGTCCTGCCAAAATACCATGTCCTCCTCTAAATCCGGATAATCAGACATATAACTGCGGATATCTATGCTCGGACCTGGACAGAGCGCGAAGGAGCACATCTGAGCGAGGATGGTGTGTTGTCCCACCAAGATAGTAGCGTCCTGTCCATCTTCAGCAAGGGGTGTCCGGAAGAGGTGCTTGATCTCTTTCTTAGCTGACATGTATCTCTTGTGCTCGATCTTCTCCAGCAAATGGACCATAAGTCCAGTAAACTTCATCTTCGTATTGCTCTCTGACTTGATCCGGCGTCCCGCCAGGAAAAAATCGTCTCTTCGCTCTGAATTGAGTTCGTCCATGATTTCAAAATATCGCCTTCAGAGAGAGGAGGAAAGGCTTGCGGCGAGCAGTCGATCTTGGAGTCAGGATGGCGTTCAAGATCAGCGAAAGCTTTTGTGATTGCCTTGATAGTTTCCTTAGAGATGGGTTGCCTTTGGGCAGATTTGTGGTGGCTCGATTCGAGGAGTTCCGACATGATCGGTGTAAGAAGGTACTGCGCAGATCAAGCAGGTAGTAGGAGTTGTAGCTACGGGTCTAGTGTAAGTGTAGGTGTAATGAAGATGCTCGATGTACTTGGCGACGGTAGTCGGATGAGGCAGTTGCGGTGGTCTAGCAGTAAAAGTTTACGGGACATCGTGCATGACACGTGCTCATCCTTCGTCGAGTACAATTTGTTTCCCTTCATTAGCATGACCTCTTCAGCTATCGTAGTAGATATGCGACCTAGGTTCGACAGATCTACCGAGGGCGTTCATCTTGCTTAGGAAGACCTGGGTTCATGTCTGATACCACATAAACCGGAGTTGTAGCTAGCAAGCTGAACGAAGGGGACTCCAGATTGTTGATAAGGTAATCTAGACCATGATGTGTCAGACAAACAGATGATCGACCTCGCAGGTCTCTCACGGCTGGGCAGCTTGATTGTAGCTGTAGAAATCGCACTCGCTCTGGAGCATACAACGCTATGATAGTGTGGAATATGGTGAATCCGTTCAAGCAGGATGATTATTGACGGAGGTCGCTCGCAAGCACCACCCGATGCAAGAGTACACCGCACCGTTCAAAACAACTCCCATTCGCTCACGATTCTTCACTGCATGATAGTACACAATTGCGATAAGTACAAGGGTTCTGCACAGCATCTCAACATGAACGAAGACGTGGCCAACTATTTTCGTAGCAAGTTTGGAGCTCCATCACGCAAGATCATGCAATGGCAGCCAGAAAAGGCAGCGTACAAAGCGGGATATCGAGACGATGAGATTCCGTCTGTCGTGGCCCTCATCACATATATCGTAGCTCACGAATTTCGTTTTGGGCACCTCATGCTCTCGGCGACTTGAGCGACAGGAACGATGTTGTTTATACATACGGACGCTTTATTCCGCTTCAAAAGCCCCGAGGCTCAGCGTTGGAGATGATCGGTCGGCATGGGACAGCTACGATAAGATTGTACCTACCGGAACAATCTGATAGCATGAAGCATAAATAACTATTCTCGCCATTCACCATGCGGCTTCGAGCCAGGTTCGAGTTGGACCATGAGGACGAGCTTGCTTCGAGTTGGTACAAGTCTATCCTTGAACACCTATTTCGAGCATGCGATAATCTCCGCGTAGACGGCCCGCTGATATACTGCCCTGTCTAATCTATAATCTATTACCCGGATCTTTTGGATGGTATCATGCCGGTCGATACCTGCTGCCAGAAACCGACATACACGCACGATAAGGATAGGCCTATATAGTCGCTACCTTACTCGTCTGGCGGAAAGGCGCTCGAGGACCAAACGAGCTTCTTTTGCACTCTATCAAACCGAACATCTGAAACTCGCTTGAAACGATCGGTCTGGTTCACTTGATATGGAGAAAGAAGATAACGGTATGGACATCGCTCCTACCAACAAACTCACATACGACGGAACGGAAGTTGCCCTTGAAAGCGATGATAACAAGCTGGCCTACCAGGACGAGAAGTCGCAGGGGTTCACTAGTGCTGTCTATGAGGTCACAGCGCCCGATCTTCAAGACGTTGGGGAGATCGATGTCAAAGAGTATGTCGCTTTCCTTACCCTACGCTGTGATCTATCCCCGGATGCTGATTGTTCCGGGCCAGGGATTTGAACCTCACCCGTGAGGATTATCTTGCCGCTCTGGACTATGCGAAAGGATTGACTCTCGAGGATACTTACGCTATCATGCGGGAGTAAGTCTTAACCACTTACTGATCTGTTCAATCAATCTGATCCCAAGGTGTTCCCATCCTTCAGGGTCTCGACTCTTCATAAACACGACCCCAATTTCGACACATCGATCATGACCCGTATCGACCGCTTTCTTACTGATAGTAGTATCATGGCTCAGCCCGAGGCACACGGGGATTTCATTCAAGAGATGAAGATCGAAGCCGCTTTGATCACCGACAACTCGCCGTACGCCATCGTCAGAGCGGTTGTATCCAATACTGATGACCCGGATCTGCCATGCGTGAGTCTGAGCAGATCTGACAGGTGCCCTTCGCAACTAACTATGGTGGATTGATAGTCAACCGTGAGAGCTTGGACGATTGGTATTATTTTCTGCGGGCTTGCGTCTTTTGTCAATCAATTCTTCAGTCAACGTCAACCGGCAATCAGTATCTCTGCAAACGTCGCTCAGTTGCTTAGTTTCCCTCTTGCCAAATTGTGGGAACGAGTCATGCCAGACTGGAGCGTGAATATGTTTGGAACAACCATCAAGCTCAACCCAGGTCACTTCAACCAGAAGGAGGTACGTATGAGCGCGTTGCAGTTGATCGTGTGGACTGAGCATCTGATGTCCGTTGCAGCACATGCTGATCACCATCATGGCTAATGCTGGTTTCAATGGCCCTATCAGTGAGCACCCTACTCACAGCTAGTGAACATCTCGAGCTGAATGTGGCGTGAATTTGCGGATCAGCGTACCAATTCGTCTTCATCCAATACTTGCCAAAATACTTTGATCAATCTTGGGCGGCGAGTTACGGTTATAACATCTGTATCGGTCTGGGAAACACCTTCCTGGTGAGCCATCATTGCGTAGATATCTCGTCTGCTCAACGGGTCATAACCGTCCCCTTGTTATGCTAAAGGGATTCGCTTTGGCGGGTGTTACGCGTCGATTTCTCGTGTACCCCGCGTACTGTGTATGGCCAAGTCTCATGGTAAGTATGACCAGGTCGGCTCGAACTCTATCTCCGCTTACAATTTTTGCAAGCACAGCAAACTATCGCTTTGAACTCTAGCTTCCATTCGGACAAAAATCCTGAAGTGATCGGGCCCTTCAATACCAGGTGGAGGGCAAGCAGGATGAAATGCTTCCTCATCTGCTTCGCAGGCATGTTCGTGTACTTCTTCTTCCCTGACTACATCTTCACTGCCTTGTCGATGTTCAATTGGCCGACTTGGATCGCTCCAGACAATCTGAAGCTAGCAGTACGTTAATTCTCAAGCTGATCTTCCCGACGAGCGCTAACGTCCTGATTTACGTCAGGCTGTCATGGGATCTCAATCCGGAGTCGGACTCAATCCCCTTCCTACATTTGACTGGAACTATGCCACCTCCTTCATCGATCCCTTGGCAACTCCCTTGTTCTCGACAATTATGACCTTTGCAGGAACCCTAACGACCGCGCTGCTAACACTCGCGATATACTTCGGCAACGCTTTCAATACTGCCTACCGTGAGTGCGTCGAGGTTGACAGGTTGTACAAAGCTAACGAGTGTCCGTCGCAGTGCCTATGAACTTGAACGGAGCTTTCGATGGGTATGGGAATTCCTACAATGTTTCAATGGTTTTGAACGACAAGAAACAGTTCGATCCCGCCAAATACGTTCAATATACGCCACCGTATCTCAGTGCCGGCTTCCTCTCGGGGTACCTCTTTGTGAGTCCGATGAACTTGTCTAGTCGCGGCAAAAGCTCTAAAACCCGTACGAACAGTCTTTCGCTATGCTTCCTGCGATGGTCAGCTTCGCATACCTTTACCACCGCCACGAGATTTGGAAGGGTTTGAGTTCGATGAACTTCAAGCTCAGATTCTGGGAGAAAAAGGAAAATCATGAAGACGAGGTCTTCCTTTTCAACGACGTGCATAACCGACTCATGCGCAAATACCCCGAAGGTGAGTTCGATCGTTTTCGTTTTCCTCCAACAATCCCTGAGTTCTGCCTATCGAAGTACCGGAATGGTGGTTTGTGACTATCGGAGTGCTTGCTTCGATCTTCTCGATTATTGGAGTTGTACATTGGCCAACCAACACTTCTTGGTCGGTCGTGCCATTCGGGTTCGCCATGACCCTCGTCCTTACTATCCCATCGGGGATCATCACAGCAGTCACCAATGTCGAGGTGACTTACAATATCGCAGCCGAATTCATAGGCGGTGTGGTAAGCTGATTGGCATTACCGAGTCGGATTATTCACCGCTAACGGTTGCTGAGCATTCCTAGGCTTACCCTGGAGACGGTATCTCGATGGACTTTTTCAAGTGAGTTAGATTCTAGACATTCATATCTAAACGTCTCATAATGCATTCCACCCTCAGATACTTTGGTTATTACCCCGCCGCCCAAGCCATATCGTTTGCCAGTGATATGAAGCTTGTAGGTATTCTCAACGGTGATTAATGGCGACGTATTGCATGCTGAAGCGTCCTTGTTATAGGGACACTATTTGAAAGTTCCTCCTCGGCAAACCTTCATGGTACAAGTCGTTGGCCAGCTGGTAGCTTGTTTGGTATCGGTAGGAGTTCTTCTCTACCAGTTCCAACTGCCGGGGATATGCGAGAAGGATCAAGTAGACAAATTCACTTGTAAGTGACAACCGGATCACGATCAGGTGGAGTTTAGAATACTGATTTTGCGACTATAGGCCCTGGAGTCGGAACAACATTCGGATCAACGGTCTTGTGGGGCGTGTTGGGACCGCAGAAGATCTTCAGAGGTCATTACAAGTGGATGCTTCTGGGTGGGTCGTCGTTTTGATGCGGCCATCACATAACCTTACATCCTTCGTCTTGATCTTCAGCTTTCCCGTTCGGCTTCCTTATTCCGTTCCGTGAGTCAAGGCTATCGTCCATTAGATCAATCACTCACTCCCGACCATGGCATCTCGATAGCTATCTACTTCTTACAAAAGAGGTTCCCAAGGAATAGTATTCTCCGTTCACTTCACTGCATTCCGTTCTTCTCTGGGGGTATCTACTTTGCTCCGTGAGTCGCAACTGCCATCTATACCGTTTCCGATCTTGCTGAGGAAGATGTTTCGTGTATTGCAGCTACAATGTCTCTTATTATTGGCCGGCGGTAAGTCGATTCCATCAGACACGAAAGGGCCAATGGCTGATCTGAAAAACTTTACAGGTCCCGTTCGCATGCTTCTCCATGGGATATCTGAAAAGCCGATACATTTCATTCTTCTCCAAATGTAAGCTGAATCCGGACTTGCGCCACGAGATTCTTACGCTGACTGCCTGTACTGCATAGATAACTACGTTGTTGGAGCTGCGTTTGCCGTTGGTATTGCTCTTTCTGCCATAGTCGTCTTTGGTCTGAACGATCGAGATCTATCGCTTAACTGGTGGGGCAACACGGTTTCTTATGCCGGAATCGACGCCGCGGGGTTCGTTCTGAAGCCGTTACCAGATGTTGGTTATTTCGGGCCCGGCCCTGGTGAATTTGGCGCTCAAGACGGTTAAAAGTCGCCAATGACGATGATCGATAATGGAAAACAAATGAAACTCTGGTTGCGATGTCAGAGGACGAAATTAGGAGATATGGTTGTACACTTCATGGTCGGAGCCAAATGCATAGTCTCCGCCAAACATCAATCCTATATCTGGTTGGAGCAGACCTGCATCTAGATTACATGCATCGTGATGAGCGAATATCGATAGATCTCGTCGGTACAGGCCGGCGGGTACATGACGTTTGGCGCATAAGCCGAACTCATATCAGCGGTGACGCGCTGTGCCTACTCGCGATTACTCTGTCATACACGTCGGCCAGGATCTCAAGGTTCCAGTCCTCCAGTTTGCGATGATACCGCTCCCAACTTTCACGAGCACAGACCTCGCCTTGCCAGAACGGCCGAGCAACTGGATCTGTGTGCATAGCGGGAGTGACCGACCGTACGCCCTTCCGTAGCCCGAGTATCACATCAACTTCGCTCTCTCCTGCTTGATGCAGAAGGTACGCCAAGGGATCCAGATAGGGATATGAGTCTACGATTAGACGATGCAACAAGGTGGGAACCTAAAACTGGTCGAATGAGCTTGCAATCCGCCACAGACCTCTCTTTCCTTACCTTGGTGTTGATGGCCACGGCAATGGAAGCGCTTGCGCGTTGGCTCACATATTCGTTGTTGCGCCACGCAGGTACCACCAGGTCCTAAGGCAAGTCCTCGTGAGATACGGCGCGAACGCTCGAGCTCGGTCGGCTCACCATATTCTCAAGGACCTCATAATTCTCCTCATAGCTCGTTCCCGGATGTAAATGGATGACTGTGCGGTTCAATAGGGCTGGAACGGGTACTGCACCTTTGTCGCTGCCCAATATATGCAGCTGGAACGCGTCCGTAGGGTCGATCGCCTCGAGTGTCAATAATTCTGTCATGCGGTATCCCCAGCTAGCGGGGTTCACTGCAGCGTTAAGGCTCGGGTGATCAGTCTTTTTCTCTGGCCACCGATCCCGACACCGCTTACGTCCTATCGCCTTGTCCAGCTGTTCAAAGATCCGATCAAAGTGTCGCCTGCCAAGATCCAGGTCGCCCGGGATGGCCACCCGATCCACCTAGCCCACCCTCTTGGTACGAGTGGATTCGAAAGAAGGTATAGGGAAATGCTGTTGCAGATCGGAAGTCACGTCAGGGGTTCTTATCTAGCTACCTTTATTACTACCCAGACTTACGGCCACGAAAGTCTGTACTGGATATCGTGCCCACCCAGAATTTGACTATTCGATCGCCCAATCAGCCAATTCCCTTGCGTAAGCATTCGAAGTATGAGCGCCCAGAGAGATGTGCTGGAGACGCCCTTGCGTTGCGATTTGACCAAAGGCTGGTCGGTGTTGGTGAAACAGATTGCCTTCGTGGTGCATGCACAACACTTGAACAGCTTCAGAGTCAATCAAAGCCGATCGCATCGAGTCGGAGAGCCATCGCTGGTCACCTGAGTACCGATATCGGGCGCATGTATGCGCGGAAAGCCTTAGCTCAGTATGCGACAATATGCTCGGCTGCGATACGACTGACAGCTGGCCAACACGATCACATCGAGCTTTCCTTGCCTCAGGGCTTGTTCTAAACCACATTCACTGTCTTCAGTAGCCTCGCTGACCGTCGGTTTCGCGTGAAAACTCGTCAGAATGGCGGAGTGGCCGAATCGCCAATCTGTGCACATGGGCTTGACTCTTTCAGCGACAATCTCGAAGTTACTGATTCGACTTCACTTACAAGATCGATAACTTGTGACTTGCGCCCCCGAAAGCTCCGCTGCATAGATCAGTGCTCCCGCAACGTCTGTTTCGAAGTACAATTCATAAAACGGTAAGCGTCTCGCTCTGAGCTGGTATCACAGAGTCGTAAGACACAAGATGATCATCGATATCCTACCCTTGCCGGCTGAAATCCATTTTCACAATCTTGAACGTACCGTCATGAAACCCATATCCTTCATACACTCCTACTCGAATGTTGCTGTAATCGAACGGCCCCGTCCGTGAGAAGCGCTGCCATGTCGTGAAACTTGAAGAAATGGTATGGCTCGCCCAGAAAAAGAACCCAATCAGGGCGGCAAAAAGAGCAGTGGTTACTGGGTTCCACTTGGGCATTCTTGGTGCGTACATGGCCGTGAAAAGTATCGAGCGAAACCGAGATCACTCGAATCAGTGTCTCATGATCTATGATCAGTGCAAACGCAACTTCTTTCCTCACCTGGGCGAGCTTCATCGTCAATCGGGGTTAGGGGTTAGGGGTTAGATCGCTTCGGAAACATTTTGCTGCATCTCGGAAGCAGGTTGGTGGTGGTGAAACGAGGTTTGGGTCCGGAACTGCTGCGGAAGCAGAAAAAGATCGGGATGCGCGCGTAATGACGGGCCGTTTTGCGCCGCAAAAAAGCGCGTTTACTGTTTTAAATTTTCGTGGAAGCGGAATTGGGCAACTTCTTATCCTTTTGTTTGCCATCGTGACAAGACACCGTTGGAACCAAGTCAACATTTGTAGTGGCCGAGACGAAATTTCCGAGCATCTTTGAATCTCACTACCGGAGCGTATATCTGGTGACTGTGATGGTCTGGCTCTGATACAAACTCAAAACCCCTATCTATCACTTGCGCTACTGCGCGTCGAAACCCCCATCTACCGACAGTATCGTCCCGGTGGTGTACTGGTTCTCGATCAGAAACAAGATCCCGGTTGCAATATCTATAGGGTTTCCCATTCGTTTCATGGGAAACATGTTGTTGATCGCCTTGACCGGGAAAGCTCCACTCTTGATGGCGTAATCCAAAATATCAGTCTTGATTGCTCCAGGCGCAATTGCGTTGACCCTCACGCCTTGCGTGGCATACTCAATGGCGGCAGACTTGGTCAATCCTACGACCTAAAAATTCACAAAGCAAGATAACAAGGGTTGAGTTATAGTGGACTGCAATCGGACTACAATGGCAAGCAGTGCAGCCAATGTCCTGAACAATACTCATGGCATGTTTGGTGGCAACATAGGTACTGGAAAACGGGATACCATTAAGTCCTGCCATGGATGCAAGGTTGACGATTGCACCTCCATTGAAATCTGACATTGCTTTGATCTATCGCATCTGACAAGCGATCAGTATAGAAGACTCTATCGAAGGAATCTAATGGGCATAGCTCACATACCTCTTGCTGCATGCACCAGAACAAACCTTCAACGTTGGTAGTCCACATAGAACGGAACTTCTCAGTAGACCAATCCGCCAGAGGCTTATCGTCCTGTTCAGATCACGACGAACACAGTCAAACCTGTCATTTAGCATTCGGGCCGATCTGCTCGTTTGCACATGTCAAATCTCGGACTTACGTTGGCTATACCCGCGTTATTCACAGCTGCATCGAGGCGACCAAATTCCTTGATAACGGAACCTATCATCACCCGAACGGATTCCTCAATATTGACATCGGTCTCAACATATGTAGCAGTGCCTCCTGCACTCTTGATTTCTTCGACCACCTGATCGACCCGGGTTCGATGTCAGCGAGAGCACGAGGGAGAAGGTCATTGTAGTCGTCAGGTCACAGCTGGGTGTGTCTTTCTCAGCACATTGAGAGCTTACTCGTTGGCCCTCAACTTGTCTCCTACCGGCTACAGCGACTTTCCGCCCTTTTCTAGCCATCAAAAGGGCGGTCTCTTTACCAATACCTGAAGTGCCGCCCGTGATCAGAACGACCTTGGAGTCATCGATGGCAGTCATTGTCGGAAGGGTACGTGATGTTGGATGAGCGACGAGTCTGATAGCGCTTGGATTATTTTCACACTAGACCAACAAATTCCAGCATCCAGACCTTGACGCATAGCTGGCAGAGAACGCTGCCTTTAGTAGTACCAGTGTCCAAAGTATGAGAGACGAACGCTGACGACACCGGCTCGGCAGTTTCTCGAGGACGAACCTGCCTTGGTACGAAAGGATTTATTCTCGACCGGCTTT